>BTPG01000006.1:5380497-5467997 GCA_036245525.1 Semisulcospira habei
CTCTACTAGGCACCCTTTGAACAAAGCACTTCACCAAGTTTCAAGCTTGTACGTGCACAAATATCCCGGATTCTCGTGTTTTCATACAAACGCGCGCACACACACACACACACACACACACACACACACACACACACACACACACACACACACACACACACACACACACACACAGACGGCGTTTCCCGCCAAAAGTACGTATGACGTTATTTTTTATCTGGTTACGTTAGTTGTCAGATTCTCCAACCTACCCGCCTTTGTTGTCATGGGGATTGTTTTGAATTTGCTCCACCGCGACCCATCTTTCTATAAATAGAAGAGACTTAAAAAGACCAGTAAAACAACTTACCAGCAAACCCCACTCTGGGAGCCGCACTGTGTTGCTGTCGGGTGGCGGCCACACCGTTCTGAACATCAAGATACGGAGCGGAAACTTTTCACTGCCTTTCAAGGAAGTTAAGAACACTGTAGAGTTTCATCTTACAAGACCACGCCTAGTCCATTGTCGAGTGACCTCCCCTTTCTGTTCAGACAAGGCGGATGTAAACAGTGTTTGTTGCTCTGTGACTTTGCACCTTACTGACTTTGGCATAAGGTCTAAATTCACAGAGCAGGACACATCATAGGGACAATGAGTAAAAGGCATAGAAACCCCGCAGTTTTGTCTTCACTTTCATGAGTCATTCTTTGCTGATGATGACCGCAGAGGGTCGGTGTAAACTTGACGCATTTTCAAGAAATCGGGAAAAGGCCATAATAAAATGAGATGTTTGTTGTATGCTTCAAATATCACAATATGAGCAAAGGCAACCTTGAGGCAATCCGTGCACAATAAATGGTCTTTATTCTTGATTGATTTCGATTTTAGCACACAAAATGGCTGCCCAAAAATAGAACGGCAACCCCTCACTTTGTTTACGATCTGTTTTGGTCAGATTGTGTTAAAAACAGCAAACATTATGCCATGTGTTAATTTCTTATATGTAAATAAAGCTGAAACCACAAAGAACGTATGAAAACAACCTGCTGTTGTTGCACAGCGCTTCTGTGAAAAAGGGAGTAACCTGCATACGGGTGGTGTCACAACGAGGGGTTCGTAAATTGAATCTTCAGCAGTCGACAGAAACCATCCAAGCCAGCATGTTTGCATTGTGTATTACTTGTGAGTTTACAATAAGTTGCTTTCAAGAAGTAGAAGCTAATAAAACAATTATATGTCTCTAAATAGCTTATTTTAGAATGTCGCGTCACATCCGTGACGCAGGTTTCCGCAATTTTCTTTCGACGATTTCTTGTGAGTTTAAGGTTGTATACTATACCTATATTTTTTAATTGAAAACTGCCCTTTGTAGGGTTTTTTTGAGAGCCTTGTTGAGTCTGGAGGCTATTGCCACCCTGACAGACCCATGGTCTCGGGCATATTTGTAAGTTTGAGCCCTTTTTGTGAGGTACCCCACGCGGGAAAACACGCAAAATAGCCGATTTCAGAACACAATAAAAATTTATCGAATAGTGTGTTAAAATGATAAAGAAACATTTCGGTCACTTCATAAAGTATGTTAGTATTTTCTCGTAAAAAAAAAGTGTGTTCTGAAAATTGGAATTCTAAGTGCAATCAAGAAAAGTGTATGTTGTAAATTCGCAAATTGCCCGGATGTTATCAATAACATTACAAGTGTTTGCAATGTTGGGCAATTGCTCAGGCCCTTTTTATTCGATAAAGTCGTACTTTATGTTATAACTATCACATTGTTTATGAAGAAAATATGGGGTCCCGCACAAAATTTGGCACTTTGGGTCGTTTTCGAGTGCGTATTCAATAAGGGATACAAGCGATGTCTGACTTCCGGCAGATCATATCTCCGCCGTAGCCGGTCACAAGCCTGCATTAGAAAGAAGGGAAAACCTAAGCCCAAACTGTTGCAAATTACGCCCAAACTGCTAGTCCTCGATTACTATTTGTGACAGTAAACTGGAACAAACAACAACGGCAGATACGGGATGAAAACTTTTATCTATAAGTAATTAAATGCTCGCACTGTTTCTTAGTAATTTAGTTAGTGCAGTGGTAAGGTACTTTCTTTCCACGCAGGTGACCAGGGTTCGAGTCCCGTAGATGGCGACATTTTTTTCCTGCTCACATTTGAAACCCATGAAACAAACACACTTTAAACACAAAGCAACAAAAAAAAAAATTAACGCGTGGTATTTTTTTATTTTTATTTTTTAAATATGCGATTATCATCACTGTGGTAATGTGAGTGATGTTAAACCATAAACCAAACAACCGGATTCAGTCTTGGATAAAAATGCACACTGGTTACCTCGGTACATTTGTTCATTCATTTTTTTCAGCCAGGCATTGTGTGAGCATGTTTACATTACATGTTTACATTCATTCAATCATTCACAGCTTCACTGATGAAAAAGCACACCAAAGAGTGTTGTCACAGTTTTTTATTTTTTATTTTTACTGCATCATCTACAAACATTAATTGATGTGAATTTGTTTTAATATACCTGCTGCAAGAAATGCTACATGCTCCTTTGGTGTCTCCGTGAAAGCAGGTCGATGAACATCTCTGGTTGAAAGATGTTTGTAAACAGATTGGTAGTGGATGTACCTATCTCTCTAGCTGAATCTCAGTTTCCCAGCAGTTTTTAGTTACAAATTATAAGGAAACAAAAACACACTACCACCGAGCCACCCAGCTCCCCCTCAAAATACAGCTTTACTGCAGAACATTATTCACATTTACATTGACAAAGTGCTGACTGTATACAAGCTATTTGGGAGAAAAGTGGAACTGATGTCATTTTTAGTTGTGTGCATGCCAACGGAGACCGACACCGGCAACCACTTGCTCATGAGGTATTTATTTGGGAGCCAACTGCACAGTATATAAAAGAAGGGGGATAGGAGAGAAGGAATGACAGACTTATCATTTAGAGCCTTCCACTACATATATTATTTTGCTCATATATATATATATATATATATATATATATATATATATATATATATATATATATATATATATATATATATATATATATATATATATATATATATATATATATATATATATATATATATATACAGAGAGAGAGAGAGAGAGAGAGAGAGAGAGAGAGAGAGAGAGAAAGAGAGAGAGAGAGAGAGACCATCACTGTAGTCCTGATATATTTCAACATTGCACATCCCACAACATAATAACAGTGAAATGCAGTATCCAGCAACCAAACTACATTACATAGATACTGTGCACAATGTTGGCATGAAAATCAAACAATACTGTTACCAGTACCACACTGTCTCCAATTGCAGCACAACAAAGTGAAATGCAGTCTCAAGCCCCATAACTCAATGCACAATGCTGATGTCAACACAAAATACCATAACAACTGAATAACAAGGGTACAATGCACTGTGTCACCTAGTCTGCATAATATAGGCATGCACACCAAACAATACCTGTACTGCTCTTGATACAAAATCGACCATATAACACTGCAAAATACATGAGTGCTACGCTGGCAAAGTGTCTACAACAGAGTCTGCACCATGCCGGCCCGTAATCCAAGCAATACCATTGCTGCTCTCCAAAAACTCAACATGGTGCAGGCTATCATGTCACAACTGATTGCTGCATAGCACCCACCAGTACCCTCTGGTACTGTGCACAATGTTGGCATCAGTTTACTTTATTTAATTTTGGACCCGCTGGGGGCATGAAAAAAAATCACAAAAGAGCTTACATGAATGTGCTCAGAAATGAAATATTATCCTTATTACTACACTGTACGCATGTTCCTTAGCACAAATCACAAATGGACACGGATCATAGTCAGGTCATTCTGTTTGCTGGCGTGTGTCATGTACAGTACATCTGTAAAACTTGTGAAATGAACCATGTGGTTAGCAATTCTGATACGATAAGTAAAGCCACACAGCTGAAAGTCAAAGATTGACAGTGGAAGAAAAAAAACAAAACAAACACAAAGTACAGTACATATCATATGCCTATGATCAGTTAAGAAGTACCCAACGGAGAAAGAAACACGCTTAGAAAAGACGGGTACAACACAATTTATTAATATTTCGGGTAAATACCCTTTGTCAAAATAGACAAACAAACAAACATAGAGATTAGCCGCTACTTATCTTCAATGGCAGAAGGAATGTGAAAATGTGAATGTGAAACATTCCTTCTGCCATTGAAGATAAGTAGCGGCTAATCTCTATGTTTGTTTGTTTGTCTATTTTGACAAAGGGTATTTACCCGAAATATTAATAAATTGTGTTGTACCCGTCTTTTCTAAGCGTGTTTTTTTCTCCGTTGGGTACTTCTTTGCATATTACACGCTTGGCAGTCACCTTTTTGGTCTGGATTGATCTATGATCAGTTATCACCCAACCACTTAAATCTGCTGTGACAGCTGGAGGGTAATGCAAGAACTACATGGTCAACTCACTCTTGAGAAGTATTGCGTTTTTCATTGAGCAAGTCCACATTTGCACAACATTTTAAGCTGAGGGTTTAATGACATAAATATACATCCCCACGTTTCTATATTTCCGCACATCCCCTCTTCAGAAAGGACCCGTGGGTTTTATACTCTGAGGCCACTGACCATTTTCAGAATGAACCCTGTATATCATTTTGAATCATGCAAAGCGGAGCAGTGATAAGTTTTCTTCTTGTCTCACACCGATGCTGCACAAAATCTATCTGTACCACTGTTTCCTACCCCATAAGTGTCAGCTGTGGAGTACATATTTTGAATGACTGATGTATGCCAGTATTTCGGAACTTGTCACAAAAAAAACCTGTTCATATGATGAAATGTCTTCGAAAAATGAACACATTGTCAGTAAAGGGGTTTTCCTTGGATAATCAAAACTAATACATATTAAGCTGCATTTCCAAATCGGGACATGACAGGAGAGTGACAAAAAGTAACTTTTCTGAGAGGGTCATCCAAATAAATATGCATAGGAAGGTCTTACCATCAGGGTATCTCTTTACCAAGTTTAGGGTTACAGTTAGGAATACTTGAGAAAAAAACATCTTTGGGCAATATATGGCTATCTTGTACCTATTTCCCGATTTCTTGTGACCCTTGACCTTTCTGACCTTTCATGCATACGAAATTAGTATGCATGAAAAGTTCTTACCACCTTGTACCAAGTCTGGGTTTGAAGTTGTGTATACTTGAGAAAACATCTTTTTGGTCAAAATACAGATCTTTTTCACCTTTTTACTGCACTACAAATTACAACATGGGTGTCAAATCGCTTTGTCACGTTGTTATATGAAAACACACAAAGCACACCCCCATCACTGTACAATAGCCCCTGAACTGCTCGACTGCACGTTACAATTTTGTCGCCCCGCTGCTTCTATGTCAGGCTTATGGAAACACTCCCTCTTTATTTCTATTTTCTCGAGTTTTGTCATTGTCACTTTGTTGTCACTGCCCCACTGCTGTTGTGTCTGCAGTTGAATAGCCAGGCCTAAAGTCTGCTTTTCCTTCTCCTAATATATGGCTATGCATCAGCTCAGGCAGTAAGGCACAGGCTTTTGCTGCATTTCGAATGATGTGACTGTGCAAAACCTTGACATTGTGGCCAGCCTGGTGGATGGGCATCAAAATAACAGGACGTCTGCCCTCCTACACAGGACAATCAGTTCACTTCCTTTGCCTTCTCGTCGGTTGGCCATCGCGGAGAGATGTACCCGCTGAACTCTTCTTCCCTCATCTTTCGCAACCTGCAAAAGATAATTTTGTATCAAAAAAAGTTCTGACATGCACATATTGCGTGCATATATGTTTGCAAGTATTTATACAAAGTACATACATGCATAATATGACAGTAGTCAGAACATGAACAAGAAAGGCAATGTCCTTATGGTTCACATGTATGACCAATCCACATAATATGTCTGTCCTTTTTTACCTTGGCTTGACTTCTCCAACAGGTCTCTGAAAATGTCTAAACATAAGTATAGGGCTGGATTTTGTACCAGTGAAACCTGAGTATTTTTCCAAATCCCTTTATTTTTCACACATTTGTCAACCCTCTGTGACCCTTGACCTCTGTGAGGGGCTGATTACATTAGTATGCACAGAAAAGTGTTATCATCATGCCAAATTTTATTGAAAAGTTTGCAAAAACATTGATAAAAACTACAACTCTACCCGAAACTAACTTTTGTCACCCTTACCATGTGGTATCTCCATAGCAAGTTTGAGTTTGAAGTTGAAAATACTACTTGAGATGACCTTTGAAAGGTCACAGAAATTGGTATGTTTAGAATTATTTTACCACAAAGTATCCTTGTGCCAAGTTTGAAGCCTCAGGGCTTGCATAGTCTTCGAGGAAATGCCAATGGTAAAGTTGCCCACAGGTAACAGACAGTTGACGGACGACCCATTACAAACACTTACTTTTGCTATCACACGTGCGCCAAAAATTAGACGCCATTGAGCTTGAAATGACCACAAAGGGTGTATATATATCTAGAATCAGCATCAATATTCAAAGTGTAACTTGCAGAAATTGTTTCTTCTTCTTCTTCTTCTCGAACGCCGTCACACTTGGAGTTTGGCTCTCAAAATGAAATCTGTGGTCTTCTGTAGCGCCTCCACAGGCCCGTACAGTTTCTCTTGTAGAGTGGCGGGCTTCGGCCATATCTCCTCCCTCAGCGGCTGGTGGTTCCCACAGTCCTGGAGGATGTGCTCTGTGGTCTGCTCTGCTTCTCCACAAGGGCACAGGGGAGATGGCACGAAATGGAAGCGTCTGTGCAGGTGGAAATTGAGTCGGTTGTGCCTGGTCCTCAGACGAAAGATGGTCACCTGCTCTTGTCTGGACAGCTGATGGTAACTGTCTAGGGGCCGTTGTGGTGGTCTGTACACAGACTTAATGATGGTCTTCATCTCTGTGAAGCTGACTCCATTTTCATCTTGTTCTTTCTCTGCGCCCACTTTTGCCATTCTGTCAGCTTCTTCATTGCCGTAGATGCCACAGTGTGAAGGGATCCACTGCAGCACCAATCTGGTGCACTTGATGTTTTGCAGTGCCTCTTGTAGACGTGGCAGTTTGCTTGCTGTTGCTGCCTCAAGGACAGACATGGCATCAGTAAGGAAGACAATCTGGGCATCAGGGTCTGCAGTGCCACTAAGGGTGTTAGCTGCGCGGACTAGGGCTTCCACCTCAGCTCTGTAATTTGTGCAGTGAAGGCCTGTTGGTACTGCCTCTGCCTGCCATTTTCCGTTTGGGTACTGAATGTACACCCCAGCCCCTCCATCCTGAACTGCGGTATGAAGACCAACAGACATACCTGGGAGTCACCCTTGACAAGAGGCTGATGTGGAAGCCGCACATTTGGAATGCAGAAGCGAAAGCTAGAAGAAAGCTGAACATCATGAGAAAACTGGCTGGAACACAATGGGGAGCCAATGAAAAGATCCTCAAAAATGTATATCAAGGCACAGTGAGACCACACCTTGAGTACGGATCTAATGCATGGTTGACGGCAGCCCAGTCACACCAGCAGACCATTGACAGAGTTCAGAACCAGGCACTGCGTATCATCACCGGCGCAATGAGATCCACACCAATTGAAAAGATGGAAGAGACAACGGGCATCCCACCCCTGCGCATGAGAAGAGATTGCAAAGCCTTGATACAGTCCACACAGGTCAAGTCTTCCAAAGACCATCCTATGAACGTTAGGATGAAACAACCAACCTCAGGGAGACTGAAAAGATCAAGCTTTGTGAAGGAGACGAGAGCACTGCAGAGAAAACACCAGGCAAAGCTGCCTGCGCAGGTAGAGGCTCTGAATCCTGCTAGCGACCTTCCACCTTGGGAAAGTAAGCCAGAAAACATCACCATCTCTTCCACGGTACCCTACATCACCACCAGAGATGAGCACAGCACTGTGAGCAAGAAAGCCCTGACACTGGCCATGCTCGAAGAAAAGTATCCCCAGGAAGCATGGATACGGGCATACACCGATGGATCAGCCACAGATGCAGAAATTGTTTCAAACAGGACACACCGCATTGCTGTTTAGCAACAGCACACACTTGACCAAATGGGTAGTATTCAGATTTTTCTAGTCCTTTTGTATGCACTAAGTGCTTATTAAAGAAAACGACAGTATTTGGAGACTTGCCCAACCCTCTAGTTTTCAAGTCAAATGCAATATGGTGCCACTTGTTGACAGCAAGTGATTTTAGCATTCGGTGTTGTTGAGAATGCTGGTACTACTACTACACCATCTTCAAAATAAAAGAAAGCATTACAGTGTGATGTGTTTATCACAACCAGTTAATTTGTTATGAACCTGATTCTATTCACAAATCAATCGGTATGCTTTACCTCGAGTCCAGGACAATAAGTGCCGCTTTCTCTCACTTTAGTTGATCCGCTGGAACTGGAATTGCCTGCTTTTAGCTGTGGCCTTCTCCTTTGAGCAAACATGACCTGACTAGCTCTTTCCTCTTCTTGGTGTAGGCATCATACTTCTGTGCTTGTTTGCAAGTATACCCTCTGGGCGTGACTCTGCAGTGAGACGTCAACAGCAGCACTGACCTGAAATGAAATACATGTTTATTATCGTGTTATTCGGCAGCATGGCAATTTCACTTCTGATCTTATTTCAGGGTGGGTTGGTTCCAAACTCCACAAACAGGGACTTTGTTATAGCATTATAAACAATTCGGGGCCGGTGGGGGGGGGGGGAGTCCCCCCCCCCCCCACCCAATTCGTCCCTACATTTAGTTTACACATTACTACCTTCAAACTAATGTGAAATAAACTGTGAACACCACAAACAAGAATGGTGAAGCCTGGATCGCTCGTGTGCATTTAAAACTGATCATTTTCTTAATCTGAACTGTGTGACCTTTCCAAAAGGTGACTGAAATTTAAGTGCCATGCGTCTAAGCAGAAGTAAAGGGCTGGCTTATGTACAGTTGTGAATAGTATTGGAGGAAAAAATATCTTTTGTCAAAATATGTCTTTTTTTTTTTAACCTATTTCTTGATTTCTCATGACCCTTGGCCTGAACTCAAACTGGTAGGCTAAGAGTAAGAAAGGTCTTGCCACAAAGTATCCTTCGGCTACGTTTGACGACTGTGGTTTGAATAGTCTCCGAGAAAATGCCAACATTAAAGTTTACCATGGACGACCAATGGCCCAGAACATAGCCTTACACTTGCTTCGCACATGAGCCAATGAAAGAAGGCATTACAGTATGATGTGTTCATTCACACCATAGTTGTGTTGTGTTCTGCACCTGATTCTCATCACAGATCTACTGGTATGATTTACCTTGAGTCCAGGAGAATACGTGTCACCTTCCCTCACTTCACTTGAGCTGTGAGTGTGACCTTGGTCAGTTGGTGTAGACGTCATACTTCTGCGCTTGTTTGCAAGTATGTACTCTGGGTGAAAGTACTGAGACTCCACAGCGAGAGGTCAACAGCAGTATTAGCCTGAAATGAAATACATGATTATTACTGTGTTGTTCGGCAGCATGACAATTTCACTTTGTGTGAACGAAATGCAGGGGCAGATTATTACTTTCAAAATAAATGCGACAAAAACTGTGTAAACCGCAAAGAACAAACAACAATGACAAAGTCACGTCTGTACGCTTCATGCGCATAACTGATTCACAACCTGTGTGAACTTTCCAAAAGGTAGCTGAAATAAGTGTCACGAGTCTCAACATAAAGGCTTGCTTTTGTACTAGTCAAATTTGTATTTTTCACACATTCTACGGTCATCCAAAATGGTAGTCAACAAATATTAGGGTTTCAGTCAAAGTAGCGTTTTACTAGATAACCCTTTTAATCCTGATACACCCACTGCTTGAAATAAATGTGACTATGATAGTTCAAGGGTGGTCTTGTCTTGTCTTGCCATATATGCCCACAATCGTGTTGGTCATTATGGCACTTGAACGGAAGGAGCTAATAATAAATCATGTCGCTACATGAATCATTGGCGTCTCATCCGCCAAGCTATTCTGGCACCATCCTTGAACTAAAAAAATGCTGGACCTATCTCCTAATCTGTAATATAGCCTTCATAAGACAGAGAATGGATGAGAAAACTAAGTTACTAAGTACTGAAAGCAGTTACTGAGTTAGTAATGCAAAATTCTCCCTTAGCAGGACTTTTTACTACACACAGTATGTTTTCCTAAATAATAAGCACTGGCACTGGTTTAATATCACTACAATGTGGACTACATTCCTTCCACCGTATTAGTAAAAGCTCTCTGAGAATGTATGGAAATGTTCTACTTCTAGGTGGTGACTGACATACATGGAATTCATGCCCCTGTCAACCCACAATAAAATGTAGTCTTCTTCATTGCACATAGGCTGTAAATTTCCATGCATAAAAGGACAGTTAGCTATTGGGGTTTTACGCGGTGCAGGTGACATCTCACGGCGGTGCATAAAACTTTTTTTCTACTTTAGTTTACCTTTTCCTTGCTGATGTCTGAATAGATTTTGTTGTTTTCCTGGCTGCCACGTATACGGCCCGTTCATTTTTTTTTTCTTCTTTTGAGAAATGGTTATGCGTTACTACTGACGCTCGATGACTTATCGCAACTTATGCAAAAGTATCTTATTTCTGAGGAAACACAACATTGTATGCATAGAAACAGTCAGCTTACACACCTATTTCAGACAGTATATATCTTTTGTCAATTATCGATAAATTGAGCTTGTTTGCAGTACGACTTGCCGTACGGCGTTTTTTTTCGGTGACCTCTAGTCTCAGGTCACGGCAGACGCAAGATAGCGGTATCTAAATGCGCAGAAAATATGCGCGAAACAGGTGTGTCCTACAACCTTAATATAAGTTACTGTCAAGAAGTAGAAGCTAATAAAACAAGTCTATGTCTTTCAGTAGCTTATTTTAGAGTGTCGTGTCACATTGGTAACGCAGGTTACCACAAGTTGTTTTTTTTTCCGACGATTTCTTGCAATGACTGCTTTTTTCAAACGTCAGCACAACGCCAGTGGTTTGTGTGTCATACATCAACATATTGATGACGCTTGCGGCAGATGTTTCATGTTTGCGTCCTTTGGTACCAAAAAATTGTGACGTGTCACACCCGTTTACGCGCCATTTGCAGGTTACGTCTGACCAAACGTTTTAGATTCGCTCTGAAAATCGTTTCGAATTGGCTGTTTTCTACATTAACTTGGGCTAAGGGGAGTTACTAAACGTTGATAAATGACTACTTCATGCGATTAAGGGGAAGCAATTGATTACAGTTCGTTTATTGTACCCAAGGATGATAATTCTAGGGGACTCCAGTGATATGTGCTCTAGTTCCCAGTCTTGTCACATGTGTGTAGGTTACTTTGAAATGATGTGTTCGACGTTATTGTGATAAACTGAAGTTGTGTTTTTTTTTTTTAATTTGGCTTTGATAAACACATTTTGTGTCATATTACCGATGATGCAGCATTTCATTGTTTGTTTTGACGAATATTCATCGAAACGTTATTTTAAGTAATTTGCATTAATCGGACACGATGACTCAGTGTCGCACGCATGCAGGTTACTTCCGGGTCGTGTAGCTTTAGCTTTTCAGAGTTTTTGCAAATTTCATTGTTTTTTGACGATCATGGTGAGAAATATTTCCCCTTCTAGCATTTATTACGGCTCACCATTAGTAGATGTTGTTCAGCTTCAAATAGTTCAAACAGTGTTGGAAAAGTTTTCAATTTGATTGATTTTGGTCACATGCACTATATGTGACATCGGTTTGAGTTTCTTTCAAATGTTGAATTCCATTAAACTGTCATAACTGTTGATTACCGTCAAAATATATCTATGTCACTTATTTTTGTGTTCAGATCAAGGACGTCAAAACTGAAGAGAAGGCGGCTCAAGTCAGCTTCATGAAACAACACTTTGCATATCCAAACATCCCAGATGAATCCATAGGTTGTTTTCTTTTTGTTTGTTAAGGAGATTCGGAGGGTCCTACCAGAGCCTCGATTTGATCGCCGTGGACATTTTTATTTCGAAGCATGAATGTTCCACATAGAAAACTGCTTATAACACTGAAAGGGCTCGGACAGCACTAGGATACAAACTGTTAATAAAACGGTTTGTCCGTGCTTTGAGAGCAGAGGAACGGTGACCAGACGGAAGCAGGTGTGTAGTGTCGCGTGCAATAAGCCCTGCACGTCTAAGCAGCCGCTGTTGGTATACACTGTCAAGACTTGGCATGTCTTTGCCGACTATTTTAGATGCCGTCCTGACAACACGGTTCAGTCTGTGTTTGTCCCGTGCAGACGCACTGCCATACCAGACCGCGATCGAGAATGTCAACACACTCTCGATCACGGCCCGGTAGAAGTGCTCCATGCCAGTTCAGCTCACACCAAAAGCCCTCAGGCTTCCAAAAAAATAAAGGCGCTGCTGTGCTTTCTTTTCAATGTTCTCTGTGTTCTCTCTCTCCATCAGCTTCACCATCAAGTACAGGCTTTACAAGTCCCTCATAGTGTCTATTCTACTCTACGGCTGTGAGACTTGGACACTGCTTGCAGACTCAGAAAAGAAAATCCAGGCCTTTGAGAACAAGTGCCTGAGGAAGTTGCTCCGCATCTCATACCGCGAGCACAAGACCAACGAATATGTACGGAGCATCGTCACTTCCCTGGTGGGCCCACATGAACCCCTTCTGGCAACCGTGAAACGGCACAAGCTTGCTTGGTTTGGCCACGTGACCCGACACAACACCTTGTCCAAGACTATCCTCCAAGGCACTCTCGAAGGAAGTCGTCGGCGAGGTCGTCAGAGAAAGAGTTGGGTCGCAAACATAAAAGAATGGACCGATTGATTGATTGATTGTACATTGCTTAACGTCCCGACAGCAACAAGGCTTTCTCAGGACGTGCCTGCACTACTTGTGAAAAAAAAAACACAAAAAAACCCCAGAACATTGAATGTATGTCGCCAGCCGGTCAAATACGTTAAATAAACCTAACACATGGGGCCTAAATAAAGCTAAGACCATTTAGCAACACACACCCAATATCAAGAGCTACAGGCAGTGCAGACAGTAGGGAGAGTTTTAAAAAGGCAAATACAGGTGAATGGACAAAGGGTAGACAGAAACACATGCCCCAGAATAGAGAGAAAAACCCACCCTGTGGGGCTGACCAGGGTGACCCTGGGAACTAAAAAATACCTAACCCCACCCAAGTCCCCCAGGGCAGACCCGGGTGGGGAAAGAATGGACCGAACTCGAGATGTCAGACTTGCTTGCCACCGCCCAAAATAGAACTCAGTGGAGAGCACTGTCTGTTGCTGCTGCCTTTCAGTCCCCCCAACGCCCAGTTCGGGCAAGGGACTGATGATGATGATGATGATGATGTGTTTTTATCCCATCTAAGATCATCGGAGATGGTGGTTCCAAGAAATTTAAAAAGCTGAACAGCTTCTACGGTTTGATCATGAACTACGAGAGGGGGAGGACAGTTTTGTTGCGTCTAAAATCCACTATGAGCTCTTTGTCTTACCGACATTGAGTTCCAGTTTGTGCTGATCACTCCACTGCTCAAGCTGATCGACCTGCTCCCGGTACTGAGATTCACCACAATTTCTTTTATCATTCGCTCCACTGTGGTACCGTCAAAAACTTAAACATGTGCGTGCCCTCCCGACTTGCTCTACAGTCGTAAGTAAGTACAGAAAAGGGGACAAAACGCACAAGTGGGCAGGAAAATACAGGAGGACACACGGTCACCCACTTTAACGACCTGCGGACGATCCAGGAGAAGTCGAGCAGCCATAAGCAAATGGACTGTGGAACAGAACCAGTCGGTTGTAGTTTATCAAAAAAAAAAAAAACTTGTAAGGAACAATAGTGTTAAAGGCACTGCTATAATCTACGAAGAGAATGTGTGTGTATGTGTTAGGTTGCTCTAGGTGCTGAAGAACATGAAATAGAGCCAAAGAGACAGCGTCCTCCACGGATCTGTTCCCTCTATAGGCAGACTGATGTGTGTCAAAACACGGGTCAATAAGTGACTTCATGAAACACAGGACAAGTCGCTCAAGTGATGTCATGACAACACTGGTTTAAAGACACTGATCTGTAGTCGTTTAGACACGTCACTGTGGTTTACTTTGGGACTGGACTTATTGTGGATCGTTTGAAGCAGTTTGGCACTTAACACTGAGTGACATAATAACCCATTCAGCATCGAAGCACTACAGCAGGAGATTGATCGACCATGATAATTAAAGAGTAGTGCAAGATTAGCATGGCGAATGTCGGCGCCAAGCTAATCTGGCACTACTCTTTACTTACCCTCGTCGATCCGTCTCCAGCATGCAACTGGCGCATAATCATTAGATGACGCCTCCCAAACTGGGAAATACGGGGGTGGGGTTGATTGAGTTAAAGATGTCAGAGAACACACACCATCGAGCTGATCTGCACAGTGCTTCAACACACAGGGAGACACATTGTCGGATCCAGCGGCTTTTCTAATGTTCAGATGCTGAAAAACAGGCCTGACGTCAGAGTCCTTAACAGTAAAGGCCGCGGAGCTGTCCTCACTGGTTGTCTCTCCAGACTCAGCACGCATAGCGGGCCGAGGGAGACAACCCGCGCGGGCAATGTCAACAGAATCATGCAGAGAGTGGTGTACGCGGGATGAGTGTTGTGACGCTATAGCGGGGTGAGTGTTGTGACGCTATAGCGGGGTGAGTTTTGTGGCGCTATAGCGGGGTGAGTGTTGTGGCGCTATAGCGCGGTGAGTATTGTGGCGCTATAGCGGGGTGAGTGTTGTGGCGCTATAGCGGGGTGAGTGTTGTGGCGCTATAGCGGGGTGAGTGTTGTGGCGCTATAGCGGAGTGAGTGTTGTGATGCTATAGCGGGGTGAGTGTTGTGAGGATATAGCGGGGTGAGTGTTGTGATGCTATAGCGGGTTGAGTGTTGTGGCGCTATAGCGGGGTGAGTGTTGTGGCGCTATAGCGGGGTGAGTGTTGTGGCGCTATAGCGGGGTGAGTGTTGTGACTCTATAGCGGGATGAGTGTTGTGACGCTATAGCGGGGTGAGTGTTGTAACGCTATAGCGGGTTGAGTGTTGTAACGCTATAGCGGGGTGAGTGTTGTGGCGTTATAGCGGGGTGAGTGTTGTGGCGCTATTATGGGCTGAGTGTTGTGACTCTATAGCGGGGTGAGTGTTGTGACACTATAGCGGGATGAGTGTTGTGACGTTATTGCGGGGTGAGTGTTGTGACGCTATAGCAGGGTGAGTGTTGTGACGCTATAGCGGGGTGAGTGTTGTAACGCTATAGCGGAGCACCTGGTTTAGTGGCGTGCGCAGGACTAAGCTGACTCATGCTGTTCACCCCTGGGTTTTCTAGTGCACGCAATCTAGAATGAATACACGCATCTACACACTCAATCTCTCTCACGTGCACGCAACTGTGTCAACATACTAGCTTACACACGTACAGCGCTCTCACGCAGTCAAGTTGGAGACGAACTGTAAAAGAAATGGGTTCATTTATTCCAGTAAATGTGCACAGAATCATGGAATCATCAAGGGTCATAAAAGTTTAACGCGCAGTCAGGTGTAAACTGAACAGATACGTGTCTGGTTGACAACAATTACGTCCCTTGGCTTGTACTGTTTGATTTTAGAGTGTCTGGCGCATCTATTCATGTACAATATTGTAATAAAAATGTATGTAGACATTACGCAGCGTTGAGTTATATGGAACGGTAGCTCATAGTTACAGTGTCTCCCCGCTCGCTGATTTTCGCTGGGGATAGAGTTACAAACTTGTAACTGATGACCCTTAATAGACCAGTAGGGACAAAATGGCGCATGCTATTTGATTTTAAAGTTTAGCGCTTCTATTTGTGCGTATGATTATATTAAAAATATGTAGATGTTAATGGTGTCCCGTTAAACACGGACACGGACATAACTGTAGGTGTGTGAGAAATATGGTCAGTTCGCCGACCAGCAGCACCGCATTCTCACTGTGTCTATTTGGTTATAGACGTGTAACTGATGACAATTTAGAGATCAATTAGAACAAAATGGCGTGCACTGTTGCATTCCAGACTATCTGACGTATTCATATGTATGATTATAATACAAATTAAGTGGGTGTTACGTAGCGTCGCGTTAAGTGGGTGTTAGGCAGCGTTAAGTGGGTGTTACGTAGCGTCGAGTTAAGTGGTTGTTAGGCAACGTTAAGTGGGTGTTACGTAGCGTTAAGTGGGTGCTACGTAGCGTCGCGTTAAGTGGGTGTTAGGCAGCGTTAAGTGGGTGTTACGTAGAGTTAAGTGGGTGTTACGTAGCGTCGCGTTAAGTGGGTGTTAGGTAGCGTTAAAAATAAACACGGTTTGGGAACTATGCGTGTATTTGGGCCTTTTTCATGAGATAAACACGGTAGTCTGTACACTCCAGAAAGCGTAATTAACGATAATCGATAGTATTCGGTTATTAGAAATATCATTCTGGCGAGAGTTATAGCGATAAAATGTACCTTGCTGGTGATTATTATGCTCATTTCGCTGAATAACGACACCGCATTGTTACTGTGTCTCAGGGCGCGCTTGTTCTTCTGTTTGTTGTTGTTATTGTTGTTGTTGTTGTTTTGTGCTAGGGGTAGAGTTTTAAACTTGTAACCAGTGACACTTTGGAGGTCGATAATTACAAAATGACTGGCACTGTTTTTTTCTAGAGTGGTTGGCGCTTCTAATCGTGCATAATATTATGATTACAATAAAAATTAATTCCGAGAGCCAATCACGTCATTCTGTAGACTCCACGAGGCTTAATTAGTCAGAAACAATTATATCGGGTTATTAAAAGAACATGCCGTAAATGTGAGACATGTTCAGCAGTTTTTACTGTATCCTCTTTTTAAAACTTGTAATCTGCTCAGTGCAGCCAATGACAAATGTGATTGACGATACAAGACAAAAAAGCTCTAAGATGATAAAACTTTATATGTATATATACTACATGAGCAATTCAACTCGAGTTTAATTCTGTTTGGTCTGTTTGGACAGACTAAAGCTAAGGCATTTTAACAGACGGGACCGCAGGGGAGGCCTTGCTGTGTGCTTTGGCATGGAAGATGATCGTAAGTCCGCCCTGAAGATGGCGGTGCCGCGGCCGAGGAAGCACTTGCACGGAGCGTGGTGATGGACAACGTGTTGTACTCGTCAGACTGCAGCACGTCGGCCATCAGCGTCCTGGTCCCACAGCCGGTCTGCCTGTCGCCTGGTGTGGGTTCTGTCACGTCTCCATGGTGCTCGTCGCCTCTCGCAAGATGGTCGTACGGCCGTGCGGCTCTACGCTGCTTTGGGCTGGAGGACGGACCAGCTCGTGATTTGTTCAGAGACAAAGTGTTGTAGTCGTCTTGTCCAGCGTTCTCTGCCCGGATGTCTCCCTTTGGGTGTCCGTCGGAGACTGCCTTGTTCCCGTGGCGAGGTTTGTTGGGCATGCTGTAGAGGCACTCCTGGTCGGGCGCTAGGTAGTACGCTGATGTGACCCCGTCATCACTGACGCACGCTGGGTTGGAGTGCGTGAGGCCTGCAGAAATAGGTCATTAACCCATTCAGCCCTGACGCACTACAGCAGGAGATGGGTCGAACATGATAATTCAAGGGGAGTGCCTGTCGGCGCCAAGCTAATCTGGCACTGCCCTTGAATTATCATGGTCAATCCATCTCCTGCAACTGGTGCATAGTCATTAAATGACACCTTCAAAATTTGGGAAGTACGGCCGTCGGGCTAAATGAGTTAATTAACACCTTGAGGCCTACAAGACATGCACAGTAACCCTGTCACCGCCGGAACACAACCAACGACACTCAACTGCACGATGTATAGATCCTCATGAGCCCCGAAAACCAGTAGACTGATGCGGCTCGTCACCTCTTACAATAGTATCCGGGTGTCGGTCAGTTGAAGGGGTAACCAGTGTACAATGGATTTAGCCACAATTCATGGCCATTGTTTCCTCTCGTATCACACAAAACTACACCCTGCGCCTTCAGGACAATCCGCACCATACATTGTTCGTTGGTTCCATTCACCATCACACCACCCTACGCCTTCAGGACAATCAGCACCATACATTGTTCATTGGTTCCATTCACCATCAGACCACCCTACGCCTTCAGGACAATCAGCACCATACATTGTTCATTGGTTCCATTCACCATCAGACCACCCTACGTGCGAGGATTTCAGTTCAAGGTGGGCTGCAGCTGAAAACCGGTCCAACGTCCTGCCTCAGACCACGCTTACAGTTTAACTCACTGTTCCCGACGTACGAAACACCCACATGTTGGAGTTATCATCTGAGGACTGCATTACAGTTCAGGAGAAAGATCGACCATGAAAGTTCAAGGGTAGTGGCAGAATAGCTTGGCGCCTATAGGCGCCAAGCTATTCTGCCACCACCCTTGAACTATCATGGCCGAGCCATATCTTGCTGTGGTGTGTGGCGGGCAGAACTAGTTAACCACTACCGGCCACAACCCAGCAACTACAACCATTTCATACTGACACTCAGCACTTGTTCATCGCTCACATTGCGCATCATTAAGCGCTGATCACATTCACATTACGTCACAGATCCGACAATTCCTAACCCTTTGGTGTCGGTACCTCTTTTTGTAACGATGATTGCAGGAGGAAACATCGCCACAAACAGCGCTACCGACAGTCAGAGGGTTAAATCAGCCCCCTGTCAGTGCAGCCCCACGTCCTACCTGTGTTGGTCCCGTCACCAGCTCCGTTCCGCTCACTCTGGGTAGGGGCAGCACTCGAGGACGCATTCCTGAAACAGTAGGGTTAACCCGGTCAGACCCGACATGCCTACAGCGGGAGATGGAACACGGCACTTGAAGCGTAGCGCTAGTTTCACTGGAGACATTTCAGGCGCCAAACTAACTTCGCGCTATCCTTTAACTCATTCGTGACGGGTCGCATCCGGATACGTGGCTACAGCTACATCTACAGCTACAGCTACATCTACAGCTACAGCTACACCTACAGCCGCGTATCCGAATGCGGCCCGTCTCGAATGAGTTAACCCTATCGCTGCCAGTGGACGCAGACGGCGGTTTTAAAATCATGATAGATTCAGCCGTCCCAGATCCCCAGCGGTCAGAGGAACATGGAGATAAATTGGCTTCAGAAAGAGGCATAGATCATCATGAGCCCCCGCAACTGCCGGTTTATGAGGATCTATGCTTCTTGCAGCTGGGTAGTTTTCCACTTACCTCAGCAGTGAAGGGGTTAACAGGCACTGCGACTGCGTGGTTACTGCTAGGACAGCACGGGGCGGTAGGGGCGTTAAACGTAAAAGGGAGTTCACTCTGACTGGAAAACGATGCACTAAATCAAAGCATATTACTGTAAGGTATTTGGCGTACGCAGAAAGACTCTCTAGCACCTCCCATACGTCACTTCCGCTGTAGCATCTCGCATTTTTTCTTTCACCTCTCACTTTGAAAAAAGTGGGACGCGTGCTGCTGTTTGGGTTGTCTTACACTGTATCAAACACAGTGGGCACTCTTTGACTGGGCATGCATGTTATTCACAAACCAGATAGGTGAGGCTAGCGCTGGCAGAATCGTACAACAAACCAAGGGGAATTGCTCAGCGCTGGACAACAGTTAGATCCCCTGCCCCCGCCTATCAGGCACCCAATCGCCATCCCACAGAGAAATACACAGGTATAGAATAAGACGATCATTTGCATCTTCAAAAAAGATGCATCAGGTCTCTTATATAACCCATGTCTTTCTCCGGAACTTAGGAAGTAGGCAGGGGAAACATACATACACAAACACGAAGATACATTACTATATGTGGTCGGGTAAATACCCTGTATTCCCACAGTAGATGCACAGAACATTACACAACAATGTAACGACACAAATTTGCCTCGAGTTATACTGAGATACTCACAAACCAGATAGGTGAGGCTAGCGCTGGCAGAATTGTACAACAAACCAAGGGGAATTACTCAGCGCTGGACAACAGTTAGATGTTGTCCAGCGCTGAGTAATTCCCCTTGGTTTGTTGTACAATGCATGTTATTGAATGGAAACCTTCAGAATCACGTTTGTTCTCCGTTAGGGAAAACATGTACCAGCATGCTGTTGTCTATCAGCCCTAACCATACAGTTCTAACTGTCAGCCAGATGGGCTCACTGAAACATGCACTAGCTTGCTGTTGTCAGCCCTAACCATACAGTTCTGTCAGCCAGCTAGGCTCACTGAAACATGCACTAACTTGTTGTTGTCTATCAGCCCTAACCATACAGTTCTAACTGTCAGCCAGCTAGGCTCACTGAAACATGTACTAGCTTGCTGTTGTCTATCAGCCCTAACCATAACGTTCTGTCAGCCAGCTAGGCTCACTGAAACAAACGAAAGCCATCTCTTAGATGTCTCCGTTTCTTTGAAATGTTCCCGACAGAAAGTGAAAACGCAAAATAAATGTATTCAAGAAGATAGGAAGGAAGTTATAAATAAAAACAAAAGGGAGACTGCCAGTGCTAATATTTTAGAAATATTACAAAATAAAGTAGGTAAAAGCACTGTCAGGGGAGAGAAGTGTGCATGATCGACCAATGATCATAGATCCACTTTGGTCAAAGCACAACAACAACAACAACAACAACAAAAAAGATAGGAAAGAGAGGATGCGCTAAACAAATGACTGGAAGCATTGCATATGGGCCCGCCCCCCCCCCCCACCCCCACCCCCCACCCCCCACCCCGAAGGGAGGCGTATCACATATCCCACTGTTCCAAGCCTCTACCTCCACTTGCTTACCGCTCCCCCTCTTTGCTATCTTTTGTGTGTGTGTGTGCTTTGACCAAAGCGGATCTATGATCATTGGTCGATCATGCACACTTCTCTCCCCTGACAGTGCTTTTGTTATTGCGTCACCGTATAACGTCATGTGAGGTTTTGGAGTTCCATGCCATTATTATCGCGTCCCTGGGGGCTTGGCCTGGCTAAATTGACACCGCTGTAACATTCGTTATGAAAAAGCTAGCACTGGCGTGCATCCACCAAACTGATTTTAGAATTATTTCATGAAACGGTGATGTAATTTAACGTACAGTACAGTTTCAAGACACATAGTAAATAGTGTGAGCCTGCCCGCAATGAATCCCTACTACAGTCATTTAGAACTGGCTAATGCAATTATCACGTGAACACATTCAGCCGCGACGCCCTACAGCAGGAGATAGGTCGACCATGATAATTCAAGGGCAGTGCCAGATTAGCTTAGCACCTGTCGGCGACAAGCTAATCTGGCACTGCCCTTAAATGATCAAGGTCAATCTATCTCCTGCAACTGGTGCATAGTCATTAGATGACGCCCCCAAATGTGGGAAATACGCCCGTCGGGTTGAATGAGTTAATCAAGCGTACGTCTCTCATCTAGCGCCAGACGCAAGAAGTGAATGTGACGTGATAGTTTAAGCATAGTGCCTGACTGACCTTTAGCATTTCTGCACGCTTCTCACATTCTCTAAACAAGACTTCTCATTTTAATCAATCAATCAATCAATCAATCAATCAATCAATCAATCAATCAATCAATCAAATAAATACAAACGTACAGATAACATAAAGTTAAACAAATAGTAAATACAATGCTATGAAGTGAAAACTTAGAATGAAATAAAATGAAGCGTTTGTAATCTCACAGTAACTTGAGGTTCTTGCCACAGATGGCGCCACATCTGTTGGTGATCCGACAATAGACAATGACCAGCGCGACGACAACCAGCACAACAACGCTGAGAACGACGCCCACTATCAGCTGGATGTTCTGCCCTGTACCCGTTCCCTCAGTATCCAACATCCCGGAACCTACCCGTATCAACAGTGAATGCCTCATCATGATCAAGTTACACAGTGTAGCACATGGCTTGTTAATCGGTAGATCTATTATTACATGGTATTTATATGGCGCATTTCTAATATTTATAATATAACTCAATACGCAAAATGTAGCCGCGAACTGAACCCTCAAAGCACGCTCACGTGAATCACGCGCATTCACTTGGTATTTATATGGCGCATTTTTCATATTTATAATATAACTCAATACGCAGTCAAGGGGTCGCTGCCTGACTCAAAAGGTGGGGCCCCAGGGGACGAGTTGCGTTAGTGGTGCGGGTAGTGGAGAACTCTTACAGCGCCTCCCCCGGGATCACCCTAGTCTAGGGCCTCTTGGCCTTCGTGAGACACTCTCGTGTATAATCCCTCCGGACTAGCATAGCATCCCTCTATCCCAAGACCGCCTGTGCGTGGTCCCTGGTCACATCCTCTCCGAGTTGACCCCATAAAACTGGGCAGCACGAGCCCCCAGGCTAAACACGGCGGATCTAGAGGAGAGAACCTCGAAAATTAATCAACATTGTCCTGCTGCCTTGCAGACCTGGCCGCTTGGCTGAGGAAAGGCTAAGGGAGGAAAATCCTGACTTCAAAGCCCCCGTGTCTCCGGGGAAGGTTTTTGAGCAAGAGACTAGGACAAGGACAGTCTGATATAAAACCTACGACCCGAGGACCTCGATGCCATCGTCCCAGCTTGCTAGACCATGGCAGACGAACCAAGGGTTTAAAGGGTGGGGCCAGTACTGCGCACACTGCACTCCACCAAAAAGCTCCACCGCGCAGGCTTTAGGAAACGTCCAAGGACCATGACACAGACCATTCCAAGTCCTGTAGCGACGGGCGAGGGGCGAAACGGCAGGTGAAAGATGTCACTGGAAGCCGCAGTCTCAAACCTGCATGCAGGCGGTTCAGTATATTGGTCGCCTGATGTTGACCTGGGGATGACAACGTCACTCGGCACACCCTGAACGACCAAGCAGCCTTCTCTAGGGACAGCACTGTTTGCTCCACACGGAGAGGGGCCTAGAAAAGGTGGCCTAACCAAAGCTCGTCCCCTCACAACCCCAGTTGGCTAGCCGCGGTCAACGGGCATCTTCTCCTGCGGTCAGAAAACAAGTAAAAACAACGGATCCACTCTAATGACGACCACGACCGGACTCAACGTAGCATGCTGGATCATCCGAACCATACTTGACACAGCAGACAGCGGACGCCCTAAACGTCGCTCCGCCCTCATTGCCCATGAATTGCGGAGGTTAAATATCGACATCGCTGCGCTCAGCGAAGTACGCCTCCCGGACGAAGGCAGTCTCCAAGAACTTGGCGCTGGCTACACCCTCTACTGGTCAGGCAAGTCTGCGTCAGAAAGACGGCTCTCAGGCGTGGGCTTCATGGTCAAGACCTCCATTGCGACTAAGCTGGAAAACCTACCAACCGGTCACTCAGACCGCATCATGCCCATGCGCCTCCCACTGAGACACCAGCAACACGTCACCCTTCTCAGTGTGTACTCCCCAACCCTCCTGGCAGAGCCTGCAGAAAAGGACAAGTTCTACACTGACCTGCGCAGCCTCCTACAGAGCACCCCTGCAGACGACAAAGTCATCATTCTTGGCGACTTCAACGCCAGAGTGGGCAAGGACTCTGAAGCCTGGAAAGGAGTCCTCGGCAAGCATGGCGTCGGAAACTGCAATGACAATGGCCGCGTACTGTTGGAGCTGCGCAGAGCAGCAACTGGTCATCACCAACACTACTTTTCAGCAAAAGGACAGTCGCTCCAAACACTGGCACCTTATCGACTATGTCCTAGTGCGTCAGAGGGACCGCAGTGATGTCCTCCTCACCAGAGTGATGCCCAGCGCAGAGTGCCACACTGACCACCGCCTTGTCTGCTGCAAACTCAGGCCCCACTTCAAGCCAAAACCCAAGAAAGGGGGGCCCCCTAAGAAAAAGCTTGAAGTTGCCAGCCTTCAGCGTGACGACGTAAAAGCTGCCTTTCGGACAGATTTACAGCGCAGGCTCACAGACACAGCTGACCCAGCAGACTCCTCCCCTGAAACACTCTGAGAACAGCTGAAAACTGCTATCGCAAAATCCTCTGCAGAAGTCTTCGGTTTCGCTAGAAAGAGGAACAAAGACTGGTTTGACGAAAACGACGTAGAGATCCAGGAACTCCTAGCAAAAATAAAAGAGCCGCCCATCAGGCCCACCTAGCCCAACCTTCCTGCTTGTGAAGAAGTCTGCCTTCCGCCTCGTCTGCAGCAGTCTCCAGCGCAAGCTCAGAGATCTCCAGAACGAGTGGTGGACCAGACTCGCACAGAGGACCCAGCTTTGTGCTGACTACGGTGACTACATGGGCTTCTACGAAGCACTGAAAGCAGTGTATGGCCCCAGGCACCTGATACAAAGTCCCCTGCGAAGCGCTGATGGACAGGCACTGCTCACAGATAATAACTCCATCTTGAACCGCTGGTCGGAATACTTTCAGAACCTCTTCAGCGCTGAGCGCACTGTTCAAGAAGCAGTAATCCTCCAAATCCCACACCTCCCAGTAAAGGTTGAATTGGACGAACAGCCCACAGCTGAAGAGACCCTCACAGCCATCCACCAGCTCAAGAGTGGCAAAGCAGCAGGCATTGATGGAATCCCACCAGAGATCTGGAAACATGGAGGCCCAGCACTGCACAACAAGCTCCATGACCTCTTTCTCTGCTGCTGGGAGGAAGGAACACTACCAAAGGATCTCCGCGATGCAGTCGTCATCACCCTGTACAAGAACAAAGTAGAGAAGTCTGCCTGCTCCAACTACCGTGGAATTACCCTGCTGTCCATTGCCGGGAAAATACTCGCAAGGCTGCTCCTGAATCGGCTGGTACCTGCGATTGCAGAAGACCACCTACCAGAGGGCCAGTGTGGCTTCAGAGCCAACAGGAGCACCACCGACATGGTCTTTGTGCTCAGACAGCTTCAGGAGAAGTGCCGCGAGCAGAACAAAGGGCTGTACGTAACGTTTGTCGACCTAACAAAAGCGTTCGACACTGTGAGCAGGCAAGGCATGTGGCAGATCCTGGAGCGACTAGGCTGTCCCCCAAAGTTCCTCAACATGATCGTCCAGCTACAAGAGGACCAGCATGGCCAGGTCAGACTCAACAATGACCTCTCAGAACCATTCCCCATTCTCAACGGTGTGAAGCAGGGCTGTATGCTGGCAACGACCCTCTTCACCATCTTTTTTTAGCATGATGTTGAAGCAGGCCACAGTGGACCTCGACGATGATGATGCAGTGTACATCTCTATGGCTGCCTGTTCAACCTCAGACGACTGCAGGCCCACACCAAAACCCTAGACCAACTGATTCGTGAGCTGCTCTTTGCTGGCGACGCTGCCCTCGTTGCACACACAGAGAGAGCCCTGCAGCGCATCACATCCTGCTTCGCAGACGCTGCCCAGCTCTTTGGACTCGAGGTCAGTCTGAAAAAGACAGAGGTTCTCCATCAGCCGGCACCCAAGGTAGAGCATCGCCCTCCCCACATCACCATCGGCGAGTCTGAACTGAAGTCAGTGCACCAGTTTACCTACCTTGGCTGCATCATCACGTCGGACGCCAAGCTGGACAAGGAGCTGGACAGCAGGCTGGCAAAAGCAAACAGAGCTTTCGGGCGTCTATACAAGCGGGTGTGGCATAATCAACAGCTGAAAACAGGCACCAAGATCAGCGTGTACAGAGCTGTCTTCCTCACCACCCTGTTGTATGGTTCCGAGTCCTGGGCCCTCTACCGCAGCCAACTACGACTCCTCGAACGCTTCCACCAGCGCTGCCTGCGTATAATCCTTGGCATTCACTGGAGTGACTATGTCACAAACGTCGAGGTCCATGAACAGGCAGAAACTGTGAGCATCATCGCCTGCCCAAGATCACCCTGTTCAGCGAGCTCACCACTGGACACAGAGACAGAACGGCACCAAAGAAGAGATACAAAGACTGTCTCAAGAAGTCACTTAGTGCCTGCCAAATCGACCACCGCCAGTGGTCTTCACTTGCTGCGGACCGTGACACCTGGTGCTCCACCATTTACAAGGCAGCTGTCTCCTTTGAGGACTCTCGCAGAGCTAGCCTTAACGACAAGCGGCTCAGGAGAAGAAACAGAGATGCCGTAACTCAGAACCCTGGCCAGACCTCCCTCTGCAGCCACTGTGGTTGAACCTGCCTGTCCCGGATTGGCCTCCGCAATCACGAGCATGCCTGCAGACGTCGTAAACAACCCCTATAGAATCTTCGTTCGCGAAGTCAAGCCAAGCAGCAATACGCAGAATGTAGCCGCGAACTGAACCCAACAAACACGCTAACGTGAATCACGCGCATTCACTCACATACTGTACGTAAACACAAAACATTCACGTGGCAAGCTCAAGCGAGCTCCTAAAGTTGTTTTTGGAAATCATATTTGAAATTTTATTAAGTTGGCTGAAATTGATACCAAAGTGGAGGGGGAGGAAGAGCCGGAGTACCCAGAGAAAGAACCCCCGACGGTCCGCTCGAATTAACGGTGACATTTACTAGAGGAGAAAAGTCCGACGCCGGAACCCGGAATCGAACCTCGCACCTTTTGCATTGGTGGCAGGTGCCTTAACCACTGCGCCACGGACCGCCCCAGTAATCAGTCCAGTCAATCAAACAATCTATCAGAAAATTATAATGACCTCTTGTAAGATCATGTGGTATGGAGTATACATATATATATATCTTTTAATTCTGCTTAGACCTATCAATTATCTCATTCTGCCCGCGACACACCACAGCAAGATATGGCTTTACCATGATAGTTCAAGGGTGGTGGCAGAATAGCTTGGAGCCTATAAGAGCCACACTATTCTGCCACCACCCTTGAACTATCATGGTCGACCTGCCTCCTGAATTGTAATGCAGTCATCAGATGACAACTCCAAAATGTACTTTCAGTACAGTAGCAACGGCAAACAGGAAATATGGCACACGTGCTCACTGATTTTTCTGTTGAGGAATAAAAGTTAATTTCATCTCATTCCAAGCAATCTGACAAGCCTTGCACACAACTAGCAAGCCATTTCACCATTAACCCTCTATTCTTGGGGACACCGATACAATCAGGCACAGTACATGTATTAACTCATTCAAGGTACCTGCATCAATAGCGGCGAAAGAGTAGTATAGTGTTGCCGGTGTGAAACGCTATACGACACTTCCGCAGCTATTGATGGAACCTCGAATGAGTTAACAGTGCTGGTGACTACATGGGAAAAAAGGGGTCAGTACTCTCACCACCTGCACGCGATGAACTCATGTCCGATCTGGTGGATGGAGAGGCGGCTGTCGTTCCAGTGGAAGACACTCTTGGACTTAGAGAGGAGGGTGTTGTCCGGCCTCTGGCTGCTGTTGTTGGGGTTAACAGACCGGAACAGTGAAATACGATGTTGCCGATGTCCACTGCGTCATCGTAGTAACCACAGTGACCGCTAACTAGTTTTTTAGCCTCAAAAATAATCTGCAAAGTGTAAAATAACAAACAGTGCTACCGTCAGGACCAACAGGACCGTCAGGACCTACATCCTCACCCCCATCTCCCTCTCATCAAAGTGACAGACTATCAGCCAAGTCTAAACCTGAAATAACAAAATATATAGTTGCTGGATTTGTTGTCGGATTTGGTTACATAGGTTACCAATTATACAAAAAATACAAACCACAGACTCGAACAGTGTCCAAAAAATTGGACACTCCAAAAGCAAAACCAGAAGTCGACACATTACCAGCAACACCCAAAGCCGTGGACCCATTTCTTATGCAGTGAATACAAAATATTAATTTAATTTTTATTGCATTAGAAAATGAGCAAAACAAAAAACTTAATGAACCTTGTCTATCACTCTGTCGTAATAAGTGGACTAGCCGTTGCTTACTCTATGTTAGGAAAAAAATATTCTCAAAATGAAATCGGCAGACTTGAGTAGATTAGACTTTGAAGACATCATCATCATCATCATCATCATCAGTCCCTTGCCCGAACTGGGCGTTGGGGGGACTGAAAGGCAGCAGCAACAGACAGTGCTCTCCACTGAGTTCTATTTTGGGCGGTGGCAAGCAAGTCTGGCATCTCGAGTTCGGTCCATTCTTTTATGTTTGCGACCCAACTCTTTCTCTGACGACCTCGCCGACGACTTCCTTCGAGAGTGCCTTGGAGGATAGTCTTGGACAAGGTGTTGTGTCGGGTCACGTGGCCAAACCAAGCAAGCTTGCGCCGTTTCACGGTTGCCAGAAGGGGTTCATGTGGGCCCACCAGGGAAGTGACGATGCTCCGTACATATTCGTTGGTCTTGTGCTCGCGGTACGAGATGCGGAGCAACTTCCTCAGGCACTTGTTCTCAAAGGCCTGGATTTTCTTTTCTGAGTCTGCAAGCAGTGTCCAAGTCTCACAGCCGTAGAGTAGAATAGACACTACGAGGGACTTGTAAAGCCTGTACTTGATGGTGAAGCTGATGGAGTTACTTCGCCATATCCTGTCCAGCCTGGCCATTGCGGATGTTGCTGTACCTATCCTGATACGGATCTCTGCTATGCAACTACCGTCTTTGGACAGGGTGGCTCCCAAGTACTTGAAGCTATTGACCTCTTCTAGCTTCTGGCCGTTCATGTGAATGTTGCTGCTGCTGTCGCTTGTGGTGTTGATCATCACTTTGCTTTTATCCGTACTGATCTCCATGCCATAAGACCCTGCGCTACTTGAAAGTTTGTCTGTCAGGTTTTGGAGCTCACTATTGCTGCCTGCCATGAGGTCAATGTCGTCTGCGAATCAAAGATTGCACAGGGATCTGCCACCAATAGAGATTGAAGTATGGTGGTCGTGGAGGGTTTCCTGCATGATCTTCTCCAGGAATATGTTGAAAAGGACAGGAGAGAGCAGGCATCCTTGACGGACACCGATCGTCGTCCTGAAGAACTCGCCTGACTGATTGTTAAGTAGAACCGCGCTGCAGGCGTTCTTGTAAAGCGCTTCTATCATTTGGATCAGTCCCTCCTCTATGTTGAACGATCTCATGACTTGCCAGAGTCCGTCGTGCCAGACGCGATCAAATGCTTTCCTGAAATCAATGAAGTTGTGGTAGAGTTCGCGCTGATGCTGCAGATGTTTCTCGATCAGGACGCGGCAGTTGAAAATCTGCTCTACAGTGCTTCTTCCAACTCTGAAGCCAGCCTGTTCTTCTGCCAGCAGTTCCTCGGCGAAAGTTTTGAGGCGGTTGAGAATGATTCTAAGCATTACTTTGCTAGGGTGACTTATCAGACTGATAGTTCTGTAGTTCTGGCACTGTTTCAGGTTTCCTTTCTTGGGGAGCGGGATCACTAGAGACTGTGTCCATTCTACTGGCCATTTCTTTGAAGACAGTGCTAAGCTAATTGCAGTTGTAACAGTGTCAATTGCGACAAAAGACTTTCTCGTCAAGCAGGGAATTATTCCCGAAAATGTTTCTATGTATATAAAAAAGTATGGCAACTTTAGCTATTATGATTGGGGGCGCCCTGGTCAAAACTCTGAATTTCAGTAGATCAAATTATCTCTTTTCAAAATTGGGTAGAGAGGATTCTGCAGAAGAAATGAAACGTCACAATGAGGCATCTGAAAAACTGGCCCAGGCAGAGCAGTCATATGAGAAGCAAAGAATAGAGAAACTTGATTTCATCAATGAAAAACTCAGGCTAGAAGGTCACGCACAACATACGTTTTCTAATGTTGATGACGCAATCAAACAATATTTTCTTGTTACGGGTGAAGACATGTCTACCGCACAGCCGAAACTTAGCGATTATATCAACCAAGCACACAACAAAGAAACGGAGAGATAATCTTTGTTCTAGTGGGAATGACATTTGTTTATTTCACATGAGTTTTTATCGCTAGAAAATAAACTATCAAAAATATATTACTCCCCAATTGGTTACTGGAAAGGAAAGACTTCGATATAAAAATTATATGCGGCTGTGGGCGGCAGTGGTGGCGATGTCACACTCGGCCAAGTAAAACAATGGTTACAGAGACAAACAATTTGGCAGATATATCTTCCTGCACCAAGAAAAATAACAATAGCTCATTTTGTGAACACTACCACTAATGACACCCATCAAATGGAGCTCCTGTTTCTGCCACACGATACAATTAGAAAGATGCGTTACAAGTATGCACTGACTGTTGTTGACATTGCTTCAAGGTATAAAGACGCCGAACCCATAACTGACAAAAACGCCAGTTCGGTTGTGACTGCTTTAACAAAAATATATAGTTGAGGCAATTTAAAATTTCCCAGGCTTGTGCAGGTCGATGATGGGAGTGAGTTAGGGCGCCGTTAATCAGTTATTTGTGAAGCATGGCATACTGGTTAGATGAGGCATTCCAGGCGTGCACAGATCACAGTCAATTGTTGAGAACTTTAACAAACAATTATCATAGAGCCTTTTTAGTAACCAGTATTCTAAGGAACTCATGCATGATGCACATAACACTGAGTGGGTTAAAAGATTACCATATGTGATAAAAGCAATAAATAATGAAGGTCACACCAAACCCGCCGATACTATTAAACTAAAAACAATACCTCCGGCATCAGGACCAGGACTAAAAACACCACCACCAGACACAAGTTTTTTTACAAAACAGGTAAGATATTTATATAAACCTGTAGAATCAGAAAAAGACGTTAGACGCAGAGCAACTGACCCCATTTGGTCCATGTCCGTAAACAATAAAAAATGGTCCCCAGCGCTGGCGGCAATCCACCAATTTATTATCTATATGAGCCTGCCCCACAGAGGGCATTTGTTAGAGAAGAATTACAGATTATTCCCCCAGACACTGTTACTCACTTTTGACCATTTGGGTCATTTCAACTACTAACTCGTCGATTAATTCATCAGCTATTTGTTCAGATAACTTAAGCCTGTAATGACCAGGTGCATAAGCCTTTTCCTTTCTATGAAAAACACGTTTTGTGTCCGCTACTGCAAGTGATTTCTTACGTGTTTGGATCATTTCAAGATTATGTCTGTTTGATCTCAGTGTCTTGTTTGGATAATCAGGCATTAGTTCTCCATCTAAAACTTGCTTGTAGTGTTCATGTTGGATGTCTTTATTTTTTTATCGCTGTTTTATTTTTCCCTTTGGCTTTGGACTGACTGCCTTTCTGGTGTTGTATGGAATACATTTTTTACCTCCATCCAACGTACGCGACTATAGGCACTCCATTTAGTTCGTCTTTAAACTTGCCAGGCACTTTCTTGTTTTGTTTGCTGTACAGTGGGTGGTCCTTAGATCAGACGTGTCATACATATGTATCTCTGTTTTCATGTCTTCGTAAAAGTCTTCAGTAGGCACGTCAATGATCATAGAGTCAGTGTCAGTGTATAGCATTCGACAGTTAGGATACTTTGGTTTGAAGTAATCATAGTAAAATTCAAGCATTAATAATTTTGATAACTCAAGAATTGCAATACCAATAAATACTGGCTTTTCCAGTTTAACAATCTTTTTTTTTTTTTGAGTGTCACTGCATACAATGATGGATGAAACTCTTTGTACCCTGTGTACTGCGGCTTACCTGTAAGTTTAATTGCACCTGATTCAGTTGTGACAAGTCTCACATCTTTGTGGTGATGAGGATTTTCCATCGTCTTACCGAAACAGGCATTGTTCATAAGCTTAAAGAAGTCTTTGCCAAATGCAGTGTTGCTATCTCTTGCACGCAGGGTTGTGTTCTTCATTATGTAATCTTTCATAAAAGCACACTGATCAAAGCTTATACCTTTGTGAACTTTCTTTAGTACTAACCCGTGCCTGATGTAAAACTGCAGTAAGCGATAGTGACAAACGTAATTGAATTTGTCATTTAAATTTGGCACAAGTTTAGTGTCTTCTTTTTTCCCCATCATACTCATTTTCTCAACAGCCAATGGATAATCATTATGGTAATCGTGTAGATTGTGTGAGTACTCCAGGTCGAGTTCAAAGATCCAACCCTTTGCATCATTTCGATCATGATTCATAATATAGTTTGATAAGTATGTTATGTCATACTGTGACAAATCATGCAGACAAAAGTTTTTCAAGGGCAATAACTCGCACATCGCGAATCCATACAAATTGTTAGAGTCTATGTACAGGATATAATTAGATGACCTTGAGGGGTCAAAGCCAAGGTCACCATAGCCATCCAGATATTTGTTGTTAGCTTTGGCATAGTTGTTTGCGGATATACTAATGCCTCCTCTCAATTCGCGTTCCACCATTTCACCCATCGTATGACAACAGGTCTATAGATATCTTACTGGATTTTTAAAATGCATCCCATGTCATGCCAGGACTAGTTATGTAGCAAGCTGGGTCAAGACTATAGTGCAAGAGACCCTTTTCGCAGTAACTTTCAAATACGTCTGCTAGCAAACAAACGTCAGCTTTCAAGTATTGATCCTGGTAATCACCAATCGTTTTACACCCTATTTTGCCCCATGCATCAAGAGCATGCTGGTATTCAGAGTCAGAAATACCTTTTCCATTTAAGGTAGAATAAAAAAAAAAATTCTTTTGGTGGCAGTCTCCTTTCTTCAAACACAACCCAGTCATCAATGTACTCATAGGGGAAGACTCCTTTCTTGATTAACTCTGGCTCAAAATATCTACTTGTTATTGGAAAGTCAGTCAGACCTTCTGCCAGACTAGCAAGCCCTAAGGACAAATGTTGCACTGAGTCATAAAACACTAATTTGTTGTCCAGCCTAAAAGTCAGATATTTCTCAGTTGTCTGGGCAATACAACTTTTTTTGTTTTTTTTTTGTTTTTTGTTGTAAGACTCATCTACAGCACGCATGATAATGTGTGAATCATATCCTTTGAGATTGTGAAAAAAGATTGGTAGTTTATATGTCTTATGATCTAATGTTAATAACAAGCTACAATTGCCATGTACAGCACCTCTGTAACGCCCAGTTATGTGGTCATGGTTGCAAACTTTATCACCCCCTAGGAGATGTTTACAAATCCAACACGTCACCCGCTGCATCAAAATATAGTTTATCTTCTCCTGTCATCATCAAAGGCATCTGGCACTTTTCCAAATACTGTACTACACTACTATGCAGTTGTCTCATTTCTGTTAAAAAAAAGCATGCTGCTGTATTTTCACCTCTGTAGATAACAGGTTCTGTATGCTGACTGTCTGATCTGACAAGAATGTATCCAAAAGAGCACACCACTTGGTCAATCAGCTTTACTGTCTTTGGTAATGTTTCTGGAACAGGACCATCATATGGTACAACCAGTGATTCAAAATCAGCATACACTACAAACGGCAGCTTTTTTGATTCCCATAGTTTTTAAAATATACTTGACTACCAGGATCTGGGTACTTAATTATTGTTTGTATGTCCTCAGCTGACCTACAGTGCTGGACATGATTGTGTGCTACTTTAATGGAGGAAAACCTTTGTAAACATATTTTACACACTTCCTGTTTGCCATTGTGTTTTGATACATGATTATGAATTAGTCGTGACATACTCCTGATAATTGTGTAGTGAAAGTTATTATTATCACCTATAAATAACCTGTCAACATGTTTATATTCTGACTGTCTGTAGGTTGGAGCAAGTGGTGATACTCTAATGGGTTGTAACTTGTCAACAGACTCATTATCCCATACATACACATTCACAGATATACCAGGATTTAGTTCTTCAAACAAGTCTATGTCCTCCACATTATCAGGAAAATCTATACCACTGAAGTTGAGTTCGTTTGCAAATTTGGTGTAGTTAGATACGCGATCAGGTCTTGTTTTTACAAAGTGTAGTTTAGCAAGAACACACCACATGAAAAAAAAAAGTATCTTTGTTCTGTATATTGACGACAGCCTTTTTGTTTGCAACCTCTGTTGGCAGTGGCAACCACGATTTACCTAATATAGGATGATACCTTGACTGCTTCAATTGTAGTTCATGCACACGACCTTTGTGCCAACCTGACCCCTTCATTCATGCACTGTCACTTGCCTTGAGGAAGTCAGGCAACAGTCTTTCTCTAAACACCTTCTCCAATTCTCTTCTTGTGTTAACTGTGTGTTGTCTTGTCGAGATATACAAAACAATCACTTCACCATTTACTCTGTTAAATTATATTTTAGTAACAACCTGAATCTTTACACTACCAGCAAGAAGATTATCTTGTATGACAGAAAAAGAGTTTTCTATTGATTCATAGACATTGTTATTATTAGATATAGGCAAGTCTGTTGTGTGAAACACATTACGTAAGCTTGACGAGCCTGATGGGCTTTGAGCATTGCCCGTCATTTTTATTTGACAGACAAAATAATAATTAGAAAAAAATTAATGCCGGCACACCTTATGACTGTAATACCACTTTGTTGACTGTAACACCTACAATAAACAGATTCAGCTTTTTTAGTTGTCTGAATGTTTGTACACACACAGTCTCAAACCAACCCTGGAGGTCATCAACATCAAAGGTATGTGTCTTAAGATCAACAGGCATGTACTCTACAAATGGTAACTCCTGAAATATTTCTAAAGTCATCTGATATGATACATATATCTTTGCTGACTCAAGTGGCGTTATGTCTGGTTGCCTAAAATCTGTTCTTAACTGATCAAAGTGTTGGATATAATTAAAACAGTCTGTTACATCAACCATCAGGGTCATGTCATCCATCATTTTTATTTGACAGGCAAATAATAATAATATTTCTGCCGGTGCCACTAGTGCTGTATGTGTATTATTGCCTTATTAACTGTAACACGCTCAATATAGACATTTAGTTTGCATAGTTGATGTATATGTGTTCACACAGTGTCTCAAACTAGCGCAAGTTGTCACAGTTGTCATCATTAACTTTAAAGGTGTCTCTCTTAAGATCAACAGTCTTGTGCTCATAGTATGGAATACCATCAGAATATATCAAAGTCACATTATATGACATGTAAAACACAGATGGTGTTGAGATGACGGGTTGTTTTACGTGAGTTTTTAAATCATAAAAGTACTCAACATCTTTGAAGCAGTCTGTGATATCAATAGCTTGGTCTGGCTCAGTTTGTCTGTCTGTCATTTTTATTGGACAAAACAAAAGTATAAATTAATTCACTAACCCATACCCAGGGGGCTGATCTGTCTTTAAAATAAGCTTTAGATGCTTAGTTGATTTCAGTTTGTTTTTCACAATGTCTCGTTCATGTTTATTCGGGATAACATCGTTCTCTCTGAGACAGTCTTCAAAGCTGTCATGATCTTTACAAAAAAACAAACAGATAAACTTTAGTTGCTCTCGAAACTTTTTTAGTACATCATTATATTTTTGAGTTAGAATCCATACACTGACATTTCTGTGTCAGCCACTGAAGGCAAGTTCTGCTAAAGTGTTTCTCTTCTTGACAATGTCTTTCTCTGCAGAGCAGTCATCAACAATAAACAAAGTTGGCTGTCCTTCAAATTGCTTGTAAAAATACCGCAGGTAGTCATTCAGTGTTTTCTCAGGGTCTACTAAATAGATGTTATGATCAGTCCAAATAAATAAATGGTTGTGATAAGCTTTGTTGTGTTTGATAGTAGGACAGAATATCACTATGTTTTCAAAATGATGGATGTATCTTATTTGTAAGACATCAAGAACAAATACAGTTTTCCCACAGCCTGTGGCACCACAAAACAAACCACAGTGTGGGTCGAGTGTCATCAAGTTCATTTTAAAACACAATATAATTTAATACATGTGTCCACTTAGTCGGCACTCTTGTATGTTCAGTTGTGCATCATAAATAAGATACAAATATATGTTTATTGCTCCGGCTGTTTCAACTTTTTTGGTACCTGAATTGTAATCCCATCACTGCCGTTCTCAACAGTACGACCTGACCCGTGTAGGTAGTCTTCACCTGTACTACACAGGTCTAACTATAGTGCATACTTATTTGTCAGGTATTGACCAATCCTAACATCATACAGATGCAGATCTTTGCAAGTTATGTTTGCTGGTTTTTCTCTAAGTCTCCCGCTTGCAAAATGCTTTGTGATCTCATCATACTGCTGATAAGGTTGCATTCCTGAAGCAAAGACTTGATTAGGGTGACCTTCGATTGTACAAGATAAATGTGTAATCTTTGGATTGTAGAATTTGTCTGAATCTCTTTTGTATGGACTTCCTGGTTCAACAAACAACATAAGAATGCCTTTCAGTGACCTAGCTGGTGTGTTCAATTTGATGTTCCACATTGGATCACTTTTGTCTTTGTGCATTAAACTGAGTCTTATCACACGGTCATAATAATAATAATAATAATAATAATAATAATAATAATAACGCTGCTGCTGGGATGAAGGAACACTACCAAAGGATCTCCGTGATGCTGTCGTTATCACCCTGTACAAGAACAAAGGTGAGAAGTCTGACTGTTCCAACTATCGGGCAATTACCTTGCTGTCCATTGCTGGGAAAATTCTTGCAAGGCAGAGAGAAGAAAAAGTGAAAGTTGATAGACACCCCTCCCCTAATTAATAGATTTATTATAATTAACTAGCCATTTAGACAAACCCACGCCAACCAATACCACCGATGCTTTAATCACCTAGCCATTTTAGTTTTACTCCAGAAATCATTTAAGCAGCATTTTTTTATCAGCTGCCAACCCGTGATTATTAAGGCAGATCCCCACCTAAATAATTAATGCTGTCATTGACTTCTTAAAACAAAATTATTATATTACATTATAAAATGAACCAAGACGAATTACTCCTTCTAAGCGATATCTGTGCTGTAGAGAACAAAGATTAGACTCTAAAAAACAAAGGCTTCTCTCCCATGTTGTTACTGAGTCTAAACAGATTATTTTCTAGTGCTCAGGTCATGGGTTATCAAGTTACTGCCTATGTTACTTTCTGGATGTTTCTAAGTAAATTACAAGTACTTAATAAGGTAAATTATAAACCTTTAAGTAACTTTGAAGTTAGTTGCCATAAGTTCTTTCAAGTGACTTAAAACAAGTTCTTATAAGTGTCTCAAGATAAGTTTTTATAAGTTCTTATAAGTTCTTAAACCTAGTCAATAAGACACTTGACAGATTTCCCAAGTTACAAGGACAAGAAAACTTTTTTTTTTAGTAGTACTCTGGTGGTGGAGCTGATGGCGTCAAATGAGCAGGCATAAAAGGCATGACATCTCTTTGCGAAGAGTATGACAAATTTATTGAACAATTGATTTTGACTTGCTTAAAAGTCCTTGAACTTTTTTCATAGTTTCTTTTACGCCTATTTTTTTTTTCCTTCCTCTAAAAAAGATTTCTTTAGTTCTTCAACATTCACGGGTTGACTATGCATCTTATTCTGTATTTCAGATTTTTGTTGTTTGTAATTGGCCAAATCATCCTGGACTCTCTTAAATTCGTGATCATCAATTTTATTATCCTCTAAAGCCTTACTGATAATAAGTTTCATACTGCTCAGCTTAGCTGCTGCGAGTGTACTCAATGCTTCATGCTTCTGCAACTTTGTATGAAATCTTTTGTTAAGGGCTTCCATACCAAAGCATGCCAGGCTTGTGACAAGGCCAACACCTTCAATAGCAATTCCTATGACACTTCCCACTCCCGTTGCAAACAGAGCTATACCTCCTTTAGATAATCCGGCTGAAACCATACCCACAGCCATTGAAGTGTTGTGTACAGAATTGAAAACCGTTTTATCTTGTCTTTTGCACCGGGAGTATTTTGCTTGTTCTCCTTCCAAATATTTTAACACTTATGTAATATTCATTAAATGGAATGAGTCTGCCTCAATAGGCTCAAGTGGTTCAGGTGGTATTTGTGGATACAAATTCACCATTTTTTATGACAAATATATTTTTATTATTTAATCAGTGATTACATTTTGCAACTCGTCAAAAGTATACAATTTGCCGGCATAATAAAACGAAACAAGATCAATGTGTTCTAGTTTTATGTAATTTAGAAAAACAAAAGTTATTTTGTCGACTAATATCTTGACAGCTGGAACACTGCTCGAAACCTCAAAAACATCTATTTTTTTCCTAATAGCAATAAAAACTTGTGTTGACTCTGTCAATGTTTCATCCCACATAAGTTTTATTCCCTGTGCAATATCTGCCTCTTTCCCAGAAGAAACAGATCTCATGATAATTTCAAATACTATTGTCGCTTCTCTTGCGATTGTAAAGTTTGCTGGTGCAAACACGACCTTCGCATCAGATCTGCCCTTTCTGTGTGTAAGAAGATACCGTCGTCTCTCATACTCTTGCACCTTTAGTTTTTCTCTGCTATTGTTGTCTTGTGCAAAACTTGGAACAAGGCTTACAATCAGCAGCCCAGAGTTAATAACTTTCCTAAACACTAAGGCTCCTTCATGATCAGTGTATACATAAGGAAAAATAAATTCCAACTTTATGTCCCAGTCAATTGTTGGTGCAAGCGGTGGCGGTGCAGGCACAGGCGAAACCACCCATTTATTACCCACATGTATTAAGTTGTAGGGCACATTATTTACAGGAACAGGTACAGTGACATCACGCAGCTGACCAAGTTTAGGAATTGGTCTCTCTGTTCCGTCTTTCATGTCGTCTATTACTTTCCGCCTGTACATACCAGTCGAATCAAGTTCAAATCCATACACCTCGCCCACCTCCCCCTCCTTTTCAAAATCCTGTACATCAGCCAAATCTTTCAACTCTGTTACAGGACACGCGATTATAATAATTCTCGGCTTTGGGCCAGCACTCATTTTTATAAACAAACATAAATTTATTTAACTTCCAACACAACATAAAAATCATGCATTACAACTGGTTTGTCATCCTAATTAGTTACAGATATACACAATGATTCAAAGAAACTGGAGCCCAATTTTTTTCAACTGAGAATTAGGAAATCTAACAACTACATTTTCACAATAAGGAGCAGTTCCAGTCGACACACATTTCAACAAAGTCGAAGGCTTTAATTGTGAAGATTATCAGTAGTGCTTAATTCTTTCAAATGAACATTTAGCACTGTGTGTACTGACAAATGAACAGGATATCTGCCAGTTATTTTGGATTTTTTTGGTGATAGTATACGTCCGACTGATGGTGTCCAATCTTCATCTGGATGTATAATTTTTTTACCTAAAAATCCAAATAATAATAAAAGACTAATTGATAAAGAAAGGTTTCCACTTTTCGGAAATTCAATTGTAACAAGTAAATTAGCTGGGTTTAAAGTTGCTTTAATTTTAAATTCATTTTGAAGCCATTCAGCTAAAGTACAAAAGTCATAATACCCAGCTCGTAAAATATCGCCCTTCTCAATACCATTGAGAGTTCCACTTACAGAATAATTTTTATCATCTGTTACATTAAACCACTTTACAGTGTAAAACATTTCATGGATAGCTACAGCCTTGCTACCATCACGATTATCAATTCCATTAGTTAACCACACTGGTTTGCTTGTGTCAATATTTGATAAGGTTATAAACATTTTTATTATCACATAAAAAAAGCATAATGGAGTTTAAATCACCAACAATTGCCACTGTAAATGCATTTCAATTTAACGTGGATGCCAAATACAATGTCGCACCAACTTATGACAAAAAAATAATTCAACTAAATGAGCTTGATATAGCTTTTTCCGAAGGAGATTTATTTCAAGTGAAAGTACCCAACCCTTATGATCATTACCTAAACCCTCAGATAACAGATGATGCAACTGCAAAAAAATGGTCCTCAAGCCCACTACAGATGTTTCAAAACCAACTTAACTTTGCTATACTATGTTCAACTACAGGTTGTGGCATTTCTTTTACAGACCATTTGAATCACCCAAACAAACTGATTAAGTCTGTCTATCGTTTCCACACGTACTACCAGATTAGAAAAATACTGTCAGAACTCCATACCCCACTGCCAACTGAATCCAGTTTTAATCAGTTTAACAACCCCATGGATATGAAAGCATTTGAACGCATCTGTAATGAATTTAACATCAGTACAAAGTATGACTTTACACAAAAACTTGATGATCACAAAGGCATGGGAACATTGTATTATGCTATGAGTCACAGACAATACCCTCAAGATTACTGGCCTCCCTACTCTTCATTCTCATCAAAATCTGAAGTGTGGTTAGGCTCAATAGAGCAGAAACAGTCTAATGCCTGGACCACATTTGTCTTAGATAAGAGTGACGGGTTTACTCAAGAAGGAGTCGAACGCATTAATGAGTCTATCAGAACGTATGTGTGGTGTATACTAGAAGCACAAGCTCAAACAAAATCAAATATTTTAAACGGGAGTGGGAAATTTGAAGCACAAAAACAGTTTCTTGCAAACCTTGAAGACTCAGTAAACTCAGTAGTAGATCTCCCATCAAGCATACAGCACTACCAAGACGTTCTCAGATATGCTAGATCGAAAGTTGACTTTGTAGGTGGCATTGGGTTATACATGTTACCGTCAGACCTTCAACTCCAAATGGGGACAATAACAAATTATAATAATGAAATAATTGTTGCTGGTGTTGGTCAGAAATTAGGTCTCAATCAGTCTGTAAACTTGGGGGCCACAACCACGCATGTACAGTCATTAAAATCATTACAGACACCAGCACAAGCCTCAGTAACATCATCACCTGTACCTGTACAGACAGTAACAGCCCTGGCCCCAGATCCAACACCAACTCCTGACACACATGAGTCAGAGAGAACTGCATTGGTAATAGGCCTAACAGGATTAGGGGTTTTACTTCTTTATCTGTTTCATTAAATAACCCACCATTAACCCTCCTACTGTCACCAAAAAGACCCATACATGCTCAGCCATAAACCCTTTGCTGCTGTACTTATCAGCCAACTGACAACACTCCCTATTATGCCAAGCAAAGCATCCATTGCTTTTACAGCCAATTTCTGAAGTAAGTCTGATATATGAGACAGCTGGGTTTTTTTTTACCCACGACTGTAAATCTTTTGGGTCTGATGGAACTGGAGGGGCAGGTGGAGCTGGACTGCTACCACCACCTGTTACAGCTAACACTACAGTACTAATAATAAATCCAAGGGCAGTAATTAAACTTGCAATAGTGATACCCTGCTCTCTGAAAAGTGTTTTCAATCTCTCAGCCAAAGTTGTGTCTTCGTGAAGTATTTTTTGAATAGTTTCTATAACCCTGTTGACCTGTGTTTTCAGTTTTTCTTTCCCAATTTCAACTACTTCTAGCCGCGCTGATCTTTCTATCTGCAAATCATTTAATCTGTGTTGTATTCTTTCTTTCATTTCTGTGTCATAATTCACATCATCAGCTTTAGCTAATTTTTCTTTTTCTCTATCTATGTGTTTATCAATCTCCCCTAGTTTGGCTACATTATTCACCAGCTCACCTTTTATTGACTGCAGTGATTTATCCAACCCCATAATTTCCCGCAAGGTTAAAGGAGAGTCACCTATTGTTTTCATAGCCTCATTTATTTGCCCTTCTGTAAATGAAGTCTCTCTTGTATCATCTTGTCTGCTATTTCTGGAAGTCTTGTTACTTCAGTCATTTCAATTTCTTGACCAGTTGGCAACCTTGTTTGCACATCATGAAGAGCACTAGCAAGACGAGGTGGTAACTTTTTATCTCCAATACCAAGTTGACGCAAGACGCCAACACCACCTTCACCTTTGATTGTACTTAAAGCTCTAAACTTGCCAGGGTCTCTTTTGTTAGTCAATTGTACTTTTCCTTTGTCAATAGTGTTTAAATATAAATGGCCCTTGCCATCAAGTTCAAACTGATTAGGATCTATTACGTCCGGGAGCTCACGAACACTGTCATAAAATGAGTTTACTTTGCTTTGTAAAAGTTCCTGTTGCAAACTAAAAATATTTCCCATTCCAGTCATATCTGTTGCACCAGTATCATAGTCATTCATGTCATCCATTTTAAAATCTTCATGGTTAAATCCTCCTGCTGCCATTGTTTTTATTAATTAATTTTTTTATTGTGCATAATAAAATGACACAGTCCTACAGATCAAAGTTAGACCTGTACAGAAAACTACGTGAACCTCTTGGTGTTAAGGGCATTAGGCAATCAATTGTTATCACAAACAATCCTAGCACCATAGATCCAAACCAAACCCTTACTGGCAAGTTTCCTAACCTAGGCCCCAGTGACGTTATTGTTCCTGGTACTGCTCGTCTTACATTTAATATTGAACTTTTATCAGACACAGATGACAAAAGAACACTAGTTGGCAATCTTGGCAGAGCAATTGTTAAGACCATCAAAGTAAAACTTGAAGGTCAGGAAGTGTTTAGTCTTGATGATGCTGATGTGTTTTACTGTTACAAAGATCTTTGGCTTAAACGACAAGAAAGAGAACACCGTGTTTACCAAGGCATACAGTCCTCAAACGTTGCTAAACTTAGAATAGATGCCGCTGTCAAATCAACATCTGTAAATGAGGACGTTATATTAGCAGAAACATATAAATGACCATCTGAGTTTTGAACTAACTTTTAATGACTTTGCAAAAGTTATCAAAACAACTGACACAGACGCAACATACAAGATCTCTAACATATCTTTGGAATACGAAATTGTCACACACACTGAACTTGCCAGACTAATTCAAAATCAATACCAGTCAAGACTTCCAATTTATTATGACCGCGTGATAAGACACAGTACAATGCCCAAAGACAAGAGTGATACAATGTGGAACATAAACCTTAACACACCTGCCAGGTCACTAAAAGGTATACTGATGTTGTTTATTAAACCTAAAAATCCATTCAATTGGGATTCAGAAAAGTTTTACAATCCAAAGATAACACATTTATCCTGTACGATTGAGGGACGTCCTAATCAAGTGTATGCTTCAGGTATGCAACCTTATCAACACTATGACGAGATTATAAAGTGGGCGGGTGGGAGACTTAGAGATAAACCAGCAAACATGGCGTGTAAAGATCTACATCTGTATGATGTAAGAATTGCTCAATACCTAACAGACAAGTATGCATTGTGGCTAGACCTGCGTAGTACAGATGACGACTACTTACATGGGTCAGGTCGAACTGTTGAAAATGGTAGTGACGGAATCACAATCCAAATACAAAAAAAGACTGAAACCGCTGGAGCAATAAATATATATTTGTATCTGATTTATGACGCACAACTCAATATTGCAGAAAGCAGACTAAGTGGACACATATATTAATTATATTCTATATTAAAATGAACTTGATGACACTCGACCCACACTGCGGCTTACTTTGTGGGGCCACAGGCTGTGGAAAAACTGAATTTGTTCTTAACCTCTTACAAACAAGATACATCTGTCACTTTGAAAATATTGTGATATTTTGTCCTACAATCAAACACAATAAAGCTTATCACAACCGTTTATTCATTTGGACTGATCATAACATTTATTTAGTCGACCCTGAAAAAAAATTGAATAACTACCTGCATTATTCTTACAAACAATTTGAAGGACAGCCAACTTTGTTTATTGTTGATGATTGCTCTGCAGAGAAGGATATTGTTAAGAAGAGAAACACACTGGCAGAACTGGCCTTCAGTGGAAGACACGCAAACATCAGTGTATGGATTCTCACTCAGAAATATAATGCTGTACTGAAAGATTTTCGTGAATGACTAAAGTTTATCTGTTTGTTTTACTGTAAGGATTGTGACAGCTTTGAAGACTGTCTCAGAGAGAACGATGTCAACCCCAACAAACATGAACAAGACAATGTGAAAAACAAACTGACATCAACTAAGCATCTAAAGCTTATTTTAAAGACAGATCAGCCTACAGGGTATGGGTTAGTAAATTAATTTAACCTTTTGTTTTGTCCATAAAAAATGACGGACAGACAAAGCGGGCGAGCGTTTGATATCACAGAGAGCTTCAGAGGTGTTGTACATTTTTATGACTTAAAAACACAAGTTAAACATCCGTTTGAGCCTTTGATAAAACTCTCAACACCAACGAAGATATACATGGCATATAATGTAACTTTTATATATTCTAATAGTCCACCATGTTATAATTACAAGACTGTTGATCTTAAGACACAAGATTTTATAGTTTATGATGCTAACTGTGACTGGTTTGAGAGTATGTGTTTACACATATTCTACCATCTAAGTAAACAACATGATTATATTGAATTTGTTACTGTCAATAAAGTGATATTACACCTGCAGCATGAGCACAAGACCTTAAGACACATACCAGGGAAGTGCTTAATTTGTTGGTGAGTGAACTAAATTTGTTTATTGTAGGGATTACAGTCAATAAAGTGCTATTACACATGGTTTGATTTTCTATTTATTATTTTGACTGACAAATAAAAATGACGGACAATGCCCAAAGCTTAAGAAACGTGTTTCACACAACAGACTTGTCTATATCTAATATTTACAGTGTCTATGAATCGATAGTAAGGTCTTTTTCTGTTATACAAGATAATCTTCTTTCCGGTAGTGTAAAGATTCAGATTGTTGCTAAAATAGAATTTACCAGGGTAGATGGTGAAGTGATTGTATCATATATCTCAACAAGACAACACACAGTTAATTTAAAAGAGGAATTGAAAAAAGTGTTTAGAGAAAGACTGTTGCCTGACTTTCTAGAAGCAATTGACAGAGCAAAAATGCAGGGATCTGGCTGGCACAAAGGCCGTGTACATGAACTGCAACTAAAGCAGTCAAGATATCATCCTATTTTAGGCAAATCATGGTTGCCACTACCAATTGAGGTTGCAAACAAAAAGGCTGTAGTCAATATTCAAAACAATGATAATTTCTGTTTTATGTGGTGTGTGCTTGCTAAACTGCATTTTGTAAAAACAAAACCTGAACATGTATCTAACTATACCAAATTTGTAAATGAACTTAACTTCAGTGGCATAGATTTTCCTGTTAAGGTAGAGGACATAGACTTGTTTGAAAAACTAAATCCTGGTATATCTGTGAATGTGTATGTATGGGATAATGAGCCTGAGAACAAGTTACAACCAATTAGAGTATCACCAATTGCCCCCACCTATGGACAGTCAGAAGATAAGCATGTTGATATGTTACTAACAAGCTCCGGTGATAACTTTCACTACACAATTATCAGAAATATGTCAAGACTAATTCATCATACAACAAAACATGATGGTAAACAGGAATTTTGTAAAAAATGTTTGCATAGGTTTTCAACTATTAAACTAGCATACAAACATGTTAAACATTTTAGGTCACCTGATGACATTCAAACAGAACTTAGGTATCCAGATCCTGGTAGCAAGGTTTATTTTAAAAACCATGGAAATCAGCAAAACCTAACGTTTGTAGTGTATGCTGATTTTGAATCACTGGTGGTTCCATATGAAGGTCCTGTTCCAGAATCATTGTAAAAAACAGTAAAATTGAGCGATCAAGTGGTGTGTTCTTTCAGATATATTCTTGTTAGGTCAGACGGTCAACATACAGAACCTGTTATCTACAGAGGTGAAAATGCAGCAGCTGAGTTTTTAATAGAAATGAGACAAATGTATAGTCAGGTAGTACATTATTTGGAAAAGTGTCAGATGCCTTTGGTGATGACAGAAGAAGACAAACATAATTTTGATACAGCAGTGATGTGTTGGATTTGTGAACAACCTTTAGGAGGTTGTGATAAACTTCGTGACCATGACCACATAACTGGGCGTTACAGAGGTGCTGCCCACGGTGATTGTAACTTGAAATTAAAAATAGATCCCAAGGCATACAAACTGCCTATCTTTTTCCACAATCTCAAGGGGTATGATTCACATATTATCATGCAGGCTGTGGATGAGTCTTACAAAAAAATTAGTTGTATTGCCCAGACAACTGAAAAATACTTGACTTTTAGGCTGGATAACAAATTAGCATTTTATGACTCCATGTAACATTTGTCCTTAGGGCTTGCTAGTCTCACAGAAGGACTGACTGAGTATCCAATAACAAGTAAATATTTTGAGCCAGATTTGATTAAGAAAGGAGTGTATCCGTACGAGTACATCAGTGACTGGTTAGTGTTTGAAGAAAGGAGACTGCCTCCAAAAGAGAAATTTTATTCTACACTAACTGGCAAAGGTATTTCTGACTCCGATTACAAGCATGCCCTCGATGCATGGGAAAAACTAGGGTGTGAAATGATTGGTGACTACCATGACCAGTACTTGAAAGCTGATGTTTGCTTGCTTGCAGACGTATTTGAAAGTTATCTTGAAAAGGGTTTGTTACACTACAGTCTTCACCCTGCTTGCTACATAACTAGTCCTGGCATGACATGGGATGCATTTTTGAAATCTAGTAAGATATTTATAGACCTGTTGTCTGATCGTACGATGGGTGAAATGGTGGAACGTGGATTGAGGGGAGGCATTAGTATTGCAGCAAACAATTATGCCAGAGCCAACAATAAATATCTTGATGACTTTGACCCCTTGAGGTCAATGTCATTCATTACGTACTTGGACGCTAATAACCTTTATGGATTTGCAATGTGTGAGTTATTGCCCTTGAAAAACTTTTGTCTGTATGATTTGTCACAGTATGACATAACAGAGTTAACAAACAATATTATGATTCATGACCTGAATGATGCAAAGGGTTGGATCTTTGAAGTAGACCTGGAGTACCCGCATCATCTACATGATTACCACAATGATTATCCATTAGCAGTTGAGAAAATGAGTATGACGGGTAAAAAAGAAGACACCAAACTTGTGCCAAATTTGAATGACAAATACAATTACGTTTGCCACTATCGCTTGTTACAGTTTTACATCAGACATGGGTTAGTATTAAAGAAAGTTCACAGAGTTATTCAATTTGACCAAAGTGCTTTCAGGAAAGATTACATAATGAAGAACACAACATTGCGTGCGAGGGACGGCAACACTGCATTTGACAAAAACTTCTTTAAGCTTAAGAACAATGCCTGTTTTGGTAAGACGATGGAAAATCCTCATCACTGCAAAGATGTTAGATTAGTAATGACTGAATTGGGTGCAATTAAACTTACAGGCAAGCCGCAGTACACAGGGTACAAAGAGTTTCATTCATCATTGTATGCAGTTTCACTCCAAAAAAAAAGATTGTTAAACTGGACAAGCCAGTATTCATTGGTATGGCAATACTCGAGTTATCAAAATTATTGATGCTTGAATTCTACTATGATTACTTTAAGCCAAAGTATCCTGAGTGCCGTCTGTTATACACTGACACCGACTCTATGATCATAGATGTGCCTACTGAAGACTTTTATGAAGACATGAAAACAGAGTTGCATATGTATGACACGTCTGACTACCCTAAGGATCACCCGCTGTTCAGCACACAAAACAAAAAAGTGCCTGGTAAGTTTAAAGATGAACTGAATGGTGTGCCTATAGTTGAGTACGTTGGACTGAGGTCAAAAATGTATTCTATTTTACACCAAAAAGGTAGTCAGTCCAAAGCCAAAGGTATCAAGAAAACAGCGATAAAAAATAAAGACATTCGACATGAACATTACAAGCAAGTATTAGATGGAGAACTAATGCCTGATTATCCAAACAAAACACTGAGGTCAAATAGACACAATATTGAAATGATCCAAACACATAAAAAGTCTCTAGCAGTAGGGGACACAAAACGAGTGTTTCAAAGTAAGGAAAAGGCTTATGCACCTGGGCATTATGCACTTAAGTTATCTGAAGAAATAGCCGATGAATTAGTTGATGAATTAATCGATGAATTAGTTGATGAAATGATTAAAAATGCATAACAGTGTCTGAAGGAATAATTTGTAATTCTTCTCTGACAAATGCCCTCTGAGGCGCAGGCTCATACAGATAATAAATCGATGCATTAGTGCCAGGGACTACTTTTTTAATATTGTGAACGGACGTAGACCATATTGGATCAGTTGCCCTACGTCTGACATCATTCTCGGCTTCACCGGGTTGATACAAATATCTCACCTGTTTTGTAAACAAGCTTGTGTCAGGTGCTTTTGTTTTTATTTCTGACGGTATTGTTTTTAATTTAATAGCATCAACAGGTTTAAGCTGGCCCTCGTTATTCATTGCTTTTATCACAGATGGTAATCTCTTAACCCACTCAGTGTTACGTGCATCATGCATGAGTCCCTTAGAATACTGATAGCTGAAAAGTCTCTCCGATAATTGTTTGTTAAAGTTCTCAACAATAGCCTGTGATCTGTGCATGCCTGGTATGCCTCGCCGCACTAGCACTCCATGCTTTGCAAATAACTGATTAACAGCGCCTTTAAATTCAGATCCATCATCGACTTGCACAAGTCTGGGAAATTTTAAAGGACCACGACTATATATCTTTGTTAACTCAGTGGCCACTGTCACAGCATTCTTGTCAGTTATGGGTTCAGCATCCTTGTACCTTGAAGCTATGTCGACACCAGTTAATGCATACTTGTATCGTTTCTTTCTTATTGTATCATGCGGCAGGAACAGGAGATCCATTTGATGGGTGTCATTAAGGGTAGTGTTTACAAAACGAGGTCTTGTTATTTTTCTTGGAGCAGGTAAATAAATTTGCAAAATACCCTGTTTTTTAAGCCACTGTTTTATTTGGTCGAGTGTAACATCACCACCCACAGCTGCATGTAATTTTTCTATTGCAGTTTTTCCTTTCCAGTAGCCAACAGGAGAGTAATATACTTTTGATAGTTTAGCATCTGCCATTTTTTCTAGCAATAAAAACTCCTGTAAAATAAACAAATGTCATTCCTACTAGAACAAATATTATTTCTCCATTTCTTTGTTCTGGGCTTGGTTGGTAGTAGTCACTAAATTTTGGTCGTGGGATGGTCATGTCTTCGCCAGTAACAAGAAAATATTCTTTGATCGCGTCATCGACATTTGAAAATGTATGCTGTGCATGACCCTCAAGCCTGAGTTTTTCATTTATGAAATCAAGTTTCTCAATTGTTTGCTTCTCGTAATCCTGCTGGGCTTGTGCCAGTTTTTCAGACGCCTCATTGTGACGCTTCATTTCTTTTGCTGATTCCTCTCTACCCATTTTTGAAAAAAGATAGTTTGAACCACTAAATGCAAGTGCATTAACAACGGCCCCACCAATCATAATAGCTATAGTTGCCATACTTTTTATTTACGTAGAAACATTTTCTGAAATAATTCCTTGCTTGTCTAGAAAGTCTTTTGTGGCAATCGATGCTGTGACAACTGCTACTAGCTTAGCACTGTCTTCGAAGTCCAGTCTACTCAGGTCTGCTGATTTCATTTTGAAAATACTTTTACCAAGCATAGAGTAAGCTACTGTTAGTCCACTTATTACTGCGGAGTGATAGACAAAGTTAATTATGTTTTATGTGTCGCTCATTTTTTATACCACAAAAATTTAAATAATAAATTTATTTACTGCATGTAAAATGGGTCCACGGCTTTGGGTGTTGCTGGTAATGTGGCGACTATGTCTTTTATTTTTGGAGTGCTTGATTTTTTGTACACTGTTTGAGTCTGTGGTTTGTATTTTTTGTATAATTGGTAACCTCAGAAAGAAAAAATCTGACCACATCACACCCCTGCTCAAACTCCTTCACTGGCTCCCCATCCCCCAACGCATCCAATACAAAGTTCTGTCTCTCTGCTACAAATCCCTGAACAACTGCGCTCCTGCCTATCTCTCCAACTTACTTCACCCCTACACACCTTCCCGCTCCCGCCGCTCTGCCTCCGACCCTCTCCGCCTCCACATCCCTCGCACCAAACTTAACACTTTCGGCCCCCGCTCCTTCTCCGTCTATGGTCCATCCACCTGGAACACTCTCCCACTCTCTCTCCGTCAGAAACACTCTCTCTCCTCCTTCCAGTCTGCCCTCAAAACTCACCTCTTTCAACAGTTTTAGCACTATATCACCACACTCCCCACCCCAAGCTGACCGTCATAATGTATTTCACTGTTTGTGGTATGTGAGTCATTGTCTAAAGCGTGCGCATGCATGCGCGAGTTGTGAGTGTGCGCTTAGAGTTATAATTATTATAAGATAAGCGCATTATAAATACCGTAATTATTATTATTATTATTATTATTATAACCTACATAACCAAATCCGACAACAAATCCAGCAACTATATATTTTGTTGTTTCTGGTTTAGACTCAGTTGTTTTTCTCTCACTTTTGGGTGGGTGTGTTGGTTCTAATGGTAGTGACACTGGTGATGTTGATGGTGTGTCAGTCTTTTGTGCCTGAATCTGTAATTTCTTTTGTCTGTTATATTCAGCTAATCTTTTTCTAGCCTCTATTTGACCTGGGCTTTTAGTCTTAGTCACTGTTTGAACCTGTGTCAAGACAGGACTCTGATGTGGAGTCGTCTGGGTCTCATCCATTTTTTTCTAATTTAAAATTTATTTTAGAAAAGTCAATATGACTACTAGTAACAAGTAAGGTTACCACAGGTGCAAGGTAATTCCCAAACTTGTAAAACATGAGGCATGCTAATTTGACGATTGAACTTGAAACTATGGGGTTGCTTTCTAAATCGTGTGATAAACTGTCACTATCCACAGGTAGGAAGTGACTCACAGCTTTTGTGTATAGGCAGACAAGAGATCGACTCAAATCACGTGTCATTAGTGAAGCCATGTGATTTTCATATTTAGCATGAAGTTTAAATAGTTCATCGGCGGTGAGGGATTCTGTCTTCTGTCATGTATTGTTTACCAAGAAAAGCTTTTGATTTTCCAGAAACAACTACAGAGAGAAGCCTTTGTGTGTTAGAGTCTAAGTCTTTGTTCTCTACAGCACAGATATCGCTTAGAAGATGTAATTCATCTTGGTTCATTTTATAATGTAATATAATAATTTTGTTTTAAGAAGTCAATGACAGCATTAATTGTTTAGGTGGGGGATCTGCCTTAATAATCACGGGTTGGCAGCTGATAAAAAAATGCTGCTTAAATGATTTCCGGAGTAAAACTAAAATGGCTAGGTGATTAAAGCAACGGTGGTATTGGTTGGTGTGGGTTTGTCTAAATGGCTAGTTAATTATAATAAATCTATTAATTAGGGGAGGGGTGTCTATCAACTTTCACTTTTTCTTCTCTCTCAAGACTGCTCCTGAATCGGCTGGTACCTGCCATTGCTGAAGACCACCTCCCAGAGGGCCAGTGTGGCTTCAGAGCAAACAGGAGCACCACCGATATGGTCTTTGTGCTGAGACAGCTTCAGGAGAAGTGCCGCGAGCAGAACAAAGGGCTGTATGTAACGTTTGTCGACCTAACAAAAGCGTTCGACACTGTGAGCAGGCAAGGCATGTGGCAGATCCTGGAGCGACTTGGCTGTCCCCCAAAGTTCCTCACCATGATTGTCCAGCTACACGATGACCAGCAAGTCCAGGTCAGACTCAACAATGACCTCTCAGAACCATTCCCTATTCTCAACGGCGTAAAGCAGGGCTGCGTGCTGGCACCGACCCTCTTCACCATCTTTTTTAGCATGATGTTGAAGCAGGCCACGGTGGACCTCAATGATGACGATGCAGTGTACATCAGGTATCGTCTCGATGGCAGCCTGTTCAACCTCAGACGACTGCAGGCCCACACGAAAACCCTAGACCAACTGATTCGTGAGCTGCTTTTTGCTGATGACGCTGCCCTCATTGCACACACAGAGAGAGCCCTGCAGCACATCACGTCCTGCTTTGCAAATGCTGCCCAACTCTTTGGACTCGAGGTCAGTCTGATAAAGACAGAGGTCCTCCATCAGCCGGCACCCAAGACAGTGTATCGCCCCCCTCACATCACCATTGGCGAGTCTGAACTAAAGTCAGTGCACCAGTTTACTTACCTTGGCTGCATTATCACGTCGGATACCAAGCTGGACAAGGAGCTTGACAGCAGGCTGGCAAAAGCGAACAGCGCTTTCGGGCGACTTTTCAAGTGGGTGTGGCACAATCAACAGCTGAAAACAGGCACCAAGATCAGCGTGTACAGAGCTGTGGTCCTCACCACCCTGCTGTATGGTTCCGAGTCCTGGGCCCTCTACCGCAGCCAACTAAGACTCCTCGAACGCTTCCACCAGCGCTGCCTGTGCACCATCCTGGGCATTCACTGGAGTGACTATGTCACCAACGTCGAGGTCCTTGAACAGGCTGAAACTGTGAGCATCGAGGCTTTGCTGCTGCGGACACAGCTCCGCTGGGCGGGGCATGTCTCCAGGATGGAGGATCATCGCCTACCAAAGATCACCCTGTTCGGCGAGCTTGCTACTGGACACCGTGACAGAGGGGCACCAAAGAAGAGATACAAAGACTGTCTCAAAAAGTCACTTAGTGCCTGCCAAATCGACCACCACCAGTGGTCTTCGCTTGCTGTGGACCGTGACACCTGGCGCTCCACCATTTACAAGGCAGCTGTCTCCTTTGAGGACTCTCACAGAGCTAGCCTTAAGGACAAGCAGCTCAGGAGAAAAAACAGAGATGCCGCAACTCAGAACCCTGGCCATACCTCCCTCTGCAGCCACTGCGGTCGAACCTGCCTGTCCTGGATTGGCCTCCGCAGCCACGAACAAGCCTGCAGACGTCGTGGGCAACTCCTATAAAATCTTCGTTCGCGAAGTCAAGCCAAGAGAGAGAGAATAAATCGGCAGTCTTGACTGGTACTGATTTTGAATGAGAGTAGCAAGATGAGCATGTGTGACAATTTCATATTCCAAGGAGATGTTAGAGATCATGTATGTTGCATTGGGATCCGATGATTTTATAACTTTGGAGTAGTCATTGAAGGTTAGTTCAAAACTCAGATGGTCATTGTAACGAACGCCTTTAGTGCAGGTTTTCGGTCGGACGATGGTGACGTCATTAGCAGTTGGACCGAATGTACACGTGCGAATAATGTAGAGATAAGCAATGTTCACGAGCGGGAATGTACAGATAAACCATGTTTACGTGTGGTAATGTAGGTGAGCGATGTTCACGTGTCACGTGTGGGAGTGACAGTGTGGCATCGGGAATAATTGCAAGTTAGAGATGCTACACCAGTCGAGCCGAGCAGTCGTTTTTGCTAGGGCTCTGAGGAAGAATTATGGCTAGAGAATTCGATAGCTGTATATTGAATACAGCCGGTACGGAGCGGACACCCCTGGTGTAGGGCCGATGAAGCTGTCCTGAAGGCATCACGAACGTGAACAGATGCGGACATCATCAAGCCTTCATCTCTCCTTCGTCCTACCATCACTGGTGCTACGAGCAGCAACGGTAGCGAAGTAAGCCACAGATTCGAGCTACAGGACCACATGCAGTGTTCCGTCAGTGTAGCTATTGTCGCCTAGCGCCGTTAATTTCACGCCTAGGAATGTTCTAAATCTGTGAGTAGTCATTGAATAGTAATATTCAGTTCGGGAATCTCCGTCAAGTCGTCAATGTGATATTGACTGTGTCGACACTAGTATAAAGAGGAGTCGAGTGACGTCTCTCGAGAGAGACAACGACCTCTACGGTAGCGAGTGAATGTGTGAGCGCTGAAGTTGTGAATAACCTATATGCCACTTGTTACTGTTAGTTATTTGTGCAGATTGGTTTATATGATGTGAATTGTTATTTGTGTAGATTGGTTTATATGATGTGAATTGTGTGGTTTAATGTATGTTATGAGTGTATGAGAAATAGTTAAAGAGGGCAAAGAGATATAACTGTGTGGTCCTTGTCCTTACAAGAGTTTAGATTCAATCTCCAACCACTTCCAGGTACGCAGAATGTGTTCGCGGATCTGTTGTCACGCGCTGATCGTGATCAGTCGGTCCCATAGATCAAGGTTTCATCGTCGTTACTGTATTTTAACATTATTCTCCGAACTTGTCGGTTCTTTTTTTCGTTGAGAGGGGGGTAGTGTAACGAACGCCTTTATTGCAGGTTTTTGGTCGGACGATGGTGACGTTATTAGCAGTTGGACCGAATGTACACGTGCGAATAATGTAGAGATAAGCAATGTTCACGAGCGGGAATGTACAGATAAACCATGTTTACGTGTGGTAATGTAGGTGAGCCATGTTCACGTGTCACGTGTGGGAGTGACAGTGTGGCATCGGGAATAATTGCAAGTTAGAGATGCTACACCAGTCGAGCCGAGCAGTCGTTTTTGCTAGGGCTCTGAGGAAGAATTCTGGCTAGAGAATTCGATAGCTGTATATTGAATACAGCGGGGCCGGTACGGAGCGGACACCCCTGGTGTAGGGCTGATGAAGCTGTCCTGAAGGCATCACGTACGTGAACAGATGCGGACATCATCAAGCCTTCATCTCTCCTTCGTCCTACCATCACTGGTGCTACGAGCAGCAACGGTAGCGAAGTAAGCCACAGATTCGAGCTACAGGACCACATGCAGTGTTCCGTCAGTGTAGCTATTGTCGCCTAGCGCCGTTAATTTCACGCCTAGGAATGTTCTAAATCTGTGAGTAGTCATTGAATAGTAATATTCAGTTCGGGAATCTCCGTCAAGTCGTCAATGTGATATTGACTGTGTCGACACTAGTATAAAGAGGAGTCGAGTGACGTCTCTCAAGAGAGACAACGACCTCTACGGTAGCGAGTGAATGTGTGAGCGCTGAAGTTGTGAATAACCTATATGCCACTTGTTACTGTTAGTTATTTGTGACGATTGGTTTATATGATGTGAATTGTTATTTGTGTAGATTGGTTTATATGATGTGAATTGTGTGGTTTAATGTATGTTATGAGTGTATGAGAAATAGTTAAAGAGGGCAAAGAGATATAACTGTGTGGCCTTTGTCCTTCGTTTGTAAGCGCGGCGTGTGTGGTGGATGAAAGAGTATAGTGAACAGAGATAGTGCACCCACCTTTATACTGATTATCAGAACAAACCCACGCACACACTCATTCCATTAGAATAAACGTTTATAGATGTAATAATTTAATTCAGTAGCGAATACACCGTCGTTACATTTTAGTGCTCTTTGATAATATGGCAAATGCGCTGTCAGGATTTCAAATTCAAGTGTAATGTAAAATCTGGTTCCATATGTTTCAGCCATAACAACGTCCTTGGCTGTAGTGGTTACTTTATCTCCTGAGTCGATTCAAAGTTTAGCAATGTTATCTGTCTGTATAGCAGTAGAACACATCAGCATTGTCAAGACTAAACACTTCCTGACCTTCAAGTTTAAATTTAATAGTCCTAATAATTGCTCTGCCTGGGTTGTTAACTAGTGTTCTGCTTACATCTGTGTCTGATGATAGTTCAATATTAAAAGCAAGGCATGCAGTGCCAGGAACAATAACATCACTGGGACCTAGCCTTGGAAACTTGACAGTAAGAGTTTGATTTTGATCTATGGTACTTGGATTATTTGTAATGACAATTGTTTGCCTAATGCCCTTAACACCAAGAGGCTCACAAAGTTTTCTGTATGGGTCTAACTTTGATCCGTAAGAATATGTCATTTTTATGCAAAAATAATACTAAAAAAAAAATAATAAAAACGATGGCAGTGGGAGGATTTAATCATTATGATTTTGAAATGGATGTCATAAATGTCTCTGATAGTAGTGCAACAGATATGACTGGAATGAGAAATACTTCTAGTATGTATCACGAACTGTTAAAAGACAAAGTAAACTCATTTTATGATAGTGTTGGTGTGTGCCCAGATGTAACAGATCCTAATCAGTTTGAATATGATAAAGGTCACTTATTTGTAAATACAGTTGGAGGTAAAGTACATCTAACCCATAAAAATAACCCTGCTGGTATCACGAACTGTTAAAAGACAAAGTAAACTCATTTTATGATAGTGTTGGTGCGTGCCCAGATGTAATATATATTTATCAGTTTGAATATGTTAAAGGTCACTTATTTGTAAATACAGTCGGAGGTAAAGTACATCTAACCCATAAAAATAACCCTGCTAGGTTTAGAGATTTAAGTATAATTAAAGGTGAAGTCAGTGGTGAGGCAGCACTGCAGTATTACCTTGGTGTTGGTGTTGGTAGTAAAAAGTTACCACCACAAGTTGCTAGTGCCCTTCACGACACACAAACAAAGTTGCCAACAGGACAGGAAATTGAAATGACAAAAGTAAAAAGACTGCCAGAAATAGCAAACAATGTAGAACAAGAAACCTCATTTACTGGTGAAGTAATGAAAACAATAGACGACCCTTCTTTACCCATGCAGGATTTAATGGGGTTAAATAAATCATTGCAGTCAATAAGAGGTAAGATGGTAAATAATGTACCCAAACTAGGTGAGCTTGATAATCAAAAAGAAATGGGAAAAAACAAAGTGGATAAAGCAGACGAGGAGAATTATGACACAGAAATAAAAGAAAGAATACAACACACATTAAATGATTTGCAGATAGAAAGATCAGGCCGATTAGAAGTGATTAGCATTGAAAGAGAAAAACTGAAAACACAGGTCAACAGGATTAGAGAATCTATTCAAAAAATACTTCACGAAGACACAACTTTGGCTGAGAGATTGAAAACACTTTTCAGACAGCAGGGTATCACTATTGCGAGTTTAATTACTGCTCTTGGATTTATTATCAGTACTGTTGTTATGGCTGTCTCTGGACCCAGGGCTGGGGGTAGCAAAAACGGTGGTCCGCCTGGTCCGGCACCTCCAGCCCCAACTGACCCAAAAGACTTCAAAACATGGGTAAAGAAACAGTTGTCTCATATTTCGGACTTGCTTAAAAAATTGTCTGTAAAAGCAATGGATGCTTTGCCTGGCATAATAGGAAGTGTTGTCAGTTGGCTGATCAGTACAGCAGCAAAGGTAGTGGGGTTTATGGAGGAGCATGTGTGGGTCTTTCTGGTGACAGTAGGAGGATTAATAGCTGGGTATTTAATAAAACAGGCAAAGAAGTAACATTTTTAATCCAGTGAGGCCTATTACCAATGCAGTTCTCTCTGACTCATGTGTGCTTGACTGTGCTGGTACCAGTGTTGTTACTGCCTGTACGGGTGATGATGTTACTGGCGTTATTAATGGTTTTCATGACTGTAAATGTGTGGTTTTGGCCCACAAGTTTACTGATTGATTGAGTCCTAATTTTTTATCACGACTGGCAACAATGATTTCATTATTATAATTTGTTATTGTCCCCATTTGGAGTTAAAGGTCAGATGGTAACATGAATAACCCGATGCCAACTACAAAGTCAACTTTTGATCTGGCATATCTGAGAACGTCTTGATAGCTTTGTATGCTTGATGGCAGATCTACTACTGAATTAATCGAGTCTTCTATGTTTGCAAGAAACTGTGTTTGTGCTTCAAATTTTCAACTCCCATTTAAGATGTTTGATTTTGTTAGTGATTTTGCTCCTAGTATACACCACACATACGTTTGGATAGACTCAATTATGTGTTCGACTCCTGCTTGAGTTAACCTGTCACTTTTGTCTAAGACAAATGTAGTCCAGGCATTAGACTGCTTCTGTTCTATTGAACCTAACCAGACTTCAGATTTTGATGAAAATGACGTGTAACCGGGGTAGTAATCTTGAGGGTATTGTCTGTGACTCATAGCATAATAAATGTGCCCATGCCGTGGTGATCATCAAGTTTTTGTGAAAAGTCATACTTTGTACTGATGTTAAATTCATTACAGATGCGTTCAAACGCTTTCATACCCATGGGGTTATTAAACTGATTAAAACTTGATTCAGTGGGCAGTGGGGTATGCAGTTCTGACAGTATTCTTCTAAGCTGGTAATACGTGTGGAAATGATACACAGACCTAATCAGTTTGTTTGAGTGATTCAAATGGTCTGTAAAAGAAACACCACAGCCTGTAGTTGAACATAGTATGGCAAAGTTGAGCTGGTTTTGAAACATCTGTAGTGGGCTTGAGGACCACTTTCTTGCTGTTGCATCGTCTGTTATTGGTGGGTTTAGGTAATGATCAAAGGGGTTGGGTATTTTGACTTGAAATAAATCTTGTTCGTTTACAGCTATGTCGAGCTGATTTAACTGAATTATTTTCTGTTCATAAGTTGGGGCGACATTATACTTGGCATTTACATTAAATTGAAATGCGTTTGTAGTAACTATTGTTGGTGATTTAAATTCCATTGTGCTTTTTATGATATAATAAATGTTTATTACCTTAACAAATCTTGACACAAGCAAACCAGTGTGGTTAACTAATGGGATTGATAATCACGATGGTAGTAAGGCTGTAGCAATCCATGAAATGGTCTACACTGTAAAGTGGTTTAATGTAACAGATGATACAAGTTATTTTGTAAGTTATAGTGACACTGATATACACTTTATACCATCTGGATATTATGACTTTTGTACTTTAGCTAATTGGTTTCTAACTAAGGTTTGGTTTCTAACTAGGGGTGTAGGGGGCTCTGGATAGAGGTAGTACCTTTGCTGTTCGGCAGCTGCGTCCTACATAGGACGGACGGGCATCACTGGTCCTCATCCATCTCCTTAATCTCTCACATGCTGGCTCCAAGCGCCACACCCTGGCAAACCACCTCAGCTGGTGGGCTAAACCACGTGAGGGGGTGGTGTTCACATTGCACCACTAGGCGGATGAGCTGTTTCTGACAGCCAACGGCTAGAGGACGGAGGAGATCAGGTTGGATCCAACGGCCAAATGTGGGGGAGTAAACCCTTCAAATCAGGAGTGGAGCCCCGAAGGCAGACAGCTGCCTGTATTCACGCACTGTTCTGGCAGCTCCTGCAGCCAAACTGGTGCCAAACGTACTGCTTTGCATTCCTTTGGATACATCAGCGAGGCCGAGAGGGGGATCTTGACGACTGGGCATCCCAGGATCTCCATACACTTCGCCCAGGCTTGCGCACTGGAGAGGTCACTCCAGTGACTGACCCAGCAAGCGCATACTCCCATTGTCTTTCGAGACAGGATGCCGAACGTCTAACTAAATTAAAATTAAAAGCAACTTTAAATCCAGCTAACTTACTTGTTACATTAGAATTTCCTGAAGGTAGTCGGCCTACAATTTTGCAGAATCTTGTATTTTTAATTGGTTTATTAGGACATGGGAGGCAAAGTAATACGGATGAAGATTGGACATGTGATTTAGATAGAAAAATATAGAACAATGACATTGACAGCAAAAAAGGATAATATAACTGGAAGAAAAAATGTCAATTTGGCAGTACACACAGTACTAAATGTTTATTTGAAAGAACTAAACACAACTCAAACAGTTCACAATGGAAAGCCTTCAACTTTGTTGAGATGCTTGCCAACTGGAACCGCACCCTATTGTGAAAGTGTAGTTGACAGATTTCCTGTGCAGTTTGAAAAAATAGGTTCTAGTTTCTTTAAGTCATTGTGTTTATCTGTAACTAATCAGGGTGGTAAACCAGTTCTGATGAATGATTTTAGTGTTGTGTTAGAAGTTAAATAAATTTTAATTTTGTTTATAAAAATGAGTGCTGGCCCAAAGCCGAAAATTATACCAGTTGCGTGTCTGGTAACAGAGTTGAAAGATTTGGCTGATGTACAGGATTTTGATAAAGAGGGGGAGGTGGGGGAGGTATATGGATTTTAACTTGATTCTTTTGGTATGTACAAGCGAAAAGTAATGGAATACATGAAAGATGGCACAGAGAGACCGATTCTTAAAATTGGTCAGCTTCGTTATGTCACTGTACCTATTCCCGTAAATAATGCGTTCTACAACTTAAAAAAATGTGAGTAATAAGTGGGTAGTTTCACCTTGTGACGTGGTTGAATCGTGGTGGTAGTATGATATCACACCAGACAGCACGCACGTAGAGTTCTTTTAAATAAACCTCCATTCAGCTGCAATCCATCACACATGGCTTAAGGATGTAGACAATACTGGAGTAACAGTTCCAACAATATTTTATTACAGCGATGCAATCTCCACGAAATGCGTTCACAATTGCACCAACAATAGTACACAATCTTCTCAACTCTGACACAAAGCATCTCTCATACAATGCACATCAGCCTTCACTGCAGATCTCTGTTACTGACAATGAAGCACGATATCTTGCGTAAGGTTCTCTCATTATCAAAGCGTTTTATGATACAATGCAATTATACAACTGAACACTGTACCGACGCTGTTACATTGCAATTCTACAACTGAACAATGTACAGACTCTGTTACATCGCAATCCTACGACTGAACAATGTACCCAGGTGCTTCCTAGTACGACTCTTTTATAGTGACAGGCTTTCCAGAAAGATCGAGCAAAATCATACAGCACAACCAATCGGAACACAGTACGTATCTAAAACTCAAAGGTGCATTCAGACTGGAATATTCTATAAACATCTATCTACGATCTTCAACTTCTAAGTTAAGAAAATCCGCAGCGCGCGATGACATCACACAAAAGTAGGCCAGACAGGTCACGACCCTGCCCACTCTAACTGGTAAACATGCGAACAGTGCATCAGCACCGAAAGCCAAGCGATCCGCGGGCTACACGCACGCAGTAAACAAATGAATATGCGAGCCGCTTCTAGACTTTTCCTGACTTAACTCCGTGCGGAAACAGACAACCAACAACACACTATCCGTAAACAATAATGAAATTCACTGAAAAGGTACGTGATTAGAAATCGTGATAGCTCAAATAAAACGTCGGATCGTTACCTATGATACATGCATGCACGCTCTAACAGAACAACACAACCACAATCGTAACACACCTGTGCCTACACCGCTACCCACAATTGCCTGGGACATAAAGTTTGAATTATTAGTCCTTATGTATATACTGATGATGAAGGAGCCTTAGTAATCAGAAAAGTTGTTAACTCTGGGTGTTGATTGTAAGCCTTGTTCCAAGCTTTGCCCCAGACAACAATAGCAGAGAAAAACTAAAAGTGCAAGTGTATGACAAACGATGGTATCTTCTTACACATAGAAAAGGCAGATCAGATACTTCTGTTGTGTTTATGCCAGCAAACTTTACCATAGCAAGAAAAGCGACAATAATATTTGAAAGTATCATGAGATCTTTGTCTGATGCCAAACAAACAGATATTGCACAGGGAATCAAACTTATGTGGGATGACACAGTAACAGAGTCAACAAAAGTTTTTATTGCTATTAAAAAAGGTGTTGGATGTTGAAGTTTCGAGCAGTATTCCATCTGTCAAGATAGTGGTCAACAAAACAACTTTTGTTCATCTAATTTACATAAAGCTAGAACACACAGATCTTGTTTCATTTTATTACACTAGCAAATTATACACTTTTGACGAGTTGCAAAATGTAATCACTGATTAAATAATTTTAAAAATATTTGTCAATAAAAAATGGTGAACTTGTATCCGCAAATACCAACGCCTGCGCTTGAGACACTTGCAACGACTGATCCACATGCGCCAATTGCATCTGATAAAACATTACAGGCAGACACATTCTGATTAAATAATATTACAGAAGCATTAAAGTATTCGGAGAGTGAAGAGGCGAGATACTCTAGATGCAAAAGACGGTATAAGATGGTTTTCAATTCTGTACAAAACATATCTATGGCTGTGGGTATGGTTTCAGCTGGATGTTCTGTAGGGGGTATTGTTTTGATAACAACTGGAATCGGCAGTTTAATCGGAATTGGTCTTGAAGGAGCTAGCATTGCCACAGGACTGGCATGCTTTGGTTTGGAAGGCCTTAACAAAAGATTTCATACAAAGTTGCAGCAGCACGAAGCATTGAGCACGCTGGCTGGAGCAAAGTTGAGTAGTATAAAACTTATTATCAGTAAATCTTTGGAGAAAAATTTTATTGACGATATTGAATTTAAGAGAGTGCAGGATGATTTGAACAATTACAAACAACAGAAGTCTGAAATTTAGCATAAGATGGGTAGTCAATCCCCCGTGAATGTTGAAGAACTAAAGACTAATGTTTTAGAGAGGGGAAAACAGATAGGTATACAGGAAACCATGGAAAAATTACAAAATCTTTTAAGCAAATAAAAATCAGTTTTGGTAATTGTACATTATTGTCATACACTTCACAGAAAGATGACACGTTTCTCACACCGCTTAAGCCTGTCTATTTAGCCCCATCTGCTGAAAAAATTGACGGAGTATCTTAAGGACTGGGGTCAAGTTCTTGTAAGAACTTAAAAGAACACAGGGTAAGTAATTGCTAAGTTCTTATGTTAAGTAATGAATAAGTTCTGATAACAACTAACTTTAAAGAACCTGCAGAGGTTACCTACAGGTTGTAAATAGCCAAGTTCCACTTGGCTCCAGTCTTGGTAGTTCCTCAGAAAACAGCCACCAGTGCATGACATGTTGACAGGACGGCTCTCTCTCTCTCTCTCTCTCTCTCTCTCTCTCTCTCTCTCTCTCTCTCTCTCTCTCTCTCTCTCTCTCTCTCTCTCTCTCTCTCTCTCTCTCTCTCTCTCTCTCCCCCCCCCCTCCCTCCCTCCCTCCCTCCCTCCCCCTCCCTCCCCCCTCCCTCCCTCCCTCCCCCCTTCCCCCCTCCCTCCCTCCCTCCCTCCCTCCCTCTCTCCCTCTCCCTCTCTCTCTCTCTCTCTCTCTCTCTCTCTCTTCCATCTCTTTGGTCTCACGGAATCACGTCTGGGCCCAAACATCAGTGATGCTAGCTTAATTATTCCTAACTTTTCTCTAGTCCAGCGTGACCCAGGCTACCCTGGACACACTGGAATAGCTGTCTATGTACATAGCTCTATCCGAAATATGGTGTGCAGACGTGAAGACCTTCAGTCCAGAGAGCTAGAGTGTGTGTGGCTGGAGGTGAAAATACCACATTCCTCTCCCATCCTTATCGCCTTTATGTACAGAAATCCAGCTGCTACTGCTGACTGGTATGACGACTTTGTACAAGTGATGGATAAAGTGAACAACACCGGTAAGAATGTTCTCATTCTGGGAGACTTTAACATCGATATGCTGAAACCCAAGCCTACATGGCAATCAACGATCACTCTTTTCGGGCTAAAGCAGATGATTAAATCTCCAACGCGAGTATCATGCTCTGCTGCCACCATCATCGACCACATTTACACTAATAACCCAACAGCAGTAGCGGAAACTAATGTTTCTTCATTAGCCGTCAGTGACCACTTTCCCATCACCTGTACATGGTCGTGTAATCTGCCCGCAAAACAAAGTCGGGACCAGCACTCGTACATAACGTACAGATCGTTTAAAAACCTTAATACGAATGCTTTCTTACATGATCTAAGCTATGCAGGATTTGGTCAAGTGTATAGCTGCACTGACCCTGATAATGCGCTCACTATATGGCTTGATCTGTTCCTCGGGGTGCTGAATAAACACGCGCCGCTAAGAAGGAAGCGAGTCCGACGCTGCGAGCCTCCCTCCTGGATAACGGAGGAAATCAAACAAACTATGGAGGCACGAAACACCGCTAAACGAGAAAAGAACTTCGCTGAGTTTAAACGTTTGCGTAACAAAGTTAAGTACTTAGTTCGAGAAGCTCAAAAGTCATTTGTTGAAAAGACAATTGAGAACGAAAAATCTCCTGCTTCTGTTTGGACTGCTTTGAATACTCTAACAAGCAACACGCACAGGCAGACTCATATCATTCCACACGAATTCTCTGCAGAAAGCATAAACAATTGCTTTCTCTCAGCTCCAGAACAGCTACTTACTTCCAACAGCCCTGATCCGTCAGCGTATGTAATATCGGATCAACTGTCCATGTTTTGCCAGGAATGATTATCGTCCGATGATACGTTTGGTATCCCCTTTATCGCTGTTCATGAAGTCGGGCGTTATATTACGTGCCTTAAGAACAAGACATCTGCTGGTGTGGACGGTATAAATGGTTATATACTCCACATATCACTGCCTTATATTGTTGAACCCCTCACTTACATTTTTAACTTATGTATACAGTATAATACTTTTCCTGTGGCGTTTAAAAAAGCAAAAGTTGTTCCTATACCCAAGACCAAAGATACTACTGATGTAAATGACCTTCGTCCCATTTCACTTCTGTCTGTTTAATCAAAGCCACTTGAGAAGCATATTCAAAAGCATCTCCTCCAGAACCTCGAAGAACGTTCCTTGTTAAATAAGTTCCAGTCCGGGTTTAGACCTAAACACTCATGCCATTCAGCATTAGTTCGTATGGTTGATTCATGGCTAGATAACATCAACAATAACAAAATGACTGGCACGGTATTCTTGGACCTGAAAAAAGCGTTCGATCTGATAAATCATGAAATCTTGCTGAGGAAACTTAATGTTTATTTCAACAACAACAGCCCGTCAGCCCTTTCATTCTTTAACTCTTATCTTTCTGCGAGAACACAAGCTGTCTATGTAAATGGTAACTATTCCACAGAGGGTAAGGTAGAGCTTGGTGTTCCTCAGGGTTGGGTTCTGGGCCCATTGTTATTTTTTATCTTTATTAATGATTTACCACTACACATCACATGTGCTAGTGCCGAGTGTGACATGTTTGCTGACGATTCGACGCTACATGCATCCGGTAAAACTGTAGCTGACATAAACCAACAGCCTCCAGCAGAGCCTACAAGAAGTCTCTAAATGGTGCAGTAGAAATAGAATGATAGTCAATCCAACTAAAACAAAAAGCATGTTAGTCACAACACGTCAGAAACATCAGCTGCAACCCGCGCCTCTAAACCTCATTTGAAGCTGTCCCCATAGAGCAAGTACAGCAGCACCGTTTACTAGGGGTAGTTGTAGATAACCAACTTAGTTGGCAGCCTCATCTCATACACATCGGAAAGACAATTTCAAAGAAATTATTTTTACTGTCTAAACTGAAAGCAGCCATTAATCTGAACACGCGTAAACTATTTTTCAATGGATACATCAAGCCCCACATTGATTATGCCTCAACAGTTTGGGATGGCTGTAGCGAGGTTCTGTTCAAGAAAATAAATTCGCTATACAGAAGAGCAGCCAAACTCATTATTCCTAGCTCATCTCAGAGATATATAATAGGAGATTACTAAGAATCAAATTTCAATAAGGCCGCACGGATCTATAAATCTAGCCTTATTGATAATAACATCTATGACCCGCCATGACCTCTCTACTATTGCCGAATCAAACCTGTTAATTTGAAAAAAAACGGCGACCATGATCGGCGCGGCTTTATTGACTTTGATACATTAGTAATCTCCTATTATATATCTCTATAACTATTGTCTCTGGGTACACTTAAACATGTACTGTTAATTTGTTTTAAAAATCGCGACTATGGCCATGTTTATGAACTTTACCCTTAAAGCTCTGAACTCATAGCTACAGTAAACACTGAACCAGGAAGTAAAATCGACTGTAGACGGTAAAACCCTCAGTATCTGCCTGCCTTGCACCAAGTATATGGGGTTTTACAGAGACTATGATCCTCACGAGCCTAGATTTTTATAAGTGGTCACAGGTCAGTTCCTCAAGAACCTCGGACTCCAGGCATAACCCGTGTTTACAAGTATTAGTCTACTTTTTTCTGTTAGCTTTCTCATAGCGAGTATGCTGGCGGGTTTTGTTTAATATTATTTTACTGCAAGTACAATTTCTGAAAGGTGACTGCCGTTTTATGCCACCCTGAATATGTTTGTTCAACACAGACAGTACAAGATCGACACTCCACCGTTTTATTATAAACAGTACTAACACACACACACACACACACACACACACACACACACACATACATACACACTGACACACTGAAACAACATCAAGTTGCACACACACATACAGACACACACACACAAACACACACACACACACAAACACATGAATAAACATACCCATACACACACACTAACACACTAACACACACACACACACACACATACATGACACCCGACGTCAAAAACACAAGGTTTGTAAGTACGGCCTCACGCCAGTGCAATATTATTTTAAGATTTTTATTCCGGGGTGTATACTGCCTTATACATGTCTGACGCGAGCCATTGAAACCCACCAGCCCGTGAGAGGATCATAACTTTTATTCAATTTCACGCCCTGTTGGGTTAGACGGTGTACATGACTGTAGGCTTTTAAGCTGAAAAGAGACGCACCTCAGAAAATCATACCTTGGTTTATACAGACACCCGACTGAGTACATATACAACAGATCCTCAAGACCCCCCCCCCCCCAACACAGACACACACACACACACTCACACACACACACATGTACAGACACATGTGAATACCCCGACACATACAATAGCTCTCTCTCTCTTTCCACATAATTTTACTCACTATCTCTCTCTATGAGTAAGTTGACAGGGTTTAACTGCAAACATTTTTCACGTCATGACTGTACCTCTAAGGTAATTTACATATCGCCTTTAGTTCAGAGAAGGTCTTCAAAACCTTTTCACGTTTCCAAAACTTTTTTCGAGCAGTTCGATATTCATCGCACTAACAGGGTATTCATGGGAAAACACCATGATATGTCTAAGCACGCCAAGGTATGTCTTATTTTTCATTATCGATATGGAGTCCCCCACAAAATGCTAATTGGTTTTGAACAGTGAATGGGAAAACACTCACCCACATAATCTCCTATGAGCTCCTCACACAGAGAGAGGCCCGTCATAAAGACAGTAATCATACACCTTTACCCCGCTCTGTTTTATGTCTGTGCTTATGTCAACTGACAAACACTAGTAAACCCACCTGTGACTGAGACTTGTGAGCCCTCATCCAAATCACTCAAGTACACAATCCACGCTAGTTAGCCTCAGGCTTTAAGAAAAAAGCCATTTGAAGTCTATCTATACCATTATTTCTGAGTCAATACCCTAAAAACACGGCTATAAGAAACATTGTTAGCGAGTGTGTGCATGCACTTGTAAAAACATTTAAGCAGGTGTTAAAGTGACAAAAGTAATTACAAAATAATGTATAATTTGGTTGTTTTTTTTTTTTTAAATCACTCATTGTTTTAACAAAATCAAATAACAACATCTTTATTCTATTATCTATTGTAATTATTTGCACATTTTGTTATTTAATTTTTGACAAAAAGTGTACTTTAGTCAAGAATTAAAGCATAATTTAATAAGAAAGGGAAGTAACTTTTTTGTCTTGCTGAAATTTTCACAAAATTACTTCCCTTGTATTAACCTGTACTCAAACAAAGGAAAAAGTAATCTGAAATAAGGGGTGATTCCTTTCTTTTTCTGGTGCTCAAGTCATGGTAAAATTAACAAGTTACTGTCTATGTTACGTCTGATGTTTTATTTGGCTCTCACTTGGCCAGGGTGTGATTTATAATTTACTGCAAAGCCAATAATCGCCAATACTGTGTCAGGTATGTTTGCTTTAAAGGACAGGGCATGACACCACAATTGAAATCTGTGAAGCATGATATTGATAAGCTCACTGAGAGAGATTATAGTACAGGGCAAGTCTTGTCTGGGGTAAACTCAAAAACTATTGACTACATTTGCTGATTGGTGCAAACGTATAAAGTTACTGTTCAGTGTAAATTCCTAGAAAACATGATTTTGCTTGATAACAAAAAACAATATTATCTTTTTTTTTAAAATTATAATAAAATGAATCAAGACGAATTACTTCTTCTCAATGATATCAATGCTGTAGAGAACAAAGACTTAGACTCCAAAAAACAGTGGCTTTTGTCTGTGATTGTCTCAGGCAAGTCAAAGACTTATCTAGGAAGACAATACATGACAGAGGATATTGAATCTTTAACCTCCGACGAACTAATCAAGCTTCATTCAAAATATGAAAACCACATCGCTTCACTAATGACTCGTGATTTAAGTCGATCTCTTGTATGCCTATACACAAAGCAGTGAGTCACTTTCTACCTGTGGATAGTGACAGTCTATCACACGACCTTGAAAGCAATCCTATTGTTTCAAGTTCAATTGGCAAATTAGCATGCGTCATGTTTTACAAGTTTGGAAATTACCTTGCACCTGTGGTAACTTTACTTGTAACTGGGAGTCACATCGATTTTTCAAAAATAAATTTTCTAGAGAAAGAAAAAGAAGGATCAAATGGACGAGAACAAGATGACTACACAACAGAACCCAGACCCTGTTTTGACACAGGTTCAAACTGTGACTGAGACTAAAAGCCCAGGTCGAATAGAGGCGGGGAAAAAATTAGCCGAATGGAACAGGCAAACAAAATTACAGCTTCAAGCGCAAACAGAAAAGGCTCATGTGACTGACCCACCGTCAGGACCGTTAGGACCGTCAGAACTGACAGGACTTTCAACACCCCTGTCACACCCACATCAATGTGAAAGACCTTCAACCCAGTCTAATTCTGAAACAGCAAAATATGTAGTTGCCGCATTTGTTGTCGGATCTGGTTTTGTAGCTTACCAATTATACAAAAAATACAAACCACAGACTCGTACAGTGTCCAAAAAATCAGACACTCCAAAAACAAAACCAGAAGTCGCCACATTACCAGTAACACCCAAAGCCGTTGACCCATTTATCATGCACTAATAAAAATATTATTTTAATTTTTCTTGCCTTAAAAAATAAATGACTCAAAGAACATAATGAACCTTGTCTATCACTCTGCCGTAATCAGCGGACTAGCAGTAGCTTATTCTATGCTGGGAAAAAGTCTACTCAAAATGAGGTCTGTAGACCTCAGTAGATTGGATCTGGAAGACAGTGCTAAACTAATCACGATTGTTACAGCGTCAATTGCAACAAAAGATTTTCTTGTCAAGCAAGGAATTATTCCCGAAAATGTTTCTATGTAAATAAAAATATGGCGACGATAGCTATTATGATTGGTGGGGCCATGGTCAATGCATTGGCTTTCAGCGGGTCAAATTATCTCTTTTCAAAAATGGGTAGAGAAGAATCAGCAGAAGAAATAAAACGTCACAATGAGGCATCTGAGAAACTTGCACAAGCCCAACAGGATTATGAGAAGCAAAGAATTGAGAAACTGGATTTTATCAATGACAGACTTAGACTAGAGGGTCACGCACAACATACGTTTTCAAATACAGATGAAGCAATTCGTGAATACTAGCTTGTCACAGGTAATGACATGTCTATCCCGAAACCAAAACTAAGTGACTATTACCAACCAAGTACAGAACAAAGAAACGGAGAGATAATCTTTGTACTAGTGGGAATGACATTTGTATTTTTTACTGGAGTTTTCATTGCTAGAAAAAATGGCAGCCGAAAATAAACTATCAAAAATATATTACTCACCATCAGGTTATTGGAAAGGGCAAACAGCTATTCAGAAATTACATGCCGCTGTGGGCGGAGATATAACACTCAATCAAGTCAAGCAATGGTTACAGAGACAGGCAATTTGGCAGATATATCTCCCTGCTCCAAGAAAGATAACAAGGCCTCATTTTGAGAACACATCACCAAATGACACGCACCAAATGGATCTCCTGTTTCTTCCACATGATACAATAAGAAAGAAACGATACAAGTACGCATTAACTGTCGTTGACATTGTGTCAAGGTACAAAGACGCTGAACCCATATCTGACAAAACTGCTACCACTGTTGCTACAGCATTAACAAAAATATATAGTCGTGGCCCTTTAAGATACCCCAGACTTGTACAAGTTGATGATGGATCTGAATTTAAGGGTGCTGTTAATCAGTTATTTGCGAAGCATGGTGTACTGGTCAGATGAGGCATTCCAGGCGTACACAGATCACAGGCAATAGTAGAGAACTTTAACAAACAGTTATCAGAAAGACTTTTTAGTTACCAGTATTCAAAGGAACTCATGCATGACACGCGTAACACAGAGTGGGTTAAGAGATTACCACATGTGATAAAAGCGATGAACAATGAAAGCCATGGCTTGCACTTAAAACCTGCTGATGCTATTAAAATGAAAACAATTACAGAGCCAAAAACAGGTCCAACCCCAGCACCTGACACAAGTTTATTTACTAAACAGGTGAGATATCTATATCAACCAGGGGAGGCTGAGAACGACGACAGACGCAGAGCGACAGACCCCATCTGGTCCACATCCGTTCATAATATAAAAAAAATAGTCCCCGGTCCTGACGCAACAATATATTACCTGTATGACCCTGCACCCCAGAGGGCATTTGTCAGAGAAGAATTACAGATTATTCCCCCAGACACCGTTACTCATTTCAGTAACTAACTCATCAATCAGTTCATCAACCAGTTCATCCGCTATTTCTTCAGATAACTTGAGTCTGTAATATCCAGTGCATAAGCTTTTTCCTTACTGAAAAACACTCGTTTCGTGTCCCCAACTGCAAGTGACTTCTTGTGTGTTTGGATCATTTCAAGATTATGTTTGTTTGATCTCAGTGACTTGTTTGGATAATCAGGCATCAATGCACCATCTAACACTTGCTTGTAATGTTCATGACATATGTCTTTATTTTTTATTGCTGGTTTTTTTTTTTATTCCTTTGGCTTTTGACTGACTTCCCTTCTGGTGCAGTATAGAATACATTTTTGATCTCAGTCCAACGTACTCAACTATCGGCACACCATTTAGTTCATCCTTAAACTTACCAGGCACTTTTTTGTTTTGTGTGCTAAACAGTGGATGGTCTTTAGGATAATCAGATGTGTCATACATGTGTAGTTCTGTTTTCATGTCTTCATAAAAGTCTTCAGTACACACATCAATGATCATAGAGTCAGTGTCAGTGTATAGCAGACGACACTCAGGATATTTTGGTTTAAAGTAATCATAATAAAATTCAAGCATTAACAGTTTTGATAATTCAAGAATTGCCATACCAATGAATACTGGCTTGTCCAGTTTGACAATCTTTTTTTTGAGTGACACAGCATACAATGATGAATGAAACTCTTTGTACCCTGTGTACTGTGGCTTGCCTGTGAGTTTAATTGCACCCGATTCAGTTGTAACAAGTCTCACATCTTTTCTGTGATGAGGATTTTCCATCGTCTTTCCAAAACAGGCATTGTTCATAAGCTTAAAGAAGTCTTTGTCAAATGCAGTGTTGCCGTCTCTGGCACGCAATGCTGTGTTCTTCATTATGTAATCTTTCATGAAAGCACTTTGATCAAATTGAATACCCCTGTGAACTTTCTTTAGTACTAACCCGTGTCTGATGTAAAACTGCAGCAAGCGATAGTGACAAACGTAATTGAATTTGTCATTCAGATTTGGCACAAGTTTAGTGTCTTCTTTTTTCCCTGTCATACTCATTTTCTCAACAGCTAATGGATAATCATTGTGATAATCATGTAGATGGTGTGGGTACTCCAGGTCTACTTCTAAGATCCAACCCTTTGCATCGTTTCGGTCATGTGCCATAATAATGTTTGTTATGTCTGTTATGTCATACTGTGACAAATCATGCAGACAAAAGTTTTTCAAGGGCGATAACTCACACATCGCGTATCCATACAAATTGTTCACGTCAAGGTACTAATGAATGACCTTGACCTTGAGGGTCAAACCCAAGGTCACCATGACCCGGGCTGTCCAGATATTTGTTGTTGGCCTTTGCATAATTGTTCGCTGCAATACTAATCCCTGCCCTCAATCCACTTTCCACCATTTCACCCATCGTATGATCAGACAACAGGTCAATAAATATTTTACTGGATTTTAAAAATGATTGATTGATTGATTGATTGTACATTGCTTAACGTCCCGACAGCAACAAGGCTTTCTCAGGACGTGCCTGCACTGCTTGTGAAAAAAAATAAATAAACAGAACATTGAATGTATGTCACCAGCCGGTCAAATACATTAAATAAACCTAACACATGGGGCCTAAATAAAGCTAAGACCATTTAGCAACACACATCCAATATCAAGAGCTACAGGCAGCGCAGACAGTAGGGAGAGTTTTAAAAAGGCAAATACAGGTGAATGGACCAAGGGTAGACAGAAACACATGCCCCAGAATAGAGAGAAAAACCCACCCTGTGGGGCTGACCAGGGTGACCCTGGGAACTAAAAAATACCTAACCCCACCCAAGTCCCCCAGGGCAGACCCGGGTGGGGTGATTTTAAAAATGCATCCCATGTCATGCCAGGACTAGTTATGTAACAAGCAGGGTCAAGTTTGTAGTGCAACAAACCCTTTTCACGATAACTTTCAAATACGTCTGCTAACAAACAAACATCAGCTTTCAAGTATTGGTCATGATAGTCACCAATAGTCTGACACCCTAACTTCCCCCACGCATCAAGTGCATGTTGATATTCAGAGTCAGAAATTCCTTTTCCAGTTAGTGTAGAATAAAATTTATCTTTTGGTGGTAGTCTTGTTGTTTGAGCAGTGTACTCGTAGGGATAGACTCCTTTCTTAATCAAGTCTGGCTCAAAATATTTACTTGTAATTGGATACTCAGTCAGTCCTTCTGCCAGACTAGCCAACCCTAAAGACAAATGTTGCATGGAGTCATAAAATGCCAATTTGTCTAATCTAAAAGTCAAGTACTTTTCAGTTGTCTGAGCAATACAACTTATGTTTTTGTAAGACTCATCTACAGCCTGCATGATAATGTGTGAATCATATCCTTTGAGATTGTGGAAAAAGATTGGTAACTTATATGTCTTAGGATCTGTTTTTAATAACAAGTTACAATTGTTATGTGCAGCACCTCTGTAACGCCCAGTTATGTGATCATGGTCACGAACCTTATCACACCCTAAAGGTTGTTCACAAATCCAACACGTCTCAGCTGTATCAAATTTCAGTTTGTCTTCTTCTGTCATCATCAAAGGCATCTGGCATGTTGTGAGATACTGTACTACCTGACTATACAAATGTCTCATTTCTGTTAAAAACAGACAAGCTGCATTTTCACCTCTGTAGATAACAGGCTCTGAATGCTGTCCGTCTGACCTAACAATAATGTATCCAAAAAAACACACCACTTGGTCACTCAATTTTATAGTCTTTGGTAATGATTCTGGAACAGGACCCTCATATGGTACAACTAATGATTCAAAATCGGCATACACTACAAATGGCAGCTTTTGCTGATTCCCATAGTTTTTAAAATACACTTGACTACCAGGATCAGGATTCTTCAGTACAGTTTGTATGTCATCAGCTGACCTACAATGCAGGACGTGTTTATGTGCCACTGCAATAGAAGAAAATCTTTGTAAACATTTTTTACAAACTTCCTGTTTGCCATTGTGTTTTGTTGTATGCCCATGAATTAGTCGTGAAATATTTCTGATAATTGTTTAGTGAAAGTTATCATTATCTCCTATTAGCAACATGTCAACATGTCTATCTTCTGACTGTCCATATGTTGGAGCAAGTGGTGATACTCTAATGGGTTGTAACTTGTCGACAGACTCATTATCCCACACAAACACATTTACAGATATACCAGGATTTAGTTTTTCAAACAAATCTATGTCCTCTATTTTAACAGGGAACTCAATGCCACTGAAGTTGAGTTCATTTACAAATTTGATGTAGTTAGATACACGTTCAGGTTTTGACTTTATAAAGTGTAGTTTAGCAAGCACACACCACATGAAACAATAGTTGTCATTGTTCTGAATATTAACGACAGCCTTTTTGTTTGCAAACTCTGTTGGCAGTGGCAACCATGATTTACCTAGTATAGGATGATACCTTGACTGCTTTAGTTTTAGTTCATGTACATGTCCTTCGTGCCAACCAGACCCCTTCATTTTTGCACTGTCAATTGCTTGGAGAAAGTCAGGTAATAGTCTGTCTCTAAACACGTTCTCCAATTCTCTTCTTGTGTTAACTGTGTGTTGTCTTGTTGATATATACGATACAATCACTTCACCGTCTACTCTAGTAAATTCTATTTTAGCAACAATCTGAATCTTTACACTGCCTGTAAGAAGATTATCTTGTATGACAGAAAAAGATCTTTCTATTGATTCATAGACATTGTTAGTATTAGATATAGACAAATCTGTTGTGTGAAACACATTTCTTAAACTTGATGCGCTTGATGGACTTTGAGAATTGTCCGTCATTTTTATTTGTCCAACAAAATAATAAATGAAAAAATATTACCGCTGGCTCACCTTGTGTAATACCACTTTATTAACTGTAACATTGTTAATATAAACATTTAGTTTGCGTAGTTGTTTAAATATGCTATAACAAACTTCTCCTAACCAACCATAGTTGGTATCATTAACTTTAAAAGTAGGTGTCTTTAAATCAACTGTCATGCACTCCACATCTGGATGCTCATCGTCATAATCCAAAGTCACACTATATGTAGCATATATTTCTGATGGTGCTGAAAGGCTTATGTTAGTCTGTTTGCGTGATATTAAGTCAGTAAAGTGCATAACATCTTTGAAACAGTGTGAGATATCAAGCACTTGCATAATTTGTCCGTCTGTCATTTTTATTAGTCAAGACAAAAGAATAAATTAATTTACTAACCCATACCCTGTGGGCTGATCTGTCTTTAAAATAAACTTTAGATGCTTAGTTGATTTCAGTTTATTTTTTACATCATCACGTTCATGCTTATTTGGGATGACATCGTTCTCTCTAAGACAGTCTTCAAAGCTGTCACGATCCTTGCAGTAAAACAAACAGATAAACTTTAACTGTTCTCGAAAATGTTTCAGTACAGCATTATATTTCTGAGTGAGAATCCATACACTTATATTTGCATGTCTGCCACTGAAAGCAAGTTCTGCTAATGTGTTTCTCTTTTTGACAATGTCTTTCTCTGCAGAACAGTCATCAACAATAAACAACGTTGGCTGTCCTTCAAATTGCTTGTAAAAATATTGTAGGTAGTCATTCAGTTTTTTTCTCAGGGTCGACTAAGTATAATTATGTTGCTGTCAGTCCAAATGAATAAACGGTTGTGATAAGCTTTGTTGTGTTTAATAGTAGGACAAAATATTACAATGTTTTCAAAATGATGGATGTATCTTGTTTGTAAGAGGTTAAGAACAAATTCAGTTTTACCACACCCTGTGGCACCACAAAACAATCCACAGTGTGGGTCAAGGGTCATCAAGCTCCGGTTCATTTTAATACACAATATAATTTTAATATATGTGTCCACTTAGTCTGCTTTCTGCAATATTGAGTTGTGCGTCATATATCAGGTACAAATATATATTTATTGCTGCAGCAGTTTCAACCTTCTTTTGTATCTGAATTGTTATTCCATCACTGCCGTTCTCAACAGTTCGACCTGACCCATGAAGATAGTCGTCATCTGTGCTACGAAGGTCTAACCAAAGTGCATACTTATTTGTCAGGTATTGACCAATCCTTACGTCATACAGATGTAGATCTTTACACACAATGTTTGCGGATTTATCTCTAATCCTTCCACCCGCAAAATACTTTGTGATCTCATCGTAGTGTTGATAAGGTAACATTCCAGATGCGTACATTTGATTAGGACGGCCTTCGATTGTACAAGACAAATGTGTAATCTTAGGATTGTAGAATTTTTCTGAATCCCGTTTGTATGGAGCCGCTGGTTGAACAAACAACATAAGAATACCTTTCAGTGACCTGGCAGGTGTGTTTAAGTTTATGTTTCACATTGGGTCGCTTTTGTCTTTTTGCATTAAACTATGTCTAATCACCCTGTCATAATAAATTGGCAGTCTTGACTGGTACTGATTTTGTATGAGTCTGGCTAGATCAGTGTGTGTGACAATTTCATATTCCAAGGAAATGTTAGAGATCTTATATGTTGCACTGAGATCAGATGATTTAATAACTTTGGAGTAGTCATTGAAGGTTAGTTCAAAACTCAGACGGTCATTCAGTGCTCCTTGGTAATAAGGCAAGTGTGCTGTGAGGATTTCAAACTAAAGTGGAATGTAAATCTGGTTCCATATGTTTCTGCCATAATAACGTCATTGGCTGCTGATGTTGATTTATCTGCTGCATCGATTCTAAGTTTACCAACATTATCTGACTGTATGCCTTGATAAATAAGGTCTTCTCGTTCTTCTCTTGTGAGCCAAAGATCTTTGTAACAGTAGAACACATCCGAGTCATCAAGACTAAACACCTCCTGTCCTTCAAGTTTTACTTTAATAGTTCTAACAATTGTTCTGCCAATATTGTTAACTAGTGTTCTGCTTACATCTGCGTCTGATGAAAGTTCAATATTAAATGCTAGGCGTGCAGTGCCAGGAACAATAACGTCACTGGGACCTAGGTTTGGAAACTTAACTGTAAGTGTTTGGTTCTGGTCTATGGTGCTAGGATTGTTTGTGATGACGATTGATTGTCTTATGCCCTTAACACCAAGAGGCTCACGTAGTTTTCTGTATGGGTCTAACTTTGATCCGCAAGACTGTGTCATTTTTATTAAGCACAATAAAAAATAATAAATTAATAAAACAATGGCAGTGGGAGGATTTAATCATGAAGATTTTGAAATGGATGACATGTATGATTTTGGTAATACAACAGATATGACAGATATGACTGGTACAAGAAATATTTACAGTTTACGTCATGAACTTTTAGAAACCAAAGTGAACTCGTTTTATGATCATGTTGGTGGCCGCCCAGACAACGTAGATCCTAATCAGTTTGAACCTGATGGCAAGGGTCATTTATATTTAAATACTGTTGACAAAGGTAAAGTACTATTGACTAATAAAAAAGACCCTAGTAAATTTAGGGCTTTAAGTACAATCAAAAATGAAGGTGGTTTTGGTGCCTTGCGTCAACTTGGAATTGGTGGGTCTCCTGTCACACCAAGACTGGTTAGTGTTCTTCACGACACACAAACAAAGTTACCAACAGGGCAAGAAATCGAAATGGCACCAGTAACAAGCCTACCAGAAATAGCAAACACAGTGATACAAGAAACCTCATTTACTGAAGGACAAATAAATGATGCTATGAAAACAATAGAAGACCCACCTTTGACAATGAGGGAGATTATGGGATTGGATAAATCACTGCAGACAATAAGAGGTGAGATGGTAAATAATGTTGCCAAACTGGGTGAGCTTGATAAACACATAGAACGTGAAAAAGAAAAACTGGCCACCGCAGACAATGGAAATCTTGACACAGAAATGAAAGAGAGAATACAACACAGATTAAATGATTTGCAGATAGAAAGATCAGGGCGGTTAGAAGTGATTAGTATTGGAAGACAAAAACTAAAAACACAGGTCAACAGGATTAGAGAAACTATTCAAAAAATACTTCACGAAGACACTACTCTGGCTGGGAGACTTAAAACACTTTTCAGAGAACAGGGTATTACAATTGCTAGTTTAATTACTGCTCTTGGGTTTATTATCAGTACTGTTGTGTTGGCTGTCTCCGGGGTTGGCAGTGGTGGGGGTAGCAGTCCAGCACCGCCAGGTCCACCAGCCCCGGCACCACCAACAGACCCAAAAGATTTACAGTCATGGGTAAAGAAACAATTGTCTCACATATCAGACTTGCTTAAGAAATTGGCTCTGAAAGCAGTGGACGCTTTGCCTGGCATTATAGGCACTGTTGTCAGTTGGCTTATCACTACAGCAGCGAAGGTAGTTGGGTTTATGGCAGAGCATGTTTGGGTCTTTTTGGTGACAGTAGGAGGGTTGATGGTGGGTTATTTAATGAAACAGATAAAGAAGTAAAACCCCTAACCCTGTTAGACCTATTACCAATACAGTTCTTTCTGACTCATGTGTGTCAAGGGTTGACTGTACTGGTTGTATGGGTGCCGGTGTTGGGGCTGGGGCCGGGGCCGGGGCCGGGGGTGTTACCGTCTGTAATGGTTTTAACAACTGTACATGTGTGGTTGTGGCCCCCAAGTTTACAGATTGATTGAGTCCTAATTTTTGACCAACACCTGCAACAATGATTTCATTATTATAATTTGTTATTGTACCCATTTGGAGTTGAAGGTCAGATGGTAACATGTATAACCCGATGCCAACTACAAAATCAACTTTTGATCTGGCATATCTGAGTACGTCTTGGTAGCATTGTATGCTAGATGGAAGATCTACTGTTGAATTAATTGAATCTTCAAGATTTGCAAGAAACTGTTTTTGTGCCTCAAACTTTCCACGTCCATTCAAAATATTTGATTTTGTTAATGATTGTGCTCCTAGTATACACCAGACATATGTTCTGATAGACTCATTGACGCGCTCGACACCTGCTTGAGTAAACCCGTCAGTTTTATCTAAAATAAATGTGGTCCACGCATTAGACTGTTTTTGCTCAATGGAACCTATCCAGACTTCAGATTTAGATGAGAATGAAGTGTAACCAGGGTAGTAATCTTGAGGGTATTGTCTGTGACTCATAGCGTAATATAATGTGCCCATTCCATTGTGATCATCAAGTTTTTGTGTGAAGTCATACTTAGGGCTTATGTTAAATTCATTACAGATGCGTTCAAATGCTTTCATATCCATGGGGTTGTTATACCTGTTGAAACTGGATTCAGTGGGTAGTGGTGTATGTAGTTCTGACAGTATACGTCTAAGCTGGTAATAAACATGGAAACGATACACAGACCTAATCAGTTTGTTTGAGTGATTCAAATGGTCTGTAAAAGAAACACCACAGCCTGTAGTAGAACATAGTATAGCAAAGTTAAGTTGGTTTTGAAACATCTGTAGCGGACTTGAAGACCACTTTCTTGCAGTTGAGTCATCTGTTATTGGAGGGTTTAGATAATGATCAAATGGATTTGGTACTTTGACTTGAAATAAATTTTGTTCAGACACAGCAATATCAAGCTGATTTAGTTGAATTATTTTCTGTTCATAAGGAGGTGCAACATTATATTTGGCATCCACGTTAAATTGAAATGCGTTTGTAGTGGTAATGGTTGGTGATTTAAATTCCATCCTTCTTTTTATATGAGATAATAAAAATGTTTATTACCTTAACAAATCTTGACACTAGCAAACCAGTGTGGTTAACTAATGGAATTGATAATCGTGATGGTAACAAGACTGTAGCTATCCATGAAATGTTCTATACAGTAAAATGGTTTAATGTTTCAAATGATACAGATTATTATATAGATGGATCTTTTATTGCTAGTTTAAAGAGAGTTAATGTTTTACGAGCTGGGTATTATGACTTTTGTACTTTAGCTGAATGGCTACAAAATGAATTTAAAATTAAAGCAACTTTAAATCCGGCTAACTTACTTGTTACATTAGATTTTCCAAAAGATACTGAGTATTCATTATCATTAAGTCTTATAAAATTACTTGGGTTTATGGGTAATGTAACTTCTTTTCCAGATGAAGATTGGACAAATTGGTTAAGTCCAGACAGGCAACAACTACTAAAACCAAAAAAAGAAAAAATAATTGGAAGATACACACAGTGCTAAATGTTTATTTGAAAGAACTAAATACAACTGAGAATGTTCACAACGGAAAGCCTTCAACTTTGTTGAGATGCTTACCGACTGGAACTGCTCCGTATAGTGAAAGTGTGGTTGCTAGATTTCCTAATTTGCAGTTTAAAAAATTAGGTTCTAGTTTCTTTGAGTCACTGAGTATATCTGTAACTAATCAGGATAACAAACCAGTTGTTACGCATGATTTTAGTGTTGTGTTGGAAATTAAAAATTTTTATTTTTGTTTATAAAAATGAGTGCTGGTCCAAAGTCGAGAATCATACCAGTTGCATGTCCAGTGACAGAGTTGAAAGATTTGGCTGATGTACAGGATTTTGAGAAGGAGGGAGAAGTAGGGGAAGTGTATGGTTTTGAACTTGATTCGTCTGGTATGTACAAAAGAAAAGTAATCGATGACATGAAGGACGGAACAGAAAGACCAATTCCTAAACTTGGTCAGCTATGTGATGTTACTGTACCTACTCCGCCTGTAAATAATGCGCCCTACAACTTAATACATGTGGGAAATAAGTGGGTAGTTTCACCTGTGCCTGTTCCACCACCCACAATTGACTGGGACATAAAGTTGGAATTTATTAGTCCTTATGTATACACTGATGATGAAGGTGCCTTAGTGTTTAGGAAGGTTGTTAACTCTGGGCCGCTTATTGTAAGTCTTGTTCCAAGTTTTGCCCCAGACAACAATAGCAGAGATAAAATGAAAGTTGAAAATTATGAGAGATGGCAGTATCTTCTTACAACTAGAAAGGGTAGATCAGATACTTCTGTTGTGTTTATGCCAGCAAGCTTAGTTGTGGCTAGAGAAGCGACAATAGTGTTTGAAATTATCATGAAATCTGTAACTTCTGCAAAAGAGGCAAATATTGCACAGGGAATAAAACTTACATGGGATGAAACAGTATCAGAATCATCAAAGGTCTTTATTGCTATTACAAAAAATGTTGATGTTATTAATGTTTCGTGCAGTATTCCCGCTGTCAAGGTGGTGGTCGACAAAACAACTTTTGTTCGTCTAAGTTACATAAACCTTGAACACATTGATCTTGTTTCGTTTTATTATGCCAGCAAATTGTATACTTTTGAAGAGTTGCAAAATGTAATTGATGATTAAATAAAAAATATTTGTCAATAAAAAAAATATGGTAAAATTCTATCCAATACTACCGACGCTTGAGCCGACTGAATCAATTGCGACGACTAAAACAATGCTTGCGCCTGATCCGCATGTGACAGCTATGCCAATTGCATCAGATAAAACATTACAGGCAGACGCATTTCGTTTAATGAATATTACAGAAGCAATTAAATATTTGGAAAGTGAAGAGGCGAGGTACTCCAGATGTAAGAGACGGTATAAGACCGTTTTTAATTCTGTTCAAAACACTTCTATGGCTATTGGTGCAGTTTCAGCTGGATGTTCTGTGGGGGGTATTGTTCTGTTTGCCACGGGAATTGGAAGTTTGGCTGGAATAGCAGTTGAGGGTGTTAGCATTGCTACAAGCCTGGCTTGCTTTTGGTTTGGAGGCCTTGAACAAGAGGTTTCACACGAAATTACAGAAACATGAAGCATTGAGTACGCTTGCTGGTGCAAAGCTGAGCAGTATGAAAATTATTATTAGTAAGGCATTGAATGATAATTTTATTGATGATGAAGAATTTAAGCGCGTCCAAGATGATTTAAATAACTACAAACAAATGAAATCTGAAATACAAAATAAAATGCATAGTCAATCACCCGTGAATGTTGAAGAACTAAAGGCTAGTTTTTTAGAGATGGGGAAACAGATCGGTGTTCAGGAAACCACAGAAAAACTACACAATCTTTTAAACAAATAAAAATCAGATTTGGTAATCAATCAATATTTTTGTCATATGCTTCGCAGAGAGATGACACGTCATTTACACCACTTGTGCCTGATTATTTAACCCCATCTGCACCACTGCCAGAGTACTACTGAGAAAAAAAGTTTTTTATTATCCTTGTATCTTGACAAAATGGGCAGTGGGCAGATGTTCACATCTGCACGGGACATAGACGACCCCGCCCTCCACGAGTCGCCTGCTGCCTTGCAGGCCTGGCCGCTTGGCTGCGGAAAGGCTAAGGGAGGAAACCCCTGACATCAAAGCCCCCGTGTCTCCGGGGAAGGCTTTTGAGCCAGAGACTAGGACAAGGACAGTCTGATATAAAACCTACGACCCGAGGACCTCGATGCCATCGTCCCAGCTTGCTAGGCCATGGCAGATGAACCAAGGGTTTAAAGGGTGGGGCCAGTACTGCGCACACTGCACTCCACCAAAAAGCTCCACCGCGCAGGCTTTAGGAAACGTCCACGGACCATCTTGACAAATCTGACCGAGTAAGTTGTGACTTAAGTCAAGTTGTTGTAAGAACTTATAAGAACTTACAGTAAGTAATTAATAAGTTCTTATGATAAGTAATTAATAAGTTCTTATGATAAGTAACTTAAAGGTTACCTCTGCAGGTTCCTAAAAGTTAGTTGTAACTTGTTAGTAAGTATAAAATCACTTAGTCAGGTAAATAATTAGGTGTTGACAGAGACAATAGTTATAGAGATAGATAATAAGAGATTTAAAAGATAATTAGATCAATAATGACGCATCGGTCATGCTCGTCAGTTTTTTAAAATCAAAGGGTTGATTCGGAATAACGGGGGGTGTAATGGGGTCAAAAATTTTAATATTAAAAATGATGTAATTTAATGACTGATGCGTCATTATTGAATTCATTGTCTTTTAAATCTCTTATTATCTATCTCTCATCTCTACCCACTGAGGCGAGGCTCGAGGCAGCTGGACTCCTTCCTCTTGACAAACACTTAGTATTTAACAAGTGCGTACTAGTGCACAAAGCTCTTAAGGGTAAGGCCCCCGGGTACTTATCGGAACTCTTTACTCTTACTGAGAAGAGATACAGCACCTCTCGGAGCAACCTGAGCATAAAACATTGATTTGTATAAATCCAGTTTGTCATACTCAGGTGGTTTCCTTTGGAATTCTATTCCTCTACATCTACAACAAGTTAATTCACTAACTGCTTTTAAAATCAAAACTGTACAAGCACTTGTCCAAGGAAACGTAAATTTAATTATCTTGTGCTGTCTAATCATAATATATTTTTATTTCTTTTTATGCAACTATTATTTTTATTATACCATTTGCGTTCACGTGCCGTTTGTGGGGGTGCTTCCCGTATAGACCTGGTCAGGGGATGCAGTGCCGGTGCACAGTTTATTCAAACGATGTGCTTTGTATGTCATTTGAGTGAAAGTATATTTGTAGCGTGCCCCCCGGGTGGGAGTGTCTGGGGAGGGCTCCCGCAAACGGATATTATGACACGTGCAAACATCTTCGTATGGTTACCTGTGTGTTTTGTTAAATCATTGTTGCAGTTTGTAGTGTTGTCGTAATTCGCATTACTTTCGATGTTGTTTGTGAGTGTAATGTACCTTTGCCTGTTATTATATGTCAGTAGATGTAGCAAGGACAGATTGGAAGAAAGGCCTGTGCGCCTAATATCTCAATCCTTGATAAATAAAGTTTCAGTCAGTCAGTCAGTCTCTCTCTCTCTCTCTCTCTCTCTCTCTCTCTCTCTCTCTCTCTCTCTCTCTCTCTCTCTCTCTCAGACGCCTTATGCAAAATAGTAGCCAAAAATCTCTTTATGTTATCAAAACTGAATTATTATACTGATTCAGATACCTGTAAACTATTTTATAACGCTCACATACGTTCTTATATCGATTAAGCGTCAACGGTATGGGATGGATGTAGTGAAGTCCATTTAAAGAGACTCAATTCCCTACACAGACGAGCAGCCAAAATAATCTGCCCTGATCCACACCTAAGCACTGAAGAAAAGGTCTCCTGCCTCTTCAAGGTCATTTTAAATACAACAAAGCAATCTTTATGTTCAAAATGTGGAAACGCAAAACACCTGAATACGTCTCCACTTTGTTCCATAAGTCTGAGTCCAAGCTTGGAAACATCAGAAAGCTTTTCATAGTCCCAAAACCAAGGATCGATCTATATAAAACTAGCTTATCCTTCCCAGGGGCACTTATCTGGAATGCTCTTTCCAACCATGTAAAATCCACCTCCTCGCTAGCCTGTTTTAAAAAGGGTCTCTGCAAATATTTTGTGGATCACTCATAGGGATGCCTTAACCACTTGTATTATATTTCTCTTTTAAGGCTGGGTCCAATTTATTCCCAATTAAGTCTGTTATCCTTTTCATTTATCACTTGGACTACTTAGCTCTGTCTATGTGTGAAGGGGGGTGGGCGGGGTGAAGGGTGTCTGTGAGTCTATGAGTATGTCTGTCTATGTGAACAGTGTTGTCATCTGTTTGCAAGTATTATGTTTACTTATATGTATGCATATTTGTAGTTGTCTCGTAGTTTTTTAGCAACGGCAGTTTTGTAAAATGGCTGTGTCGACAACGATGTCAATGCCTAAACCGTTGTAAAATAAAGTTTCATTGATTCATTCATTCATTCTCTCTCTCTCTCTCTCTCTCTCTCTCTCTCTCTCTCTCTCTCTCTCTCTCTCTCTCTCTCTCTCTCTCTCTCTCTCTCTCTCTCTCTCTCTCTCTGTGTGTCTCTCCCCCTCCCTCCCTCTCTCTCTCTCTTCTCTCTCTCTCTCTCTCTCTCTCTCTCTCTCTCTCTCTCTCTCTCTCTCTCTCTCTCTCTCATCCCCTCTGTCTCTCTCTCTCTCTCTCTCTCTCTCTCTCTCTCTCTCTCTCTCTGTGTGTAAGGAGCTAAAGAGGGTTGGCTCTGTGTGTGTGTGTGGGGGGGGGGGGGGAGAGTGTTGTCCTTTATTCCATTCACTGTTTAAAACCTTTTTGAATTGCCAGGTGTCACGATTTTTGATAATGGAATATGAGGCGGTTGTTTGGACATATCTTGAGATTAGGGGCGTTTTCTTTCCCATACAGAGTCGTTCTGGTGCATATCGGTCTGGCTGTTCAAAGGTTTAATTTGCTTGTTGCGTTATGAATAAATTTTAAGTGCAGACCGGGTTGAATTTCTTTTCAGAAACAGACAAGCCGCTGCAATGGTAATGATCGCATTAGGGACATGATCGCCGTTTGTTTTTTTTTTAATTAAAAGGGTGATTTGGTGATGGTGAGAAGGTGATGGTGGGTCGATGGGGTTACTGTCAAAAATGGCGTGATTTATCGATCGATTCCCGCATTATCGATTTTGAAGCTTTTGTATTCTCTATAGTTCTCTCTCTGGGTGGGCAATGTTTGGAGCCACCCCCAATCCCACCATCACCCCCCATCCCCGCTCCCCCTCCCGTGGTCCGCCCTTGGAAAGAGCATTTTGGAGCTGCGTATTATGGTGTTTAGTTGCATATTGATGTGATTTGCCACATTTGAAATGGACAAACCAGCCTGCATTTGACCTACAGCTTCGTTAGGCGCATGTTCAGTGAGGCGTGTCATAACAGCCGGGACTCGAAATCGACAGATCGATACGTTTTCCTTCTCCCCTTTCAACTGTGCTCCATATTTGCCATTTGGGAGTTAAAAATCATCTGAGCACTGTTGCAGACAAATGTAAAAATGCACGTGCCGCAGGAAAAACGTGTGCGTCAACAACTGCTGCTGTGTGGGCGTGAAAAAAAAAAAAAACGTTTTTGCTAACACTGGACATCAATCAGGCGTCATTCATTTATGAATAAGAGGTTATGTGCAAAAGTATCACAAAATTAAGTTTGTTTAGTTTTTTATGCTGGCCAGTATATAAGCATGCGTCCTCGTGGCAGTGGTGCTGTAACACTGTGTAGGTGGAGGTACCTGTGGATGTCGTGAGGCAACACCTCGCGAGCAAGAGGCACACACACTCTAGAGCACATGCTTCTCAAGTGAATATACACAGTTCCATCTTGCAGGTGGAGGGAGCTGGATGAATCCACGAAATGTTTGTTCCACAGTGTTAACCCGTTCAGTCCAGAGAACATTTGGACACCGTCCAACTAAAAGAGGTATAGATCCTCATGATCCCCCGCAGTTGCACTAACTTACCGCAGTTGCGGGTGCTCATGAGGATCTTTGCCTTTAGCTGACACCACTTTGAATGCATGTTCCTGGACATCTAGGTTGTTTGTGTGTTAAATGTACGAAGATTGCTGACACACAGTCTGCTTCCGCTGGCACTGAACCGGTGTACCGACTTCTGACGTAGAGCTACCCGCTATAATTCTCCTATAGCACGATTCATTGTTGGAAACTAGTCACTGTTCATACAGATAATCATGTACTTACTCTGTGACGACAGTTGCTAGTCGGTAACCTGAGTGGCCAAATACCCTGAAGGTACGTCCCTGTAGACACTGGTCTTTGCCAGAGGAGCTCCATGGTAGAGGTGTCGTTGTCCAGATACACTGATAACTGACAATTGCCATCCTGACCAAAGTAATACCAGAACTGTAGCGTGCACTGCTGGTTTCCTGTGGTTCGGAACCACGGGCTGGCCAGTCTCGCCACGCTGTTTGTACTTGCGTCAGACATTGGAGCCCGCATGTAGCCTGTGTGTGAAATATGCAAATGTATGACATGTTGGCGGGTGACGTGGTGGGGGTGGTGTGGGGGAAGGGGGTGGGGGAAGATTGATCCTTTGCATTGTCGTTTCATTTAATGACGAAGTCCCAAAATCTGGGAGTCCTCTTTTTTTGACAACTACTTGCAGGTGACAGATCGACCATGACAACACAAGGGTATTCCAGATTAGCTTGTTACCGGCTAGTTGCAACAAGCTATTCTGACACCACCCATGAACTATCAACAGTTTGTTATTGAATATTTGTTATATCATAGTGTGTCAGAGATGAAGGGTTTAGTTCCACTTCACTAGTCTAACACCACTCCATCCCTATTTTTCCACTTCACTAGTCTAACACCACTCCATCCCCTCTTTTTCCTCTTCACTAGTCTAACACCAATCTATCCCCTCTTTTTCCACTTCACTAGTCTAACACCACTCCATCACCTCTTTTTCCACTTCACTAGTCTAACACCACTCCATCCCCTCTGTTTCCACTTCACTAGTCTAACACCACTCCATCCCCTCTGTTTCCACTTCACTAGTCTAACACCACTCCATCCCTATTTTTCCACTTCACTAGTCTAACACCACTCCATCCCCTCTTTTTCCACTTCACTAGTCTAACACCAATCTATCCCCTCTTTTTCCACTTCACTAGTCTAACACCACTCCATCACCTCTTTTTCCACTTCACTAGTCTAACACCACTCCATCCCCTCTGTTTCCACTTCATTAGTCTAACACCACTCCATCCCCTCTGCTTCCACTTCACTAGTCTAACACCACTCCATCCCCTCTGTTTCCACTTCACTAGTCTAACACCACTCCATCCCCTCTGTTTCCACTTCACTAGTCTAACACCACTCCATCCCCTCTGTTTCCTCTTCACTAGTCTAACACCAATCTATCCCCTCTTTTTCCACTTCACTAGTCTAACACCACTCCATCACCTCTTTTTCCACTTCACTAGTCTAACACCACTCCATCCCCTCTGTTTCCACTTCACTAGTCTTTTTTTTTGGCATCCTGTCTCGGAAGACAATGGAGTATATGCGCTTGCTGGGTCAGTCACTGGAGTGACCTCTCCAGGGCGCAAGCCTGGGCAAAGTGTATGGAGATCATGGGGTGCCCAGTCGTCAAGATCCCCCTCTCGGCCTCACTGATGTATCCAAAGGAATGCAAAGCAGTACGTTTGGCACCAGTTTAGCTGCAGGAGCTGCCAGAACAGTGCGTGAATACAGGCAACTGTCTGCCTTCGGGGCTCCACTCCTGATTTGAAGGGTTTACTCCCCCACATTTGGCCGTTGGATCCAACCTGATCTCCTCCGTCCTCTAGCCGTTGGCTGTCAGAAACAGCTCATCTGCCTAGTGGTGCAATGTGAACACCACCCCCTCACGTGGTTTAGCCCACCAGCTGAGGTGGTTTGCCAGGGTGTGGCGCTTGGAGCCAACACGAGAGAGATTAAGGAGATGGATGAGGACCAGTGATGCCCGTCCGTCCTATGTAGGACGCAGCTGCCGAACAGCAAAGGTGCTACCTCTA
>BTPG01000006.1:5472997-5510497 GCA_036245525.1 Semisulcospira habei
AAAGCTACTAAAAAACCAGTTGGGTGATGCTAGCGCTGGCAGAATTGTACACATACCAAGTGGAATTACTCAGCGCTGGACAGACAAACATTTAGATCCCCTGCCCCCGCCTATCAGGCACCCAATTGCCAGCCAACAGAGAAATACGCAGGTATAGAACAAGACGATCATCTACATCCTCAAAAAGGATGCATCAGGTCTCGCTTATAACCCATGTCTTTCTCCAGAACTTAGGAAGTAGGCAGGAGAAACATACACACACAAACACGAAGGTGCACTACTAAAATATGTGGTCGGGTAAATACCCTGAATTCCCACAGTATATGCACAAGACAATACACAACAATGTAACGATATAAGTTTGCCTCGAGTTATAGAATACGCACAAACCAGATAGGTGAGGCTAGCGTTGGCAGAATGTACACATACCAAGGGGAATTACTCAGCGCTCTACAGACAAACAGGGTATTTACCCGACCACATTTAGTAATGCACCTTCGTGTTTGTGTATGTATGTTTCTCCTGCCTACTTCCTAAGTTTCGGAGAAAGACATGGGTTATAAGCGAGACCTGATGCATCCTTTTTGAGGACGTAGATGATCGTCTTGTTCTACACCTGCGTATTTCTCTGTGGGCTGGCGATTGGGTGCCTGATAGTCGGGGGCAGGGGATCTAACTGTTTGTCTGTCCAGCGCTGAGTAATTCCCCTTGGTATGTGTATTAAAAAGCTAATTACTATTAAAACATTATCGCAAAGGATGAAAGGTCAGCAGAAACACGACTCTAATCCCTTCACTGCCAGTGGCGGCAGACTGTGAAACTACAACGTCAACATCCCCAGCCGGCAAAGGAACATCGATATACAGTTTCCGCAAGATGTATAGATCCTCATGAGACCCGCTGAACTGCAAGAGGTATAGGTCCTAATGAGCCCCCGCTGAACTGCAAGAGGTATAGATCCTCATGAGCCCCCGCTGAACTACAAGAGGTATAGATCCTCATGATTCCTCGCTAAACTGCAAGAGGTATAGATCCTCATGAGCCCCCGCTGAACTGCAAGAGATATAGATCCTCATGAGCCCCCGCATCAGCGGGTGCTCATGAGGATCTATACCTCTTGCAGTTCAACAGTTTTCAATTTGTAACCACTGCACTGCCGGGACACGACACACATTATCCACGTGCATGTGACGCAGATCTTCCTGTTGGTCTATATTTCTTGGTGACCCGTAAGTATCCATGGTGATGCTCCAGTCTGAGGCGAACCTGACAGCGCAAGATAATCAGAACGCCTGTTAATTTAAACTGAGCTAACATCAGCCTTTAACTGTACACATCTAACGAAAACCTGGATTGGTGCAAGTGTTTAGTTGTAAACCGTGTGTTTCTAGGTCTGTGTACTGCATTACATTTCCACACTTACCGCTTTCGTATGTCGCTCCGCTTGGGTCTTGGCAGCTGAAAAATAAAATAAGACAGACGTATATAGAAGTCATTGGAGTAGAAGCGCCGGGGACGGGCGGGTATTGGCAGGTGTGGCCTCATGTGACCATCAACGTACCTTTTGGACCATAACCTCGCTATTTATAGAAGAGACATTTTAGGATGGGTCGCGGCGGGGCGAATTCAACCGGAAGCCCATGACGACATAGGCGGGCAGATCTAAAAATATGGCAAATAAATTAACCAGATAAAAATTACGTCATGTCTATATAACCTCATTGGTGAACGTATGTATGTATGTATAATAATAATAATAATAATAATAATAATAATAATAATAATAATAATAATAATAATAATAATAATAATAATAAATTTATTTCAGTTTTTGCAGGCCATCAGGCCCATATGAACAATGAGTACAATTTGCACAGAACAAAAAAACGATCGAATGAACCGACGCGGAAACCGACGTAATTCACGACAATTCATTATATCATGACTGATTCAGTTAATTTAATAGTCACTCGTGTACGGGCTTCAGCGTGTAGTCCGACAGTCACGCAGCGGCACTGTGCAGTGTTATCCAAGGAGATGTCGCACCAAAGTCGCCAGGAGATGTAGGTCTGTCTCCATGATGTCGAAGTCATCACGGTGTGTCTGTCTGTCCACAGAGCCACCTTGACGTAACCTGTCCAAATAGTAACGTTCTGTCTGTGTTGTTTTTGCGTGCTTGATGAACCAGTTCAACACGCTATGCTTGTGACAGTCATACACAATGATAATGTCATCACTCTCTCCCAGCAGTAACTGCTGAGCTTGTGAGGGTCCACTGTCAAACACAATATTCTTGAACTTTATGTTTCTGGTTGGTTTTCGTAGCAGTTTTTGTGTCAGCCTCTCTGTGATTCCGGCCACATACAGTTTAGTAGTGTGTACGTCGTAACCAGCTGCTTCTCCTTCTTTTTCGATGTCAAACACATCATCATGTTGAGATGCTGGAGTGGAAAAACTGAAATAGTCCACAGTCCTGTCCAGGTTTTCAACGTTTGATACATCTGTAGCACACGCCCCCTGCACAACATTCCACTGTGTCAGGTCATTGGCAATACCGTGAACAGCACGTGGGGTGCGTGATGTGTCTTCTGTTGCCTCTGTGACTGTGTTGGAATGTAGGTCAGTATCTGGTGTTGACGCAAATAAACTGAAGTGTTTGTCATTGTCACTTGCCTTTGTTTCTGAGTTGTTGTTGTCATCATTCTGTGATTCTTGTGTACCTTGGGCTTGGGTGTTGTTGTTCAGTCTCGCCCGATGTTGCTGGGCCCTCCTCTGGTCACGCCACACCTGGCTTGGGGGTTTACGTCGCCACTGCCCATTGCGTGTAGTGATGGCGGTCCCAGTCTGCTCTGCTGCCGTACACAGCCTGAGCACAAAAGTCATGTCCTCACCTTCCCCGGCGATTTTCCACGATTTAATGGAATGGTCAGCTAGCAGGATGTTTAGCAATCCCTCAACAGCGTTGGGAAGCCCGACGACTGGCATTTTCAGGATAATTCTCGAAAAATTCCGAGACCTAACAAACGGGTACTGCTAGCTTGTCCAAGGGGAGGCCACTCTCATGTATGTATGTATGTATGTATGTATGTGTGTGTGTGTGTGTGTGTGTGTGTGTGTGTGTGTGTGTGTGTGTGTGTGTGTGTGTGTGTGTGTGTGTGTGTGTGTGTGTGTGTGTGTGTGTGTGTGTGTGTGCCTATGTATGGAAACAGGAAAATCTCCGATATTTGTGTACGTACAAGCTTCAAACTTGGGGAAGTGCTGTGTTGAAAGGGTGCCTGCGAGAGCCTACCAACACATTAACATTCTGTCTCATTGACGGGTGAAAATACCGTTTGTAGAAAGTCGGTTGTGCCAAATTGGAGTCCGTCATTTTTGTCATATTTCCTTGATATTTTGCATATAGCTAGATAAAGGCATTGGATGAGTTTCTTAGCCAGCTTTGTATCTTTTGAACTTTTTCAGTAAAAATTAAATCTATGCAGGAAAAAAATTAAATAAGTAAAAAAAAATCTCGACTTCTGGAGAAAATTAGACAATGACGGTGACGTAAAAGCAGCAACTCAGTCACCACGCAAAAATCAACGCCAAACTCTAGATATGACCTCTCTCTCTCTCTCTCTCTCTCTCTCTCTCTCTCTCTCTCTCTCTCTCTCTCTCTCTCTCTCATCTCTCTCTCTCTCTCTCTCTCTCTCTCTCTCTCTCTCTCTCTCTCTCTCTCTCTCTCTCTCTCTCTCTCTCTCTCTCTCTCTCTCTCTCTCTCTCTCTCTCTCTCTCTCTCTCTCTCTCTCTCTCTCTCTGCTTGGGGCTCAACGTCATCTCTGTTTGGCTTAGTACAGTTAGTGAAATCACCCACCAGAATTACTCCAACTACCTCCACGCTTTTAGACCACATATATACTAATAAACCCAAAGCCGTCTCTGACGTTGATGTCTCAAATCTTAGTGTTAGTGATCATTATCCTGTGGCTTGCTCCTGGTCTTCTAAACTCCCTAAACCAAAAAAGAACGGCCATACAACTATAACGTATAGGACATTCAAACACTTAAGGAAAGGCGAATTTCTATTTGATCTAGAAAATACTCCTTTTACTGACGTGCTCCTGTCCTATGATCCTAATACCGCCCTCAGTATTTGGTACTCTCTTTTCCTAAATGTACTTAATAAACATGCTCCTCTACGCGAGAGGAGGGTAAAATCTAACACTCTTCCTCCCTGGCTTACTCCGGAAATCATGCAGGCGATGGCGCTTAGAAACGATCTACGTAGCAATAAAATGTTCACTGAATATAAGCAACAGCGTAACCGTGTTAAATACATGATCAGAGAGGCAAGAAAAAAGTTAGTTCGTGACACGGTTAAAGACAGCAAAGATACCTCTATTATATGGCGCCTTCTAAACACACTTACTAGGGGGTCTCCAAGTACCGCAACTACCATTCCCACTAATCTTACTGCTGATACATTCAATGACCATTTTCTTTCGATTGCCAAATCTCTAATATCGCCAAGCCAGGATAACACTTATCACCGTTCAAGTTTGCTGTCTGAGTTTTGTCAACAAAGAACAATGGGCACAGTCCCCTTCAACATCCCTATGTTAGCTGTTCATGAAGTGGGTTTACTCATAAGTAACCTTCCAAATAAAAAGTCCTCAAGGTCTGATGACATCAGCCCGAAAATACTTAAACTGTCTCTCCCATACATTGTAGAATCCTTAACTTATATTTATAATCTCTGTATCCAGGATAACACTTTTCCTAACGAACTTAAATATGCCAAAGTAATTCCACTTCCAAAAACAAAAGATCGTTGTGATCCTAATAATTATCGGCCTATTTCTTTATTATCTGTTTTGTCCAAACCACTGGAAAGACACATTCATAAACACCTGCTTGCTTACCTAGAAAACCGTAAGCTCCTCCACCCTTTCCAATCCGGATTTCGTCCGCAGCATTCATGCCACACAGCACTTACACACCTTGTTGACACATGGCTCAAGGGTATGAATAAGTCACAGTTAACAGGAGTAGTCTATCTGGATTTTAAGAATGCTTTTGATCTGATTAACCATACTATTCTGACTGCTAAGCTTCACACATACCTCAATAACGGAGACGCAGTTACTTTTTTCACATCTTACCTTACTAAAAGAAAACAAAAGGTTCTTGTTCATGGCTCATACTCCTCTCTCAAAGATGTAAGCTTCGGTGTGCCCCAAGGGTCTGTACTGGGCCCTCTACTGTTTTGCTTATTTATCAATGATTTGCCTCTACATATTACTTGCCAAGATGTACAATGCGACCTTTTTGCTGACGACACCTCAGTTCATACTACTAGTAAAGATATACAGGTAATTTCCGACAACCTACAACAAAGTCTTCATGAAGTATCAGCTTGGTGTATAAACAATTCTATGTTTGTTCATCCAGCCAAAACGAAATCGATGGTAGTCGCCACGGGCCAAAAACATCAGATAATCCCTTTATTACTTAACCTTTCACTTAAAGGTAGTCAGGTAGAACAGGTAAATGAACATCGAGTACTGGGGATTACAATCGACAGTCAGCTAAAATGGCAAGCTCATACAGACGCCTTATGCAAAATAGTAGCCAAAAATCTCTTTATGTTATCAAAACTGAAATATTATACTGATTCAGATACCCGTAAACTATTTTATAACGCTCACATACGTTCTTATATCGATTACGCGTCATCGGTATGGAATGGGTGTAGAGGTCCATTTAAAGAGACTCAATTCCCTACACAGACGAGCGGCCAAAATAATCTGCCCTGGTCCACACCTAAGCACTGAAGAAAAGCTCTCAAAAGCAGGTCTCCTGCCACTTCAAGGTCATTTTAAATATAACAAAGCAATCTTTATGTTCAAAGTGTGGAAACGCAAAACACCTGAGTACATCTCCACTTTGTTCCGTAAGTCTGAGTCCAAGCTTGGAAACATCAGAAAGCTTTTCATAGTCCCAAAACCAAGGATCGATCTATATAAAACTAGCTTATCCTTCTCAGGGGCACTTATATGGAATGCCCTTCCCGACCATGTAAAATCCGCCTCCTCGCTAGCCTGTTTTAAAAAGGGTCTCTGCAAATATTTTGTGGATCACTCGTAGGGATGACTTCACCACTTGTATTATTTGTTTCTTTTTATGCTGGGTCCAATTTATTCCCAATTAAGTCTGTTATCCTTTTCATTTATTATTTGGACTACTTAGCTCTGTGTATGTGTGAAGGGGGGTGGGTAGGGTGGGGGGGGGTGTCTGTGAGTCTATGAGTATGTCTGTCTATGTGAACAGTGTTGTCATCTCCTTGCAAGTATTATGTTTACTTATATGTATGTATATTTGTAGTTAGTCTTGTAGTTGTTAGCAACGGCAGGTTTGTAAAATGGCTGTGTCGATGACGATGTCAATGCCTAAACCGTTGTAAAATGAAGTTTCATTGATTCATTGATTCATTGATTCATTGATTCTCTCTCTCTCTCTCTCTCTCTCTCTCTCTCTCTCTCTCTCTCTCTCTCTCTCTCTCTCTCTCTCTCTCTCTCTCTCTCTCTCTCTCTCTCTTTCTTTTTTCTCTTACTCACGTACACACACACACACACACACACACACACACACACACACACACACACACACAATCACACACACACACACATATTTCAATAGGAGATATTTCAACATCAGAATCAGGTCAAAGATAACAGTTATAGACCCTTTACAGCGAGGACAGCTCGCATATAAAAGGGACTGAGTGGGTGATAGCTATGATATGTACGAGACTTTGTGGGTTATGGTTCTTCCCATCTTGTTTTCATTGTGAGCGATACTGACGTAGGTCCACCCTGTACACACGTATATAAAGGCAATACCTCCTCCAGGGCCACCTTCATGTTGTCAGTTAGGGCCGTCTTGTATATCGCCAGTGTAACTGGAAACCCGTGTTGTATATCGCCAGTGTAACTGGAAACCAGTGTTGTATATCGTCAGTGTAACTGGAAACCAGTGTTGTATATCGCCAGTGTAACTGGATGCCCGTGTTGTATATCGTCAGTGTAACTGGAAACCCGTGTTATATATCGTCAGTGTAACTGGAAATCAGTGTTGTATATCATCAGTGTAACTGGAAACCAGTGTTGTATATCGTCAGTTTAACTGGAAACCCGTGTTGTATATCGTCAGTGTAACTGGAAACTCGTGTTGTATATCGTCAGTATAACTGGAAACCCGTGTTGTATATCGTCAGTGTAACTGGAAACCATTGTTGTATATCGTCAGTGTAACTGGAAACCCGTGTTGTATATCGTCAGTGTAACTGGAAACCCGTGTTGTATATCGTCAGTGAGACTGGAAACCCGTGTTGTATATCGTCAGTGTAACTGGATACCCGTGTTGTATTTCGTCAGTGTAACTGGAAACCCGTGTTTTATTTATCGTCAGTGTAACTGGAAACCAGTTTTGTATATCGTCAGTGTAACTGGAAACCCGTGTTGTATATCGCCATTGTAACTGGAAACCCGTGTTGTATATCGTCAGTGTAATTGGAAAAAAAGTGTTGTATATCGTCAGTATAACTGGAAACCAGTGTTGTATATCGTCAGTGTAACTGGAAACCAGTGCTGTATATCGTTAGTGTAACTGGAAACCCGTGTTGTATATCGTCATTATAACTGAAAACACGTTTATCGTCAGTGTAACTGGAAACCAGTGTTGTATATCGTCAGTGTAACTAAACCCAGTCGTGTATATCGTCAGAGTAACTGGAAACCTGTGTTGTATATCGTCAGTGTAAATGGAAACCAGTGTTGTATATCGTCAGTGTAACTGGAAACCTGTGTTGTATATCGTCAATGTAATTTGAAAACCGTGTTGTATATCATCAGTGTAACTGGAAACAGTGTTGTATATCGTCTGTGTAACTGAAAACCCGTGTTGTATATCGTCAGTGTAACTGAAAACCCGTGTTGTATATCGTCAGTGTAACTGGAAATCAGTGTTGTATATCGTCAGTGTAACTGGAAACCCGTGTTGTATATCGTCAGTGTAGCTGGAACCCCGTGTTGTATATCGTCAGTGTAACCGGAAATCCGTGTTGAATATCGTCAGTGTAACTGGAAACCAGTCTTGTATATCGTCAGTGTAACTGGAAAAAATGTGTTGTATATCGTCAGTGTAACTGGAAAAAGTGTTGTATATCGTCAATATAACTGGAAACCAGTGTTGTACATCGTCAGTGTAGATAGAAACCAGTGCTGTATATTGTTATTGTAACTGAAAACCCGTGTTGTATATCGTCAGTGTAACTGAAAACTCGTATATCGTCAGTGTAACTGGAAACCAGTGTTGTATATCGTCAGTGTAACTAGATACCAGTGGTGCATATCGTCAGTGTAACTGGAAACCCGTGTTGTATATCGTCAGTTTAACTGGAAACCAGTCTTGTATATATCAATGTAACTGGAAACCCGTGTTGTATATCGTCAGTGATGCTTTTATGAAGCTTTTATGTAATATAATTATGCATTTATCTATATTGTTGGTGTGTGTGTGTGTGTGTGTGTGTGTGAGTGTGTGTGTGTGTGTGTGTGTGTGTGTGTGTGTGTGTGTGTGTGTGTGTGTGTGTGTGTATGTGTGTGTGTGTGTATGGTATAAGATGAATGTTAAGTGTTATTATTATTTTGTTTCATTTTTTTTTTAAATTTATTGTTGCATGAAATAATATGTGTAAATATAATTCTTTATTATTATTATTATCTTTTAATCTATTTTATCTTGTAGATGCTAGCAACGGCAAGTTTGTAAACTGACGATTTGTTTCTGTCAAAACTTTTTACCGTTGATAAATAAAGTTTCATCATCATCATCATTATCAGTGTAACTGGAAACCAGTGTTTGACACGTGAATGTATGTCAGATACGACGTGGACCAGTTACACTGACGAATCGTAACTAAAGAGCTGTGGTCTGGTCAGGTCGGGTTACCCCCCTCCCCCCCTCCCCCCCCCCCCCCCCCTCGCCTTGCCCTCTTCCTCTCTTCTGTCGCTTTCTTTTTCAGACAGCTGACCGCCCTTCACCTCTGACACATACACAAACAATTTTTTTTATTATTATTATTACTGAATGACTGGTTCGCGGATTTGGCTATTGGTCAATTATTAGTTTAGGTTTATTTAGCACATTTTAATATTTCTTTTTACATGCATCAATCAGTCTCTTACCACCATGTATCAATGGAACCATAACAACAGTTTTACATCCATCCCACTGTCAGCATCGAGAATCGACCAGGAAGCTTCAGCATCAGGAATAAAACAGAAGGCCAATTACACAGGGCTAGAGAGGCTGAACCTTTTGACTGTTTAATAGTTTGCTTACATCTCATTCCTGTTCGCGTTTCCTGCGGTGAAGCTCAGTCCAAACAGGATGTAGATCCATGTAGCGGCAAGAGCAGTCTGCATTCTGACCCGTACAATGAACTAATCTGAAAAAGGGACATTAAACCCGTTTCCCTTGTAGCAGTGTATTGTAAAACACCACGATATTCCAGTAACAAGACTACCGCAAGTCATGTACCCCCTCCGTATCAAATTGTATGGCCAACGCACACATCGAAAAACAAATCTGTCACTGACGCAAGTCCTTTTAACCCCTTCACTGCCGTGAACATGTAAATATCACCCAGCTGCAAGAGGTATAGATCCTCATGGGCCCCACAGTTGGTCGTGAAGATCTTTGCCTCTTGGACAAACTGCTTTGTATTTACTCTGTTGTTGATGGCGGCATTGGGATCTCTGATGATGAAGTTACAATAAAACGCAATCTGGCTCCACCGATCCGCCGGAGATGGCCTTAGTCGGTGTTAAACCCAAATAACTAACGAACTAAATATTGCCTCCACTGACAATGAAGGCGTATGTTCTGTTTGTTTGTTAACTCATTCAGCCCGATGCACGTATTTCCCCAATATTGGAGGCGTCATCTAACGACTATGCACCTGTTGCAGGAGATGATCGACATGATAAATCAAGAGTAGTGCCAGATTAGCTTGGCGCCGACAGGCACTACCCTTGAATTATCATGGTCGACCCATCTCCTGCTATAGTGCGTCAGTGCTGACTGGGGTAACTGTTAACAATAGGCTGGTTACGATTGTGTTCCCGAGAAGAATGAGAACGCTCGCTAGATTACGCGACTTTGAGCCGAGACTAGATTCGGCGAGCCATGAAATGTGGACAGCTGGGCTAGCTGTTACGCTTAGCCGACACTGATTTGTTGTAAATCACATGTTTAGGCTCAGATTGACAAAGAACTATGGACGATTGTTTCCTGTCACTCTACAAACTTTTCTTCGATGTTTGTGGATATAACGCCGAGAAAACGATCTCTCAACATACATTAACACTGCGTACGGCGATGAAGATAGTCACAGTGGCTTCGGAAAATGGTCTGCCATGTCGTTTGAATAGCAGGTATAATTATTCATCTTTGCTGCGCCAACAGTAGATGTGTGTTATTCATGTACACTGTGCTATTTTTGGGCCATTTTACGGACATAATGTGTGTTTGTTAAGTGTTCCTCGGTGGGCACTGCCGATCGTCCGTAGATACTCGCCTCTCGCGCTAGAGAGCGCGCTAGTGTGGGTCATCCCGTGACCTCGGTATTCCTTCAACTCATTCAGCCCTGATATACTTTAACAGGAGAAGGTACACCGTGATAGTTCAAGGGTGGTTCTAGGACATCTTGGCGCCAAGCTACTTTGGCTGGATAACCATCTTTGCACTATCGTGGTCGTTCCATCTTCATCTTGTTGTGAGCACAGCACACAGATCTAGTAACGTGAGCCTTATGACAATGTGTTAACTTTATTCTGGACTTCGAAGTTACAAAGATCTGCTTCATGGAGGGCACTGATTGATAACATTCACCGATACGTGTTCTCAATGTTGTTTAGCCTCAACTATAAATGTCTACTCTTCATTTCACAATCTGTGTGGGCAGACACATGTAACAGAGGGTTTCTACTGGCCCTGTCTCGTGTGTGAGCAGACACATGTAACAGAGGGTTTCTACAGTCTCGTGTCGCTGTAACTCTCCTCCGTATAAACGAGAAGAAGAGCAGAAAAGTCATCTATATCACGACATTCAAACTACACAAGTAGCGTTAACCCCTTGTGTCCGCCATGCGTATTAACCCCTTGTGTCCGCCATATTGTTAAACGTATTAACCCCTTGCGTGTCGGTAGCGGTTGTTGTCGTGATGATTCCTACAGTACTAACACCGCTACCCACACACACAAAGGGTTAGGAACGTTTATAAAGGAGATATTGCGATATTGTTTAACCTTTTATTGTCTGCAGTAGATCTCTCTAAGGAAACGAGAAAAACGGTTCTTGAGAAAAGACGAGAACTTACCAGCAAACCCCACTCTGGGAGCCGTACTGCGTGGCTGTCTGGTGGTGGCCACACCGTTATGAACATCAACATACAGGGCGGCAACGTTTCACTGACTTTCACGGAAGTTGAGAACACTGTAGAGGTTCATCTTCAGCTTGTCGCTCCTCTCGTTCGGCTTGTAGTCACCACTACCGTCATTGTACGAACATTCAAACAGCATTGTTAAATACATGCTCCGTGAATCTCAGATAGTAACAACCAGTCGGTCAGCTGAACGCATGTCGAGATCTGACATTTAGCTCTGTGCCAATTCGTTGCGATAAAAGGTTTCTGTACATGACCACGCCAAGTCCATAGTCCGCTGACCTCCCCTTTCTGTTCACACGAGGCGGATGTCAAACAGCATGTGCTGCTCTGTGACTTTGCCACTTTCCGCCTTTGGCCATAAGGTCCAAAATCACAGAGCAGCACACAGCATAGAGACAATGAGGAAGTGGCATCAAAATCCCGGATTTGTGTCACCCTCATACAATACGAGTGCAATAATCGTGCCCAAGTGTAAATATCCTTTATAACATTTACCCTAAACCTCTACAATTATAAAGTGCTGAGGTGCATGAGTGAGCTTAGTCCTGCGCAAGCCACTAAACCAGGTGTTCCGTTATAGCGGGGTGCGTGTTATGGCGCTATAGTCGATAGTGAGTGTTGTGGCACTATAGCGGGGTAAGTGTTGTGACGCTATAGCGGGGTGAGTGTTGTGACGCTATAGCGGGGTGAGTGTTGTGGCGCTATAGCGGGGTGAGTGTTGTGACGCTATAGCGGAGCACCTGGTTCAGTGGCTTGCGCAGGACTAAGCTGACTCATGCTGCTCACCACTGGGTTTTCTAGTGCACGCAATCTAGAATGAATACACTGGCAGACACACACTGATCATCGCATCTACACACTCAATCTCTCTCACGTGCACGCGGCTTTGTCAACATACTACATTACACACGTACAGCAAGCACAAGTCCACACGCACTCACGCAATAAAAACGGAGATGCAAGGTAAAAGAACTGGGTTGATTTATTGCAGTAAATGTGTACCGAATCATGAATCATCAATGATCATGTTAGTCAGAATAAGTACAAGTTCGTCCCGCAGTCACGTGTAAACTGAATGGATATGTGTCTGGCTGACAACAAGACTAAAAGCGTTTAACCCCTTCATTGCCTAGAAAAAGTAAACCTGATCCGACCGCAAGAGGCATAGATCCTCATGAGTCACCGCGACTGCGGTAAGTTAGTGCGACTGCCCGGGCTCATGATGATCTATACCTCTTGCTGAGACCAATTTGGACCCGGTTTTGGCTTTTGAACAAAGCTTTCAGAAAGAACAATGTCCGTACAGTGGCAGGTGTCACGACCCCCGCTTCCGGGGCGCGAACTATGAGCGCTGCCACTCGAGAACTACCATCCAAACTAACACAAAGGCCAGTGGAACAATTACGACAACATTACATATAAAAATAAACAACAATTCAAAATATCCTCACTCAATCCTAACCACACACATACGCACAACGTTCACACGCACACATCCACACTCCCCACATGAATATCCAACATACGCAATATGATCGAGTTATCTCCAGATATCAAGCGTGGCTGACACATATCAGTGACGCTGTGAATGTAAAGTCACCACTTTGTGTGTTCGTACACTTCTTCAATTCGTCCCGAGGCGCGCGTTGGATCCGTGTCCCATGCAGGCCAAGTCTGGTGTCCACGCTCTCCTGGAACTAGATGATCGTAAGTCCGCGCTGAAGATGGCGGTGCCGCGGCCGAGGAAGCACTTGCACGGAGCGTGGTGATGGACAGCGTGTTGTACTCGTCAGACTGCAGCACGTCGGCCATCAGCGTCCTGGTCCCACAGCCGGTCCGCCTGTCGCCTGGTGTGGGTTCTGCCACGTCTCCATGGTGCTCGTCGCCTCTCGCAAGATGGTCGTACGGCCGTGCGGCTCTACGCTGCTTTGGGCTGGAGGACGGACCAGCTCGTGATTTGTTCAGGGACAAAGTGTTGTAGTCGTCTTGTCCAACGTTGTCTGCCCGGTTGTCTCCCTTTGGGTGTCCGTTGGAGACTGCCTTGTTCCCGTGGCGAGGTTTGTTGGGTACGCTGTAGAGGCACTCCTGGTCGGGCGCTAGGTAGTACGCTGATGTGACCCCGTCATCACTGACGCACGCTGGGTTGGAGTGCGTGAGGCCTGCAGAAATAGGTCATTAACCCATTCAGTCCTGACGCACTACAGCAGGAGATGGATTGACCATGATAATTCAAGGGGAGTGCCTGTCGGCGCCAAGCTAATCTGGCACTGCCCTTGAATTATCATGGTCGATCCATCTCCTGCAACTGGTGTATAGTTATTAGATGACGCCTTCAAAAATTGGGATATACGGCCGTCGACCTGAATGAGTTAATTAACACCTTCACGCCAAGACATGCACATTAACCCCGTCACCGCCGAAACACAACCAACGACACTCACCTGCACGAGGTACAGATCCTCATGAGCCCCGCAAACGCATAGACTGATGCGGCTCTTCACCTCTTGCAATAGTACCCGAGTGTCGGTCAGCTGAAGGGGTAACCAGTGTACGGTGGATTTAGCCACAATTCATGTACACATACCAAGAGGAATTACTCAGCGCTGGACGGACAAACAGTTAGATCCCCTGCCCCTGCCTATTAGACACCCAATCGCCAGCCCACAGAAAAATACGCTGGTATAGAACAAGACGATCATCTACAATTCATGGCCGTTGTTTCCTCTCGTATCACACAAAACTACACCCTGCGCCTTCAGGACAATCAGCACCATACATTGTTCGTTGGTTCCATTCACCATCACATCACCCTACGTGCGAGGATTTCAGTTCAAGGTGGGCTGCAGCTGAAAACCGGTCCAACGTCCTGCCTCAGACCACGCTTACAGTTTAACTCACTGTGCCCGAGGTGCGAAATACCCACATGTTGGAGTTATCCTCTGATGACTGCATTACAGTACATGAGAAAGATCGATATGGTAGTTCAAGGGTGGTGGCAGAATAGCTTGGCGCCTATAGGCGCCAAGCTATTCTGCCACCACCCTTGAGCTATCATGGTCGAGCCATATCTTGCTGTGGTGTATCGCGGGCAGAATGAGTTAACCACTACCTGCCACAACCCAGCAACTACAACCATTTCATACTGACACACTCAGCACTTGTTCATCGTTCATATTGCGCATCATTAAGCGCTGATTACATTCACACTAGGTCACAGATCCGACAAATCTTAACCCTTTGGCTGTCGGTACCGCTTTTTGTCACGATGATTGCAGGAGGAAACATCGCCACAAACAGCGCTACCGACAGTCAGAGGGTTAAATCAGCTCCCTGTCAGTGCGGCTTACGTCCTACCTGTGTTGGTCCCGTCACCAACTCCGTTCCGCTCACTCTGGGTAGGGGCAGCACTCGAGGACGCATTCCTGAAACAATAGGGTTATCCCAGTCAGCCCCGACATGCCCACAGCGGGAGATGGAACGCGGCACTTCAAGTGTAGCGCTAGTTTCACTTGAGACATTTCAGGCACCAAACTAACTTTGCGCTATCCTTTAACTCATTCGAGACGGGCCGCATCCGGATACTCGGCTACAGCTACAGTTACAGCTACACCTACAGCTACAGCTATACCTACACCTACATCTACAGCTACAGCCGCGTATCCGGATGCGGCCCGTCTCGAATGAGTTAACCCTATCACTGCCAGTGCACGCAGACGGCGTTTTTAATATCATGATCAATTCAGCCGTGCGAGATCCCCAGCGGTCAGAGGAACATGGATATAAATTGGCTTCAGCAAGAGCGCAGATCATCATGAGACCCCGCGACTACCGGCTTATGAGGATCTATGCTGATTGCAGCTGGGTAGTTTTCAACTTTTCTCAGCAGTGAAGGGGTTAAATGGTACTGCGACTGCGTGGTTACTGCTAGGACAGCACGGGGCGGTAGGGGCGTTACACGTACAAGGGAGTTCAGTCTGACTGGAATACCATGCACTAACTCGAAGCATATTACTGTAAGGTATTCGTACGCAGAAAGACTCTCTAGCACCTCCCATACGTCACTTCCGCAGTAGCACCTCGCATTTTTTCTTTATTATTATTCACCTCTGACGCTGAAACAAAGGCGGTGGGACTCGTGCTGCTGTTGGGGTTGTCTTACACTTTCTGCATCAAACACAGCGGGCACTCTTTGACTGGGCATGCACGTTATTGAATGGAAACCTTCAGAATCCTGTCTGTTCTCCGTTAGCGAGAACATGTACTAGCTTGCTGTTATCTATCAGCCCTAACCATACAGTTGTAACTGTCAGCCAGCTAGGCTCACTGAAACATGTACTAGCTTGCTGTTGTCTATCAGCCCTAACCATACAGTTGTAACTGTCAGCCAGCTAGGCTCACTGAAACATGTACTAGCTTGCTGTTGTCTATCAGCCCTAATCATACAGTTCTAACTGTCAGCCAGCTAGGCTCACTAAAACATGTACTAGCTTGCTGTTGTCAGCCCTAACCATACAGTTCTAACTGTCAGCCAGCTGGGCTCACTGAAACATGTACTAGCATGCTGTTGTCTATCAGCCCTAACCATACAGTTCTAACTGTCATGAGCCAGCTGGGCTCACTGAAACAAACGAAAGCCACGTCATAGATGGCTCCTTTCTTTGAAATGTTGCCGATAGAAAGTGAAAACGCGAAATAAATATATTCAAGAAGACAGGAAGGAAGTTAGTTTTACATTTACATCACAGTTTGGGTACAGGCACACGCAAAATCTGCAGCGGTACTCACAGACTGGACACGTCATTATGCAAGTGTGGTATTCCAAACTAAGTGACATCTTTTGTCAAGCACAAGGGACAGAGTTTACCTTAGATGATGCAACATAATAATGTTACTGACGGTTTTTGATTACCTTTTTTTTCATTACGTCACCGTATAACGTCATATATTCTTGCAAAAGAAGCGTTGAAGCGTTGGAGTTCCATCCCATTATTTTCGCGTCCCTGGTGGCTTAGGCTGGCTAAATTGACACGCTGTTACATTCATTATGAAAACGCTAGCACGGGTGTGCATCGACTAAACTGATTTTAGAATTATTTCATCAAACGGTGATGTAAATTAACGTACAGTACAGTTTCAAGGCACATAGTAAATAGTGTGAGCCTGCCCGCAATTAATCCCTACTACAGTCATTTAGAACTGGCTAATGCAATTATCACCTGAACCCATTCAGCCGCGACGCCCTACAGCAGGAGATGGGTAGATCAGGATAATTCAATCGACCATGATAATTCAAGGGTAGTGCCAGATTCGCTTGGCGCCTGTTGGCGCCAAGCTAATCTGGCACTGTCCTTGAATTATCATGGTCGATCCATCTCCTGCAACTGGTGCATAGTCATTAGATGACGCCTCCCAAATGTGGGAATTACGGCCGTCAGGCTGAATGAGTTAATGAAGCGTACGTCTCTCTCATCTAGCGCCAGATGCAAGAATTCAATGTGACGTGATAGTTTAAGCACAGTGCCTGACTGACCTTTAGCATTTCTGCAAGCTTCTCACATTCTCTAAACAAGTCCTCTCATTTTAATCAATCAATCACTCAATCAATCAAATCAATACAAACGTACTGAAAACATAAATTAAACAAATAGTAAATACAATGCCATGAAGTAAAAACTTAGACTGAAATAAAATGAAGCGTTTGTAATCTCACAGTAACTTGAAGTTCTTGCCACAGATGGCGCCACATCTGTTGGTGATCCGACAGTAGACAATGACCAGCACGACGACAACCACCACAACAACGCTGAGAACGACGCCCACTATCAGATGGATGGTCCGCCCTGTACCCGTTCCCTCAGTATCCAACACCCCGGAACCTACCCGTATCAACAGTGAATGCCTCATCATGATCAAGTTACACAATGTAGCACATGGCTTGTTAATCGGTCGAGCGATCAGTCAGCTAACTAATTAAGTAATCAGTCCAGTCAATCAAACAATCCATCAGCAAATCATAATGACTTGTAATTTCGTTTTTAAGTCTGCTTAGACCTATCAATTATCTCAATCTGCCCGCGACACACATCACAGCAAGATATGGCTCGACTATGATAGTTCAAGGGTGGTGGCAGAATAGCTTGGCGCCTATAGGCGCCAAGCTATTCTGGCACTACCCTTGAACTATCATGGTCGATCTGTCTCCTGAAATGTAATGCAGTCATCAGAGGATAACTTCAAAATGTGGGTATTTCGTACCTCGGGCACAATGAGCTCAACGACAGTGCTAAACACCTACCCGCTCAGCCAGCGTCTCAAACAACCAACAGCTCACCCACCTAGGCACGCTGGTTCACTCTCTTCTGTCAAAGAAAGTCGCTTTAAGTGGTTTAAATTTTGTTTTCACTGTTCACATTGTCGGCCATTGAAACCGGTGACCTCCTTTCATCCATTTATTTAAATAACTTGTTGTACAAATCACACTTTGTTTTTATATGTTAGTAGCTTTGTACTTTCAGTAGAGTAGTAACGGTACGCATGAAATATGGCACACGTGATCACTGATTCTTCTGTTGAGAAATAAAAGTTAATTTCATTTCATTCCAAAAAACCCGACAAGCCTTGCACACACAGCTAGCAAGCCCGTTCACCCTCTTTGCTTGAGAACACCGATACAATCAGACACATTATTAACTCATGCAAGGCATCCGCAACAATAGCTGCGAAAGAGAAGTATAGTGTTGCCGGTGTGTAACGTTATACGACACTTCCGCAGCTATTGATGGAACCTCGAATGAATTCACATTACTGGTGACTACATGGGAGAAAAGGGGTCAGTACTCTCACCACCTGCACGTGAAGAACTCAGGTCCGATGAGGGAACAGTTGAGGTGGACGGCGAGGCGGCTGTCGTTCCAGTGGAAGACACTCCTGGACTTAGAGAGGAGTGTGTTGTCACAGTCCGGCCTCCGGCTGCTGTTGTTGGGGTTAGCGGACCGGAGCAGCGAAATACGATGTTGTCGATGTCCACTTCATTATATGATAATATCCAGAATGTACTGTAGTAACCACAGTGACCGCCTCCTAGTTTTTTAGCCTCAAAAATAATCTGCAAAGTGTAAAAACAACAAAAAGTGAATTTGACATGCACACTGAAATCTGTCCAGTTGTTACAAGCTAAGTTGTCTTGACAATTGTTCGACTGGCGAAAAGCCTTCTGGTCGGTCAGTGTCCATACACTATGGCTGGTACATCTCCCCTTCTGGTCGGTCAGTGTCCATACAATATGGCTGGTACATCTCCCCTTCTGGTCGGTCAGTGTCGATACAATATGGCTGGTACATCTCCCCTTCTGATCGGTCAGTGTCCATACAATATGGCTGGTACATCTCCCCTTCTGGTCGGTCAGTGTCCATACAATATGGCTGGTACATCTCCCCAGTGCGCAAAGGACATCGGTCAGTGTCCATACAATATGGCTGGTACATTTCCACTTCTGGTCGGTCAGTGTCCATACAATATGGCTGGTACATCTCCCCTTCTGGTCGGTCAGTGTCCATACAATATGTTGGTACATCTCCCCTTCTGGTCGGTCAGTGTCCATACAATATGGCTGGTACATCTCCCCTTCTGGTCGGTCAGTGTCCATACAATATGGCTGGTACATCTCCCCTTCTGGTCGGTCAGTGTCCATACAATATGGCTGGTACATCTCCCCTTCTGGTCGGTCAGTGTCCATACAATATGGCTGGTACATCTCCCCTTCTGGTCGGTCAGTGTCCATACAATATGTTGGTACATCTCCCCTTCTGCTCGGTCAGTGTCCATACAATATGTTGGTACATCTCCCCTTCTGGTCGGTCAGTGTCCATACAATATGTTGGTACATCTCCCCTTCTGGTCGGTCAGTGTCCATACAATATGGCTGGCACACCTCCCCTTCTGGTCGGTCAGTGTCCATACAATATGGCTGGTACATCTCCCCTTCTGGTCGGTCAGTGTCCATACAATATGGCTGGTACATCTCCCCTTCTGGTCGGTCAGTGTCCATACAATATGTTGGTACATCTCCCCTTCTGGTCGGTCAGTGTCCATACAATATGTTGGTACATCTCCCCTTCTGGTCGGTCAGTGTCCATACAATATGTTGGTACATCTCCCCTTCTGGTCGGTCAGTGTCCATACAATATGTTGGTACATCTCCCCTTCTGGTCGGTCAGTGTCCGTACAATATGTTGGTACATCTCCCCTTCTGGTCGGTCAGTGTCCATACAATATGTTGGTACATCTCCCCTTCTGGTCGGTCAGTGTCCACACAATATGTTGGTACATCTCCCCTTCTGGTCGGTCAGTGTCCATACAATATGTTGGTACATCTCCCCAGTGCGCAAAGGACATCGGGCCGACATCGGCTTGATGGCCTTTTGCGGATTGGATCTGCTCTCAATGTCATTTCTAGATCAAAATCAAGTTAGATACAGTAGGCTGAGCCCCTTCACAGTAAAGAAAGACCGTATATTGCGACCCTTTATAGTGAGGAACTGCAGTAGACTGCTCCTCTTCATACACTGACCGGCATAAAAACCACACGCACGTTATTTGTAGCTTCTAAAGTTTAAATTCACAAATATGATAACAAAACAAAGTCAATATCAGTAGATGATTCAATCCTCGATCAGAAAACGAAAACCGTGAAAAAGAATTGTTTATTTTGTATTACTGACAAAAAAGTAAACAAGGTCAGTGTCTTTGGGGAAAGTCACACGTACATAGCGTGTGTGCATCTCTTGCTGCAACGACGGCTTTGCACCGATATCACATTGACAGGACCAGATCGTCTGCTGGGGATGCTGTTCTAGTCATTTTCTGATTCATTTTGCAGCCGGGTGGATCAGTTACCTCCAGAAAGGGGTAGGTGTAAGGGTGTGTCCAACTTTTTGTTTAGCCCCGCCTAGCGAGTGTAAGAATCTTTTCAGCACCCGCCCAAATATCAAAAAGCGATGGGGGGTTGGCAGGATAATGTTTTGTATGCGGGTGGGCAATGTTTGGAGCCACCCCCCAACCCCCCCCCCCCCCAACCTCCCCCACACGCCCCCCCCCCCCCCCCATCCCCGCTCCCCCTCCCCTGATCTGGCCCCGGCACATGTTCAGTGAGGCGTGTCATAACAGCCGGGACTCGAAATCGACAGATCGATAAGTTTTCCTTCTCACCTTTCAACTGTGCACCATGTTTGCCATTTGGGGGTTAAAAATCAAATAAGCACACTTGCAGAAAAATGTAAAAACGCATGTGCCGGAGGAAAAAAGCACCTGCATCAACATAGCACGTGCTGCGGTGTACACGTGAACAAACAAAAACACGTTTTTGCTAACACTAGCCATCAGTCAGGTGCCACTCGTTTTGCGAAAAAGGGCGTTTTGTGCAAAAGTATCACAAAATTAAGTTTGTGTTTTTTTTTATGCCGGCCAGTATATAAGCATGCATCCTCGTGGCAGTGGTGCTGCAACACCGGGTAGGTACATGTGGATGTCAGTGAGGCAACACCTCGCGAGCAAGAGGCACACACACTCTAGAGTACATTAATCTTAAGTGAATATACACAGTTCCATCTTGCAGGTGGAGGGGGCTGGATGAATCCACGAGATGTTTGTTCCCACAGTGTTAACCCCTTCTCGACCCGTCCTTCCTGGCCAAGAATCGACCGCCCTCTGCTGTGCCCCAAATGCTGACCATACGTCCGCTCAGAGGAACGGATCTTTCCAGCAGGTCGCGGCAACAAGATCCGGTCCGGGCACTAAAGATTTACCTGTGTCGCGCAAAGCCGCGCCGCCTGGGTCGCTCCCGCCTGTTCCTACTGCTTTCTCCAGGCAGGCCGGATATTTTGGCCCAGACAGTTTCGTCCTGGCTGCGGTGGGTGATTCAGTTGGCATACAAAGACCTATCTCCTGACGGGGAAAGACGCTTAAAGATCCGTGCGCATGAAGTACGAGCAGTGGCCACTAGTGTAGCTTTTGACCCAACTGCTCAATAAAGGACATTGTGACAGCAGTAGGCTGACGTGCAGACTCCACATTCGCCCGCTTCTACCTCCGTGACTTATCCGGCCAGCGTGACTCCCTGGCCTTGGTGGGCGACATCTCCGAAGCCCAACACTCCCTCCGAGCGCCGCAGGCGCCTTAGGTACGTCCTAGCTGAAATCATCGGGAATTCTTTCGTGGGCCTGTGGGGGTGTTAATAACTGAGGGTAACAGGGCAGCACCTGCCTCCTCTTCGTGATTCTTCCATATAGTAATGACATCGGCAATTTATTTTGAGAAAACAAATGAAAATATTTTTCAAAAATGTATTTTTTGGAAAAATACTTACCGATGGCATTACTCGGATAACCCTCCCTTCTGCCCCGCTTGCCGCTTTGGCTAAATGTGAAACTGATGTGCTTTCGCCCTATGGCACGCAACCGGATAGGGTGTGAGGGGAGGCCACCCGGGCTCCTATGCATGGATCCCCGGTGTCTCCTCCCCAGTTGTGTGGGGGACACAACTTGGCTTGGACTGAAATCTATTGGCTATAGAGTGTATTCCAAGCGGGGAAGTGGCGCAGTGGTTAAGGCGTCTGCCTCCAATGCCAAAGGTGCGAGGTTCGATACCGGGTTCCGGCGTTGGATTTTTCTCCTCTGGTAAGTGTCACCGTCTGGGCAGTGGGCAGATGTTCACATTTGCACGGGACATAGACGACCCCGGCCTCCACGAGTCCCCTGCTGCCGTGCAGACCTGGCCGCTTGGCTGCGGAAAGGCTAAGGGAGGAAACCCCTGACATCAAAGCCCCCGTGTCTCCGGGGAAGGCTTTTGAGCCAGAGACTAAGACAAGGACAGTCTGATATAAAACCTACGACCTGAGGACCTCGATGCCACCGTCACAGCTTGCTAGGCCATGGCAAACGAACCAAGGGTTTAAAGAGTGGGGCCAGTACTGCGCACACTACACTCCACCAAAAAGCTCCACCGTGCAGGCTTTAGAAAACGCCCACGGACTATGACACTGAACTTTCCAAGTCAAAACGGCAGGTGAAAGATGTCACTGGAAGCCGCAGTCTCAAGCCTGCATGCAGGCGGTTCAGGATATTGGTCGCCTGATGTTGACCTGGAGATGACAACGTCACTCGGCACACCCTGAACGACCAAGCAGCCTTCTCTAGGGACAGCACTGCTTGCTCCACACGGAGAGGGGCCTAGAAAAGGTGGCCTAACCAAAGCTCATCCCCTCGTAACCCCAGTTGGCTAGCCGCGGTCAACGGGCATCTTCTCATGCGGTCAGAAAACAAGAAAAAACAACGGATCCACTCTCATGACGACCACGACCGGACTCAACGTAGTATGCTGGAACATCCGAACCATGCTCGACACAGCAGACAGAGGACGCCCTGAGCGTCGCTCCGCCCTCATTGCCCATGAATTGCGGAGGTTAAACATCGACATCGCCGCGCTCAGCGAAGTACGCCTCTCGGAGGAAGGCAGCCTCCAAGAACTTGGCGCTGGCTACACCCTCTACTGGTCAGGCAGGCCTGCATCAGAAAGACGGCTCTCAGGCGTGGGCTTCATGGTGAAGACCTCCATTGCGACTGTTGGAAAACCTACCAACGGGTCACTCAGACCGCATCATGTCCATGCGCCTCCCACTGAGACAACAGCAATACGTCACCCTTCTCAGTGTGTACTCCCCAACCCTCCTGGCAGAGCCTGCAGAAAAAGACAAGTTCTACTCTGACCTGCGCAGCCTCCTGCAGAGCACCCCTGCAGACGACAAAGTCATCATCCTTGGCGACTTCAACGCCAGAGTGGGCCAAGACTCTGAAGCCTGTAAAGGAGTCCTCGGCAAGCATGGCGTTGGGAACTGCAATGACAATGGTCGCCTACTGTTGGAGCTCTGTGCAGAGCAGCAACTTGTCATCACCAACACTCTCTCTCTCTTGGCTTGACTTCGCGAACGAAGATTTTATAGGAGTTGCCCACGATGTCTGCAGGCTTGTTCGTGGCTGCGGAGGCCAATCCGGGACAGGCAGGTTCGACTGCAGTGGCTGCAGGGGGAGGTATGGCCAGGGTTCTGAGTTGCGGCATCTCTGTTTTTTCTCCTGAGCCGCTTGTCCTTAAGGCTAGCTCTGCGAGAGTCCTCAAAGGAGACAGTTGCCTTGTAAATGGTGTAGCGCCAGGTGTCACGGTCCACAGCAAGCGAAGACCACTGGTGGTGGTCGATTTGGCAGGCACTAAGTGACTTCTTGAGACAGTCTTTGTATCTCTTCTTTGGTGCTCCTCTGTCACGGTGTCCAGTAGCAAGCTCGCCGAACAGGGTGATCTTTGGTAGGCGATGATCCTCCATCCTGGAGACATGCCCCGCCCAGCGGAGCTGTGTCCGCAGCAGCAAAGCCTCGATGCTCACAGTTTCAGCCTGTTCAAGGACCTCGACGTTGGTGACATAGTCACTCCAGTGAATGCCCAGGATGGTGCGCAGGCAGCGCTGGTGGAAGCGTTCGAGGAGTCGTAGTTGGCTGCGGTAGAGGGCCCATGACTCGGAACCATACAGCAGGGTGGTGAGGACCACAGCTCTGTACACGCTGATCTTGGTGCCTGTTTTCAGCTGTTGATTGTGCCACACCCGCTTGAAAAGTCGCCCGAAAGCGCTGTTCGCTTTTGCCAGCCTGCTGTCAAGCTAGTTGTCCAGCTTGGCATCCGACGTGATAATGCAGCCAAGGTAAGTAAACTGGTGCACTGACTTTAGTTCAGACTCGCCAATGGTGATGTGAGGAGGGCGATACACTGTCTTGGGTGCCGGCTGATGGAGGACCTCTGTCTTTCTCAGACTGACCTCGAGTCCAAAGAGCTGGGCAGCGTCTGCGAAGGAGGACGTGATGCGCTGCAGGGCTCTCTCTGTGTGTGCAACGAGGGCAGCGTCATCAGCAAAAAGCAGCTCACGAATCAGTTGGCCTAGGGTTTTGGTGTGGGCCTGCAGTCGTCTGAGGTTGAATAGGCTGCCATCGAGACGATACCTGATGTACACTGCATCGTCATCATCGAGGTCCACTGTGGCCTGCTTCAACATCATGCTAAAAAAGATGGTGAAGAGGGTCGGTGCCAGCACGCAGCCCTGCTTTAAGCCGTTGAGAATAGGGAATGGTTCTGAGAGGTCATTGTTGAGTCCTACCTGGCCTTGCTGGTCCTCGTGTAGCTGGACAATCATGCTGAGGAACTTTGGGGGACAGCCAAGTCGCTCCAGGATCTGCCACATGCCTTGCCTGCTCACAGTTTCGAACGCTTTTGTTAGGTCGACAAACGTTACGTACAGCCCTTTGTTCTGCTCGCGGCACTTCTCCTGAAGCTGTCTCAGCACAAAGACCTTATCGGTGGTGCTCCTGTTTGCTCTGAAGCCACACTGGCCCTCTGGGAGGTGGTCTTCATCGATGGCAGGTACCAGCCGATTCAGGAACAGCCTTGCAAGAATTTTCCCAGCAATGGACAGCAGGGTAATTCCCCGATAGTTGGAACAGTCAGACTTCTCGCCTTTGTTCTTGTACAGGGTGATAACGACAGCATCACGGAGATCCTTTGGTAGTGTTCCTTCCTCCCAGCAGCAGAGAAAGAGGTCATGGAGCTTGTTGTGCAGTGCTGTGCCTCCATGTTTCCAGATCTCTGGCGGTATTCCGTCAATGCCTGCTGCTTTGCCGCTCTTGAGCTGGTGGATGGCTGCGAGGGTCTCTTCAGCTGTGGGCAGTTTCTCCAATTCAACCTTTACTGGGAATTGTGGGATTTGTAGGACGACTGCTTCTTGAACAGTGCGCTCAGCGCTGAAGAGGCTCTGAAAGTACTCCGACCAGCGGTTCAAGATGGAGGTATTATCTGTGAGGAGTGCCTGGCCATTCGCGCTTCGCAGGTGACTTTGTACCAGGTGCCTGGGGCCATACACTGCTTTCAGTGCTTCGTAGAAGCTCCTGTAGTCACCATTGTTAGCGCAAAGCTGGGTCCTCTGTGCAAGTCTGGTCCACCACTCATTCTGGAGATCTCTGAGCTTGCGCTGGAGACTGCTGCAGACGAGGCGGAAGGCAGACTTCTTCACAGGGCAGGAAGGCTGGGCTAGGTGGGCATGATGGGCGGCTCTTTTTTTTTTTTTTGCTAGGTGTTCCTGGATTTCAACATCGTTTTCGTCAAACCAGTCTTTGTTCTTCTTTCTAGCGAAACCCAAGACTTCTGCAGAGGATTTTGCAATAGCAGTTTTCAGTTGTTCCCAGAGTGTTTCAGGGGAGGAGTCTGCTGGGTCCGCTGTGTCTTTGAGCCTGCGCTGTAGATCTGTCTGAAAGGCAGCTTTCACCTCGTCACGCTGAAGGCTGGCAACATCAAGCTTTTTCTTGGGGGGCCCCCATTTCTTGGGTTTTGGCTTGACGTGGAGCCTGAGTTTGCAGCGGACAAGGTGGTGGTCAGTGTGGCACTCTGCGCTGGGCATCACTCTGGTGAGGAGGACATCACTGCGGTCCCTCTGACGCACTAGGACATAGTCGATAAGGTGCCAGTGTTTGGAGCGAGGATGCATCCAGGTGGTCTTTCGACTGTCCTTTTGCTGAAAAGTAGTGTTGTTGATGACCAGTTGCTGCTCTGCACAGAACTCCAACAGTAGGCGGCCATTGTCATTGCAGTTCCCGACGCCATGCTTGCCGAGGACTCCTTTCCAGGCTTCAGAGTCCTTGCCCACTATGGCGTTGAAGTCGCCAAGGATGATGACTTTGTCGTCTACAGGGGTGCTCTGTATGAGGCTGCGCAGGTCAGTGTAAAACTTGTCCTTTTCAGCAGGCTCTGCCAGGAGGGGTGGGGGGTACACACTGAGAAGGGTGACGTGTTGCTGGTGTCTCAGGGGGAGGCGCATGGACATGATACGGTCTGAGTGACCCGTTGGTAGGTTTTTCAGCTTAGTCACAATGGAGGTCTTGACCATGAAACCCACGCCTGAGAGACGTCTTTCTGATTCAGGCCTGCCTGACCAGTAGAGGGTGTAGCCAGCGCCAAGTTCTTGGAGGCTGCCTTCGTCCGGAAGGCGTACTTCACTGAGCGCAGCGATGTCGATGTTTAACCTCCGCAATTCATGGGCAATGAGGGCGGAGCGACGTTCAGGGCGTCCGCTGTCTGCTTTGTCGAGCATGGTTCGGATGTTCCAGCATGCTACGTTGAGTCCGGTCGTGGTCGTCATGAGAGTGGATCCGTTATTCTTTCTTGTTTTTTGACCGCAGGAGCAGATGCCCGTTGACCGCGGCTAGCCAACTGGGGTTGCGAGGGGACGAGCTTTGGTTAGGCCACCTTTTCTAGGCCCCTCTCCGTGTGGAGCAAGCAGTGCTGTCCCTAGAGAAGGCTGCTTGGTCGTTCAAGGTGTGCCGAGTGATGTTGTCATCCCCAGGTCAACATCAGGCGACCAATATCCTGAACCGCCTGCATGCAGGTTTGAGACTGCGGACATCTTTCACCTGCCGTTTCGCCCCTCGCCCGTCGCTACAGGACTTGGAATGGTCAGTGTCATGGTCCGTGGACGTTTCCTAAAGCCTGCGCGGTGGAGCTTTTTGGTGGAGTGCAGTGTGCGCAGTACTGGCCCCACCCTTTACACCCTTGGTTCGTCTGCCATGGCCTAGCAAGCTGGGACGATGGCATCGAGGTCCTCGGGTCGCAGGTTTTATATCAGACTGTCCTTGTCCTAGTCTCTGGCTCAAAAGCCTTCCCCGGAGACACGGGGGCTTTGATGTCAGGGGTTTCCTCCCTTAGCCAACACTACTTTCCAGCAAAAGGACAGTCGAAAGACCACCTGGATGCATCCTCGCTTCAAGCACTGGCACCTTATCGACTATGTCCTAGTGCGTCAGAGGGACCGCAGTGACGTCCTCCTCACCAGAGTGATGCCCAGCGCAGAGTGCCACACTGACCACCGCCTTGTTCGCTGCAAACTCAGGCTCCGCCTCAAGCTGAAACACAAGAAAGGGCCCCCCCCCCCCCCCAAGAAAAAGCTTGATGTTGCTAGCCTTCAGCGTGACGACAAGAAAGCTGCCCTTCAGGCCGATTTACAGCGCATGCTCAAAGACACAGTTGATCCAGCAGACTCCTCTCCTGAAACACTCTGGGAACAACTGAAAACTGCTATTGTAAAATCTTCTGTGGAAGTCTTGGGCTTTGCTAGAAAGAGGAACAAAGACTGGTTTGACGAAAACGACGTAGAGATCCAGGAACTTCTAGCAAAACAAAGAGCCGCCCACCAGGCCCACCTAGCCCAGCCTTCCTGCCCTGTGAAGAAGTCTGCCTTCCGCCTCATCTGCAGCAGTCTCCAGCTCAAGATGAGAGAACTCCAGAACGAGTGGTGGTCCAGACTCGCACAGAGGACCCAGCTCTGCGCTGACAACGGTGACTACAGGGGCTTCTACGAAGCACTGAAAGCAGTGTATGGCCCTAGGCACCTGGTATAAAGTCCCCTGCGAAGCGCTGATGGACAGGCACTCCTCACAGATAATACCTCCATCTTGAACCGCTGGTCGGAATACTTTCAGGACCTCTTCGGCGATGAGCGCACTGTTCAAGAAACAGTCATCCTCCAAATCCCACACCTTCCCCTAAAGGTTGAATTGGACGAACCGCCCACCGCCGAAGAGACCCTCACAGCCATCCACCAGCTGAAGAGTGGCAAAGCAGCAGGCATTGACGGAATCCCGCCAGAGATATGGAAACATGGAGGCCCAGCACTGCACAACAAGCTCCACGACCTCTTTCTCTGCTGCTGGGAAAAAGGAACAATACCAAAGGATCTCCGTGATGCAGTCATCATCACCCTGTACAAGAACAAAGGAGAGAAGTCTGCCCGCTCTAATTATCGTGGAATTACCCTGCTGTCCATTGCCGGGAAAATTCTCGCAAGGTTGCTCCTGAATCGGCTGGTACCTGCCATCGCTGAAGACCACCTCCCAGAGGGCCAATGTGGCTTCAGAGCCAACAGGTGTACCACCGACATGGTCTTTGTGCTGAGACAGCTTCAGGAGAAGTGCCGCGAGCAGAACAAAGGGCTGTACGTAACGTTTGTCGACCTAACAAAAGCGTTTGACACTGTGAGCAGGCAAGGTATGTGGCAGATCCTGGAGCGACTAGGCTGTCCCCCAAAGTTCCTCAACATGATCGTCCAGCTCCACGAGGACCAGCAAGGCCAGGTCAGACTAAACAGTGACATCTCAGAACCATTCCCCATTCGCAACGGCGTGAAGCAAGGCTGCGTGCTGGCACCGACCCTCTTCACCATCTTCTTCAGCATGATGTTGAAGCAGGCCACAGTGGACCTCGACGATGACGACGCAGTGTACATCAGGTATCGTCTCGATGGCAGCCTGTTCAACCTCAGACGTCTGCAGGCCCACACCAAAACCCTAGACCAACTGATTCGTGAGCTGCTCTTTGCTGATGACGCTGCCCTCGTTGCACACACAGAGAGAGCCTCGGAACGCATTACGTCCTGCTTCGCAGATGCCGCCCAGCTCTTTGGACTTGAGGTCAGTCTGAAAAAGACAGAGGTCCTTCATCAGCCAGCATCCAAGGAAGAGCATCGCCCTCCCCACATCACCATCGGCGAGTCCGAACTGAAGTCTGTACACCAGTTTACCTACCTCGGCTGCATCATCACGTCAGACGCCAAGCTGGACAAGGAGCTGGACAACAGGCTGGCAAAAGCGAACAGTGCTTTCGGGCGACTATTCAAGCGGGTGTGGCACAATCAACAGCTGAAAACAGGCACCAAGATCAGCGTGTACAGAGCTGTCGTCCTCACCACCCTGCTGTACCGCAGCCAACTACGACTCCTCGAACGCTTTCACCAGCGCTGCCTGCGTTCCATCATCAGCATTCACTGGAGTGACTATGTCACCAACGTCGAGGTCCTTGAACTTGCGGAAACTGTGAGCATCGAGGCTTTGCTGCTGCGGACACAGCTTCGCTGGGTGGGGCACGTCTCCAGGATGGAGGATCATCGCCTACCAAAGATCACTCTGTTCGGCGAGCTCGCCACTGGACACCGAGACAGAGGGGCACCAAAGAAGAGACACAAAGACGGTCTCAAGAAGTCACTTAGTGCCTGCCAAATCGACCACCGCCAGTGGTCTTCGCTTGCTGCGGACCGTGACACCTGGCGCTCCACCATTCACAAGGCAGCCGTCTCCTTTGAGGACTCTCGCAGAGCTAACATCAAGGACAAGCGGCTCAGGAGAAAAAACAGAGTTGTCGTAACTCAGAACCCTGAGCAGACCTTCCCCTGCAGCCACTGCGGTCGAACCTGCCTGTCCCAGATTTGGCCTCCGCAGTCACGAAAATGCCTGCAGACGACGTGGACAAGCCCTATAGAATTTTCGTTCGCGAAGTCAAGCCAAGCCATGAACCCCTTCAGTGCAGAGACAGTTGGACACCATCCAACTGCAAGAGGTGAAGATCCTCATGAGCCCCCGCAATTGCACTAATTTAGCACAGTTGCGGGGGCTCATGAGGATCTATGCCTCTTGGTGACACCACTTTGAATCCACGTGCCTGGCCATCTTGGCTCTGTGTGTGTTAAATGTACGAAGATTGCTGACACACAGACTGCTTCCGCTGGTACTGAACGGGTGTACCGACCTCTGACGTAGAGATACCCGCTATAATTCTTTCTATAGCACGATTCATTGTTGGAAACTCGTCACTGTTCATACAGATAATCATGTACTTACTCTGTGATGACAGTTGCTAGGCGGTAACCTGATTTCCCCGCTGTCCTGAAAGTCCCTCCCTGTAGAATAATATGTTTGCCAGAAGAGCTCCTTGCTAGAGGTGTCGTTGTCCACATATGCTGATAACTGACAATTATTATCCTGACCAAAGTAATACTCGAACTGTAGCGTGCACTGCTGGTTTCCTGTGGCTCGGAACCACGGGCTGGCCAGTCTCGCCACGCTGTTGGGACTTGCGTCAGACATTGAAGCACTCATGTAGCCTCTGTGTGAAATATGCAAATGGATGACATGTTGGGAGTGACGTGGTGGGAATGAGGTGGGAGTGATGGGTGGGTAGGTCCTTTGCATTGTCGTTTTATTTAATGACGAAGTCCCAAAATCTGGGAGTCCTCTTTTCTGATAACTACATTCAGGTGACAGGATCGACCATGACAGCACAAGGGTAGTTGCAGACTAGCTTGTCACCGTCTAGTTGCAGCAAAATATTCTGACACCACCCATGAACTATCCACAGTTTGGTATTGAATATGCGTTATATCATAGTGTGTCAGAGTTAAAGGGTTCAATTACACTTCACTAGTCTAACACCACTCCATCTCCTCTTTTTCCACTTCACTAGTCTAACACCACTCCACCCTTTCTTTTTCCAGAAGACGGTAGCAGCAGCTAGGACCTTCAGTTTGTGACACCACCCGCACTCTGGTTCTTCTTTCAGTTCTCGGTTATTCCGCCTACTTCTATTATTTGGAAGTGTAGCTGACTTTGTGCTGTGGGGTGGATGAATGTGTTCAGTGGTGTAGAATGAGTGCTGGTGTTCTGTTGTGCTGTGTATGCGCGCGCTGTGATGTAATATGACCGTGTCGTTATTATGTTCTAGACTATGTTGGTTTGCGTCACAGTTTGTTCGTCAGAATGTCATACGTCATACGTCAGTGTAGTCGTGTTGAAAACGGAAGTCATGGGAATGAAGACGTTGACAGTGTGATAAAATACAAGGTGAAACAGACCACCGCCGCCTCCTTCTTCAATGTTTTCAGTTAATTCGGCTTATCATTGGATTTTACACCTCTGTTCCCCGAAGATTTTCCTTACTAAAACGTGTCTCAATTATGTGCTTTGCACCCTACCAAAATAATTCTATAAGGGCGACTCACTTTTTCTGGCTTGGTGTTATTTCCTCAACACATTCTGGTTTAGTTCATGCCAACAATGGAAACTATTTCCGCTTTGGACGATGAAATAAATTATAAATTAGTCAACAATTTAATTGTGATCTCACCTGCGTGTGGCACCCAAAGGATCTGGCTTCCTTGTGTGTTCGTCCATTCACACATGATTTCCGAGAAGTCGCAATTTGCTGAAAGGGAAGTACCATGTTTAAAAAAAAAAAACTATTAAAAAGCTAATTACCATGTAAACATTATCGCAAATGTTGAAAGGTCAGCAGAAACACGACTCTAATCCCTTCACTGCCAGTGGAGGCAGACTGTGGAACTACTACGTCAACATCCCCAGCCGGCAAGGGAACATCGATATACAGTTTCCGCAAGAGGTATAAGATCCTCATGAGCCCCCGCTGAGCTGCAACAGGTATAGATCCTCATGAGCCCAGCTAAACTGCAAGAGGTATAGATCCTCATGAGCCCCGTATCAGCGGGGGCTCATGAGGATCTATTCCTTTTGCAGTTCAAGCAGTTGTCAATTTGTAACCACTGCACTGGCGGGACACGACACACATTGTCCACGTGCAAGTGACGCAGATCTTCCTGTTGGTCTATATTTCTTGCTGACCCGTAAGTAGTATCCATGGTGATGCTCCAATCTAAGGCAAACCTGACAGTGCAAGATAATCAGAACGCCTGTTAATTTAAACTCAGCTTAACATCAGCCTTTAACTGTACACATCTAACGAAAAGCTGGATTGGTTCAAGTGTATGTTTGTAAACCGTGAGTTAATAGTCCTATTTACTGCATTACATGTCCACACTTACCGCTGTCGTATGTCGCTCCGCTTGGGTCTTGGCAGCTGAAAAATAAAATAAGACAGACGTATATAGAAGTCATTGGAGTAGGAGCCCCGGGGACGGGCGGGTGTTGGCAGGTGTGGTCTGGCCTTGTGTGACCATCAACGTACCTGTTGGACCATAACCTCTCTATTTATAGAACAAACCTTTTACGATGGGTCGCGGCGGGGCGACTTCAACCGGAAGCCCATGACGACATAGGCGGGCAGATCTAAAAATATGGCAAATAAATTAACCAGATAAAAATTACGTTATGTCTATATAACCTCATTGCTGAACGTATGTGTGTATGTATGTGATGGTGTGTATGTATGTGTGTGTGTGTGTGTGTGTGTGTGTGTGTGTGTGTGTGTGTGTGTGTGTGTGTGTGTGTGTGTGTGTGTGTGCGCGCGTGCCTATGTATGGAAACAGGAAAATCTCCGATATTTGTGTACGTACAAGCTTGAAACTTGGGGACGTCCTGTGTTCAAGGGCTGCCTACGAGAGCCTCCCAGCATATTAACATTCTGTCTCATTGACGTCCTGTGTTCAAGGGGTGCCTACGAGAGCCTCCCAGCATATTAACATTCTGTCTCATTGACGTCCTGTGTTCAAGGGCTGCCTACGAGAGCCTCCCAGCATATTAACATTCTGTCTCATTGACGTCCTGTGTTCAAGGGGTGCCTACGAGAGCCTCCCAGCACATTAACATTCTGTCTCATTGACGTCCTGTGTTCAAGGGGTGCCTACGAGAGCCTCCCAGCATATTAACATTCTGTCTCATTGACGTCATGTGTACAAGGGGGGCCTACGAGAGCCTCCCAGCATATTAACATTCTGTCTCATTGACGTCCTGTGTTCAAGGGGGGCCTACGAGAGCCTCCCAGCATATTAACATTCTGTCTCATTGACGTCCTGTGTTCAAGGGCTGCCTACGAGAGCCTCCCAGCATATTAACATTCTGTCTCATTGACGTCCTGTGTTCAAGGGGCGCCTACGAGAGCCTCCCAGCATATTAACATTCTATCTCATTGACGTCCTGTGTTCAAGGGGCGCCTACGAGAGCCTCCCAGCACATTAACATTCTGTCTCATTGACGTCCTGTGTTCAAGGGGTGCCTACGAGAGCCTCCCAGCATATTAACATTCTATCTCATTGACGGGTTAAAAGACCGTTTGTAGAAGACGGTTGTACCAAATTGGAGTCCGTCATTTTTGTCATATTTTCTTTATATTTTGCATATAGCTAGATAAAGGCATTGGATGAGTTTCTTAGCCAGCTTTGTATCTTTTGAACTTTTTCAGTAAAAATTAAATATATGCAGGAAAAAAAATTAAATAAGTAAAAAAAAAACTCGACTTCTGGAGAAAATTAGACAATGACGGTGACGTAAAAGCAGAAACTCAGTCACCACGCAGACATCAACGCCAAACTCTAGATATGACGTCTCTCTCTCTCTCTCTCTCTCTCTCTCTCTCTCTCTCTCTCTCTCTCTCTCTCTCTCTCTCTCTCTCTCTCTCTCTCTCTCTCTCTCTCTCTCTCTCAGTGCACACTGGTTGTCTCCCTCAATTCGTTACGATCAGCGTGGCGAATCGAGGGAGATAACCACTGAAACGGGGTGCAACACCGATCCCCGGGTGTTTGCGCCGCCACAGCTCCTACCGCAGCTGTACAGTTTTTACGGTGGCGTGCCGCAGCAACCTTACATCACCACGACAACACACGCCCCTGCGCCTTTTCCGTCATTGCATCAGTGGCCGTTGCCTAGCCGGGTCCACGACTTCTAAATTGACCTGACATTGATACCGTATTTGTTTACCAGTAAGTGTGAAAGATAATAATTTTCTTTTCGTTGAACTCTCTGCCAGCAGCCACGGAATCTCTGCTTCGTCTGACATTTACGGTAGTTGTGGAATTAACGTTTCACACCGGACTCTATAGATCTCTATTACTTGAAACACTATCACAGTGCTTGTGCTCCTGTCGAGACAAATATACTGTCGGACATTCTGCATCACGTGCGCAAGCCATTATTGACTGTTGTGTTAAGTTCAGACATTACTTCTGAAACGTGTGTTCCTGTACCATTTTATTTCATATGCTTATTTTCTGTTTTCATTTCAAGTTCTTTAACTTACACTTCTAGTCTTTTAAGATGTCGAGTATGTAACGACGATGTTTTTAGTGTACTACTGAACTAAATTGTTACATATAAACGTTTATGGAATGAGTGTGTGCGTGGGCTTTCTGCCAATCTGTATAAAGGTGGGTGTTCTATCTCTGTTTACTAGACTCTTTCATCCACCACACACGCGCTTACAAACAAGGACAAAGGCCACACGGTTATCTCTCTTTGCCCTCTGTTTAACTTATTCTCATACACTCATAGCATACATTAAACCACACAATTCACATCATATAAACCAATCTACACCAATAACAATTCACATCATATAAACCAATCTGCACAAATAACTAACAAGTGGCATATAGGTTATTCACAACTTCAGCGCTCACACATTCACTCGCTACCGTAGAGGTCGTTGTCTCTCGAGAGAGACGTCACTCGACTCCTCTTTATACTAGTGTCGACACAGTCAATATCACATTGACGACTTGACGGAGATTCCCGAACTGAATATTACTATTCAATGACTACTCACAGATTTAGAACATTCCTAGGCGTGAAATTAACGGCGCTAGGCGACAATAGCTACACTGACGGAACACTGCATGTGTTCCTGTAGCACGAATCTGTGGCTTACTTCGCTACCGTTGCTGCTCGTAGCACCAGTGATGGTAGGACGAAGGAGAGATGAAGGCTTGATGTCCGCACCTGGTCACGTACGTGATACCTTCAGGACAGCTTCATCGGCCCTACACCAGGGGTGTCCGCTCCGTACCGGCCCCGCTGTATTCAATATACAGCTATCGAATTCTCTAGCCAGAATTCTTCCTCAGAGCCCTAGCGAAAACGACCGCTCGGCTCGACTGGTATAGCATCTCTAACCGGCAATTATTCCCGATACCACACTGTCACTCCCACACGTGACACGTGAACATCGCTCACCTACATTACCGCACGTGAACATGGCTTATCTGTACATTACCGCTCGTGAACAATGCTTATCTCTACATTATTCGCATGTGTACATTCGGTCCAACTGCTAATGACGTCACAACATCGTCCGACCGAACCCTGCACTAAATGCGTTCGTTACAGAGTAGCTCATTACAATTTCACAGTTTACACGTGGCACATCTAAATATCTATCGTTTGCTGAATAAGATTCCGGATTTGACCATCCTTCTGACTCAACCCACCCCCTTTCACATTTTTGGAATCACGGAGTCGCGATTACATTCTGACAAGTGATTTGTCCATTTCGATACCGGAGTTTTCTGTAATCCGGCGCGATCCTGTACGTCCTCAACAAACATGATTAGCTGTCTATATTCATGATTCTTTTGCGCACTTTACACGCAGAAGAACAGACCTGGAATCAGACTCTGTTGAATGCGTGTGGGTTGAGGTGAAGACAAACAAATCGGCCCCTTTGCTTGTTGGATTTGTCTACAGAAATCCGTCTGCATCATTTGAGTGGTACGACGATTTCTTACAAATGGCGCACACAGTTAACAATAGCAGCTCTGATATTTTGCTGCTCGGAGACTTTAATATTAACATGTTTTCCCCACACCCTGCAGCTTATCACATCCGCAACTAGAGTTACGCAGTCGTCTGCCACTCTAATTGATCATGTATACACTTCCAACAAGTCAAGGGTCCTTAGCTCTCGTGTTCTTCAAGTGTGCTGTAGTTGGGCTCTGAAGGTGGACACGCCATGTCGTAAAAACCAGCATACCACTATTCATTACAAGTCGTTTAAACACTTCAATCGGGACGCGTTTCTCGCAGACCTGAGCGGAATCTCTTTTCAGTCAGTTTATAACTATGATATTCCTGAAGAAGCGTTGGCCGAATGGTACAGATTGTTCCTTGGTGTACTTGACAAGCATGCGCCACTACGTGAGAAGAGAATCAAACACGCACAGTTATTGGTTAAGTAAAGACATTAAAGACGCCATGGCCCTCCAAAATGAGCTGAAGCGGAACATAGATTATGCTGCCTTCCACAAGCAGCGTAACCGCGTAAAGTACCTGGTGCTCGAGGCCCAGAAAAAAACACTTCCAGCGCTTGATGGATAATAAAACTGATACTGTATCTGTCTAGCGAGCCCTCAATGCCTTTACCAAATCACGTCAAACACCACCATGTACTTCTATACCTGCTGGTACTTTTAATCAACATTTCCTATCTGCTGCCGACTCATTTTTCAAAAAAAGTACTAATAACCTAAACCAGCCGACTATTTCTGTAAAACTAAAACATTTTTGCGACGAGAGACTGGCGCCAAACGACTTTTTTAGTATTCCGTACTTAACTGTTTTCGACGTAGGCAAGTCTATTAGTCAGCTGAAAAATAAACGCTCCCTTGGTCATGACGGCATTAATAGTTTCTTTTTAAAACTGTCTGTCCCCTATGTGGTCGAATCTTTAACATTTATCTACAATTTTATAATCCAGCAAGGTACTTTCCCAAGAAGCTGGAAAATAGCTAAAGTCATTCCGCTGCCTAAAACTAAAGACCTCACTGACCCCAGCAAATTCAGGCCAATTTCACTCTTATCAACTTTGTCAAAACCTACAGAAAAACTTGTCCACAGGCACCTGAGTCACTTCCTGGAGACACATAACTTGATTTATCCGTTGCAGTCAGGCTTCAAACCCCGCCACTCTTGTCACACGGCTCTGTCTCATCTGACCAATACCTGGCTAACTTCAATAAACAACGCTGAAATGAACGGTGCGGTATTTTTAGATTTTTCTAAAGCTTTTGACTTAGTCAACCATGAACTGTTGCTACAGAAGCTGTTGGCATACCACATAGACACAGATTCCGCTGCCTTCTTTAAATCTTATCTAAGCAATAGATCTCAGTATGTTTTTGTCAACGGTAATCGTTCCTCAGAAGGTGTCATTAAGCATGGAGTACCCCAGGGGTCTATTTTAGGCCCTCTCTTGTTTTTAATTTTATTAATGACTTGCCTTTGTGTATCTCACAATCAAATGTGCGATGCGATTTGTTTACAGATGACGCTACTCTCAACGTGTCGTCGGCAAAAATATCTACAATTAATTCTTCTTTGCAACATAGTCTATTAGACGTCTCAAATTGGTGCCGAGACAA
>BTPG01000006.1:5512997-5765497 GCA_036245525.1 Semisulcospira habei
AGTATAACTGGAAACCAGTGTTGTATATCGTCAGTGTAACTGGAAACCAGTGTTGTATATCGTCAGTGTAACTGGAAACCCGTGTTGTATATCGTCAGTGTAACTGGAAACCCGTGTTATATATCGTCAGTGTAACTGGAACCCCGTGTTGTATATCGTCAGTGTAACTGGAAACCCGTGTTATATATCGTCAGTGTAACTGGAAGCCAGTGTTGTATATCGTCAGTGTAACTGGAAACCCGTGTTGTATATCGCCAGTGTAACTGGAAAAAGTGTTGTATATCGTCAGTATAACTGGAAACCAGTGTTGTATATCGTCAGTGTAACTGGAAACCCGAGTTGTATATCGTCAGTGTAACTGGAAACCCGTGTTGTATATCGTCAGTGTAAATGGAAACCAGTGTTGTATATCGTCAGTGTAACTGGAACCCCGTGTTGTATATCGTCAGTGTAACTGGAAACCCGTGTTGTATATCGTCAGTGTAACTGGAAAAAAAGTGTTGTATATCGTCAGTATAACTGGAAACCAGTGTTGTATATCTTCAGTGTAACTGGAAACCAGTGTTGTATATCGTCCGTGTAAATGGAAACCCTGTTGTATATCGTCAGTGTAACTGAAAAATCGTTTTGTATATCGTCAGTGTAACTGGAAGCCCGTGTTGTATATTGTCAGTGTAACTGGAAACCAGTGTTGTATATCGTCAGTGTAACTGGAAACCCGTGTTGTATATCGTCAGTGTCACTGGAAACCCGTGTTGTATATCGTCAGTGTAACTGGAAACCTGTGTTTTATATCGTCAGTGTAACTGGAAACCCGTGTTGTATATCGTCAGTGTAACTGGAAACCCGTGTTGTATATCGTCAGTGTAACTGGAAACCCGTGTTGTATATCGTCAGTGTAACTGGAAACCAGTAGTATATATCGTCAGTGTAACTGGAAATCCGTGTTGTATATCGTCAGTGTAACTGGAAACCAGTGTTTGACACGTGAATGTATGTCAGATACGACGTGTACCAGTTATACTGACAAATTGTAACTAAACAGCAGTGGTCTGGTCAGGTCGGGTTATACTTCATTTTGATATGAGTGAGGACTCCCCACCCCCCCACCCCTTTCGCCCTGCCCTCTTCCTCTCTTCTGTCGCTTTCTTTTTCAGACAGCTGACCGCCCTTCACCTCTGACACATACACAAACAATTTTTTTTATTATTACTGAATGACTGGCTATTGGTCAATTATTAGTTTAGGTTTATTGAGCACATTTTAATATTTCTTTTTACATGCATCAATCAGTCTCTTACCACCATGTATCAATGGAACCATAACAGCAGTTTTAAATCCATCCCACTGTCAGCATCGAGAATCGACCAGGAAGCTCCAGCATCAGGAATAAAACAGAAGGCCAATTAGACAGGGCTAGAGAGGCTGAACATGTTGACTGTGGAATAGTTTGCTTACATCTGATTCCTGTTCGCGTTTCCTGCGGTGAAGGTCAGCCCAAACAGGAAGTAGATCCATGTAGCGGCAAGAGCGGTCTGCATTCTGACCCGTACAATGAACTAATCTGAAAAAGGGACATTAATTAAACCCGTTTCCCTTGTAGCAGTGTATTGTAAAACACCACGATATTCCAGTAACAAGACTACCGCAAGTCATGTACCCCCTCCGTATCAAATTGTATGGCCAACGCACACATCGAAAAACAAATCTGTCACTGACGCAAGTCCTTTTAACCCCTTCACTGCCGTGAACATGTAAATATCACCAAGCTGCAAGAGGTATAGATCCTCATGGGCCCCACAGTTGGTCGTGAAGATCTTTGCCTCTTGGACAAACTGCTTTGTATTTACTCTGTTGTTGATGGCGGCATTGGGATCTCTGATGAAGTTACAATAAAAACTCAATCTGCCTCCACCGATCCGCCGGAGATGGCCTTAGTCGCCTGCTCGGTGTTAAACCCAAATAACTAACGAACTAAATATTGCCTCCACTGACAATGAAGGCGTATGTTCTGTTTGTTTGTTTGTTTGTTTGTTTGTTTGTTTGTTTGTTTGTTTGTTTGTTTGTTTACCATTCAGCATGTCCGCCGTTGACGTTCATGTTTAACTCATTCAGCCCGACGCACGTATTTCCCAAATTTTTGAGGCGTCATCTAACGACTATGCACCTTTAGCAGGAGATGATCGACCATGATAATTCAAGAGTAGTGCCAGATTAGCTTGGCGCCGACAGGCACTACCCTTGAATTAACATGGTCGACCCATCTCCTGCTGTAGTGCGTCAGGGCTGACTGGGGTAACTGTCAACAATAGGTTGGATGCGATCGAGTTCCCGAGAAGAATGAGAACGCTCGCTAGATTACGCGACTTTGAGCCGAGACTAGATTCGGCAAACCATGAAATGTGGGCAGCTGGGCTAGCTGTTACGCTTAGCCGACACTGATTTGTTGTAAATCATATGTAATATGCCGTACAATTTAAGCTCAGATTGACAAAGAACTATGGACGATTGTTTCCTGTCACTCTACAAACTTTTCTTCAATGTTTGAGGAAATAACGCCGAGAAAACGATCTCTCAGTATACATTAACACTGCGTACGGCGATGAAGTTAGTCAGAGTGGCTTCGGAAAATGGTCTGCCATGTCGCTTGAATAGCTGGTATACTTATTCAGCTTTGCTGCGCCAACAGTAGATGTGTGTTATTCATGTACATGTGCTATTTTTGGGCCATTTCACGGACATAATGTGTGTTTGTTAAGTGTTCCTCGGTGGGCCATGCCGATCGTCCGTAGATACTCGCCTCTCGCGCTAGAAAGCGCGCTAGTGTGGTTCATCCCGTAACCTCGGTATTTCTTCAACTCATTCAGCCCTGATATCCTTTAACAGGAGACAGGTACACCGTGATAGTTCAAGGATGGTTCCAGGACATCTTGGCGCCAAGCTACTTTGGCTGGATAACCATCTTTGCACTATCGTGGTCGTTCCGTCTCTAACTTGTAGTGAACACATCACACAGATCTAGTAATGTGAGCCTTATGACTTAATGTGTTAAATTCTCATGGAGCACTCGCTTTATTCTGGACTTCAAAGTCACTACGATCTGCTCCACGGAGGGCACTGATCGATAACATTCACCGATAAGTGTTGTCAATGTTGTTTAGCCTCATCTATTAATGTGTACTCTTCCTTTCACAATCCGTGTGGGCAGACACATGTAACAGAGGGTTTCAACTGACCCTGTCTCGTGTGTGAGCAAACACATGTAACAGAGGGTTTCTACTGACCCTGTCTCGTGTGTGAGTATACACATGTAACAGAGGGTTTCTACTGGCCCTGTCTCGTGTGTGAGCAGACACTTGTAACAGAGGGTTTCTACAGGCCCTGTCTCGTGTGTGAGCAGACACATGTAACAGAGGGTTTCTACTGGCCCTGTCTCGTGTGTGAGCAGACACATGTAACAGAGGGATTCTACTGGCCCTGTCTCGTGTGTGACCAGACACATGTAACGGAGGGTTTCTACTGACCCTGTCTCGTGTGTGACCAGACACAGGTAACAGAGGGTTTCTACTGGCCCTGTCTCGTGTGTGACCAGACACATGTAACAGAAGGTTTTAACTGGCCCTGTCTCGTGTGTGAGCAGACACATGTAACATAGGGTTTCTACTGGCCCTGTCTCGTGTGTGACCAGACACAGGTAACAGATGGTTTCTACTGGCCCTGTCTCGTGTGTGACCAGACACGTGTAACAGAAGGTTTTAACTGGCCCTGTCTCGTGTGTGAGCAGACACATGTAACAGAGGGTTTCTACTGGCCCTGTCTCGTGTGTGAGCAGACACATGTAACAGAGGGTTTCTACTGGCCCTGTCTCGTATGTGAGCAGACACATGTAACAGAGGGTTTCAACTGACCCTGTCTCGTGTCGCTGGAACTCTCCTCCGTATAAATGAGAGAAAGAGTACAAAAGCCATCTATATCACGACATTGGAACTACACAAGTAACGCTAACCCTTGTGTCCGCCATATTGTTAACGTATTAACCCCTTGCGTGTCGGTAGCGGTTTGTGTCGCGATGATTCCTACAGGACTAAAACCGCTACCCACACGCAAAGGGTAGGAACGTTTATAAACTAGATATTGTGCTTAACCTTTTATTGCCTGCAGTAGATCTCTCTAAGGAAACGAGAAAAACGGTTCTTGAGAAAAGACGAGAATTTACCAGCAAACCCCACTCTGGGAGCCGTACTGCGTTGCTGTCTGGTGGTGGCCACACCGTTATGAACATCAACATGCACAGCGGCTACTTTTCACTGCCTTTCACGGAAGTTGAGAACACTGTAGATATTCATCTTCAGCTTGTCGCTCGTCTCGTTCAGCTTGTAGTCACCACTACCGTCATTGTACGAACATTCAAACAGCATTGTTAAATACATGTTCCGTGAATCTTAGATAGTAACAACCAGTCGGTCAGCTGAACGCATGTCGAGATCTGACATTTAGCTCTGTGACAATCCGTTGCAGTAAACGGTTTCTGTACATGACCAAGCCAAGTGCATAGTCCGCTGACCTCCACTTTCTGTTCACACTAGGCGGATGTCAGACAGTATGTGCTGCTCTGTGACTTTGCCACTTTCCGCTTTTGGTCCATAAGGTCCAAAATCACAGAACAGCCCACAGCATAGAGACACTAAGGAAGTGGCATCGAAATCCCGGATTTGTGTCACCCTCATACAATATCAGTGCAATGATAGCGGCCCAGTGTATATATCCTTTATAACATTTACCCTAAACCTCCGCAATGATAAAGTGCTGAGGTGCATGAGTGAGCTTAGTCCTGCACAGGCCACTAAACCAGGTGCTCCGTTATAGTCGGGTGAGTGTTGTGGCGCTATAGCAGGGTGGGTGTTGTGGCGCTATAGCGGATAGTGAGTGTTGTGACGCTATAGCGGGGTGAGTGTTGTGACGCTATATGGGGGTGAATGCTGTGACGCTATAGCGGGGTAAGTGTTTTGGCGCTATAGCGGGGTGAGCGTTGTGACGCTATAGCGGGGTAAGTGTTGTGGCGCTATAGCGGGGTGAGCGCTGTGACGCTATAGCGGGGTGAGCGCTGTGACGCTATAGCGGGGTAAGTGTTTTGGCGCTATAGCGGGGTGAGCGTTGTGACGCTATAACGGGGTGAGCGTTGTGACGTTGTAGCGGGGTGAGTGTTGTGATGCTATAGCGGTGTGAGTATTGTGACGCTATAGCGAGGTGAGCGTTGTGACGCTATAGCGGGGTGGGTGTTGTGACGTTATAGCGGTATGCGTGTTGTGACGCTATAGAGGGGTGAGTGCTGTGACGCTATAGCGGGGTGAGTGTTGTGACGCTATAGCGGGGTGGGTGTTGTGACGTTATAGCGGGATGAGTGTTGTGACGCTATAGCGGGAGGAGCGTTGTGATGCTATAGCGGGGTGGGTGTTGTGGCGCTATAGCGGGGTGAGTGTTGTGACGTTATAACCGGGTGGGTGTTGTGATGCTATAGCGGGGTGAGTGTTGTGACGCTTTAGGTGGGTGAGTGTTGTGACGCTATAACGGGGTGAGTGTTGTGACGATATAGCGGGGTGAGTTTTGTGACGCTATAGCGGGGAGCGTGTGTGACGCTATAGCGGGGTGTGTGTTGTGACGCTATAGCGGGGTGGGTGATTTGGCGCTATAGCGGGGTGAGTGTTGTGACGCTATAGCGGAGCATCTGGTTTAGTGGCTTGCGCAGGACTAAGCTGACTCATGCTGCTCACCCCTTGGTTTTCTAGTGCACCCAATCTAGATTGAATACACGGGCAGACACACACTGGTCATCGCATCTACACACTCAATTTCTCTCACGTGCACGCGGCTTTGTCAACATACTACATTACACACGTACAGCAAGCACAATTCCACAAGCACTCACGCGATCTCACGCAATAAAGACGGAGATGCAAGGTAAAAGAACTGGGTTGATTTATTGCAGTAAATGTGTACCGAATCATGGAATCATCAATGGTCATATTAGTCAGAATAAGTACAAGTTCGTCCCGCAGTCACGTGTAAACTGAATGGATATGTGTCTGGCTGACAACAAGACTAAAAGCGTTTAACCCCTTCATTGCCTAGAAAAGTGAACCCGATCCGACTGCAAGAGGCATAGATCCTCATGAGTCACCGCGACTGCGGTAAGTTAGTGCCACTGCCGGGCTTATGAGGATCTATGCCTCTTGCTGAGACCAATTTGGGCCCGTTTTGGCTTTGGAACAAAGCTTTTAGAAAGAACAATATCCGTACAGTGGCACGTGTCACGACCCCCTCTTCCGGGGCGCAAACTATGAGCGCTGCCACTCGAGTACTACCATCCAAACTAACACAAACGCCAGAGGAACAATTACGACAACATTACATATAAAAATAAACAACAATTCCAAATATTCTCACTCAATCCTAACCACACACTTACGCACAACGTTCACACACACATCCACACTCCCCACATGAATATCCAACATACGCAATACACAATAACATCAAATATAATTATAATAAAACAAATATCCGTAATAAAATACAAATGAAAATTGAGAAAAACTTAATATAATTCACACGTTACTGGATCTCCTTGGCGGGAGCACAAATGACAAGCTCAAATTAGATTAATGCTTTTGCTTCCGCGATAAAGTCCTTTGTTTCCATCTCTACGTCACATGACCAGTCGCTTTAGCACAAACCGTACCATGTGACCGTGATACAAAAACCCTTGTAGCGACTAATGGCGGACTTTTTGTAGCCCTCTTTCTGACGCGTCTTGGATGCCAGTTTTGTTCTATAAAAGATCGCCAGACGTTCTAATGTACAAAGTTACTTAGTGTTGTTCGAAACAACAGGTGCACTACTGGAGACGGCAACGTCATGATATATTTTATATTACGTCATACGTCTATTATGTATAAATATATATTCTGTTTACGTCAGTCATGTCTGGCGCGATTCAGGTCAAAAGATTTCTTCTTTATTTCTTTACGAAAATAGTGGAGGAATGAAAACAAATACGTTATTGGTAGCAGGTGCTTCCTGCACGGACCCTATTAGGCCTTCGGGAGGTCAAAGGAACCATTGTACCCCTCAGGCCGTCGGTAGACGATATTGAACTGAGTAGTGCCTGTTGTGGTGACAGACACATCGACACTGACCTGAGCAGTTCCTGTTGTGGTGACACGCACATCGACACTGACCTGAGCAGTTCCTGTTGTGGTGACACGCACATCGACACTGACCTGAGCAGTTCCTGTTGTGGTGACACGCACATCGACACTGACCTGAGCAGTTCCTGTTGTGGTGACACGCACATCGACACTGACCTGAGCAGTTCCTGTTGTGGTGACACGCACATCGACACTGACCTGAGCAGTTCCTGTTGTGGTGACACGCACATCGACACTGAGCTCAGCAGTTCCTGTTGTGGTGACACGCACATCGACACTGACTTGAGCAGTTCCTGTTGTGGTGACACGCATATCGACACTGACCGGTGCAGTTCCTGTTGTGGTGACACGCACATCGACACTGACCTGTGCAGTTCCTGTTGTGGTGACACGCATATCGACACTGACCTGAGCAGTTCCTGTTGTGGTGACACGCACATCGACACTGACTTGAGCAGTTCCTGTTGTGGTGACACGCATATCGACACTGACCGGTGCAGTTCCTGTTGTGGTGACACGCATATCGACACTGACCTGTGCAGTTCCTGTTGTGGTGACACGCATATCGACACTGACCTGAGCAGTTCCTGTTGTGGTGACACGCATATCGACACTGACCTGAGCAGTTCCTGTTGTGGTGACACGCGTATCGAAAATGACATGAAGAATACTGGAACTGACACTAAGCTCGTTCCGCTCTACAGCATTACAGCTGTACAACACTGGAAAGTCAATCAGCGCATTAAGTAGGCGCTTTGTCCCAATTCATAATCGGCTCAAAGCGTTTGCGCGAACTGAACCCAACAAGCACGCTCACGTAAATCACGCGCATTCACTCACACACTGTACAACATTCACGTGGTGCTAAGAGCAAGGTCAAGCGAGCTACTGAAGTTTTGGAAATTGAAATCGTTTATTTTTGAAATTTGATTAACTCATTCTACCCCAACACCGAAATCCCCAAATTTTGCCCATGTCGTCTGAAGACTGCATTGCAGTGCAGGACACAGATCGACCATGATAGTTCAAGGGTGATGCCAGAATAGCTTGGCGCCATAGGCCAAGCTATTCTGGCATCACCCTTGAACTATCATGGTCGATCCTTATCTTGCTGTGGTGTGTCTGGGGTAGAATGAGTTAAGTGGGCTAACATTGATTCCAAATTCGTGGGGCAGGAAGAGCCGGAGTGCCCGGATAAAGAACCCCCGACGATCCGCCCGAATTGACGGTGACACTTACTAGAGGAGAAAAGTGCAACGCCGGAATCGAGTATCAAACCTCACACCTCTAACATTGGTGGCAGGCGCGTTTACCGCTGGGCCACGGACCGCCCAACACTACAACAGTATACGGATTGACTTTGACAGTTCAAGGGAGGTGCAAGAATAGCTTGGCGTCTATTGGCGCCAAGCTATTCCTACACCACCCGTGAACCACCATGGACGATCTGTCTCCGAGACCGGATTGTTGTCTTCAGAGGATGATATCCCAGCTTTGGGCACTGCGGTCTTGGGGCGCAATGTGTTACAGCGTCAATTCTGTGTCGTCACCGCCTCGAGTGAGTATTGCCCACGCCTCCCCTTCCCCTTCCCCCTCCCCCTTCCCCGTCCTCTATTGTCTGATTTTCCAGAGCCTGACTAGAACCAAACTTACCGCCCCTCACCTACCCCCGTTCTTGTTTGACAAACTTTACATGAACCGTCTGTGTTTTCCCGGGCCCGATTTTGACGGAGGACGGTATTTTCGTCAGGTACATTACAAATAGAACACCGGTTGTCACAGACACTAGCGCAAGCGCCGTTTTTCATTAAAATGGACATGATGTATCGCATCACACAGATGATCATGATATTTCAAAGACTGTGCCAAAGACACTGTGTGCGCGGGATGGTTTAAACCCCGAGACCAGCTAGTGACGATACCGGTCGGCGTGGTTACGCGTCTGTTCAGCCGAGCCGTTTCGTCAGTCGCAGCCAAGGGGTTAAATCATTAGAGACGTCTCGCCTCCGGATACGCGACTTAAAGCCGACTGTTAACTCATACAAGACGTGCGGCTTAAAGCCGCGTATCCGGGGGCGGCACGTCTCGAATGAGTTAAGGTTGTGTGGTTGTGCCATATCACCTGGACGTATGGAAAGTCGCCAATTACGCTGAAACTAGCGTTGAGTTATCATGATCGAGTTATCTCCAGATATCAAGCGTGGCGGACACATGTCAGTGACGCTGTCAATATAAAGTCATCACTTTGTGTGTTCGTACACTTCTTCAATTCGTGCCGAGGCGCGCGTTGGATCCGGGTCCCCTGCAGGCCAAGTCTGGTGTCCACGCTCTCCTGGAACTAGATGATCGTAAGTCCGCGCTGAAGATGGCGGTGCCGCGGCCGAGGAAGCACTTGCACGGAGCGTGGTGATGGACAGCGTGTTGTACTCGTCAGACTGCAGCACGTCGGCCATCAGCGTCCTGGTCCCACAGCCGGTCCGCCTGTCGCCTGGTGTGGGCTCTGTCACGTCTCCATGGTGCTCGTCGCCTCTCGCAAGATGGTCGTACGGTTTGCGGCTCTACGCTGCTTTGGGCTGGAGGACGGACCAGCTCGTGATTTGTTCAAGGACAAAGTGTTGTAGTCGTCTTGCTCAGTGCTGGCTGCCCCACCGTTTTTCTTTGGGCGTGCGGGGTTGGAGGTTCCCTTCTTCCCGCGGCGAGTTTTATCCGGCACACTGTAGATGTAATCCGGGTCGCTGGCTATGACGTACACAGACGTGGCGCCGTCATCACTGGAGAATGCTGGGTTGGTGTGTGTGGTGCCTGTGGAATACAAAGAAATGGTACATTAACAGTAGGCAAAGTTTCTCGGGCTCACAACGGCCGCACTGGGCCAGAAGACGGTTTGGGGTAACGCCTTGTACAACGATTTGCGCATTAACCTCTTTACTGCCGGTGCCCAACCCAGAATGCATACATCCTCCTGCCCTTGCTGACCCAGCGCTCGTGAGGATCTGTGTCTCTTGCGGGCCGGACTCGTCCTCATCACTCAGCGCATCCGCCAAACCCAGTAAGCAAATGACATCGGGCCGACGTCGGTCCCAACGGCCTTTTGCGCATTGGTAAGAGCTTATTTGGCAGTCAGTATGCCATGATATTGGGGACATCATTCGTGAAGGCGCTACGATGCTGCATTAAAACAGCAAGCTGCAAACAAAGGACAAGCTATGGTGCATAGCTGTATCCATTCCGGGCAAAGACAAATTTCACTGCTAGAATGCGGACTGAAGCGGAAGTGAAAACATGACCTGACGTCTTTGTTAGACCAGAACTAATGTTTAACACTCTTCGGTCATTAAACAGCAACTGCAAGCATTTCATCCAGACAGTTAGTTAGTTACTTTAGTTAGTTAGTTTTGGGGGATTAACGCCAAGCCGGCGACTAAAACAATCTCACGGCGGCTCGTTCTGACAGAGTGAGCACTTGCTCTTCGTTCATCTTTACCCACCAAGCGCTGGTTCCAAGTATCATAGATCAACACAGCGATTAAGACCTAGCAAGTCTAAACACTTTGGCTGTCAGTAGCGCTTTTGGTCGCCATGAGTCCCGACAGGAAGGGTTAGAGTCCGACAGGAAGGGTTAGAGTCCGACAGGAAGGATTAGAGTCCGACAGGAAGGGTTATAGTCCGACAGGAAGGGTTCTAGTCCGACAGAAAGGGTTATAGTCCGACAAAAAGGATTATAGTCCGACAGGAAGGGTTATAGTCCGACAGGAAGGGTTAGAGTCCGACAGGAAGTGTTATAGTCCGACAGGAATAGTTAGAGTCTGACAGGAAGGGTTAGAGTCTGACAGGAAGGATTAGAGTCCGACAGGAAGGGTTACAGTCCGACAGGAAGAGTTAGAGTCCGACAGGAAGGGTTAGAGTCCGACAGGAAGGGTTAGAGTCTGAGACGAAGGGTTAGAGTCCGACAGGAAGGATTAGAGTCCGACAGGAAGGGTTAGAGTCTGAGAGGAAGGGTTAGAGTCCGACAGGAAGGGTTAGAGTCCGACATGGGTTAGAGTCCGACAGGAAGGATTAGAGTCCGACAGGAAGGGTTAGAGTCCGACAGGAAGGGTCAGAGTCCGACAGGAAGGGTCAGAGTCTGACAGGAAGGGTTAGAGTCCGACAGGAAGGGTTAGAGTCCGACAGGAAGGGTTAGATTCCGACAATGAAGGGTTAGATTTCTACAGGAAGGGTTAGAGTCCGCCAGGAAGGGTTAGAGTCCGCCAGGAAGGGTTCTAGTTCGACAGGAAGGGTTCTAGTCCGACAGAAAGGGTTCTAGTCCGACAGGAAGGGTTAGAGTCCGACAGGAAGGGTTAGAGTCCGCCAGGAAAGGTTCTAGTCCGACAGGAGGGTTAGAGTCCAACAGGAAGGGTTCTAGTCCGACAGGAAGGGTTAGAGTCCGACAGGAAGATTAGTGTCCGATAGGAAGGGTTAGAGTCCGACAGGAAGGGTTAGAGTCCGACAGGAAGGGTTAGAGTCCGACAGGAAGATTAGTGTCCGATAGGAAGGGTTAGAGTCCGACAGGAAGGGTTCTAGTCCGACAGGAAGATTAGTGTCCGATAGGAAGGGTTAGAGTCCAACAGGAATGGTTCTAGTCCGACAGGAAGGGTTAGAGTCCGACAGGAAGATTAGTGTCCGATAGGAAGGGTTAGAGTCCGACAGGAATCATGGCGACCAAAAGAACTAATGACCAGCCAAAGGGTTAAATCAGCTCCCTGTCAGTGCGGCCCCACGTCCTACCTGTGTTGGTCCCGTCACCAGCTCCGTTCCGCTCACTGTGGGTAGGGGCAGCACTCGAGCACGCATTCCTGAAACAATAGGGTTACCCCAGTCAGCCCCGACATGCCCACAGCGGGAGATGGAACGCGGGACATAAAGCGTAGCGCTAGGTTAACTTGGCACTTTTTCGGGTGACAAGATAATCTGCAAATACATTTCAACTGGCGCTTTTTGTTAGTCTAGGCCTACCCTTGAACTGGTTCTGTAGCTGCATGGGCCACAGAGTTAAACGCCGTGCGGTAATAGTGCACTAGAAACTAACGAAGGAATAGGATGTTCAGTAAGTTTGAAATACAGCGACGAGCACGGAATCCTAACCTGTTTCTTTAGGTTACCGACGAAACATTCGCCTCATAAACAAGCACAAGTCACGGGATATAGTTTAAACGTGACAGTTTAAGGGCAGTGCCTGATTAGTCTGGTGCCGCTCTACACGCATCTCACTCTCAGTTAATAACAAGATGAATATGATCCCATTTGCTGCCTAGAAAATGCCAACACCGCCCACCTGCAAGAGGCAAAGAACCTCATGAGCCCCCGCAAGTGCGGGGGCTCATGAGGTTCTTTGCCTCTTGCTGGACCTATTTATATCTGTGTTCCTCGAACGGGGTTATTTTGGGTTGACTTTTTTCGTGGTTTCCGTGACATGAGTTGCTTCCGCCGGCAGCGACTGGATTAAACGTTTATTGAAACCTGAAATAAAAGAAATAGAATTTTGGAGTATATTGGAAATTCAGAACAAAATGAAATGAAGTGATTATAATCTCACTGCGACTTGGGATCCGCGCCCCCACACTTCCTGCCACAGATGGCGCCACAGGTGTTGGCGTTCTGACAGGAGATAAACACCAGCACGGCAACAACGACCACCACAACAGCCAGCACGATGCCTACTATCAGTCCTGTGTTACCCCCTTTACTCTTGCCGCCAGTGTCTGCAGAGTCTGCAATAAACACACAATATTGTATCATCAAACATAATAAGCTAGGTATTAGAGCTGTACGTGTCACAGAGCTCTATGTAGTTTATGGTAGAAATCACAGGCAGTAGTCAGCGGCACGATATTATCACTAACCCCAAGTTTATGGTAGAAATCACAGGCAGTAGTCAGCGGCACGGTATTATCACTAACCCCAAGTTTATGGTAGAAATCACAGGCAGTAGTCAGCGGCACGGTATTATCACTAACTCCTAAATATGCAGACAACCAACAAACCAACGCACTAACCAACTAACTGCATTCAAACAACCCATCCATCCATCCATCCATCCACCCATCCATCCATCCATCCATCCATCAAGCAACCAAAAATCGTTAACGATTAAATGTAAGAAGTTGAATGTATCTATCTAAACTGCTTGTAACACTTGCACTTGGTATAACTTGTTGAAACTCAGCAACCAACCGACATACCGTGCAGCTCAACCACCCAGCCAATCAAATCATCTCTAAAGTCCATCTCACAAAGAAGCATTAACCCCTTCACTGCCAGTGGCCAAATATTCTGTTCCAAAGAGCTCAAAGCCATAGCGGAACCACGAACATTCAAAGTGGTGTCAGCAAGGGCATATATCCTCATGAGCCCCCGAGAATGCGGTAAGTTAGTGCGAATGCGGGGACTCATCATGATCAATGTCTCTTGCAGTTGGATCGTGTTCACTTTTTGTCAGCAGTGATGGGGTTAACACTCACCTTCGTGACGATGCCCTGGACTCGGTGACGCAGATGTTGGAAGTGTAGCGGTCGACACTTCTACGGCTCTTACTTCAGTATCTTGAGTAGAAAACTCTGTCGTGGTCTTACCTCGGCTCGAGGTTCCACGATGAATGTTTTTCGCCAACGTTGATGATGGTGGAGAGGAAGCAGCTGAAGTGCCGGCGGACCTATTTGAGCAGCGAAATTTGATGTCTTCAATATTCACTTCATCAACATTGATGAATCCGCAATGACTTTCCCTCAGCTTTCGAGCCTCAAAAATGATCTGAAAAAGAAGTGCGGCATTATGAAAACTGCTGAGAGACCATGGACACAGTTACAAACCTAGTGTCATGAAGCTGGTGATTCGTGACAGTTGTTCGTCATGCCCGTTCCTTCTGGAAGAGTCATAGATTCTCATAAGCCCCACTAGTCATGGGGCTAACGATAATCTATTCTTCTTGCTGGCCCAAAATAAGCCGCATGAACAACTGCGTGTTGTGTGTGACCAATGGTCACACTGTTCAGCCTGTCTGTTTCCTTCTGATCCTAAGGGCTGGTGTAATGTGTAGCTCATCACGTGTCCTACGAACCGATGCTATGTTGAGGCATTGGTCCACGTAGTCGAGTCATGCCTGACAGTCCTAGGCAGTAGAGACTGATTCAGCTTTTTTCAAAACCCACCAAAGCAGAATTGTAGTTGTCTGGTTCAGCCCTTCAGCCAGCTTGTTCCATTTGCAAGACTTAAATTCGCATGAGAACCTGCATCCGCAGTCACAGTTACATCCTGCATCCGCCGCCGTGAGATGGCCTTAGTCACCTGCTCGGCATTAAACCCCAATAACTAACTAATATTTTGCATCCGCAAGGGCTCATGGGAATCTATGTCTCTTGCTTGATATGGATCGCGGGACATAATCCGTGGACCATTTTCAGTCGTTTCAGTTTTCGGACTGTCACCCATGTCAGTCTAATGATGTCACCATGTCAGTCTAATGATGCCACCATGTCAGTCTAATAATGTCACCCATGTCAGTCTAATGATGTCAGTCTAATGATGACATCCATGTCAGTCTAATGATGTTACCCATGCCAGCCTAATGATGTCACCCATGCCAGTCTAATGATGTCAGTCTAATGATGTCAGCCATGCCAGTCTAATGATGTCAGTCTAATGATGTCAACCATGCCAGTCTAATGATGTCAGTCTAATGATGTCACCCATGCCAGTCTATTGATGTCAGTCTAATGATGTCATTCTAATGATGTCACCCATGCCAGTCCGTCAGTCTAATGATGTCACCCATGTCTGTCTAATTAGTCCGATTGCACTGCACGGAACATACATTTTCCACGTCAGGCACGGTTCCGTGTTTCCAGTTCTGATGGAGTCTTTGCAGTTGGAGATGATGATTATTTGGCCATGATATGTAGTTCACGGGTAGTGCTTAGCTCCTCGCTTTTTCAGCTTCATTAGGTTTGTAATTATTGTAAAGAATTCAGCCTTTTACACAATGAATATTGTTTTAAATATGTTCTTATTGTGCTCACCCTATGACGACAGTTGCTGGAGGGAATCATGATTGGCGACCGAACCCAGCGGAGTCTCTTCCCTCTAGACTTTCTTGTCGACCAGACCTCCGTGCTGGTGGTGTTAGTCTGCAGGACAACGAATAACTGGCAGTTGTCGTCCTGACCGAAGTAATACCTGAACCGTAGCGTGCACTGCTGGTTCTCTGTGGGTCTGAACCACGGGCTGGCCAGGCGTGCTGTACTGTTGATGCTTGCGTCACACATTTGGGCGGACATGTAGTAGTCGCCAGCTTTAAATACTGTCAACAACAACAACAACAAAAAACGTAGGTGTATGTTTTGGGGGCATTTATTTTGAGCCTCTACTGCCTTTTCGAATGGCCGGCAACAATAACTCGGACTGGTACACCCAAGCTACCCCGCACCCCCATCTTTACTCCTCCTTTTCTCAACCCTCCATCCCCACCACCACCGGTTCGACCATTCCCGCAGTTTTAACTTTGAGACTGAAAAGAGAGGACACGAGCGTTGTTAGAGGTCGCCAGAGAACATTGCTAATTATTACTAATGATTAACTCATTAAAGACGTGCCGCCTTTGGATAAAGCCGCGTAACGTGAGCCGCGTCTCGAATGAGTTAATCATATCTGATTTAACATGACAACTTTAATAAAAAATAAAACAAGGGTTCGATCGTTTGTACTTGCTCGGTCACTTGTATTTATAGTTGTTTAACTGATGTCGTTGGAGGTCGTGCAAGCAGCCAGGCGATTGGTCAGATTTAGGCGCGAAAGAAAAAGGACATTGCGCTGGTTTCTAATGTTGGCCCTTACGACTCAAGCCTGTAAAGTTTACAATCCAAGTCAGCAAAAGGTGTGTGGCCTTACATGCAAATGTTCTTAGTCGTACCCACGGGATCTCGTATCCTCTCGTGTTTGTCCAGCCACACTGGTCCTTCTGGAAATCACAGTTTGCTGAAATGAAAATGGCGCCCGATAGTATTCCCTTCACTGCCCACAAAAAACTCTACTTCAAGAGCCATAGATCCTCATGAGCAACCGAAAGTGCGGGGCTCATTAGGGTCTATGCCTCTTGTTCAAACTTATTTGTATCCATTGTTCATGGCGCGGCCGGAGGTCTTTCGCGTTGAATTTAACTCATTCATCCCGGCGCACGTACTTCCCAAATTTTGGAGGCGTCATATAACGACTATGCACCAGTTGCAGGAGATGGATCGACCATGATAATTCAAGGGCAGTGCCAGATTAGCATGGCGCCTGTCGGCGCCAAGCTAATCTGGCACTACCCTTGAATTAACATGGTCGACCCATCCGCTGCTGTAGTGCGTCAGGGCTGACTGAATTAAGCCGGGCTCTGTGGCACTGAAGCAGTTATTTCTTTGACTGCCGAGAAACACTGAACACTGCCCAGCTGCGTGAGGTACAAATTCTCATGAGCCCCCGAAGTTTCGTGGGCTGATGTGGATTAAAGCCTCTTGTTCCCCCCCCCCTCTCTCTCTCTCTCTCTCTCTCTCTCTCTCTCTCTCTCTCTCTCTCTCTCTCTCTCTCTCTCTCTCTCTCTCTCTCTCTCTCTCTCTGTATTTACGTTCTTTGTACGGCGGGAACTCTCTGACGGTGAATTAACACCGTCCTTGCCAACGGACGGACACTTTTGTTTCTGTCTTCACTGAACGACCGGAAGCCACAACTGCCCGAAGAACATGGACACAAAGTGGTCTCGGCAAGAGGCACGGATCCTTATGAGCCCCCCCCCCCCACCCCCCCCCCCCCCCCGCAGTCGCACTAACTTACCGCAGTCGCGGGGGCTCATGAGGATCTATGCCTCTTGCAGTTAGATCGAGTTCACTTGTTCTCGACGGTGAAGGGGTTAACGAGATTTTCACAAAGGGTTTCACGTTCAGGACACGGCAAAGATTCTCCCACCAAGGAGAACAGAGCGTGTGTTAGATATCAGAGGCACTGGATCAGATATAACCTACTCTCCACATCCTGACAGGGAAACAATCAGATCACTATGCATGTTATTTTCTCTCTTGGCTTGACTTCGCGAACGAAGATTTTATAGGAGTTGCCCACGACGTCTGCAGGCTTGTTCATGGCTGCGGAGGCCAATCCGAGACAGGCAGGTTCGACCGCAGTGGCTGCAGGGGAAGGTATGGCCGGGGTTCTGAGCTGCGGCATCTCTGTTTTTTCTCCTGAGCCGCTTGTCCTTAAGGCTAGCTCTGTGAGAGTCCTCAAAGGAGACAGCTGCCTTGTAAATGGTGGAGCGCCAGGTGTCACGGTCCGCAGCAAGCGAAGACCACTGGTGGTGGTCGATTTGGCAGGCACTAAGTGACTTCTTGAGACAGTCTTTGTATCTCTTCTTTGGTGCCCCTCTGTCACGGTGTCCAGTAGCAAGCTCGCCGAACAGGGTGATCTTTGGTAGGCGATGATCCTCCATCCTGGAGACATGCCCCGCCCAGCGGAGCTGTGTCCGCAGCAGCAAAGCCTCGATGCTCACAGTTTCAGCCTGTTCAAGGACCTCGACATTGGTGACATAGTCACTCCAGTGAATGCCCAGGATGGTACGCAGGCAGCGCTGGTGGAAGCGTTCGAGGAGTCGTAGTTGGCTGCGGTAGAGGGCCCAGGACTCGGAACCATACAGCAGGGTGGTGAGGACCACAGCTCTGTACACGCTGATCTTGGTGCCTGTTTTCAGCTGTTGATTGTGCCACACCCGCTTGAAAAGTCGCCCGAAAGCGCTGTTCGCTTTTGCCAGCCTGCTGTCAAGCTCCTTGTCCAGCTTGGCGTCCGACGTGATAATGCAGCCAAGGTAAGTAAACTGGTGCACTGACTTTAGTTCAGACTCGCCAATGGTGATGTGAGGAGGGCGATACACTGTCTTGGGTGCCGGCTGATGGAGGACCTCTGTCTTTTTCAGACTGACCTCGAGTCCAAAGAGCTGGGCAGCATCTGCGAAGCAAGAGGTGATGCGCTGCAGGGCTCTCTCTGTGTGTGCAACAAGGGCAGCATCATCAGCAAAAAGCAGCTCACGAATCAGTTGGTCTAGGGTTTTCGTGTGGGCCTGCAGTCGTCTGAGGTTGAACAGGCTGCCATCGAGACGATACCTGATGTACACTGCATCGTCATCATCAAGGTCCACTGTGGCTTGCTTCAACATCATGCTAAAAAAGATGGTGAAGAGGGTCGGTGCCAGCACGCAGCCCTGCTTTACGCCGTTGAGAATAGGGAATCGTTCTGAGAGGTCATTGTTGAGTCTGACCTGGCCTTGCTGGTCCTCGTGTAGCTGGACAATCATGTTGAGGAACTTTGGGGGACAGCCAAGTCGCTCCAGGATCTGCCACATGCCTTGCCTGCTCACAGTGTCGAACGCTTTTGTTAGGTCGACAAATGTTACGTACAGCCCTTTTTTCTGCTCGCGGCACTTCTCCTGTAGCTGTCTCAGCACAAAGACCATATCGGTGGTGCTCCTGTTTGCTCTGAAGCCACACTGGCCCTCTGGGAGTTGGTCTTCAGCGATGGCAGGTACCAGCCGATTCAGGAGCAGCCTTGCAAGGATTTTCCCAGCAATGGACAGCAGGGTAATTCCCCGATAGTTGGAACAGTCAGACTTCTCGCCTTTGTTCTTGTACAGGGTGATAACGACTGCATCACGGAGATCTTTTGGTAGTGTTCCTTCCTCCCAGCAGCAGAGAAAGAGGTCATGGAGCTTGTTGTGCAGTGCTGTGCCTCCATGTTTCCAGATCTCTGGCGGTATTCCATCAATGCCTGCTGCTTTGCCACTCTTGAGCTGGTGGATGGCTGTGAGGGTCTCTTCAGCGGTGGGCGGTTCGTCCAATTCAACCTTTACTGGGAGGTGTGGGATTTGTATGACGACTGCTTCTTGAACAGTGCGCTCAGCGCTGAAGAGGCTCTGAAAGTATTCCGACCAGCGGTTCAAGATGGAGGTATTATCTGTGAGGAGTGCCTGGCCATTCGCGCTTCGCATGGGACTTTGTACCAGGTGCCTGGGGCCATACACTGCTTTCAGTGCCTCGTAGAAGCCCCTGTAGTCACCATTGTCAGCACAAAGCTGGGTCCTCTGTGCAAGTCTGGTCCACCACTCATTCTGGAGATCTCTGAGCTTGCGCTGGAGACTGCTGCAGACGAGGCGGAAGGCAGACTTCTTCACAGGGCAGGAAGGCTGGGCTAGGTGGGCCTGATGGGCGGCTCTTTTTTATGCTATGTGTTCCTGGATCTCTACATCGTTTTCGTCAAACCAGTCTTTGTTCTTCTTTCTGGCGAAACCCAAGACTTCTGCAGAGGATTTTGTAATAGCAGTTTTCAGTTGTTCCCAAAGTGTTTCAGGGGAGGAGTCTACTGGGTCCGCTGTGTCTTTGAGCCTGCGCTGTAAATCTGTCTGAAAGGCAGCTTTCACGTCGTCACGCTGAAGGCTGGCAACATCAAGCTTTTTCTTGGGGGGCCCCCATTTCTTGGGTTTTGGCCTGAAGTGGAGCCTGAGTTTGCAGCGGACAAGGCGGTGGTCAGTGTGGCACTCTGCGCTGGGCATCACTCTGGTGAGGAGGACGTCACTGCGGTCCCTCTGACGCACTAGGACATAGTCGAGAAGGTGCCAGTGTTTGGAGCGAGGATGCATCCAGGTGGTCTTTCGACTGTCCTTTTGCTGAAAAGTAGTGTTGGTGATGACCAGTTGCTGCTCCGCACAGAACTCCAACAGTAGGCGGCCATTGTCATTGCAGTCCTTTTCAGCAGGCTCTGCCAGGAGGGTTGGGGAGTACACACTGAGAAGGGTGACGTGTTGCTGGTGTCTCAGTGCGAGGCGCATGGACATGATGCGGTCTGAGTGGCCCGTTGGTAGGTTTTCCAGCTTAGTCGCAATGGATGTCTTGACCATGAAACCCACGCCTGAGAGCCGTCTTTCTGATGCAGGCCTGCCTGACCAGTAGAGTGTGTACCCAGCACCAAGTTCTTGGAGGCTGCCTTCGTCCGGAAGGCGTACTTCGCTGAGCGCGGCGATGTCGATGTTTAACCTCCGCAAGCATGGCGTGGGGAACTGCCTGTTACTTTACCTAATCTTAAAATAACATCATGCATTGTCTAAATAAAAATATGAAAGAAAGTAGGACTGGTACAAATGTTTGCGTGTAAAGGTATAATACAATGATTGAACTAAAGGTCTACTAATTTCAAGACAAATTCCAGTGTTTTTGTAATTGTTGTTGTTGTTGTTGTTTTTACATGGAAACATATGGCAATAAACTACCTTATCTTATCTAGAGCTTGATTCTACTAAAGGTCTACTAGAGCATGGTTGGAGTAAAGGTCTACTAGAGCATGACTGAACTAAAGGTCTACTAGAGCATGATTGGAGTAAAGGTCTACTAGAGCATGACTGGAATGAAGGTCTACTATTGCTTGATTGGACTAAAGTTCTACTATTGCTTGATTGGACTAAAGGTCTACTAGAGCTTGACTGGACTAAAGGTCTACTAGAGCTTGATTAAACTAAAGGTCTACTAGAACATAATTGGACTAAAGGTCTACTAGAGCTTGATTGGACTAAAGGTCTACGGGAGACTGATTGGACTAAAGGTCTACTAGAGACTGTTTGGACTAAAGGTCTACTGGAGCTTGATTGGACTAAAGGTTTACTAGAGCTTGATTGGACGAAAGGTCTACTAGAGCTTGACTGGACTAAAGGTCTACTAGAGCCTGATTGGACCTATTTCACTCTCGTTGCACTTACCGCTGCCGTATGTCTTGTCCATTCGGTTGTAGCAGCTGAAAAAAATACACAGTGACCCAATGTCATTATCGGATGATAGGCTTGTGGTTCTGACTATCTGATTTATTGTTTTGATTCATTGATTTATTCATTGATTGTTTGGTTGATTCATTTGTTTATTCGTTCATTCGTTCTTTTATTGACTGACTAATTAATTGTCCGTCATTAATTCATTGGTTAATATTCATTTTGTCTACCGGTAGACTTTGAGATGGAACTATTCTGAGCACGTTCCGTAGTAGGCAAATGACGAACATAGGCCGGCACACATTAGACTCTGACAGTGAATTAACACGATAAAAATTACGTCATGCCTGTTGAACGTACATTTGGCGGGAAACGCCGCGCGTGTGTGTGTGTGTGTGTGTGTGTGTGTGTGTGTGTGTGTGTGTGTGTGTGTGTGTGTGTGTGTGTGCGCACACGAGTTTCTCCTGTGTCTGTGTACGTACAGGTCTGAAAGTTTAGTAAATGTTTCCTCCAAGATGTATCTCGGAGTGCTTTTCAGCATTTTTAAATTGGATTACTCATTAAAAAGAAAAATTGTCATTTATACAAATTCGGTTGACCCGTATTTGAGTCAGTAATGTGTGGGATATTCATAATTTCATTTGAAATATGAATTCAGCTAGCTTCGAGAATCAGTTACTTGGGTTTAACACCGATCAGGCGATTAAGGCCATCTCACGGCAGTAGCTTCGAAAAAAGAAATTGTTTGAGTTCGTTAACTAGCTTTGTATCTATTCAATGTTTTTGTAAAATATTATTCATCGCAGAAAAAAATGTCAACACAAAGAATTCTCGACTTCAGACAGTGACGGTGACGTAAAAGCGCTAGCCACATTATACATTGTTTCTGTTATAAATTGTTACTGAACTGACGTAAAACATGAATTGACACAATCTCTCTCTCTCTCTCTCTCTCTCTCTCTCTCTCTCTCTCTCTCTCTCTCTCTCTCTCTCTCTCTCTCTCTCTCTCTCTCTCTCTCTCTCTCTCTCTCTCTCTCTCTCTCTCTCTCTCTCTCTCTCTACCTACGACAGTTGATTTAGGAAGACCGCTTAAAGAAAGTCGGTTGACCCACATTTGAGTCCGTAATGTTCACTAGGAATTTTGGATATCTAACTTTGAAATAGACAAAGGGTGAGTTCGTAATCCAGCGTTGTTAGTACCTCTTCAATTTTTTTTAATAATAATTAATTCATTTTTGAAAGTTTTTTATCCAGTATATACTCCCATAAATAATAATAATAATTACGGTATTTATAATGCGCTTATCGTATAATGATCCTCGCATGCCACGCCAACTCCTGTATGGTGCACTCTCAAAAGGCCACAGGAAGCAAGGACGGCCAAAGAAACGCTTCAAAGACTGCTTAAAAGACATCCTCAAGCACTGCGTCTTCCTGGGTAAAGGAACTTGAAGCACAAGCACAAGACAGATCTGCTGGCATGCCGCCACCAGGAAAGCCTGCACGCTCTTTGAACACAATCGGCGCGAACGGATCACCAGTGCCAGAGCTCGCAGAAAGACAGCGTCGACTCTCCCCACAGCTACGTTCCAGTGCCCCCATTGCCCTCGCAGATGTGGCTCCAGGATTGGCTTGGCCAGCCACACCCGCACTCACAAATAGAAGCCACGCACAATGACGACATCATCGGTTTCGATGGTCTACCCATTATCTTATAACAATTATAACTCTAAGCGCGCACTCACAACTCGCGCACGCATGCGCACGCTTTGGACAACGACTCACGTACCACAAATAGTGAAATACATTACGACAGTCTGCTTAGGGTGGGTACTATAGTACTAGAACGGTTGAAAGAGGTGAGTTTTGAGGGCGGACTGGAAGGAGGAGAGAGAGTGTTTCTGACGGAGAGAGAGTGGGAGAGTGTTCCAGGTGGATGGACCGTATACTGAGAAGGAGCGGGGGCCGAAAGTGCTGAGTTTGGTGCGGGGGATGTGGAGGCGGAGTGGGTCGGAGGCGGAGCGGAGGGAGCGGGGAGGAGTGTAGGTGTGAAGTAAGTTTGGCATAGGCTGTGTGGAAGAAAACAATCAGCCCCGGAAGAGGCTGCGTGCTTATCGGATGAGTGACGTGAAACATCAAATGTGTCACTGTGTACACAGCGTCGTGAAGCGATGCCATGACGTCAAACGTATAGCGACGTCATTTTGCTTATCGTGCTATTATTCTTCAGAATTCCTGACGCTACACGAACCCATATAGCGTACTAATGGTGGGAAGCGCTGTGTGTCCGTCTTTATTTGTGTGCGCCGGCATGTGTGTTGGTCACAGATTGGCTTAGAGAGGAGGGAAATGGATCAGAAGGATAAGCTTAACTCATTCGAGACGTGCCGCCTCTGGATACGCGGCTTATGTCTGAACAACTCTGAATGTTCCTAAAAGAAAAACACATGTGAGCTCCAAACAATACGGTATACTTTGGGATGACATCCTCATCTTGTTTTAATCTGTTGTTGCTTCTTTCGGTCATGTAATATCTCATTAATGTTGTAATCCCGGTTGTGATGAAATGCAATCTAATATTAAAGGGTAACAACTGTGTTTGTTCCACCCACATTGAGAATGAAATGCACCATATGTAATGAACCCAAACTGTCAGAGCGCGTTGTCAGTGTCTGTATCAGCTGCTTACGTTTGATCACCCTGCGTGTTTCCGGTCGTCAAGAGTGGCCCCGCCACAAACAGAAAAAAGATACAAGTAGCAGGAAGTACCGGCTGCATGCCTATCTGTGGCATTTACTAATCTGAAAAAAAAGATAAGATAAGATAAGATAGTTTATTGCCATATGTTTCCATGTAAAAAACAATAAAAGCATTATAATGTGTCTTGATGTCAGTTACTAAGACAAAAATAGTACACACACACACACACACGCACACACACACACACACACACACACACACACACACACACACACACACACACACACACACACACACACACACACACAGAGTAAACTCTAAAATATGATTTGCATGCTAAATACTAAGCAAATACTGGTGTTAAACATGCAGATCAGGCACGCCTCACTGATTCAGTTATAAGCTGACTGAACACATTCCGACAAGTTCTGACTCGCCACTCGCGCTCTCTCCAATCAGTCCGGCAGATCAGAGAGAGCGCGAACAGCCAGAGGGACTAAACCGTTGCGGAATGCATCAATAGATAACCTATCGAGATAATAATCTCCAGAAAGTTCATTCATTCATTTATTCATTCATTCAATCATGAATGTTCGTTGGAAGTAACATTGACATGCCTCTTAATTAAATTCAGGACATTTTTTAAAGTCCCTTCTATTTATAGAAGGGACTTTTTAGGACGGGTCGCGGTGGGGCGAATTTAATAGCATGTCCATGATGTCAAAGGCGGGCAGGCTAAACCTCTAACAATTAAAGTAACAAGATAAAAATTACGTCATGTCTAGTTACGCTAACCTCGCTGCAGAGCGTACATTTGGCGCGAAGCGCCGTATGTGCGTATGTATGTGCGTGTGTATGTATGTGTGTGCGTATGTATGTAAACAAGAGAATCTCTGACATTTCTGTACACACATACTTGAAATTTGGCAAAGTACTTTCTTAAGTGGGTGGCTAAGAGAGCCTCCGAGCATATTGTAATTGAATGTCTCTTTGAAGACATAAACAACCGTTTATAGGAAGTCGGTTGACCCATATTAGAGTCCGTAATTTTTGTCATATTTACTTGAACTTTTACATATAGCTAGTTTGGAGAAAGACATTAGATGAGTTCGTTAGCCAGCTTTGTATCCTTTCAACGTCTTTAGTAAAAATTAATTCTTTTTAGAAAATAATTAAAACAGTTTTTTAAAAAAAACTTCACTTCTAGAGAAAGTGAGTGTCGGTGACGTAAAAGAAGCGACTCCATCACCACGCAGACACTGATACTCCAAATATGACGTAATTCTCTCTCTCTCTCTCTCTCTCTCTCTCTCTCTCTCTCTCTCTCTCTCACACATATGCGCACATCTCCAAGAGGCATAGATCCTCATGTGCCAGCAGGGCCAATGAACATCTATGCCTCTTGAGGATGTTTGGAGCGCGCGCATGCACTCAGGCACACGGACACGCACTCGCAAACACACACATCGACGCGCTTTCGGAAGAGCATGCAGGTGTACTTAGTATAGCATGTAGCTAGGTAAAGTCAACCTGATTTCACACAATTTATAGCAAGACTGAAATTGTCCATTTTTGCAAGTCTTGAAGCGAAAGCAGAATTTATATCACGTTAAATATAAAATTACGTAAAAACAAAAAAATACGTCATGACAAATGGCGTTTGACAAACCAATGACACATATGCGCGCATCTCCAAGAAGCATAGATAATCAAGTGCCCGGAGGGCGCATGGACATCTATGCCTCTTGAGGATGTTTGGAGCCCGCTCATTCACTTAAGCACACGCACACGCAAACGCAACCTGATTTCACACAAATTATAGCAAGACTAAAATTGTACGTCAAATTCTAGTTTTGTCACCATTTTCCGAAGTCTTGAAGCGAAAGCGATCGAAAAATCTCTTGTCACGTTAAATATAAAATTACGCACAAAAACAAAAAAAAAAAAAAAAAATGCGTCATGAAAAATTACATTTGACAAAACAATGACGTGTGTGCACTGCGCGCCCCTTCTAGAGTTCACTATGACGCATTCGCACATATGTTGGGCTTACAATGGTTCATCCCATCTTGTTTTGTTTACGAATATTCTTTCGAACAAACCTATTGCTTAGCATGTCCACTAATGATGTTCATTTTTACGGGGTAAATTGTCAACATTTCTTAATGACAGATTTAGATCTTTAATCTCTTAATAGGAGACGGACAAACATGACATTTCAAGGGTGGTTCCGTAACAATCTACTATGACTAGTTTACCATAATCCTTGAACTATCATGGTCGCTCTGTTTCCTGAACTGGCTGTTAGTCCTTAGGGTACAAGACACAAATCTACCAATCTGGACCATAACCCCTACACTGCCAGAGATCGGGGATTTCGCGTCTGAAACCACTGTACATTGACCGACATTGGCGTGAAGAACACAGATGTAAATTTGACCAGACGTGGGCACGGAGAACACAGGACTAGCAAGAGACATGAATCCTCATGAGCCCCCGCGAATGCGGGGGCTCATGAGGATTTATGTCTCTTGCAGATGGGTGGCGTTCACCTGGCTTCGGCAGTTAACCGGTTAAGACTTAAATATGTCAAAATCTAACAGCAAGTTTTTCAGGACTTCAAATTTAAACAAAAGATGAAAAAGGATTGATTTCTTCAATAACAACAAAAACAACAACAGCAACAACAACGACAACAATAACAGCAATAACAACAAAAGAGATATACAAAACAGCTTACTAGCAGATCCCACCCTTGGAGTCGTAATGATGCTTGCTTGCGACCACACCGGTATATGAACAACAACTTGTTGAGCGAGAACTTTCCTGTTGCCATTTGCCGATCCCGGAAGTAAATGAACTGCACACTATCATAGAGCCGTCATCGTATTGCAGTCTATTCTTTCTATCAATTATTGTGGTTTGTCACACAGTATGGAGGTTACGTTTGCAACAAACGACTGCCATTTACGAAAGGGAGAGAAGTCACGTGACATTTTACTAGTGCGGTTTTCATCGTCGGGGTCTCGTACCGCAATAAAATCAGAGCAGGCAGTGGTTGAGGTCAGAAGGAGGGAGTCAGCAGTTACTTATGTCCTTGAATTGTGTGATCCTCACATTTGTATTGCTGTGCGGTGTGAGAGCGAGTATAGCTATTTGTTGGTGAATAAAATCGGGAAGCGTCTCCAATAGACGGTGTTCGGGAAAGTCAGAAGAGTGCCCAAACTGTCACGGGATTTGACTAAAACAGTGGATTAAAAGCCATGACAAACACTCGATATCGCATGTTTGTCCTGGCTTTTAATCCACTGTTTCCGTCGAAACACGTGCAATTTTGATCTATTTCTGATTTCGTGTGAGGATTAGCGTTCAACTGTTCGATGTATACTAATCAAGGAAACGATAGCCAGTCAATTCTGAAGAAATCAGTTTCACGAGCAGCAAAATGACGTCATTGTGAGCTTCATGTTATGAATCGGCATCTTCAAATTCAAATTCAAAAAAACTTTATTGTGTCAGTCTAGCCGACAACTTTTCTTTGGTTGGGATCACATGCGCGCGTACAGTTTTAGCTACATTATGACAATGGTTAAAAAATAAATAAATAAATAAATAAATAAATAAATAAATAAATAAAACCACCACTACATGACGACAGTGTTAGTTGTATAGGAGTGAGTCTGCCACTTGCAAGATGCCACTGCGACATCTGACGTGCAAGTTCCTCGACGGCGTCAACAAGGAGAGAGAGAGAGATATGCTAGTTAACATCTGATGTAGATTCTGTATGTAACTTTTTCGTCGTGAAAAAAAACAGTGTCATGACGTAAAGTCTACAATTACGTCAGTTTGCTCTTTATGCAGAAGCAATCGTTCTTTTTCAAAACGTAATTTGCATGACGAAAACGAAACTATCACAGTACGATGATTCGTAAAGAATGCACGTCGTTTCAGAACGAATTTGCTTTCGTTCGTTGTTGGTATAGTTGTTTGCTGCAGTCGTAACCTCGATCACTAATGACAGCAGTGTTAGCTATACTGACGAGCAAAAGAAATGCGACATATTTGGAATCATCGGAAACACTAAAGTGTCACTAAACTAAAGTGTTTCCAGTGATTCAAACATTATCGCATTTCTTTTGCTCGTCAGTATACATGTATCACGAATCGTTATGAACTAGTCATTCAGTGAGCACATCTCATCAACCTACATTTAGCTCTGTGTTAGGCCCGGGCGCAAACGTCCATCGGACCAACGTCAACCGCTGTTGGCCCGCGCAAGCTGTGTGTGTGTGTGTGTGTGTGTGTGTCTGTGTGTGTGCGTGTGCATGCCTGTGTGTGTGTGTGTGCGCGCGCGCGCGTGTGTGTGTGTGTGTGTGTGTGCGTGTGCGTGTGTGTGTGTGCGTTTGTGCGTTTGTGTGTGTGTGTGCGTGTGTGTGTGTGTGTGTGTGTGTGTGTGTGTGTGTGTGTGTGTGTGTGTGTATGTGTACAACTGTGCAGGGGCCTACAGCGACTGGTGGACCTCAAGTGGTGCGGGGGCTCATGAGGATCTCAGCCATCTCTATGTTGTTCTTTGTGTCCCGGTAGCTGAGTGGTAGCTGCCACCAAACTTGCTGTCTCTCTCATCTTATCTCGCATCGACTATTGCAACTCTCTCCTTTCCGGTCTCCCTCACTCCACCATCTTCACTCTCCAACGCGTCCAGAACAATGCTGCCCGCCTCGTCCTCAGAAAGAAAAAATCCGACCACATCACACCCCTGCTCAAACTCCTTCACTGGCTCCCCATCCCCCAACGCATCCAATACAAAGTTCTGTCTCTCTGCTACAAATCCCTGAACAACTGCGCTCCTGCCTATCTCTCCAACTTACTTCACCCCTACACACCTTCCCGCTCCCTCCGCTCTGCCTCCGACCCTCTCCGCCTCCACATCCCTCGCACCAAACTTAACACTTTCGGTCCCCGCTCCTTCTCCGTCTACGGTCCATCCATCTGGAACACTCTCCCACTCTCTCTCCGTCAGAAACACTCTCTCTCCTCCTTCCAGTCCGCCCTCAAAACTCACCTCTTTCAACAGTTTTAGCACTATATCACCGCACTCCCCACCCCAAGCTGACCGTCGTAATGTATTTCACTGTTTGTGGTACGTGAGTCATTGTCTAAAGCGTGCGCATGCGTACGCGAGTTGTGAGTGTGCGCTTAGAGTTATAATTATTATAAGATAAGCGCATTATAAATACCGTAATTATTATTATTATTAGTGGAAGGGTAAAAAAGTCGAAAGAGAGCGACGCGTGAAAGTGTCGGTAGTCGGCTGATAGTGCTTGGCCACGGCGGGCTATCGGCTGTCGGTTTATTTTCCACTGAAGGTGATTTTGGTTGTCGGCTAATGCGAGATTCACCTAGCAACCCACCCAATAAGCATCACCAGAGGACAACAATTATCCGATACCCCACAACATCCTAAGCAGCTTCGGGCACGTACTACCTTCAGCCTGGGGGTTAAAAACCAGCTTTTAAAGTTGCCGCGGCCATTTGCTTACATTAGACCGGACACCTACTAACATCCGAGTGTGCTTCCGCGACAAGAAATATAGATCTCTCTACCCTACAGATATATAGATCTCTCTCCAGATTGCTCTACTCTACAGATCTCTCTACCCTACAGATATCTCAGCTGCAGTGTCTAGTGTTCAGAAAAAAAGGAAATAGTGCTGCAATAACAACAACAACAACAACAAGAACAACAACAACAAAACACCACGTTATTGCTCTTATCATGAGAGAGAGAGAGAGAGAGAGAGAGAGAGAGAGAGAGAGAGAGAGAGAGAGAGAGAGCGAGAGAGGAGAAGAAGAAGAAGAAGAAGGAGCAGACCACAGTTCATACTGCTCATGTCATTTTTACAGCGAACCAGTTATCAGTCACAGGTCACTCGAGGGGAGGGGGGAGGGGGGGGGGAGGAAAATTGTTGCTAGATAAATCACACATTGTTCTGCCACCCTGGGAAATACCCTGCGAGTGGTGTTAACCCTTTGCCACGCAGAAACCAAGGACCAGCATAGCACACACATGGCAGGTATTGTATTAGTTTCACGCCATGATTTCCAACTCAGCAAGAGGCATAGATCCACATGAGCCCCCGCAGCTGCGGGGGCTCATCAGGATCTATGCATCTTGCATCTGTGTGTTGTCATTTAGTTCTGGGAGTTAAGGGGTTAATCGTAACAGCCCATGTCAAGGAGCTTTCGCCACGAGCCAGTGACATGCACTATATACAAACAGGATGCGCCGTCAGCTCGTGCCGTGTTGTTAGTTTCAGGTCGTGATTCTCCACAGAGAAAGAAAACAATGCACAATAACTGCAACAACATGTCAGCGCCATCTGCACGAAACGTTGATCCACCTGAACCCAAACGGGACTACGCCTCTTTGTCACTTTGTTTGTATTTGTGGATGGGAGCGACGATCGATCTTAGTTCTCTGTGACGGTTTCAGAGTCAGTGTGACGTAATTTTCTGTCCGCTAACAGTGTTCGGGTGAAAGCTAAGTTCCCGCAGTCTGGACACATGCAAGAAATGTCCTGGTCGACTTCGGACAAAAATGGACACTGTGCACTAGCAAGAGGCATAGATCCTCATGAGCCCCCGCATCTGCGGGGGCTCATGAGGATCTATGCCTCTTGCGGACAGCACTTTGTGTCCATGTTCACTGGGCGGAGACTCTTTCACGCCAAGTCGACACAGATTTCAGACACACAGTCTGCCGCCACTGTCAGTTCATTGATGGAATGTTACCGACCTAGTACCATGCCCCACACACAGGTGTATATCAAACGTCAGGGCTGCTGCCCTAAGTAGGACTACCGTAGCTCAAATTCCAGGTCTCTTTGCGTGATGTGAGAAATCGAAAACGCCGAAAAACACACCTGAACCAGATTGCTCTAAAAATCATGACGTCATGAGTGTAAAAGACAGAGTGTGTTGCATCCCAGCCTAGGTATGGCCCCGACCTCGGATAAACTGACGTATAATATAACGCTCAGATAAGGCAAGGGAAATTGTAATTTCAGGTTGAATTGAAGAAAATAAATCTTAGCATGGATAAAATAACGGTATGTCACTGACCCACACACGTACACATCCTAGGTTTTTTTACTGCGCACTGCCCAGCTGAACAACTAGCTCGTCCTCAACACACTGACTCACCACACATTTACCATGACGCTGCATCGTGCACGCAACGCATACAGAAAGTTCCGGCAAGTCCACTAAATCAGTCAAATCCTACCCTGACATGTCCAGTCACGATGATCTCCGTTACAATGGCAGATGAACGGACCATGAGAGTTGAACGGTGGTGACGGGAATAGCTGGACGCCTCAAGGCCGTTGATCTCATGAACTAGTATGTCATCGTCATAGAACATGTCACAAATTGTCGACTGGTGTGGAGAGTGAGCGATACGTTACTGGGTGGTCAGTCCGCAATAGATTCACACCCAGTATGTCTGGCCACCACGTCTACTGCCGGACCACGAAAAGCAAAACTCACATGCAAGAGGCGTAGATCCTCATGAGATCCAGCAGTTACGTGGGGTCATGAGGATATAGACCTCTTGTTGGCGTCATTCATCTTCGTGAGCCACTGAGACCTCATTACCATATAGCATAATTATAGACCTCTTGTTGGCGTCATTCATCTTCGTGAGCCACCCAGACAAGTTTATCCAGGCAGCCAGCCTGCGACGGTTTCACTGACGACAGTTCCAGACACTGGCGGTGATGGGGTTAAACCCCGCCATGTACCGTGTAATATGCGATTATCACTGAGTAACGCTATAGGCGCCTATTACACGGTACACGGCGGATTTTAATGAGGGTCATTTCAGCCGGATAGCCGAGGACGTGTCTTTGCGGCAGATCAGAGAGCGAAGCTCCTGCTGGAAGCGGGACGACTGGCCGACGTAGACGAAGAAGTTGAGCGAGCTGTTGAGCACTAGGAAGGCGCAGGAGGTCTGGTAGGTAGCGTGGAAGATGTTACTGTAACGGCCCGTCGACCAAAAGTCTTGCACGAGAAAGCGGGTTAAGGTCAAGGCTACCATGGGAGCGGTGCACGCGATGTAGATGCACGAGACGGTCACGAGCATCTTCACCAGCGCCATCTGCCGGCCGTGGCCCGAGTTGCTGGTGTTCTGGCGCCACGCCATAGCTTTCTTCAGGTTGGCCACGGTGATCATTGTTGCTATGGTAACTATGAGATAGGTCATTAAGGTCACGACTGGCAGGACAAAGTGATCCACAGTGTCGATCAGTGTCTGATGCTGGATGTAAAAGTCGGAGTGACCCAACGCAAACCCGATGTCCCCGCTGACAACGTCCCGGACAGACACCACACTGTGCATGACGATGTACACACAGCACAGCACGTTGATGATCAGCACGATGGAACAGGACAGCAACACCACCGTCCTTGTCTTGACCAGCGTGGCGGCCTTCATGGGAAACATCACGCACACACACCTCTCCACAGCAATGATGGCGGTCAGCCAGCCCGAGGAGTACATGAAGCCGAACGAGAAATTCATCAGCCATTTCCGGATATTCCACTTGAGAAACTCTTTCAACTCGTATTTGGTATCATTCACAAAACAAGACGGACCGCGGCCAAGGAATATGGTGGTGACAAAGAGCAGGTCCACGAGCGCGAGAGAGAAGAGCAGGAAGTTCATGCGGTCACGGAGACCCTGGCGGGCAAACACGATGGCGTTCAGCACGTTGCCAGGGGCGCACACAAAGAACAGAGATGTCTGGATACCGCATTCAGCCACGAAGACAATCTGCCGGAGTGTGCTGTAGCTGATAACGTTGTCAGGATTGTCCCACGGCTTGAAGACTTCAGTAGTCGTGCTGAGATTCACGCCCAGATGAGAAATGGCGGAGGTGGTGCCTGGCTCTGAAACACCGCTCTGTACTACACGCGCGTCGCTTGTCATGTTCCAGAACCATCCATCCTCCGTGGAGGGCGGAGCACCGGGCCACATCGCTAGCACGTGTTCAGGTGATGAATGTGCCCTGGGCTCTACAGTCAGTGTTGGGTTAAACATCGTGTCAGCTTCACGCAGCTCACTTCAGGTCAGAAGAACTTCACGCTTCCAAGTGTTGTAAAGCAACAGATTTATTGTGTACGAGTTCTGATGTCCGGAAATTCAGCTGTATTTATGACAGAATGATGGCGGCCGCAACATGCCCCGGGACATTCAGCTGTATTTATAACAATGATGACGGCCGCAACATGCCCCAGGATTATAGTAGACGTGTTTTAATTATGCAATGAAGGTAGGAGGAGAAAAATACAATGTGACAAACAAGTGATCATTCAACAAAATGATAAAATAATTCCCCCTCCCCCTATTACAAATATGAAATCCGTGAAAGCACGTACACACACACACACACACACACACACTCACACACACACACACACACACACACACACACACACACACACACACACACACACACACACACACACACGCACGCGCGCACACACACACAAACATACACGTGCGTGCGCAATATTTGTTTTCCCCACGATCGACATTTCGCGACAAAATGAGTCTGACTTGTCAAACGTTTCACCCAAAAAATAAACTAACTGACTTTGTTTTAATACCTGCTTGAGTCTCTGATGAAGAGTCGGGAACAATCCATAGATTAGTCAGTCTTCAGTCTGTTCAACAGTGTATCACATGGAATCAGTCAGCTGGATACAAACTGGTCTCATCAAGAGGCATAATAGATCTCACGAGCCCCCGCAGTTACCATGGCACTTGAGGATCTATTCCCCTTGCATCTGGGTGGTGTCAGTTGTGTTCCGACAGTCAAGGAATTAACGGAAACTGATCAACATTAAAATGGAATCATGACAGACTGCATTACAATAATAATAGACTAGGTACATGTATTGTCAGGTTCAGTTTGTCAACTTACCGCCGGTGTAACGCGCCACAACCACACTCACGTCAGATCACGCCGGCGGTAATTCTGAATTTAATTAAACTGAATTGAACTGAACTGAACTGAAATGAACTGAATTGAACTGAACTGAACTGAAATGAACTGAATTGAACTGAACTGAACTTAATAAAATTCATTACCCTTTAACCCTGTCCGTGTCGGTAGCGGTTTTTGTCGCGATGATTCCGACAGGAATAACAACCTGACATCCGACAGGAATCATCACGACAATAACCGCTACCGACACGCAAAGGGTTACAAGATTTCATAAGGTGAAAATTCTCCTTCATGGCTAACAAAATATAAAGCTCGCAGTTAGGACATTTACCACGTTAGAAACATTTACGTTCACTGTGTACATATCACTGATTTGGCAAGCACGATCCGCCTCACACACTCATGTTGCACGTTGGCCTACACACTCCGCAAGGATGGTTCATACTTTCACCGTAAGTTGAATGTTGGCGCAAGTTGACCCGGGGTCAATCTGGCGTGAGAGTCATTTTGACCTGTTACTCCCCTAACGCAAACTAGCCACGCCAAAGCGACCCCGGCACCAAAATGACGGGGTCGAGCTGACGTAGGAGTCGTTCTCGCGTGTTACACCGGCTACGTGTGCCTCATACATTATCTATATTTAACCCGTTAAGTGCCGAGAACATTCTAACACCCCCAACTACAAGAGGTATAGATCCTCATGAGCCCCAGCAGTTGCACTAACTTACCGCAGTTGCGGGGGCTCATGAGGATCCATGCCTCTTGCTGACACCACTTTGAATCTATTGCCCTGGAACAGCGAGGGCTTGCTGGTGTTGGACTGAAAACGACTGCAGAAACAGTTTCCGTCAACAGGCATTGAAGGGGTTAACATGACATGCCACTGGCAAAAAAACTACAGAAACGCCATTGATTTTGTGATGACATTATCCTGTACAATTACGTACATGGTCAATAGCATTTTTAGGCCCACATTCACGTCATGTTAATGTGTCATGTGTCATGTTACAACAAAAGAAACAGCGCGACATCTGACATTTCACTCCGACTTGTTGTCCCAAATGCGAGCTCAGTACCATTAATCAATACTGACTGGCTTTGACGTTGGTTGTTTGTTCGGCATAGTTTTCTTTTCCTTTCTGTCCGAATTATTTTCCCGATATTACCAGAGAGGAAACAGACGAGGTAACCACGCTGATGTTCTTAGTGACATATTTAACCCTTTGGCTGTCTAACGCTTTTTGTGGGGGTGGAGGTGGCGGGGGCTGTGTGTATGTCACCTGAACATCCACTTCCTCCAGATACTTTTACAGGAGGGGTACGCGCGGGATGAAATGATGTGGGGATGGGGGCGGCGGGGGAGGGGGGGAGAGGGGGTACAAAATATTTTTGGCCTTTGTTGAGGGGGGAGGGGTCCAGATCCCCTGGAACCACCCCTACCCCCCGATCCGACCCTGCCTGGGTGTTTAAAGCGCATGCAATCAATTTAGAATGAACACACTGACAGACACGCATTGGTCTTCACTTCTACATCTCACACGCACTCGCATTCATAGACACACCCGCTTACACACGCATCGCATGCAAAACTCCACACACACACACACACACACACACACACACACACACACACACACACACACACACACACACACACACGCACTCTCAGGCAATAAAGACTGAGATGAACTGTAAAAGAACTGGACTAATTTATTCCAGTAAATGTGTACAGAATCGGGGAATCATCAATGGACATAGTAGCCAGATTATATACAAGTTTGACGCGCAGTCACGTGTAAAGTGAAGGGATATTTGTCTGGCTGACAACAACACTGAAGACTACACGCTTTGAGACCCCTTCACTGCCGAGAAAAAGTTAACACGATCCAATTGCAAGAGGCATAGATCCTCATGAGCCCCCGCGACTGCGGGGGCTCATGAGGTTCTATGCCTCTTGCTGCTGCCAATCTGTGTCCATGCTTCTTGGGCGGTGTTGGCTTCTGGTCGTGGAATGAAGACAGCTTTCAGAAAGAACAATGTCCGTACAGTGGCTATGAATGAAGACAGCTTTCAGAAAGAACAATGTCCGTACAGTGGCTATGAATGAAGACAGCTTTCAGAAAGAACAATGTCCGTACAGTGGCTATGAATGAAGACAGCTTTCAGAAAGAACAATGTCCGTACAGTGGCTATGAATGAAAACAGCTTTCAGAAAGAACAATGTCCGTACAGTGGCTATGAATGAAGACAGCTTTCGGAAAGAACAATGTCCGTACAGTGGCTATGAATGAAGACAGCTTTCAGAAAGAACAATGTCCGTACAGTGGCAGGGAAAGAAGACAGCTTTCAGAAAGAACAATGTCCGTACAGCGACAGGGAAAGAAGACAGCTTTCAGAAAGAACAATGTCCGTACAGTGGCTATGAATGAAGACAGCTTTCAGAAAGAACAATGTCCGTACAGTGGCTATGAATGAAGACAGCTTTCAGAAAGAACAATGTCCGTACAGTGGCTATGAATGAAGACAGCTTTCAGAAAGAACAATGTCCGTACAGTGGCTATGAATGAAGACAGCTTTCAGAAAGAACAATATCCGTACAGCGGCAGGGGAGGGGTTAACTCCAGGAGAGAACGAACGCGAGGCTCTGAGTCTCTAAAAATGGTCTGATTGCTAATAAGTAAAGCATTGACATCAGTCAACAGCAGGTTATAGCCTTGTGCATACACTACAGCTGACGTTTTAGTGATCTCTAGTGCAGTTGATGTCGTTATTCATACAAATAATATAGGACGCAACCACAACAAAAATATCCGGCAAACGATACTCTACTGCCGTACGTAAAATCTACTACGTAAGCATAGAGCTAAATTGCACAGTGTTTGCGTTTAGCGACTGTTGGTGTGTACGTAGGTCGGTGTGTTTTCAATGTCCTGGTGTGCGTTCCTGGCCTATCTATAATAATTCTCTATTGTTAAGCTGATGCTGTTGACAGTCCGTAGGACTACTGCGTTCTTCTGAAGCAAAAGTCCATCGGGCCCTTGTCGGCCGCTGTTGACCCGCGCACAACTGATGTAGGTCCGTATGTGTTCAATGTCCTGGTGTGTGTTCCTGGCCTGTCTATAAATAATTATCTATTGTTGAGCTGATGTTGTTGCTGTGCGCGGGCCAACAGCGACCGACAAGGGCCCGATGTACTATTGCGCATTTTTGTTAAACACAGAGCAACATGTAAAATCATAGATGCACTCGCTGCCCTACTGGTTGATAATGTATGATGCGTACATTGGTGTACTGTTTGACGCCGATGTTCCGGTTTTGTGTTCGTCCCTCTCTGTATGTTGATCTTCACAACAGTGTGGCCACCACCAGAGAGCAATACAATTCGACTCCCACAGTATGGCCTGCTGGTAAGTCGTTTTTTTTTTGTTTTTTTTTTCTTCTCCTTTATTAATCTTTTTCTTGTACTTTAGGCAATAAAAGGTTAAGACGTCCACAGTATCGCCTTGATGAATATTCTAATGGCTTACGATAATACTGGACTAAATGTCTAACTTCACTTTTGAAGTACGATAATACTGGACTAAATGTCTAACTTTGCTTGTGAAGTACAATAATACTGGATTAAATGTCTAACTTCACTTGTGAAGTATGATAATACTGGACTAAATGTCTAACTTCACTTGTGAAGTACGATAATACTGGACTAAATGTCTAACTTCACTTGTGAAGTACGATAATACTGGACTAAATGTCTAACTTCTCTTGTGAAGTACGATAATACTGGACTAAATGTCTAACTTCACTTATGAAGTACGATAATACTGGACTAAATGTCTAACTTCACTTGTGAAGTACGATCTTCTCTCTCTTGGCTTGACTTCGCGAACGAAGATTTTATAGGAGTTGACCACGACGTCTGCAGGCTTGTTCGTGGCTGCGGAGGTCAATCCGAGACAGGCAGGTTCGACCGCAGTGGCTGCAGGGAAAGGTATGGCCAGGGTTCTGAGCTGCGGCATCTCTGTTTTTTCTCCTGAGCCGCTTGTCCTTAAGGCTAGCTCTGTGAGAGTCCTCAAAGGAGACAGCTGCCTTGTAAATGGTGGAGCGCCAGGTGTCACGGTCCGCAGCAAGCGAAGACCACTGGTGGTGGTCGATTTGGCAGGCACTAAGTGACTTCTTGAGACAGTCTTTGTATCTCTTCTTTGGTGCCCCTCTGTCACGGTGTCCAGTAGCAAGCTCGCCGAACAGTGTGATCTTTGGTAGGCGATGATCCTCCATCCTGGAGACATGACCCGCCCAGCGGAGCTGTGTCCGCAGCAGCAAAGCCTCGATGCTCACAGTTTCAGCCTGTTCAAGGACCTCGACGTTGGTGACATAGTCACTCCAGTGAATGCCCAGGATGGTGCGCAGGCAGCGCTGGTGGAAGCGTTCGAGGAGTCGTAGTTGGCTGCGGTAGAGGGCCCAGGACTCGGAACCATACAGCAGGGTGGTGAGGACGACAGCTCTGTACACGCTGATCTTGGTGCCTGTTTTCAGCTCTTGATTGTGCCACACCCGCTTGAAAAGTCGCCCGAAAGCGCTGTTCGCTTTTGCCAGCCTGCTGTCAAGCTCCTTGTCCAGCTTGGCGTCCGACGTGATAATGCAGCCAAGGTAGGTAAACTGGTGCACTGACTTTAGTTCAGACTCGCCAATGGTGATGTGAGGAGGGCGATACACTGTCTTGGGTGCCGGCTGATGGAGGACCTCTGTCTTTTTCAGACTGACCTCGAGTCCAAAGAGCTGGGCAGCATCTGCGAAGCAAGACGTGATGCGCTGCAGGGCTCTCTCTGTGTGTGCAACGAGGGCAGCATCATCAGCAAAAAGCAGCTCACGAATCAGTTGGTCTAGGGTTTTCGTGTGGGCCTGCAGTCGTCTGAGGTTGAACAGGTTGCCATCGAGACGATACCTGATGTACACTGCATCGTCATCAACGAGGTCTACTGTGGCCTGCTTCAACATCATGCTAAAAAAGATGGTGAAGAGGGTCGGTGCCAGCACGCAGCCCTGCTTTACGCCGTTGAGAATAGGGAATGGTTCTGAGAGGTCATTGTTGAGTCTGACCTGGCCTTGCTGGTCCTCGTGTAGCTGGACAATCATGTTGAGGAACTTTGGGGGACAGCCAAGTCGCTCCAGGATCTGCCACATGCCTTGACTGCTCACAGTGTCGAACGCTTTTGTTAGGTCGACAAATGTTACGTACAGCCCTTTGTTCTGCTCGCGGCACTTCTCCTGTAGCTGTCTCAGCACAAAGACCATATCGGTGGTGCTTCTGTTTGCTCTGAAGCCACACTGGCCCTCTGGGAGTTGGTATTCATCGATGGCAGGTACCAGCCGATTCAGGAGCAGCCTTGCAAGGATTTTCCCAGCAATGGACAGCAGGATAATTCCCCGATAGTTGGAACAGTCAGACTTCTCGCCTTTGTTCTTGTACTGGGTGATGACGACTGCATCACGGAGATCTTTTGGTAGTGTTCCTTCCTCCCAGCAGCAGAGAAATAGGTCATGGAGCCTGTTGTGCAGTGCTGTGCCTCCATGTTTCCAGATCTCTGGCGGTATTCCATCAATGCCTGCTGCTTTGCCACTCTTGAGCTGGTGGATGGCTGTGAGGGTCTCTTCAGCGGTGGGCGGTTCGTCCAATTCAACCCTCACTGGGAGGTGTGGGATTTGTAGGACGACTGGTTCTTGAACAGTGCGCTCAGCGCTGAAGAGGCTCTGAAAGTATTCCGACCAGCGGTTCAAGATGGAAGTATTATCTGTGAGGAGTGCCTGGCCATTCGCGCTTCGCAGGGGACTTTGTACCAGGTGCCTGGGGCCATACACTGCTTTCAGTGCTTCGTAGAAGCCCCTGTAGTCACCATTGTCAGCGCAAAGCTGGGTCCTCTGTGCAAGTCTGGTCCACCACTCATTCTGGAGATCTCTGAGCTTGCGCTGGAGACTGCTGCAGACGAGGCGGAAGGCAGACTTCTTCACAGGGCAGGAAGGCTGGGCTAGGTGGGCCTGATGGGCGGCTCTTTTTTTTTGCTAGGTGTTCCTGGATCTCTACATCGTTTTCGTCAAACCAGTCTTTGTTCTTCTTTCTGGCGAAACCCAAGACTTCTGCAGAGGATTTTGCAATAGCAGATTTCAGTTGTTCCCAAAGTGTTTCAGGGGAGGAGTCTACTGGGTCCGCTGTGTCTTTGAGCCTGCGCTGTAAATCTGTCTGAAAGGCAGCTTTCACATCGCCACGCTGAAGGCTGGCAACATCAAGCTTTTTCTTGGGGGGCCCCCATTTCTTGGGTTTTGGCTTGAAGTGGAGCCTGAGTTTGCAGCGGACAAGGCGGTGGTCAGTGTGGCACTCTGCGCTGGGCATACTCTGGTGAGGAGGACGTCACTGCGGTCCCTCTCACGCACTAGGACATAGATAAGGTGCCAGTGTTTGGAGCGAGGATGCATCCAGGTGGTCTTTCGACTGTCCTTTTGCTGAAAAGTAGTGTTGGTGATGACCAGTTGCTGCTCCGCACAGAACTCCAACAGTAGGCGGCCATTGTCATTGCTGTTCCCCACGCCATGCTTGCCGAGGACTCCTTTCCAGGCTTCAGAGTCCTGGCCCACTCTGGCGTTGAAGTCGCCAAGGATGATGACTTTGTCGTCTGCAGGGGTACTCTGTAGGAGGCTGCGCAGGTCAGTGTAAAACTTGTCCTTTTAAGCAGGCTCTACCAGGAGGGTTGAGGAGTACACACTGAGAAGGGTGGCGTGTTGCTGGTGTCTCAGTGGGAGGCGCATGGACATGATGCAGTCTGAGTGGCCCGTTGGTAGGTTTTCCAGCTTAGTCGCAATGGATGTCTTGACCATGAAACCCACGCGATAGTACGATAATACTGGACTAAATGTCTAACTTCACTTGTGAAGTACGATAATACTGGACTAAATGTCTAACTTCACTTGTGAAGTACGATAATGCTGGACTAAATGTCTAACTTCACTTGTGAAGAACGATAATGCTGGACTAAATGTCTAACTTCACTTGTGAAGTACGATAACGCTGCACTAAATGTCTAACTTCACTTGTGAAGTACGATAATACTGGACTAAATGTCTAACTTCACTTGTGAAGTACGATAATACTGGACTAAATGTCTAACTTCACTTGTGAAGTACGATAATACTGGACTAAATGTCTAACTTCACTTGTGAAGTACGATAATGCTGGACTAAATGTCTAACTTCACTTGTGAAGTACGGTAATGCTGGACTAAATGTCTAACTTCACTTGTGAAGTACGGTAATGCTGGACTAAATGTCTAACTTCACTTGTGAAGTACGATAATGCTGGACTAAATGTCTAACTTCACTTGTGAAGTACGGTAATGCTGGACTAAATGTCTAACTTCACTTGTGAAGTACGGTAATGCTGGACGAAATGTCTAACTTCACTTGTGAAGTACGATAATGCTGGAGTAAATTTCTAACTTCACTTGTGAAGTACGGTAATGCTGGACTAAATGTCTAACTTCACTTGTGAAGTACGATAATGCTGGACTAAATGTCTAACTTCACTTGTGAAGTACGATAATGCTGGACTAAATGTCTAACTTCACTTGTGAAGTACGGTAATGCTGGACTAAATGTCTAACTTCACTTGTAAAGTACGATAATGCTGGACTAAATGTCTAACTTCACTTGTGAAGTACGATAATGCTGGACTAAATGTCTAACTTCACTTGTGAAGTACGATAATGCTGGACTAAATGTCTAACTTCACTTGTGAAGTACGATAATGCTGGACTAAATGTCTAACTTCACTTGTGAAGTACGATAATGCTGAACTAAATGTCTAGCTTCACTTGTGAAGTACGATAATGCTGGACTAAATGTCTAACTTCACTTGTGAAGTACGATAATACTGGACTAAATGTCTAACTTCACTTGTGAAGTACGATAATACTGGACTAAATGTCTAACTTCACTTGTGAAGTACGATAATACTGGACTAAATGTCTAACTTCACTTGTGAAGTACGATAATGCTGGACTAAATGTCTAACTTCACTTGTGAAGTACGATAATGCTGGACTAAATGTCTAACTTCACTTGTGATGTACAATAATCCTGGACTAAATGGTTACTTCACTTGTGAAGTACGGTAATGCTGGACTAAATGTCTAACTTCACTTGTGAAGTACGATGATACTGGACTAAATGGTAACTTCACTTGTGAAGTACGATAATACTGGACTAAATGTCTAACGTCACTTGTGAAGTACGATAATACTGGACTAAATGTCTAACTTCACTTGTGAAGTACGATATTGCTGGACTAAATGTCTAACTTCACTTGTGAAGTACGATAATGCTGGACTAAATGTCTGACTTCACTTGTGAAGTACGATAATACTGGACTAAATGTCTAACTTCACTTGTGAAGTACGGTAATGCTGGACTAAATGTCTACCTTCACTTGTGAAGTACGATAATACTGGACTAAATGACTAACTTCACTTGTGAAGTACGATAATACTGGACTAAATGTCTAACTTCACTTGTGAAGTACGATAATGCTGGACTAAATGTCTAACTTCACTTGTGAAGTACGATAATGCTGGACTAAATGTCTAACTTCACTTGTGAAGTACGATAATACTGGACTAAATGGTAACTTCACTTGTGAAGTACGGTAATGCTGGACTAAATGTCTAACTTCACATGTGAAGTACGATAATACTGGACTAAATGGTAACTTCACTTGTGAAGTACGATAATACTGGACTAAATGTCTAACTTCACTTGTGAAGTACGATAATACTGGACTAAATGTCTAACTTCACTTGTGAAGTACGATAATGCTGGACTAAATGTCTAACTTCACTTGTGAAGTACGATAATGCTGGACTAAATGTCTAACTTCACTTGTGAAGTATGATAATACTGGATTAAATGGTAACTTCACTTGTGAAGTACGGTAATGCTGGACTAAATGTCTAACTTCACATGTGAAGTACGATAATACTGGACTAAATGGTAACTTCACTTGTGAAGTACGATAATACTGGACTAAATGTCTAACTTCACTTGTGAAGTACGATAATACTGGACTAAATGTCTAACTTCACTTGTGAAGTACGATAATGCTGGACTAAATGTCTAACTTCACTTGTGAAGTACGATAATGCTGGACTAAATGTCTAACTTCACTTGTGAAGTACGATAATGCTGGACTAAATGTCTAACTTCACTTGTGAAGTACGATAATACTGGACTAAATGTCTAACTTCACTTGTGAAGTACGATAATACTGGACTAAATGTCTAACTTCACTTGTGAAGTACGATAATGCTGGACTAAATGTCTAACTTCACTTGTGAAGTACGATAATGCTGTACTAAATGTCCAACTTCACTTGTGAAGTACGATAATACTGGACTAATAAATGTCTAACTTCACTTGTGTGAAGTACGAAAGTCGAAAGGTATAGAACTGTTCTGATCTCATTTTGTTTGTAGGAGTTTCATGGACACGAGACAGGCCCAGTAGAAATGGTTAGTTATTTGGGTTTAACGCCGTGCAGGCGACGGAGGCTATCTCACGGCGGTCCAGTAGACAAACTCTGTGTTCAGCCTCTCTAGCCTACTCACTTGGAGTGTGAAAAAGAATGGGCGTTTCATAATAATTTAGACAAGACATCAATGAGAACAAATATGGGCGAATTTTAACAACCAGTAAAGGGGATCGCTTTAATTTAATTCTAAGTCCGGAATTTAATCTGTTTCTATTAACTCATTCAGGCCTGACACACCACAACAACACTTGGATCGAGCGTGATAGTTCAAGGGTGGTGCCAGAATAGCTTGGCGCCTCTAGGCGCCAAGCTATTCTGGCAACACCCTTGAACTATCATGCTCGGTCTGTCTCTAGAATTGTAATATAGTCCTTCAGAGGGCCCAAAGGCGCCAAGCTATTCTGGCACCACCCTTGAACTATCATGCTCGATCTGTCTCTAGAATTGTAATACAGTCCTTCAGAGGGCCATTTTCACATTTGGGGATTTCGGTCCTTGGGTAGAATGTGTTAATAAATGAGCTTTAATAGGTTTTAATCATAGAGTTCGTATTTCCAGATTGCTGTGTTGTGCTCTGAGGACTAGAAATTAGTTCAGGGAAAAGATCTAGAACGACCATGATAGTTCGAAAATGGCAAACCCGCCTGATTAGCCTGGCGCTGCTGGAACCAACCTTGAACCATCGCGGCGTACCCATCTTTTTTTAAAGTACATCAGGGCTGTATGAGCTAACGGGATTGTTGTGAGAAATACTGTTGACGATTTTCCAGTAAAAATAAACATCGCCAGTGGACACGCGTAATGGTGAAATAAAAACATCAATCATTAACCCTGTCACTGCCAGTGCACGCAGCTTGTGTTTTCCAAATCGTTGTCACATTAACTGTCAAAGACACCTGGCCGTCACAGAAACATTGATGCAAGGTGGTTTTTCCAAGAGGCATAGATCCTCATGAGCCCCCACTCTTGCGGGGTTCATGAAGATCTATGCCTTTTGCGGATGGGTGATGTTCGACATTTCTCAGCATTGAAGGGGTTAGAAGGACTTGCTTTAAAGACGGGAATTGTTTCTCGACGTGCTCAACTACCCGATGGGGTTTATGACATATTACTGGAAAATGGTTTAAACCCGTTCAGTGTCGAGAAACTTGGAACACTGCCCAACTGCAAGAGGTATCGATCCTCATGAGCCCCCGCTGTCGCGGGGGCTCATGAGGATCTATGCCTCTTGCTGACAATCCTTTGAATCCATCTTCCTGGGGATAGCTAGGGCTTGTTGTTTGGCGCTAAATAAGCGGCGTAGATTGCAGACAGACAGTCTGCTTCCGCCGACCCTCAAAGGGTTAACAACACACTTCTATCAAAAAGCATATAAGGAAAATCGTGTTGCAATGTCATGTTTCAGATTAGTGCATTGTACTTGTCAGAATGCAGACTGTACTTCCCGCTACGTGGATCTTCTTCCTGCTTGGGCTGGCCGTCACCACAGCAAACTCGAACGAAAATGAGACGCGGAAAGCGTACAATACCACAGTCAACGTGTTCAGCCTCTCTAGCCCCGTGGATCAGGACTCAGTTGCGTGAGTGAGCTTAGTCCTGCGCCAGCCAGTAAGCAAGGTGCTCCGCTATCGCGGGTTGGGTGTTGTGACGCTATCGCGGGGTGGGTGTTGTGGCGCTATCGCGGAGTAACTGTGGTGGCGCTATCGCGGAGTGACTGTGGTGGCGCATTTCGCGGAGTGACTGTGGTGGCGCTATCGCGGAGTGACTGTTGTGGCGCTATCGCGGGGGGAGTGTTGTGATGCTATCGCGGAGCACCTTGCTTAGTGGCTGGCGCATGACTCAGATCACTCATGCAAGCGACCCCTGGCCTTTATATTCCTGGTGATGGAACTCCCTGGTTTTATATTCCTGGTGATGGAACTCCCTGGTTGATTCTGTATTTGTGTTACTTTGGGATGGATGCAAAACAGTTGTTATGGTTCCCTTGACACTTGTTAATTACAGATTGATGCATGAAAGAGAAGGATTAACATGTGCAGAATAAACCTAACCAATAAATTAATTGAACAATTTCCAAACGCCAAAAGCTGATCATTCAATAACAAACTGTTTGCATGCTGCCGGAGGTAGAAAACGGTATCCAGAGGAGATATTAGAGTCTGTAATAAACACTAACACGACGGATGAATGGGGTGGGGGGGGGGGAGGGGACAGAGGCTGGGGGTGAGCGGGGAGAGGGGGGGGGGAACTCATATCAAATGAGGAATTGTTTTCCAGTTAAACAGATGAATTGTAAAACTGAAATGCCTTTCCAGACCACAGCTTATAGTTTTATAATTCGTCGATGCAACCTGCAAACCTCGTTTCTGACATACAATCGTATGTCAAATAAGAGGTTTCCCAGCTACACTGACAATATGCGACACGGCCCTAACTGACATCAAGGTCACAGGCGCGAGATGGCTGTTGGGTCAATGCTCAGGAGCTATGACGCAAGGATCATCCCACGCCTGTGACTAAGGTGACCCTGGAGGAGGTATTGCCCTAATATACCTTTGCCCTCAGGCAGGTGTAGCTCACATGGAAAAAAATATGTTACTGCTGATTACTAATGATTATACTATGTTCCGATGAGGCCTGACCAACACCCGTCCGTCCCCGGGACTCCTACCCCAGTGACCAGTATGAATGTCTGTCCTTTTTTTAAATTTTCAGCTGCGGAAACCACACCGGAGCGACATACAAAAGCGGTAAGCACGGACATTTACTACAGAATTAACACCTTGTTTACAAGCATACACTGACACCACTGAAGCCTTACTGTTCTATTTGTATTAACTCATTCTGCCCGCTACACACCATCTGAAGATATTGCTCGACCATGATAGTTCAAGGGTGGTGGCAGAATAGCTTGGCGCCGGATAATGTTTGGCTTGTCCCGTCAGTGTAGTCGTTAACCCCACGACCGGATAGCAAGAGATATTGATCCTCATGAGCCCCCTCAGTTGCGGGGGAGGGGAGGGGGGCTCATGAGGATCAATACATCTCGCTGGAACCACTTTGTATCCATGTTAGCTCTCGGCTGGAGATTTGTGACATCACAATTATTTCGAGCACACAATCAGCTTCCACTGGCAGTGAAATGGTAAATGTCATATTCTTGCTGATCTGTGATTTTGTGTGTGTGATAATGTTGAAATTTTGTATTTCGTAAACGTTTCATTTTCGTTTCAGCAAACTGTGACTTCGAGACAAACCCCTGTGGATGGAGCAACACGAAAAAAAAACGAGATCCTTTGGGAACATACAGCATCAATTATCTATGGTGAGACCAGAATTATGTCTTTGACTAATTTCTGATTTATTTATTCGTCCAGAGCTAATCAGTTGCAGAGAAATAGCTTAGATTATTGGCATGAACTAAACCAAGTAAGTAACACTGATCAAGCCAAAAACGTCCTTCATAGAATTATACTGGCAGGATACAGTGCGCACAGTTCAGACAAGTTTGAGTAAGAACAACCTCCCGGGAACATAACTATAGAATCCATTGATGATCCAAAACTGGAACTGTGTTAAAAAGCCGTGAACAGACAGAAGGAAGTGAGTGAGGAGCGGGAAGTGGGAGAGATGGAAGCTGAAAGTCATAGTTAACCCTCTGCGTGTCGCGATGATTCCTGTAGGACTAACCCTAACCCTTTCTGTAGGAATCATCGCGACTAAAACCGCTACCGACATCCAAAGGGTTTAATGCTGCCGTCTTTTGCAGAAAAAAGGGGGGACTGGTGTTAGATTAGTGACGTGCTTGTAAAACCTTCAAACTGACATAGAACAAATAGTACATGCATGGCGCCAGAACAGCTTGTTCAAACGAACCGCAACGTGACGGTCGATCTGTCACCAGAACTGTACTGTAGTCCTCAGTGGGGAGTCTCAAAGATTTAATTGGGGAGTTCGTCCTTCAGTGAGTGAATTACTTAGGGTGCGGGGTGAAGACGGTAATAGATGCTTATGAATGAAACCACAATGTAATGAACAGTCCTTCAGTCCCCCCTCCCCCCACCCCACCCACCCACCCACCCCCCAACCCCCTTCCGTCAATCACCATTGTCACATTTGCATTTTCCAGGCCCCAATGACTACATGCGTGCACCAATGTCTGGCGCAAGGCCGGACAGCGTGGCGAGACTGGCCAGCCCGTGGTTCCGATCCACAGGAAACCAGCAGTGCACGCTACAGTTCCAGTATTACTTCCGTCAGGATGGCAATTGTCAGTTAGCAGTATATCTGGACAACGACACCTCTAGCATGGAGCTCTTCTGGAAAACAAGCAGTGGACAACACGGACTCACAGGGATTACATTCCGGGAAATCAGCTCAATCAGGTTACCGCCTAGCAACTGTCGTCACAGAGTAAGTACACGATTTATGAACATCGAATATTTTCAAGCAAGGAATCGTGATGTAGGAGGCTAACAGAGCTTATCCTTAAGTCAGATCTAGGTTAAACGTGGCACGGACTTAAAACTTTTCCGTAGATTCATCCAGCCCGCTAAATCCGCAAGACATATAATTATATTCTCCTGAGACCGTGCAGCCGCTAGGTATTCTTGAGAAGTATAATGCCTCTGCTCAAAAAGTGTTGCCTCCCTGGCATCCACAGGTAGGTCCTATGTGCAACTACAACGAGGACCCAGTGATCGGGACTTCCAGTGCATAGTGCTCATACATTAGGGTTAATACGGTACGATTTTTGTTAACGGTTTGTTTGTGCTGATAGTCCGTGGGGCCTGCTGTCCACGTGGAATCTGTAAGACATGGTTAGCACGGAGTTTTGGTGAGTTCTGTTTAGTGAGTTATAGGCAAAAGCTGTGTCTGTCAGAGCAGTAATATATTAGTGCGGGGCTTGACTGTCATTCTGGACAGACGTTATGCGAGATACCTTAGCCCGCATTCCAAGACTCTGAAGCCTAGATTTCAGGTATGTTTCTATATATGTAGTATTGATAGTTGCTTAGTTAAAGACAGTATGCGTTGGTAAGAGCAATGTGGTTAGAGAGAGAGAATAGGAGATTACTAAGAATCAAATTTCAATAAGGCCGCACCTATCATTAAATCTCGCCTTTATCGATAATAAAATCTATGACCCGCCATTACCTCTCTACTATCGCCGAATCAACCGTTAATTTGAAAAAACTGGCGAGCATGATAGGTGCGGCCTTATTGAAATTTGATTCTTAGTAATCTCCTATTCTCTCTCTCTCTAAATATTGTCTCTGTGAACACCTAATCATGTACGGTTTAAAAATGACATTACCAATCGAGCACTTGCGACCATGACCTGACAGCACCGTTACCCCTAATGTGTTTACACTGAACGAACAAGAAAGTTAAATTTAACTATAGAGTAAAACCCTCAATATCTGGTTGCCTTGTACCCAGTATATGGGGTTTTACATAGTCTAAGATTCTCAGGAGCCTAGATTTTTATAAGTGGACACAGGTCAGATCCTCAAGAGTCTCGGACTCCAGGCCTAACCATTGTTTACAAGTATTAGTCAACTTTTCTGTTAGCTCTCTCGTAGCGCGTAATCTGACGGGTCTTGTTTAATATTATTAAGTGACTGCCATCTTAATGTATACCTGGACACCAACACAGTACAAGGACAGGCACCGTTCTATTATAAGCAGATGTGTTAGCCTTGACTAGATGTAAACCTGGTGTACACACACCTCACCCTCCCCCCCCCCCCCATATACACTAACACAGAGGCGCACACACACACACGCACTGACACACATGCACATACACACACATATACACACACACACACACACACAGAGAACATGTATACACAAAACGCCTACACACCAGTGTACGGCAATACTACACACAGCTCAACACACAGTTCAGTTATTTAGGGTTCACAGTGTCTTTTGTGTAGCTGAGTGAAGCTATGAGTCATTCTGCTCTACTGAACAAGTAGAGGAACCCACTAAATCTGACTTCCCTTCTATGAGAACATAAAAAACATGTTTTATTGTACAAGAGGCGTACATTTTCAGTAGCCCACTCCATCACAGATTCTTATGAGCAGGGCGAGATTCTCAAGAGCCACTGTTTTTATTGGGTTTGAGTCAACTGTAAAGATTTCTGAATCTCCGCATAATCCAAGCGGCGCACACACACACACACACACACACACACACACACACACACACACACACACGAGACATGCCACTGAGCTAAGCCAACAAGTGTACTGTACAAATGTACATACCTGAATAATCACTATCCATGCTACACACACACAGGAACTATATTCTCAATGATATGTTTTTTTTAGGAACTTGCCCCATTGCAAACACACTCACTCACAAATCTGTGATGCATGTCATTGTAAGTCCGCCAAGGCCATCCTTGGGGTATGTCATATAATAGTCTATGGGAGACAACTCCTGTATAGTGGTTGTCTCTCCTGTGATTTGTCCCTTAGGACATTGTGCATGAGCAGGAAACAAATAGTGTGTTTTACCGCCGAGTGAGTGCATCTGTGGTTTGAATCTAAATTCATCCAGCCCACATAGAAGCGGTAACACGACAGTGTAAATGTAAAATGTTACTGACAATATTGCTGAGTGGTGAAAACGTATGAAGTTTCTGTTCAGTGTAACTTCCTAGAAAAACATGATTTTGCTTGATAACAAATTTCAAAATTACCTACAAATTTGTTTTTAATTTTTTATATTATGATAAAATGAACCAAGACGAATTACTTCTTCTAAATGATATCAATGCTGTAGAAAACAAAGACTTAGACTCTAAAAAAACAGCGTCTTTTGTCTGTAGTTGTCAGGCAAATCAAAAGCGTATCTTGGAAAATAATACATGACAGAGGATATAGAATCTCTCACCTCTGACGAGCTATTTAAACTTCATTTGAAATATGAAAATCACATTGCTTCACTAATGACTCGTGATTTGAGTCGATCTCTTGTATGCCTATACACAAAAGCAGTGAGTCACTTTCTACCTGTAGACACAGTCTATCACACGACCTTGAAAGCAACCCTACTGTTTCAAGTTCAATTGGTAAATTAGCATGTGTCATGTTTTACAAGTTTGGAAATTACCTTGCACCTGTGGTAACTTTGCTTGTTACCGGGAGCCATATTGATTTTTCTAAAATAAATTTTACTGCAGAAGAAAATGGACGAAACCCAGACGACTCCGCAACCGAACCCTGTCTTGACACAGGTTCAAACGGTGATGAAGACTAAATTCCAGGAAGGGTTGAGGCTGGAAAAACATTAGCCGAATATAACAGACAAAAAAATTACAGCTTCAAGCGCAAACAGAAAAGGCTCATGTAACTGACCAGGCATCAGCACCGTCAGGACCATCAGGACCAGTGTCAATACCGTCAGGACCAACACTACCAACACCGACAGGACCGACAGGACCATCAGGATTGTCACACCCTCATCAAAGTGAAAGACTATCAACTAAGTCTAACCCTGAACCTGAAACAGCAAAATATATAATTGCCGGATTTGTTGCCGGATTTGGTTACGTAGGTTACCAATTATACAACCAAAAAAAACCACAGACTCGTACAGCGTCCAAAAAATCAGACACTCCAAAAACAAAACCAGAAATCGCCACATTACCAGTAGCATCCAAAGCCGTTGACCCACTTTTTATGCAATAATAAAGTTTTTATTTTAATTTTTCTTGTATTAGAAAATGAGCGACACAAAGAACTTGATGAACCTTGTCTATCACTCTGCTGTGATAAGTGGACTAGCAGTAGCTTATTCTATGCTGGGAAAAAGTCTACTCAAAATGAAATCGGCAGACCTCAGTAGATTGGACTTTGAAGACAGCGCAAAGCTAATTGCAGTTGTAACAGCGTCAATTGCTACGAAAGACTTTCTCGTCAAGCAAGGAATTATTCCAGAAAATGTTTCTATGTAAATAAAATAAGTATGGCGACTTTAGCAGTAATAATTGGAGGGGCCATGGTCAATGCATTGGCATTCAGTGGGTCAAACTATCTCTTTTCAAAAGTAGGTAGAGAGGAATCTGCAGAAGAAATGAAACGACACAATGAGGCATCTGAGAAACTTGCACAAGCGCAACAAGAGTATGAAAAGAATAGAATTGAGAAACTTGATTTCATTAATAAAAAAATTGAGGCTTGAAGGCCACTCACAACATACGTTTTCTAATACAGATGACGCAATTCATGAGTATTTTCTCGTCACTGGTAATGACGTGTTTATCCCAAAACCGAAACTAAGTGACTATTACAAACCGAGTACACAACAAAGAAACGGAGAGATAATCTTTGTTTTAGTGGGAATGACATTTGTATTTTTTTCGGGTCTTTATATTGCTAGAAGAAATGAACGTTGATAATAAACTAACCACAATATATTACTCCCCAAATGGATATTGGAGAGGACAAACAGCTATTCAGAAATTACATGCCGCTGTGGGCGGAGATGTATCACTCAATGAGATAAAACAATGGTTACAGAGACAGGCAATTTGGCAGATATATCTCCCTGCTCCAAGAAAAATAACACGTCCTCATTTTGAAAACACTATCCCAAATGACACACATCAAATGGACCTCCTGTTCCTACCACATGATACAATAAGAAAAAAGCGTTGCAAGTACGCACTGACTGTCGACATAGCTTCAAGGTATAAAGATGCTGAACCCATATCTGACAAGACTGCTACCACAGTTGCTACAGCATTATCAAAGATATATAGTCGAGGCCCTTTAAGATACCCCAGACTCGTACAGGTTGATGATGGGTCTGAATTCAAGGGCGCAGTTAATCAGTTATTTGCGAAGCACGGCGTACTGGTTAGATGCGGCATTCCAAGCGTACACAGATCACAGGCAATTGTAAAGAATTTTAACAAACAGTTATCAGAAAGACTTTTCAGCTACCAGTATTCTAAGGAACTCATGCATGACACCCGTAACAGAGTGGGTAAAGAGATTACCAGCGGTGATAAAAGCAATGAATAACGAAGGACAAGGCTTGCGCCCAAAGCCTGCTGATGCTATTAAATTGAAATCAATTACAGAGCCAAAAACAACAACACCGTCACCACCTCCAGACACAAGTTTATTTACTAAACAGATAAGATATTTATATCAACCTGGAGAATCAGAAAATGACGTCAGACGCAGAGCGACAGACCCCATCTGGTCAATGTCTGTACACAATATAAAAAAAATAGTCCCCAACGCTGATGCGTCAATATATTACCTGTACGAGCCTGCACCACAAAGGGCATTTGTCAGAGAAGAATTACAGATTATTCCCCCAGACACCGTTACTCATTTCAGTAACTAACTCATCCATTAATTCATCAACCAGTTCATTGGCTATTTCTTCAGATAACTTGAGCCTGTAGTGTCCAGGCGCATAATCTTTTTCCTTACTGAAAAAAAAAACACGTTTCATGTCCCCAACTGCAAGTGACTTATGTGTTTGGATCATTTCAAGATTATGTTTATTTGATCTCAGTGACTTGTTCGAATAATCAGGCATTAATACACCATCTAACACTTGCTTGTAATGTTCATGACGTATGTCTTTATTTTTTATTGCTGTATTTTTTTTATTCCTTTGGCTTTCGACTGACTACCTTTTTGATGCAGTATAGAATACATTTTTGATCTCAGTCAAACGTACTCAACTATTGGCACACCATTCAGTTCATCTTTAAACTTACCAGGCACTTTTTTGTTTTGTGTGCTAAACAGTGGATGATCCTTAGGGTAATCAGACGTGTCATACATATGTAACTCTGTTTTCATGTCTTCATAAAAGTCTTCAGTAGGCACGTCAATGATCATAGAATCAGTGTCAGTGTATAGCAGTCGACACTCAGGATATTTTGGTTTGAAGTAATCGTAATAAAATTCAAGCATCAACAGTTTTGACAACTCAAGAATTGTCATACCAATGAATAATGGCTTGTCCAGTTTGACAATCTTTTTTTTTTGAGTGACACAGCATACAATGATGAATGAAACTCTTTGTACCCTGTGTATTGTGGCTTACCTGTAAGTTTAATTGCACCTGATTCAGTTGTGACCAGTCTCACATCTTTGCGGTGATAAGGATTTTCCATCGTCTTACCAAAACAGGCATTGTTCATAAGCTTAACTCATTCTACCCCATCACCAAAATCCTTAAATTTTGCCGTTGTCCTCTGAAGACTGCATTGCAGTGCAGGACATAGATCGACCATGATAGTTCAAGGGTGATGCCAGAATAGCTTGGCGCCTATAGGCGCCAAGCTATTCTGGCATCACCCTTGAACTATCATGGTCGATCCTTATCTTGCTGTGGTGTGTCTGGGGTACAATGAGTTAAAGAAGTCTTTGTCAAATGCAGTGTTTCCATCTCTGGCATGCAATGTTGTGTTCTTCATTATGTAATCTTTCATAAAAGCACTCTGATCAAATTGAATGCCTCTGTGAACTTTCTTTAGTACTAACCCATGTCTTATATAAAACTGTAACAAGTGATAATGGCAAACGTAATTCAATTTGTCATTCAGATTTGGTACAAGTTTAGTGTCCTCCCCGTTATACTCATTTTCTCAACTGCTAAGGGATAATCATTATGGTAATCATGTAGATGGTGTGGGTACTCTAGGTCTACTTCAAAGATCCAACCCTTTGCGTCATTCCGGTCAAGAATCATAATATTGTTTGTTAACCCTGACTCTATTATGTCATACTGTGATAAATCATACAGACAAAAGTTTTTCAAGGGCAATAACTCACATAGCGTATCCATACAAATTGTTAGCGTCCACGTAGGTAATGAATGACCTTGACCTTGAGGGGTCAAAGTCAAGGTCGTCCAGATATTTATTATTTGCTCTGGCATAATTCTTTGCTGCTATACTAATACCACCCCTCAATCTGCGTTTCACCATTTCACCCATCGTACGATCAGACAACAGATCTATAAATATCTTACTAGATTTAAAAAATGCATCCCATGTCATGCCAGGACTACTTATGTAACAAGCAGGGTCAAGACTGTAGTGCAACAAACCCTTTTCATGGTAACTTACAAATATGTCTGCTAGCAAGCAAACGTCAGCTTTCAAGTACTGGTCGTGACAGTCACCAATAGTTTGACACCCTAATTTATCCCAAGCATCAAGAGCGTGCTGATATTCAGAGTCAGAAATACCTTTACCATTAAGTGTAGAATAAAATTTTTCTTTTGGTGGCAGTCTCCTTTCCTCAAACACAACCCAGTGATCAATGTACTCATACAGATAGACACCTTTCTTAATCAAGTCTGGCTCAAAATATTTACTTGTTATTGGAAACTCAGTCAGTCCTTCTGCCAGACTAACAAATGCTGAGGGCAAAGGTTGCATAGAGTCATAAAATGCTAATTTGTCTAACCTAAAGGTTAAGTATTTCTCAGTTGTCTGGGCTATACAACTAATATTTTTGTAAGACTCATCCACAGCCTGCATGATAATGTGTGAATCATATCCCTTGAGATTGTGAAAAAAGATTGGTAACTTATATGTCTTAGGATCTGTTTTTAATAACAAGTTACAATTGTTATGTGCAGCACCTCTGTAACGTCCAGTTATGTGATCATGGTCACGAACTTTATCACCCTGAAAGGGTTGTTCACAAATCCAACACGTCTCAGGTGTATCAAATTTCAGTTTGTTTTCTTCTGTCATCACTAAAGGCATCTGACTTGTTGTGAGATATTGTACTACCTTACTATACAGATGTCTCATTTCTGTTAAAAACTCAGCTGCTGCATTTTCACCTCTGTAGATAACAGGTTCTGAATGCAAACCGTCTGACCTAACAATAATGTATCCAAAAGAACACACCACTTGGTCACTTAGTTTTATAGTCTTTGGTAATGATTCTGTAACAGGACCTTCATATGGTACAACCAGTGATTCAAAATCAGCATACACTACAAACGGCAGCTTTTGTTGATTCCCATAGTTCTTAGAATATACTTGACTACCAGGATCTGGGTACTTAAGTACTGTTTGTATGTCATCAGCTGACCTACAGTGCAGGACGTTTTTATGTGCCACTGCAATAGAAGAAAATCTTTGTAAACATTTCTTACACACTTCCTGTTTACCATTGTGTTTTGTTGTATGCCCATGAATTAGTCGTGACATATTTCTGATAATTGTGTAGTGGAAGTTATTGTCATCACCGATTAGCAACATGTCAACATGTTTATCTTCTGGCTGACCGTAGGTTGGAGCAAGTGGTGATACTCTAATGTGTTGTAACTTGTCAACAGACTCATTATCCCACACAAACACATTTACAGATATACCAGGATTTAGTTTTACAAACAAGTCTATGTCTTCTATTTTAACAGGGAATCGATGCCACTGAAGTTGAGTTCATTTACAAATTTGGTGTAGTTGGATACACGCTCAGGTTTTGATTTTATAAAGTGTAGTTTAGCAAGCACACACCACATGAAACAATGGTGGTCATTGTTTTGTATGTTAATGACAGCCTTTTTGTTTGCAACCTCTGTTGGCAGTGGTAACCATGATTTACCTAATATAGGATGATACCTTGACTGTTTTAGTTGTATTTCATGTACATGTCCTTCGTGCCAACCAGACCCCTTCATTTTTGCACTGTCAATTGCTCGGAGGAAGTCAGGTAATAATCTGTATCTAAACACGTTCTCTAATTCTCTTCTTGTGTTAACTGTGTGTTGTCTTGTTGATATATATGATACAATCACTTCACCGTCTACTCTAGTAAATTCTTTTTTCGCAACAATCTGAATCTTAACACTGCCTGTAAGAAGATTATCTTGTATGACAGAAAAAGAGTTTTCTATTGATTCATAGACATTGTTACTATTGGACATAGGCAAGTCTGTTGTGTGAAACACGTTTCTTAAACCTGTTTGACTTGATGAGCCTGAGCTTTGAGCATTGTCCATCAATTTTATTTGTCCGACAAAATAATAAATTAAAACAAAATTACCGCTGGCACACCTTATGTAATACTGAATTAACTGTAGCTATGATAAACAAGTTAACCACTTCCCTGATGCATGTCTTGAAGTCTTGTCCTGCAGGTGTAATATCACTTTATTGAATGTAACACTTTAAATATAACAATGTAGTTTTCTTAGTTGATCAAATATGTCTTTACACAGTGCCTCAAACCAGAGCAAGTGGTTATCATCATAAACTTTAAAAGCATTTGTCTTAAGATCAACAGTTTCATAATCATAACGAGGTGATCCATCTGAATATTCCAAAGTAACATTATGTCATGTATATCTTCATTAGCGCAAGCGGTGGTGTTGTGAGTTTTAAGCGGGGTTCAAACACACGTGATTTTAAGTCATAAAAACATTTAACATCTTTGAAGCACTCTGTAACATCAAACACTTGGGTTTGTCCGTCTGTTATTTTTTATTGGACAAACAAATGTATAAATTAATTTACTAACCCATACCCTGTGGGTTGATCTGTCTTTAAAATAAGTTTTAGATGCTTAGTCAATTTCAGTTCATTTTTTACATCATCCCGTTCATGCTTATTTGGGATGACATCGTTTTCTCTGAGACAGTCTTCAAAGCTGTCACGATCCTTACAGTAAAACAGATAAACTTTATCTGTTCTCGAAAATCTTTCAGTACAGCATTATATTTTTGAGTGAGAATCCATACACTTACATTTGCGTGTCTGCCACTAAAAGCAAGTTCTGCTAATGTGTTTCTTTTTTTGGCAATGTCTTTTTCTGCAGAACAGTCATCAATTGTAAACAGGGTTGGCTGTCTTTCAAATTGTTTGTAAAAATATTGTAGGTAGTCATTCAGTTTTTTCTCAGGGTCAACTAAGTAAATGTTGCTGTCAGTCCAAATGAATAAACGGTTGTGATAAGCTTTATTATGTTTGCTTGTAGGACAAAATATTACGTTTTCGAAATGATGGATGTATCTTGTTTGTAACAGATTAAGTACAAATTCAGTTTTACCACACCCTGTGGCACCACAAAACAAACCACAGTGTGGGTCAAGTGTCAAGTTCATTTTAATACACAATATAATTTTAATATATATGTCCACTTAGTCTGCACTCTTGTATGTTCAGTTGTGAGTCATAAATCAGATACAAATATATATTTATTGCTGCAGCGGTTTCAACCTTTTTTGTATCTGAATTGTAATCCCATCACTGCCATTCTCAACATTTCGACCCGACCCATGAAGGTAGTCATTGTCCGTACTGCGAAGGACTAACCAAAGAGCATATTTATTTGCAAGGTATTGGTCAATCCTAACATCATACAGATGTAAATCTTTACACGCAATGTTTGCAGGTTTATCTCTAATCCTTCCACCTGCAAAATACTTTGTGATCTCATCGTAGTGTTGATAAGGTAACAAACCTGATGCATACACTTGATTAGGGCGGCCTTCGATTGTACAAGACAAATGTGTAATCTTTGGATTGTAGAATTTTTCTGAATCCCTTTTGTATGGAGCCGCTTGTTCAACAAACAACATGAGTATACCTTTCAGTGATCTGGCAGGTGTGTTCAAGTTTATATTCCACATTGGGTCGCTCTTGTCTTTATGCATTAAACTGTGTCTAATCACCCTGTCATAATAAATTGGAAGTTTTGTCTGGTACTGATTTTGAATGAGTCTAGCTAGATCAGTGTGTGTGACAATTTCATATTCCAAAGAGATGTTAGAGATCTTATGTCGCATTGAGATCAGATGATTTAATAATTTTGGAGTAGTCATTGAAAGTTAGTTCAAAACTCAGACGGTCATTCAGTGCTCCTTGGTAATAAGGTAAATGCGCTGTTAGGATTTCAAACTCAAGTGGAATGTAAAATCTGGTTCCATATGTTTCGGCCATAATAACGTCTTTGGCTGCTGTGGTTGATTTGTCTCTGGCATCGATTCGAAGTTTGGTAATATTATCTGTCTGTATGCCTTGGTAAATACGATCCTCTCATTCTTCTCTTGTGAGCCAAAGATCTTTGTAACAGTAAAACACATCAGCATTGTCAAGACTAAACACTTCCTGTCCTTCAAGTTTTACTTTAATAGTTCTAATAATTGCTCTGCCAAGATTGTTAACTAGTGTTTTGTTTACGTCTGCATCTGATGTTAGTTCAATATTAAATGCTAGGCGTGCAGTGCCAGGAACAATAACGTCACTGGGTCCTAAATTTGGAAACTTGACTGTAAGTGTTTGGTTCTGGTCTATGGTACTTGGATTGTTTGTGATGACGATTGATTGCCTAATGCCCTTAACACCAAGAGGCTCATGTAGTTTTCTGTATGGGTCTAACTTTAATCCGTAAGACTGTGTCATTTTTATTATGCACAATAAAAAATATTAAATTAATAAAACGAGGGCAGCAGGAGGATTTAATCATGGTGATTTTGAAGTGGATGTCATGGATGCCTCAGATATCAGTATCACAGATATGACTGTAATGGTAACTAGTAGTAAGTATCACGAACTGTTAAAAGACAAAGTAAACTCATTTTATGACAGTGTTGGTGCTCGCCCAGATGTAATAGATCCTAATCAGTTTAAATATGATAAAGGACACTTATTTGTAAATACAGACAGAGGGAAAATATATCTAACACATAAAAATAATCCTTCTAAGTTTAGAGCTTTAAGTACAATTAAAGGTGAAGTTGGTGGTAACTCTGGGTTGGCAAGGTACCATGGAATTGGAGGGTCTCCTGCACCACCACTTGTGCCTAGACTTGTTAGTGTGCTTCACGACACGCAAACAAAGTTGTCAACAGGGCAAGAAATTGAAATGGCACCAGTAACAAGCCTGCCAGAAATAGCAAACACAGTAATACAAGAAACCTCATTTACTGAAGGTCAAATAAATGATGCTATGAAAACAATAGATGACCCACCTTTGACAATGAGAGAGATTATTGGCTTGGATAAATCACTGCAGTCAATAAGAGGTGAGATGGTGAATAATGTAGCCAAACTGGGTGAGCTTGATAAACACATTGAACGTGAAAAAGAGAAACTGGCTACCGCAGACAATGGGGAATCTTGACACAGAAATGAAAGAATACAACACATTAAATGATTTGCAGATAGAAAGATCAGGATGGTTAGAAACAATTAGTATTGGAAGACAAAAACTGAAAACACAGGTCAACAGGATTAGGGAAACTATTCAGAAAATACTTCACGAAGACACTACTCTGGCTGAGAGACTTAAAACACTTTTCAGAGAGCAGGGTATTACAATTGCAAGTTTAATTACTGCTCTTGGGTTTATTATCAGTACTGTTGTGTTGGCTGTCTCTGGGGGTGGTGGGGGTCCAGCACCTCCAGGTCCACCAGGCCCACCGGCTCCCACTGACCCAAAAGATTTACAGTCATGGGTAAAGAAACAACTGTCTCACATATCAGACTTGCTTAAGAAATTGGCTGTGAAAGCAATGGATGCGTTGTCATGTATAATAGGCACTGTTGTCAGTTGGTTGATCACTACTGCAGCAAAGGTAGTAGGGTTTATGGCAGAAAATGTTTGGGTCTTTTTGGTGACAGTAGGAGGGTTAATGGTGGGTTATTTAATGAAACAGATAAAGAAGTAAAACCCCTAATCCTGTTAGGCTTATTACCAATGCAGTTCTCTCTTGACTCATGTGTGTCAGGGGTTGGTGATGGATCCGGGGCTGACTGTACTGGTTGTATGGGTGCCGGTGTTGGGGCCGGGGTGTTACCGGAGGTGTCTGTAATAATTTTAATGACTGTACATGTGTGGTTGTGGCCCCCAAGTTTACAGATTGATTGAGTCCTAATTTTTGATCACAACCTGCAACAACTATTTCATTATTATAATTTGTTATTGTCCCCATTTGTAATTGAAGGTCAGATGGTAACATGTATAACCCGATGCCTACTACAAAGTCAACTTTTGATCTCGCATATCTGAGAACGTCTTGATAGCGTTGTATGCTTGATGGGAGATCTACCACTGAATTAATGGAGTCTTCTAGATTTGCGAGAAACTGTTTTTGTGCTTCAAACTTTCCACTCCCGTTTAAAATATTTGATTTTGTTAATGATTGTGCTCCTAGTATACACCAGACATATGTTCTGATAGACTCATTTATGCGCTCGACTCCTGCTTGAGTAAACCCGTCACTCTAAAATAAATGAGGTCCAGGCATTAGACTGCTTCTGTTCAATGGAACCTAACCAGACTTGTGATTTCGATGAGAATGAAGAGTAGGGAGGCCAGTAATTTTGAGGGTATTGTTTGTGACTCTCAGCATAATACAATGTACCCATGCCTTTGTGATCATCAAGTTTTTGTGTAAAGTCATACTTTGTACTGATCTTAAATTCATTACAGATGCGTTCAAATGCTTTCATATCCATGGGGTTGTTATACCTGTTAAAACTGGATTCAGTGGGCAGTGGTGTATGGAGTTCTGACAGTATTCTTCTAAGCTGGTAATAAGTGTGGAAACGATACACAGACCTAATCAGTTTGTTTGAGTGATTCAAGTGGTCTGTAAATGAAACACCGCACCCTGTAGTACTACACAGTATAGCAAAGTTGAGCTGGTTTTGAAACATCTGTAGTGGACTTGAAGACCACTTTCTTGCAGTAGAGTCGTCTGTTATTGGAGGGTTTATGTAATGATCAAATGGATTTGGTACTTTCACTTGAAATAGATCTTGTACGTTTACAGCTATGTCGAGCTGATTTAGTTGAATTTCTGTTCATAAGTAGATGCAACATTATATTTGGCATCCACGTTAAATTCAAATGCATTTGTAGTGACACTTGTTGGTGATTTAAATTCCATCCTTCTTTTTTATGAGATAATAAAAATGTTTATTACCTTAACAAATCTTGACATAAGCAAACCAGTGTGGTTAACTAATGGGATTGATAATCGTGATGGTAGCAAGGCTGTAGCTATTCATGAAATGTTCTACACAGTAAAATGGTTTAATGTAACAGATGACACAAGTTATAAAGTAATTTTGTATGACATGACTGAAACTTTACCAGCTGGGTATTATGACTTTTGTACTATAGCTGAATGGTTTCAAAGTAAATTTAAAATTAAAGCAACTTTAAATCCAGCTAACCTACATGTTACATTAGAATTTCCAAAAGATAATCATTTTTCTTTATCAAATGCTCTTGTAACTTTACTTGGGTTTTATTGCACATTTATAAAATTTCCAGATGATGAAGATTGGAAACTGACAGATTTAAAGCTATATGCACCCAAAAAACAAAAAATAACTGGCAGATGTCCTGTTTATTTGGCAGTACACACAGTATTTAATGTGTATTTGAAAGAACTAAACACGACTGAGAATGTACGCAATGGAAACCCTTAGACTTTGTTGATGTGTGCCAGCTGGAACTGCTCCCTATTGTGAAAGTGTAGTTGTTAGATTTCCTGCGCAGTTTAAGAAATTAGGTTCTAGTTTCTTTGAGTCACTGTGTATATCTGTAACTAATCAGGATGACAAACCAGTTGTCATGCATGATTTTAGTGTATAGTTAGAAGTTAAATAATTTTATTTTTGTTTATAAAAATGAGTGGTGGTCCAAAGCCGAGAATCATACCAGTTGCGTGTCCGGTAACAGAGTTGAAAGATTTGGCAGACGTACAGGATTTTGAGAAGGAGGGAGAAATTGGAGAAATATATGGTTTTGAACTTGATTCAACTGGTATGTACAAGAGGAAAGTAATTGTTGACATGAAAGACAGTGAAAGACAGATTCCTAAACTTGGTCAGCTGCGTGATGTTACTGTACCAGTTGCGCCTACTCTTGTAAATAATGTGCCCTACAACTTAATACATGTGGGAAATAGGTGGGTAATTTCACCTGTGCCTGTGCCGCCACCAACAATTGACTGGGACATAAAGTTTGAATTTATTAGTCCTTATGTATATACTGATGACGAAGGAGCCTTAGTGTTAGGAAAGTTGTTAACTCTGGGCTGCTGATTGTAAGCCTTGTTCCAAGCTTTGCCCCAGACAACAATAGCAGAGATAAACTGAAAGTACAGGAGTATGAAAAAAGACGGTATCTTCTTACAAATAGAAGGGGCAGATCTGATACTTCTGTTGTGTTTTCACCAGCAAACTTTGCCATGGCAAAAGAAGTGACAATAGTATTTGAAATTATCATGAGATCTGTAACTACTGCGAAAGAGGCAGATATTGCACAGGGAATAAAGCTAACTTGGGATGACTCTGTGCAAGAATCATCAAAGGTCTTTATTGCTATTAAAAAAGGGGTTGATATAGAGGTTTCAAGCAGTATTCCCGCTGTTAAGGTGGGAGTCGACAAAACAACTTTTGTTCGTCTAAGTTACATAAACCTTGAACACATTGATCTTGTTTCATTTTATTATGCCAGCAAATTGTATACTTTTGACGAGTTACAAAATGTAATTGCTGATTAAATAAAAAATATTTGACAATAAAAAAAATGGTAAAATTCTATTCAATACTACCGACGCTTGAGCTGACTGAATCAATTGTGATGACTAAAACAACGCTTGCGCCTGATCCACATGTACCAATTGCATCAGATAAAACATTACAGGGAGACGCATTCAGATTAAAAAATATTACAGAAGCAATTAAATATTTGGAAAGTGAGGAAGCAAAATATTCACTGTGTAAGAGACGGTATAAGTCAGTATTTAATTCTGTACAAAACACTTCAATGGCTGTTGGTGCAGTTTCAGCTGGATGTTCTGTAGGGGGTATTGTTCTGTTTGCCACAGGAATTGGAAGTTTAATTGGAATTGCAATTGAGGGTGTTAGCGTTGCTACATGCTTGGCTTGCTTTGGTTTGGAAGCCTTAAACAAAAGATTTCATACAAAGTTACAGAAACATGAAGCATTGAGTACGCTGGCCGGTGCAAAGCTGAGCAGTATGAAACTTATTATCAGTAAGGCATTAAATGATAATTTTATTGATGACGAAGAATTTAAGAGAGTCCAGGATGATTTGAATAATTACAAGAAACAAAACTCTGAAATACAGAATAAGATGCGTAGTCCATCCTCCATGAATGTTGAAGAACTGAAAGCCAGTTTTTTAGAGATGGGAAAACAGATCGGTGTTCGGGAAACCACAGAAAAAGTACAGTCTTTTAAGCAAATAATCACATTTGGTAATCAATCAATATTTTTGTCATATGCTTCGCAGAGAGATGACACGTCATTTACACCACTTGTGCCTGATTATTTAGCCCCATCTGCACCACCCCCAGAGTACTACTGAGAAAAAAAAAAGTTTGTTATTGTCCTTGTATCTTGACAAATCTGTCTCACTATCTTGGGACTTAATTCAAGTTGTTGTAAGAACTTATAAGAAATTACAATAAGTAATTAATAAGTTCTTATGGTAAGTAATTAATAAGTTCTTATGGCAACTAACTTTAAGGTTACCTCTGCAGATTCCTAAAAGTTAGTTGTAACTTGTTAGTAAGTATAAAGTTCCACTTGTCATTACTTGGTCAGGTTAATGATTATGTGTTCACAGAGACAATAGTTATAGAGATAGAACAATAGAGATCCGTAAAATAATCAGATCAATAATGACGCCTCGGTCATGCTCGTCAGTTTTTTTAAATCAAAGGGTTGATTCAGAAATAATGGTGTAATGGGTGTAAAAAAAAATTATATTAAAAATGACGTAATTTAATGACTGATGTGGCTTTATTGAAATCATTGTCTTTCGGATCTCTATTGTTCTATCTCTTGGTTGTATAGCGGTGTTCCGGTTTGGTTTAGTTATGTTGGTTTAGAATTCAGTGAAGTAACCGGTGTTTTTGTATACAGTTGTTTACCGAAATAGATAACTAAAAGAATGTGAGGTGTGTATGTCTAAACCGCTATGAAGATAGTACGTGGTTGGTTAAGCATAGTCTTTTCCAGTGTATAGAGTAGTGTATAGCAAGAGTGTTATGCTGTAGTCTGTTTCAAGATAGTGACAGAGATATGGGGGTGTTACGGAAGTAGACAGTTTATGAAGCACGTGTGTGTGTGTGTGTGAATGAACGTGTGAGTTATTTGTATCAGCCAGGTTACGTGACGTTTCTCATTGATCCAATATGTTGTGTGTTTAGCAAGCGTTACGTTTGGATCCTTGTTGTGTTTAGAGTACTTGTAAAGAGTGGAACGACGGACGCCGAGACGTCAGTCACAGGTGTGACCTAACGTGAGGTCATCCCTCCAGCTCTTCTCTCAGAGTGAGTCTGATCGGGACCAAGATACCCGGATCACAGCGAGAACTGCGCTACGGTGCGAGTACAAGGACGTCCGTGTTACAGACAGGACGACAGGCAAAGAGCATACAAAGGACTTTCACGCCTAGACGTGAGAAGGACTAACGTAACCAGGCAATAACATCAAACAGGTTGGAGACAGTGTGAAACTAAAGCCTAGCCTGGCCGAGATAGTGTGTGATGTGTATGTGATGTGGATGCTGGGTGTGGGGAAAGGAGTGATGTATATAGCTTGATAGTTGTGAGCGTTTTTTTCGTATATTTATCTTGTATAAAAGTCACTTTAGAAAGGGAGCCCGTGTGTTAAGTTTTACCGCATGAATGCGCCCGTCTGAGTCAGTGGCGGTGTATGCGTCTGTTGCGTGAGAGTCTGTACGTGTGACTGTGGGCAAATCTGCGTGCGTTACAGTTCTACTTCCGTAACACCCCCATATCTCTGTCACTATCTTGAAACAGACTACAGCATAACACTCTTGCTATACACTACTCTATACACTGGAAAAGACTATGCTTAACCAACCACGTACTATCTTCATAGCGGTTTAGACATACACACCTCACATTCTTTTAGTTATCTATTTCGGTAAACAACTGTATACAAAAACACCGGTTACTTCACTGAATTCTAAACCAACATAACTAAACCAAACCGGAACACCGCTATACAACCACATTACTCTTACTAACGCATACTGTCTTTAACTAAGCAACTATCAATACTATCAAACAAACCGTTAACAAAAATCGTACCGTATTAACCCTAATGTATGAGCACTATGCACGAGCATAGAGCTTCATCACAATTCCCCTTCCTCGGGGAAAAAAAGAAACGACTGAGTTTCTTTTTAAGACTACTTGACGTACTACACTATCCTAAAACACGAAGGGACTAATTTTGACTATCTAGTATACAAAGCAAAAAAACATATTACAGCCTCAACGCATGCCCCTAAACCTCAAAATTCAACACACACTCTCTGATCGCACAGTATTTAGAAATGAATCCTCGGTTTTGAAACATTTCAGATGGAGACAGCTGCAGGTTCTCTATAATGGTGTACGTACATCTATAAGTGTAAGCATATCTATAATAGTGGAAGGATATCTATAACAGTGTAAGGCTATCTATAATAGTGGAAGGATATCTATAGTAGTGTAAGGATATCTAAAATAGTGTAAGGATATCTATAATAGTGTAAGGATATCTATGATAGTGTAAGTATATGTATATAATAATGTAAGGATATCTATAAGTGTAAATATATATGTGTAAGTATAATAGTGTAATCTATAATTATAAGGCTATCTATAACAGTGTAAGGATATCTATAATAGTGTAAGGATACTGACCGACCAGCTTTGCGCCTTGGCTGCCTTGCCGATGTCGGTCAACTGACTTGGTCACAACTTGACAGATTTCACTGTGTACGTCAGGTGCCCTGTTGTAGTTTCACACTTTGCAGATTATTTTTGAGGCTCGAAAACTGACAGCCGGTCACTGTGGTTACTACAATGAACACGTGCTATCATATAACGAAGTGGACATAGACGACATCGAATTTCACTGCTCACGTTCTCCAACCCAAACAACAGCAGCCCGAGGCCGGACTGTGACAACACCCTCCTCTCTAAGTCCAAGAGTGTCTCCCACTGGAAGGACAGCCGCCTCGCCGTCCCCCACAACTGTGTCGTCACCTCACCTGAGCTCTTCCCCGGAGTCACTGAGTGCAAGTGGTGAAGGTATACTAACCCACATTTGCATGCAGCCATCGATGTTGTTAACTCATTTAACTTTGTGTGCGATTGTACTTATAAACAGTAGCTCTGTCCTCATACGCCAGTCGCGATATAATGTTGGATTGGCTTGTTGTGTGGGAGGCTTGTAGGCATGCATACCCAACGCCCAAATGGGTGAACGGTGGACAGACGTGGTAGGTCACGTGGCTGGGCGGATGAGTGTGATACACTGTTGTTTATATTAACCCATTACCGCCAGAGGACGCAGGTTGTGTTTTTGACGTCATAGTAAATTCTACGTCACAGATCCTCAGCCGTCAAAGGAACAGGGATACACCGAGTTTCAGCAAGAGGCATAGATCCTCATGAGCCCCAGCAACTGCTCATGAGGATCTCTACCCTTTTGCCATTGGACAATGTTCACTGTCTCTCGGCAATGAACGGGTTAAGAAGAATGACAACACATCAGTTTTCGAACATATTTTATCATACGAGTATATTATACAGTATAACGTCTGAGATTGTATATTCCATTACAGCATTGAAATGAAGTGTTCGTATACTATCATTTCCAGACAGACCGAGCGACTCTCATTCTCAAACCGTTTTAATCATGGTCATCGAGAGTGAAGCTCGAGATGACTATGATTCTAACAGATTGAGAATGGGAGTCGCGAGGTCAGTCTAGAAATGATAGTATACGAACTCTCCACGTCTATATTTCATAGAACCTTTCACATCATGAATCCAGTCACCCAAAAATCATACAGAGCAGGCGACAGCCATTTTCGCTTTAGCCTGTTTGTCGGCCGCTGTGCCTGTCTGAACCGCTAATCGCTGATTCTTTTGAGTTTCGCTGCTTTGTAGAACAAACAATGTAAACGTTGAATGTCGACAGTAGTGACGATGGCTGGTAAAATGTTTGTCTGTTTCACCGCACTTTCAGATGTTTTTATCGCTTTCGTGAGGAACGCGATGTTATTGATTCTAGCGTAGAGTAAGCTGTGGTGGTTTGGCCGCCTGCTGGTTACCGTGATATCCCAGAAAGCAAAGCGCGGTACTGTGTACAATCTGCCAGCGCTAGCCTCGCCTATCTGGTTTGTGAGAAATCGCGGTAAGACTAGGGCATATGATGTTTGACTGTTTCACTGCACTTTCAGCCCCGTGTTTCAGGCTATGTAAAAGTAATCGTTTCAAGACTATAGAGATTGAGTTGTTTCATTCACTGGGCTGATTACCTCCCCAGTAAGCAAAACGTCGTCTGGCCCACGACGACCGCGGTGGGCCCGCACACAACAGTGCGCGGGCCCACCGCGGCCGTCGTGGAGCCCGATGGCCCTTTGCTTGCTGGGTTAATCAATTGACCGGCTGATCGGTGGACCGCTTAACAAGCCATGTGCTACACTGCGTAACGTGATCATGTCGAGGGCCTCCAGGTGCAGCTTTGAGCGTTGTTTTATGTTGCCTAGATCGGAGATTATTTTCCTTTCGACGCTAATTTGTTTCCAGTTCTGTTGTGAACTTGTATTTTTATGTACTAGCTTTAATCAAGTAGGAATTTAACAAAAGAGCATATACTAGTGTGTTCAGGAGACTTAGGTCTGTCTTAGTATTCTGTTTTCGTCAGGGTGGTTTGGGTCGGGATGAGGCCACTGGCGCCAGCCATTAGATGCCTTGGCGACGGGCTTCACCCGTCCAGAGTCATTGTCCATTGTGTAGCTCTGTTATTGTAATTTGTGGAATGAGCGAGTGAGTGAATGTGAGCAGCACCTGCGGTGGCAAGACAAATTTTGCTGTGTATGAACTATGATTATCATTACAGCAACAATAAAGTCATCTTGAATCTTGAGACGTTCGGTGTTGATACCAGCAGGTTCAGGACCAATGGGCGACACTCAGGGAACGGGTAGAGGGCCGACCATCCAGCTGATTGCGGGCGTCGTTCTCAGCGTTGTCGTGGTGTTTGTGGTCGTGCTGGTCATTGTCTACTGTCGGATCGCCTACAGAAAAGGCGCCCTGTGTTGCAAGAACCGCAAATCACAGTGAGGTTACCACAGGCGTGGGGTGGTCGTTGCGTCGTCGCTCCTAACACCACGGGTAGAGTGAATAGGTAGAGTAAATAGGTAGAGTAAATAGGTAGAGTAAATACTGGTGTTAGGAGCGATGACGCAAGGACCATGCCGCGCCTGTGTAGATTACAATCATTTCGTCTTCTTTTATTCACAGTATTCTACGTTTTCAGTTTATTGTTTTGATGTTGTCAGTGCTTCTTTATTTATTTAGTTATTTATTCATTTATTATTATTATTATTATTTTATTATTATTTTTTTAAAGTAATTTATTTATGTATTTATGTATTCATTCATTAATTCAGTTAGTTAGTTAGTTTCCTCTTTTCTTTTTCCTTTTTTTTTTTTTTTTGGTTTTTGTTTGTTGGGGGGGGGGAGGGTATGGGGGGGGGGGGATATAAACGGTCGTGTTTAGAGAGTGTGAGAAGGCTGCAGAGAGGCGCCAAGTGAATTGGTGTAACGCCTGCTCCAGGGGTTTCAGATCAGACAACGTTGCATTTGTAGTGTAATTGTAGCAGTGTCTGTGAACAAAAATAAAATACTGCTCAAGTTGCCGTGACTTATAAAATATGACACCACCTGTTCGGGTCGCGGGATGCTGCGCCGGATCTGACATTCACACAATCACCTCACCCTTCAGCGCCAAAAAAGGCAAACAAGGTCCATCAGCAGGAGGCTGCCATCCTCATCAGCCCCCGCTATTACGAGGGCTTATGAGGATCTATGCCTCTTGCTGACACCACTTTGTATCTGTGCCCCCAAGACGGTTTGGGGGTCTTCGGCAAAGATTGCAGAAATACAACTGGCAGTGAAGGAGTTAGAGGATAGAGCTAGATTAGCGCGGCGCCTGCACAGTCTCCCAGTAAATCCAACCGGTACCCTTTTTTTTAAGTGCCATGTTCACCAAGTGCGCAAAGGCCATCGGGCCGACGTCGGCCGCCGTTGGCCCGCGCACGTCCGTGCACAGACACACAAACACGTCCGTGCGCGGGCCAACGGCAGTCGACATCGGCCCGACGGCCTTTCGCGCATTGGGTATCTCCCGCTCCGGCTAACATGGTTGGCCATATTGTTTCAGGAAAGCGTCCTCGAGTGATGCCGCTTACAAAAGCGAGCGAAATGGGACTGGTGACGGGACCAGCACAGGTAGGACGTGGAGCCGCACACAAAAGGACTTGCTTTATCCCTTTGGCTGTCGGTAGCGCTTTTTGGTCGACATGATTCGTGCAGGAATAACAATAATAATAATAATAATAATAATAATAATAATAATAATAATAATAATACCGGTTATTATATCGGCGCTTTTCCCAATTCTGCGAATCGGCTCAAAGCGCCGCTAACTGAACCCAACACGCACGCTCACGTGACACACACGCATTCACTCTGAAGACAAACACAGTACAAGACAGACACAGGACATTCACGTGGTGCGAAGGATCAGCTCAGCTACTGAGGTTTCGGAAATTTTGATCGCTTGTATTGGAAATTTTATAAAGTGGCCTGAAACCGGTACCCCCGACCGTCCGCCCGAATTATCGGTGACACTTACTAGAGGAGAAACGTCCGACGCCGGAACCCGTAATCGAACCTCGCACCTTTAGCATTGGCAAGCGCCTTAACCACTGCGCCACGGACCGCCCAAAACCTACTGGTACATGACGCCTGATACATGACGGCACCTGGACATCCTGCAGGAATAACACCCGGATATCCTGCAGGAATAACACCCGGACATCCTGCAGGAATAACACCCGGACATCCTGCAGGAATAACACCCGGACATCCTGCGGGAATCTTGACGACAAAAAAAGCGCTACCGACAGCCAAGAAGGGTTCACTTTTTGCTGGATCTCTATCTATGTGTTGCCCTCTGCTTTACGTAACCAAAGCTTGATGAGCAACATGATCGAAGTGCTTTATAATTAAGCGAATTATGAAATAATTGCAGCTTAGCGGGTTGTGGCCGGCAGTGGTTAAACCGTAAGCGTGGTGAAGCAAGACTTTAGGCCGGGTTGTCCTCACTTACAGATTTCGACCACCTTAAACTGAAGACTCGTTGAAATCCTCGCACATTTTAGGGGTAGAGTGATCGTGAATGGAAACAACAAATACGTATATGAGGAATCGTAGATTGCTGATTTGTTCCGATTGAAAGTTAGCAATTGCCAAGAATTATCGCGAAGTCCATCGCATGCCGACTGGTCCTTGAGCTGACGCACACATATGTACTAATGGAAAAGGTGAAGATCCTCATGAGCCCAGGCGTTTGCGGGGGCTTGTGAAGATCTGCACGTCTTACATGTGGGTGTCGTTGGTTGTGTCCAGCAGTGATGGGATTAATGCGCATCTTTTCTTTACGTTAACTCATTGGGGGGGGGGGGGGGGGGGGAGCGGAGGATGGCGATCCGTGGCGCAGTGGTAAAGGCGCCTGCCACCAATGCTAAAGGTGCGAGGTTCCAAACCGGAAACCAAAGTTCCGGCGTCGGACATTTCTCCACTAGTGTCACCGTTAATTCGGGCGGACCGTCGGGGGTTCTTTCTCCGGGTACTCCGGTTCTTCCACCCACTCCCATATGGTACCGGTTTCAGGCCACTTTATAAATTGCAAATACAAGCGATCAAAATTTCCGAAACCTCAGTAGCTGGGCTGACCCTTCGCACCACGTGAATGTCCTGTGTCTGTATTGTACTGTGTTTGTCTTCAGAGTGAATGCGTGTGTGTCACGTGAGCGTGCGTGTTGGGTTCAGTTCGCGGCGCTTTGAGCCGATTCGCAGAATTGGGAAAAGCGCCTATATAATAACCGATATTATTATTATTATTATTATTATTATTATTATTATTATTATTATCGTGCCCGAGGTACGAAATACCCACATTTTGGAGTTATCCTCTGAGGACTGTATTACAATACAGGAGACAAATCGACCATGATAGTTCAAGGGTGGTGGCAGAATAGCTTGGCGCCTATAGGCGCCAAGCTATTATGCCACCACCCTTGAACTATCATGGTCGAGCCGTATCTTGCTGTGGTCTGTCGCGGGCAGAGTGAGTTCAGACGTGAATGACTGTTTTCTGCGCTCCGCAGGCCTCACGCACACCAACCCAGCGTGCGTCAGTGATGACGGGGTCACATCAGCGTGCTACCTAGCGCGCGACCAGGAGTGCCTCTACAGCGTGCCCAACAAACCTCGCCACGGGAAGAAGGCAACCTCCAAAGGACACCCAAAGGGAGACAACCCGGCAGCCAACGCTGGACAGGACTACAACCATTTGTCTCTGAACAAATCACGGGCTGGTCCGTCCTCCAGCCCAAAGCAGCGTAGAGCCGCACAACCGTACGACCATCTTGCGACAGGCGACGAGCACGATGGAGACGTGGCAGAACCCACACCAGGCGACAGGCGGACCGGCTGTGGGACCAGGACGCTGATGGCCGACGTGCTGCAGTCTGACGAGTACAACACGCTGTCCATCACCACGCTCCGTGCAAGTGCTTCCTCGGGCGCGGCACCGCCATCTTCAGAGCGGACTTACGATCATGTTTCTGATGGAGAGCGTGGACACCAGACTTGGCCTGCAGGGGACCCGGATCCAACGCGCGCCTCGGGACGAGCTGAGGAAGTGTACGAACACACAAAGTGGCGTGACTTTATTTCAGTGTGACCGAGTCACCGGAGTGTGTGAATCACACCTAATAATTATCTGCACTACAGCTATATTTGATCATTTAACGTACTATCTGAGTACCTTGGTGCCTTCCCGTGTGCTGAGCTGATCTGGTACAAGCACACATCCTTATCTCATTCCCGGCAAGCCGCACCCGGATGCGCGGCATAAGCCGCGCATCCGGATGCGGCTGGCCGCGAATGAGTTAACCTGTTGACTGCTGCTGACGATACTTGGCGGAAATGACGCGTAACTGCTGGTAGTATCAGCCAAATGGACTAATACCATCTTCACGTCTTTACTATCTTTGGTACATTTCCTTAGATATCAAGGTCGTGTACATATTCACGAAAATCAGGCGCTAGAAAGTGTTTAAAATAACATAGGCCTGCTTGTTTAATGGATGAAGGCGAAAACCTCTACTTATTTGTATTATTTGAGTGTTGATTTTTTTGTTTTTATTGATAAGCCCTATTTCATGGTTGCACAGCTCATTGTTACTGATGACAGTCAGTGCACAGCATGTCTTTATTAGAACACTGTACTAATATGGTATGGCAATCACTCGTTCTATGTCTATATATATCACAGGTAATTTTCTTAAAATTCTGGTTGTATGCCTTTAACATAATGTATTGTTAACCCCTATGTGCATTCCGCCACCGGCACTGTAAACACTCAGAGTGAGGGAAATATAACTCATTCCGCCACCGACACTGTAAACACTCACAGTGAGGGAAATATAACTCATTCAGCCACCGGCACTGTAAACACTCACAGTGAGGGAAATATAACTCATTCAGCCACCGGCACTGTAAACACTCACAGTGAGGGAAATATAACTCATTCCGCCACCGGCACTGTAAACACTCACAGTGAGGGAAATATAACTCATTCCGCCACCGGCACTGTAAACACTCACAGTGAGGGAAATATAACTCATTCCGCCACCGGCACTGTAAACACTCACAGTGAGGGAAATATAACTCATTCCGCCACCGGCACTGTAAACACTCACAGTGAGGGAAATATAACTCATTCCGCCACCGGCACTGTAAACACTCACAGTGAGGGAAATATAACTCATTCCGCCACCGGCACTGTAAACACTCACAGTGAGAAAAATATAACTCATTCCGCCACCGGCACTGTAAACACTCACAGTGAGGGAAATATAACTCATTCCGCCACCGGCACTGTAAACACTCACAGTGAGGGAAATATAACTCATTCAGCCACCGGCACTGTAAACACTCACAGTGAGGGAAATATAACTCATTCAGCCACCGGCACTGTAAACACTCACAGTGAGGGAAATATAACTCATTCCGCCACCGGCACTGTAAACACTCACAGTGAGGGAAATATAACTCATTCCGCCACCGGCACTGTAAACACTCACAGTGAGGGAAATATAACTCATTCCGCCACCGGCACTGTAAACACTCACAGTGAGGGAAATATAACTCATTCAGCCACCGGCACTGTAAACACTCACAGTGAGGGAAATATAACTCATTCAGCCACCGGCAGTGTAAACACTCACAGTGAGGGAAATATAACTCATTCAGCCACCGGCACTGTAAACACTCACAATGAGGGAAATATAACTCATTCCGCCACCGGCACTGTAAACACTCACAGTGAGGGAAATATAACTCATTCCGCCACCGGCACTGTAAACACTCACAGTGAGGGAAATATAACTCATTCCGCCACCGGCACTATAAACACTCACAGTGAGGGAAATATAACTCATTCCGCCACCGGCACTGTAAACACTCACAGTGAGGGAAATATAACTCATTCCGCCACCGGCACTGTAAACACGCACAGTGAGGGAAATATAACTCATTCCGCCACCGGCACTGTAAACACGCACAGTGAGGGAAATATAACTCATTCCGCCACCGGCACTGTAAACACGCACAGTGAGGGAAATATAACTCATTCCGCCACCAGCACTGTAAACACTCACAGTGAGGGAAATATAACTCATTCCGCCACCGGCACTGTAAACACTCACAGTGAGGGAAATATAACTCATTCCGCCACCGGCACTGTAAACACTCACAGTGAGGGAAATATAACTCATTCCGCCACCGGCACTGTAAACACTCACAGTGAGGGAAATATAACTCATTCCGCCACCGGCACTGTAAACACTCACAGTGAGGGAAATATAACTCATTCCGCCACCGGCACTGTAAACACTCACAGTGAGGGAAATATAACTCATTTTGCCACCGGCACTGTAAACACTCACAGTGAGGGAAATATAACTCATTCAGCCACCGGCACTGTAAACACTCACAGTGAGGGAAATATAACTCATTCAGCCACCGGCACTGTAAACACTCACAGTGAGGGAAATATAACTCATTCAGCCACCGGCACTGTAAACACTCACAGTGAGGGAAATATAACTCATTCCGCCACCGGCACTGTAAACACTCACAGTGAGGGAAATATAACTCATTCCGCCACCGGCACTGTAAACACTCACAGTGAGGGAAATATAACTCATTCAGCCACCGGCACTATAAACACTCACAGTGAGGGAAATATAACTCATTCCGCCACCGGCACTGTAAACACGCACAGTGAGGGAAATATAACTCATTCAGCCACCGGCACTGTAAACACGCACAGTGAGGGAAATATAACTCATTCAGCCACCGGCACTGTAAACACGCACAGTGAGGGAAATATAACTCATTCAGCCACCGGCACTGTAAACACTCACAGTGAGGGAAATATAACTCATTCCGCCACCGGCACTGTAAACACGCACAGTGAGGGAAATATAACTCATTCAGCCACCGGCACTGTAAACACGCACAGTGAGGGAAATATAACTNCATTCAGCCACCGGCACTGTAAACACGCACAGTGATGGAAATATAACTCATTCAGCCCAACGGCCGTATTTTCCAAAGTTTTGGAGGCGTCAGGATCAGGATCAGGAATTTATTTAATGTCTTTGACACATTGGTGATATTAGACACACACACACACACACACACACACACACACACACACACACACACACACACACACACACACACACACACACACACACAATCAACAACCAAACACACAACTTGTTAATGTCAAAGAATAGCAGTAATTAACATCCAACCACACACAAATTACTTATTATAATTCTTTACCCACCGGACTATGAATTATGATATTAACTATTGGAATTGCAATATTACTATGTAAGATGTCACACATATTTTCTGCTTATTTTTCAACTGTTATGTTATTTTGTGTCAACATATTCTTTGCAATAGGACATTCACAGAATATCTGTTTAACAGAGATGGGTCTTACGCACTCGCATATGATGTCTTTTGAGAATTTTGTTTTCCGAGAATTTAGTTTTAACTTCTATATCAACGAAGATGTTTTTCTTGAACAAGGAGGAACATGATAAGTATATTTCATATCATCTTTGTGAAAAAAAAGCTGCTTAGCACAGAGTACATTTCATGTAGAGATAATTGCATATTATTACCAACTGATGAGTTTTCTCTATTTATAGTTCTCTATTGTGCATGTCTATCACAAATTTTATTCCAATAAATTCCGCAGTGTGAGGGTATCCAAAGAAAATATATTCCTATTCCTCTGGACATAATACAGCTCAAAATATGTTTTATTTCATATTCTAAGTCTTTTCTTGTTTTACAATCCCAGCTTTTTGGACTATATAGGACAGATTTAGAATCGATACAAATCAAAATGTTAAATATATCATAAGGTATAAGTTGAATATAATTAAGTGCCATGAGAATCGCATACAGTTCAGACGTAAATATAGAAAATCCTTTACCGAGATAAAAAGATTTATTCACTTTGATATCCGGAATAACAAAGCCTGCACTACAGCCTGAGGAATCTAAGACAGACCCATCTGTGAACATTTTCAAATGTTTAAAATATGTTTTCTGTAATTTTTCTTTCACTAAATTTGCTAAAACTTTAAATTAAAATTAAATTAAAATTTTTGGAGGCGTCATCTAATGAATATGCACCAGTTGCAGGAGATGGATCGACCATTATAGTTGAAGGGCAGTGCCAGATTAGCTTGGCGCCGACAGGCGCCAAGCTAATCTGGCACTGCCCTTGAATTATCATGGTCGATCCATCTCCTGCTGTAGTGCGTCAGGGCTGACTGGCTAAATGGCTATTATCTACAGTCTCCGTAACTCGCGGACATTGTATTGCTGTTATTGTACACTATCACATGAGAGCGAAACACTCAAACATTTCGATGCGATATACTGATTATTTCTATATACATGTATTGCTCTGTGATTTTCGACCTTACAGCATAAGACGCCCCACCCGGATCTGCCCTGGGGGACTTGGGTGGGGTTAGGTATTTTTTAGTTCCCAGGGTTACCCTGGTCAGCCCCACAGGGTGGGTTTTTCTCTCTATTCTGGGGCATGTGTTTCTGTCTACCCTTTGTCCATTCACCTGTATTTGCCTTTTTAAAACTCTCCCTACTGTCTGCACTGCCTGTAGCTCTTGATATTGGATGTGTGTTGCTAAATGGTCTTAGCTTTATTTAGGCCCCATGTGTTAGGTTTATTTAATGTATTTGACCGGCTGGCGACATACATTCAATGTTCTGTTTAGTTGTTTGTTTGTTTTTCACAAGCCGCGGTGCAGGCACGTCCTGAGAAAGCCTTGTTGCTGTCGGGACGTTAAGCAATGTACAATCAATCAATCAATTACAGCATAAGACGCTAAGGTTCAGAATCAGAGCCCAGCACATACTGTTTTACATCCGCCTCGTGCAAACAGGAAGAGGCGGGCAATGGACTACGGACTTGGCGTGATAATGTACTACAGGAAACTCATATCGGCGACCTTCTGGGCGGCGTGACCCAGTGCGTAGAATGTTATTAGGCCGATGTCGGCCGCCTGTTTGCCCGCGCACGGCCGTGCGCGGGCAAACAGGCGGCCGACGTCGGCCTAATAACATTTTGCGCGCTGGGAAATGTTTTCGATAAGCTACAACTATGACGCGAAGGCTGGCCCCGCTATGTATCGCGATTCGCTGATAGGCCCTACTTCCACCGCTTGTGACGAAAGTGGGCGTGCAGCTTCAGTGGAAATTGTGAAATCCCACAAGCTTAGAATTTCCGGTTTTCTGAAATACAATGTTTCCACTTGTGGTATCGCGCAAAACCACCCAGCACGCAAGTACTCGAGAGGTTTGCACTTGAACTGGAGGACTTTGTCTCAGAACAGATTAATTGTCTTTGATCGCTTGAACTGCGAATCTGCATCGCTACACCTCTTTCAACAGTTCTAGCACTATATCACCACACTCCCCACCCCAAGCTGACTGTCGTAATGCATTTGTGGTACGTGAGTCATTGTCTAAAGCGTGCGCAAGTTGTTAATGCGCGCTTAGAGTTATAATTATTATAAGATACGCGCATTATAAATACCGTAATTATTATTATTATTATTATTATTATTATTATCACATGATGTTGCAGTGCATTTGACGAATTAAAATTTCTGCCCTGCGAAGTCAAAACACAGTGAAATTCGTCATCCGCGCTAAACTGACGAATGCCTATGGTTGATTGATTGTGAAGCAAAATTAAAAAGATACCTCTTTCACTCCGGCCCCTGCGTGATGTGCATGTCCGCAGTTGGCGCTGGCAGTGAAACGCGAAACAAACAGGGACGCAACAGAGAAGGGAAAATGTGATCTGGTGTTTGATTTTAGACCTATAAGGCCCAAAATCACGGACCAGAACCCAACAACGTCGACATTGTAAGCATCACGCGAATAAAGCACAAGTCTTAAACATCACATAACGTTGTGCTCCCAACACCTTTATTCAGAACACATCGGGTGATTACAAACTGTAGAGGATAAAATCAACGTGACTGTACAAAATACAGTATCTAGTATCCTGTGCGCACATTCAAAATCAAGTTTATACATAACAATAAAGTACCACGCAAAGACGTGAGCCCAATGCGCAAAAGACCATTGGGCCGCCGTCGGGTGGATGGCCTTTGCCAACTGGGAGGCAACTTGCTAAAGATTTCTTGACAAACAGTTCCAGGTACTAGCGCGGTTTTGTTTGCACAAACGACTCTCAGGAGGGAATTCGCGGCAGTTAACCAGCTTGTACCAAAAGCATAGACAACACGCCAAACATCTCCAATAGGCATAGATCCTCATGGGCCCGGAGGGCCCATGAGGATCTATGCCTCTTGGAGATGTTTGGAGTGTTGTTGTGTGGCTGGTGGCTGTTTTTTACGTTCCTGGACTTGCCGGTGATCGCTGGGCAAGTAAGAACCTTACATCTAAACCCCTTCCAGTTGCCCGTGCAGAAACGTGAAAACGATGCATATTGCGCGGCAAGAGACGGTACACACATCCTCACGCGTCGCCGCAGCTGCTTCATGAGGATCTATGCCTCTTGCTGACAACACTTCACATCCATGCTGGGGATCTTCGGCATTGAGTTAATAACGATTTCAGAAACACTCAATCTGCGTCCGCAGGCAGTGAAGGGGTTAAACAAGAAATACATGAAAAACGAAGCACAGTTTAAAATACATTTGTAGCCCCATCGAATACATGAGCATCAAAACACACTAAAGGCGTGCGTACACACGCACGCACACACATGCAAACATCCTGATTCATATCATACTCAGCCCAATATTGCTTGATATAGTGCCGATAGCAGGCAGATGTGATCATGAGACCCGAATCAAAATGTCCGAGGCGTCAGCCGATGACATTTCTATTCGGGTCAAGTAATCACACATGTCGGTTATATTACTATATCTTACATTTGCTAAGCAACACTGTTAGGTGTGTGATCAGTGACTTTGGACTCTCCAACTCACAGCCGTTAGGTCTAGAACAACCCAGTAAACAAAGGTCCTCCGGTCAAGGGCGGCCACACTGGGCCCGCGCGCGACTGTGCGCGAGCCCACTGCGGCAGGCGGACAACCGAAGACGTTTTGCTACTGAGGAACAGAGCAGCACACATTGCAGTCCACACTCGTCCAGCCCTTTGTATCCCGGACTCTCTATCCACCGTACACCAGTTTCTAATCCAAACCTTCAACTCATTCAGCCCCGACACACCACAGCAAGATATGGTTCGACCATGATAGTTCAAGGGTGGTGCCGGAATAGCTTGGCGCCAATGGGCGCCAAGCTATTCTGGCACCACCCTTGAACTATCATGGTCGATCTGTCTCTTGAATTGTATACTTAGTTTTGTGTATATTGTCTCGTAGTTTTGTAGCAACGGCAGTTTTTTTTTTTTTTAATAATGGCTATGTCTGTGACGATGTCAATGCCTCAACCGTTCATAAATAACGCTTTCTTGAATCATTCAATCTTTAAAACAGTCTTCAGCGGACAACTCCAAAATTGGGGGATTTCGACCTATCGCAAAAGGGGTTAATTCCTTCACTGCTGAGAACAAAATCAATAACACCCAACTGCAAGAGGCATAGAACCTCATGAGCCCCCGCAGGTGCGGGGGCTCATGAGGTTCTATGCCTCTTGGTGGCATTGTTTTGTATCAGTGTTTCTTGGACTGAATGAGATAAAGGCGTTTATTTTGGCCATGTTTTCAAAGATAAACGTGTGTGTTCGCTGGAACGAAGGGGCTTGCTATACTTTGACTGTGCTGCTGCCGACTGAGGAAACATAAATTCATAAATTCATATTACAAGGAAAATGCTCAGACAATATGTCTTACAAAGTTTCACAGGCAACATGCCCGGGTTTTTTTTTTCTTTTGACATTTAATGCCAAACAATGTCACGGTAGATACACCGCCACTCACGTCTTTTAAACAATGAAGAATACAAAATTAAAAGTAGACACCAATGAAGAAGATGGCATTGGCATTGCAGAGCTGCCACAAGATTACTGTGTTGTCTTATGCATTAATTTGACCAGGAAAAGTCGTCAGTGGACATTGGTTTGTCACAAAATCCACCCTCGCCTAACTCATTAAAAGTACTTAGTCCTGATGCTCACACGGAAGAAGTGTTCGGGTTTGAAGTCGTTGACTGTGATAGGACCACGTTGATGGAGTCCGCCATCTTGGTCAGCTCGTGCGCAGCACGTGACAGGAGGCAGAGATTGAGGACGTTACGCTGATCGATGATAGGAGAAGCGATTATACTGGGCACAGAGCTCGGCTGGCGCAGGTCAGGAATCTGCATTTAAACACACACACACACACACACACACACACACACACACACACACACACACACACACACACACACACACACACACACACACACACACACACACACACACACACACACACACACAAATAGACGATTACCGGAAATCAGAAATTAGTCAAAATTGCACGTGTTTCGAGGGGAGGGGGGGGGGGGGACCCAGTGCATTAAAAAGCCCAGACAAACGTGAGGTTTTAAACTTTGTCTTTGGCTTCACCGACATAAAACTACGGAGACACACAGACAGCAGATTAAGGACATTGTCTGATTAGCTCAAAACTAACACATCTTGACAGTGGCGTTGGATATGATATCACATGTTTGTCCGGGCTTTTTAATGCACTGGTTGTTCCCCCCCCCCTCCCCCCCCCCCACCCCCCCCCTACCCCCCCCCTCCCCTCCCCCCCTCGAAACACGTGCAGTTTTGACCTATTTCTGATTTCCGGAAAACGTCTATTAATCCGGTGTACAAGCAAGGGCCTTTTTCTCCAAACCCACATTAATATTTGTAGCACTTTTTTTTTTAATCCTATACTATTACACGTAACAATTAACCCCTTAAGTCGACCAAAAAGACGCGTACTTACGTAGTTAACCCATTAAGCCCCGAGTCCCTACAGCAGGAAAGGGATGTATATGATCGTCTTGTTCTATACCTGCGTATTTTTCTGCGGGCTGGCGATTGGGTGCCTGATAGGCGGGGGCAGGGGATCTAACTGTGTGTATGTCCAGCGATGAGTAACTTCCCTTGGTTTGTGTACCTACAGCAGGAGATTGACTGACCATGATAATTCAAGGGTAGTGCCAGATTAGCTTGGCGCCTGAAGGCTAATCTGGCACTACCCTTGAATTATCATGGTCAATCCACCTCTTGCAACTGGTACATAGTCGTTTAGTAACACTTCCAAAATTTAGGAAAAGCACCCTTGGCCAATTGGGGTCAAAGAGTTAGGTAGTTCCGTCTTTTCCGCAGATGGGGATCTTTACGAGCCGTCAAGGAGTTTGTCCATCATACGGGTATTACATGTCAAGCGCAACTAGTCAAAGTGAGACATATTTGGAAGTTCAGCGCCAAAGACTGACGTTCCAGAGCCTATCGACGCTATCCTGAAACTCACTCACCATTTTGTGGATGAAACTGGTGATGGACTTGAGGTCATTGCATTGTGACGTCAGATTTCTGGTCAGCGCGTTCTGCGGGCCGTAATCAAACTGAGTGGCCAAATCGTCTCGAAATTGAGCAATCATAAGCGCGTATTTGAAAGTGACCTTATGCATCTCGGTAAGTTGGGCCTGCAAAAAATGCATCAGTCAATCAATCCAATTATCGATCGATCGATCGATCAATCAATCAATCAATCAATCAATCAATCAATCAATCAATCAATCAATCAATCAATCAATCATCGACCAATCAATCAATCGATCAATCAATCAATCAATCAATCAATCATCAACCAATCAATCAATCGATCGATCGATCGATCGATCGGTCGGTCGGTCGGTCGGTCGGTCAGTCAGTCAGTCAGTCGGTCAGTCAGTGAATCAATCTATCAATTAATCAATCCATCAATTGAAAAATACACCAGGAATATAAATGCATGCTTGTTCTCCATGTGAAGCGTCAAACTTGTAATAGCTCACGTCACCATTGTGCGTGAAATGATGAAATGTTGACGAAAGAACACACACATTTCATAAAAGCAAAGCATCCTGAATATTTTTCAGCACTTCTTAGCAGCCGCGGGAGACGGATTTATGATTCAAAATATGTTTTTATGGTCCAGAGGTTTTGAACTTTGTCTTTGGCTTGACCGACATAAAACTACGGAGACACACAGACAGCAGATTAAGGATATTGTCTGATTAGCTGAAAACTAACACATCTTGACAGTGGCGTTGGATATGATATCGCGTTAAAAAACAAAACACACCACCAACTTTAACCTCTTAACTGCCATGAAATATTGAACACCACCCAGGTGCAAGAGGTATAGATCCTCATGAGCCCCCGCGAATGCGGGGGGTCATGAGGATCTATGCCTCTTGCTCAAATGTCTTTGCATACACGTTTGGGGATCGATCTTTGTGGTTGACTTTACAATGATTTAAAACACAATCTGCCTCCACTGGCATCGCGGTGGTTAATGACAACGTTACAAGAAAGCGCTGCACGTGTTGACACCAACGTTCACTGTGACAGCGGCTATCACTGGAGTCGATGTTCTCAACGACAGGTTTCTGAGAAGACAGCCCGCGCACCGACAAGTACAAACACTCCACCTTACGATACTGACGGTAGTAGTGGAAATGCTGGTGAAGTCGATACGGCTCGAGATACCGATTTCAGTGACAACGTTCTAAGAAAACTGTCAGCGGCTGATACGGTAACCCTTTGGCTGTCGGTAGCGGTTTTGGTCGCGATGATTCCTGAAGGAATCATCGCGACCAAAACCGCTACCGACACGCAAAGGCCGGGTCAAGTTACCTGACTTACCTGTGTGTCAGTAGAGGTATCACAGGTGAATGACGGCCAGGCGGGGTTTCTGTCACCATATTCCTGTTTGAGCGCTTGACAGGTGTTCAGGTCCCGACCGGCCGGCAACAACAGGCACTAGCAAAGAACAAACAATACAAACACAATATCAACCGCCGTATGGGGTGTTGTACTTGTAGCATAAACAAGACTTGAGGATGAGGACTTGAATGTTCTTCAGTATTCATTAGTAGGCCTACGTTTTGTGCCAGGCCGTGGCTGCTGATTTCACCTTTAAGTACTTATGGGCACTGGAAAAAGGGGTTTAATATTAAGTACTTAATGCGCACTGGAAAAGGGGGTTTAATATTAAGTACTTAATGGGCACTGGAAAAGGGGGTTTAATATATTTCGCCACCCACGACGACTAACATCAAAACACGCCGTCCAAAGACTGCGGGCCGCCACTTCTGTTGCTGTCTCGACGCAGGAGTGTTTGCCTTGGTTATCAGACTGATGAGGTCAGACGTGTGTGAAAGGCGGGAAACCGAACAAAAACAAGAATAAGTCGGCTTACAGTGTTATACTGCCTTATTCGAACTCAGCAGTACTGAGCACCAACGTCCTCTTGAGTCCAGTGCGCTATCAAAAGAAGGGATCCTTCAGGGATCAAAACCACACAAAACTATGTGTGCTGGTCTGTGGTTTTGGACCTTACGGCCTTACGGCCGTAAGGTCCAAAACCACAGACGTGCTGGTCTGTGGTTTTGGTGTAAGGTCCAAAACCACAGACCAGCACATTTAAACACTTTTCATCTTCATTTCGCTAACCGCTGACCGGAGACACCGACTTACAAACTTGTCAAAAGTGGCGGCGGCGTCATCCCGCGCAGCCTTCACCAGCTCCAGCAAGTCTCGCAGATCTTGTGTCGAAACGTCTGATTGGTTGACTGTGTGAGACACCACCTGTGATTGGCTGACATGCGCGGACACGGAGGCATCTGAGTGGTTGGCGGTTGTCGTGACGCCATTCGGCTGGATCATGGTTGTTGCAGTGGGGGCATTTGGCTGGCTGCCGACTGTCGTGGAGAAATTCGATTGGCTCACAGCTGTGGGAGGCAAAGGGGTTGCCGTGACGGGTAGAAAGACAGCTGAGACTGAAATCACAGAAAACAACCTCACAAACATTGACAATAAGATAAAGACAGCAACAGCGCAAAATTTGACCCCACCTTCCCCCCCCCCCCCCCCACCTTCCTGACCCCCCCCCCCCCAACAAAACAAAACAAACAACAACAAAAAACTGAATCAACCGCAATGTAATCAAAGGAAGGAAGAAGATGTGGCCTTTGTAATATCAGTGCAACACAAATATAAATATTCTAGCTGAACCTTGTTGTCTGACAGTAGTTCTAAAAAGGTAACTAATGTCTTATCGGCGTAGGGGCGGGAGTGGTGGTGTCCAGGCTCTTGGTGAGCAAATTAAATAAACAGAACTTTAACCAAGCTTAACAAAGTAAGCAAAGGTCCTCAGGCCCACGATGACCGCAGTGGGCCCGCGCATGGTGTACATCTTTCTGATTAACCATAAGATGCGCCTACCTAATGCTGCTATGGACGCGCTCAAGACGTTCAACATTCTGTAACGCTGGCAGTTCATCGTAGTATTACCAACTGAATGTGTTCACTACAACAGGAAAACCTTTTGTTTTGCTAGGAGACGTCTGTCTTCTTTTCTAAAGACAAAGTGAACGCTCCCTCCTTATATACACCAACTACTGGCATTAAAATATTTATAGCTAAGAACACCGTGTTTCCGTGTCCAAATTAGACAATGACGAAGCTGTCATACAAGACGATGGCAATGACGTATGGGAAGCATGGCGCACACACGTTATTAAAGAATTGCGACATTCCTTCTGCGACCGATCTCTCTATTTTGTTTATTCTGAAAAAACGGTATTTACCCGAAATATTAATAAATTGTGTTGTAACTGTCTTTTCTAAGCGTGTTTCTTTCTCCGTTGGGTACTTCTTGCCTACACATACATTAGTTTAATAAGTAAAGGGCATTACCAGAGGAGCACGCGATACGGGTTTCGGCATCTCCGCTGCTTTCGGTGTCCATTGCCTCAGGTGACACATACCGGTAGTTTCCGCGGGCTACTGATTTGTTCGATTCATCTTGCGCACTTTTGGTACTTAGTATTAACGTTGCTTGGCTTCATACACAAACACTACGCCTGGTAGTTTCCGCGGATTACTAAAGACGCCTGACTTGTTCGATTCATCTTGTGACCTTTTCGTACTTAGTATTAACGTTGCCTGGCTTTATACACAAACACTACGCCTGCAACTACGTATTTTTCGCCAACAACAAATCCGGCTTGTGCCTTGAGACGCCTGCCGTGTGTCGACGTGTCGTAATTCTCGGAATGATGTCCAAGGGTTAGACTTGATCCTGATGAATTATTCATGAGTAGAGTTACATACTTGTGTGAAAATCCATACCGGTATTTTAACGAAATTTTTATGTCGTACCGGTATTTTCTTTCGGTATACCGGCAACCACAAATATATCACTGTTTCACACCACACAACCACACACACGCTGTCTTCTATCACACAAACACACACACACACACACACACACACACGCACGCACGCACACACACACACACGCACGCACGCACGCACGCACACACACACACACACGCACGCACACACACGCACGCACGCACGCACACACACACACACACACACACACACACATAGTCACACACACACACACACACACAGTCACACACACACACACACACACACACACACACACACACACACGCACACACACACACACACACACAGTCTCACACACACACACACAGTCACACACACACACACACACACACACACACACAGTCACACACACACACACAGTCACACACACACACACACACACACACAGTCACACACACACACACACACACACAGTCACACACACACACACACAGTCACACACACACACACACACACACACACACACACACACACACACACACACACACACAGTCACACACATACACAGACACACACACAGACACACACACAGACACACACACACACACACACAGACACACACACACACACACACACACACACACACACACACTACCCTCTCTAGCTCTTTAACCCTTTGCGTGTCGGTTTTGGTTTTAGTCGCGATGACTCCTACAGGAATAGCACGCTGACATCCTACAGGAATCATGGCGACTCACACCGCTACCGATAAGCAAAGGGTTAAACTACACGGAGTTTCAATGGTTATCAGTCTGATGCAAGAAAGCATTGATGAGACTTAACTTAGGTGTTAAAAAACACCTCATGCTAATCAGCCCTCTCACAACTAAACGTATGCTGCTAGCTACGCGCCAAAAACATCAGCTGCGTCACAAAAGATTCCCCCTCAATAATAAACCCATACATGTCTCTGAACATCAGCAACTGGGTGTCATAGCTACTAGGCGACCAGTGTAAATGGAAGCCTCGCAGAACCAAATCAGGTGTGTTAACTCATTCTACCCCAACACCGAAATCCTTAAATTTTGCCGTTGTCCTCTGCAGACTGCATTGCAGTGCAGGACACAGATCGACCGTGATAGTTCAAGGGTGATGCCAGAATAGCTTGGCGCCCATGGGCGCCAAGCTATTCTGGCATCACCCTTGAACTATCATGGTCGATCCTTATGTTCCGGTGGTGTGTCTGGGGTAGAATGAGTTAAGCTATTCCCAATGCGCAAAAGGACAACGGCGGCCGACGTCGGCCCGATGGCCTTTTGCGCATTGGGCAACGACTAGCACGTGACGCTGTGAGGATCATACTCATGGGTTTCAGTCAGTCAGTCAGTCACGCAGTCAGCCATCCAATCAGTCAGTCAGCTAGTCAGTCAGTCAGCCAGATACTCATGGTTTCAAAGACACAGAACTAGTTGAAGCACAAAGTGGCCGGTAGAGTGGAAAAGCAAGGCCGGATGAGATGGGATGTTTTCTGCGGGCCCATGCCCACACCCCAAAGTTCATTTTTAATGCTATTTTCACCTCCTAATGCGGATCGATGTGGTAGATTTTTTTTGGACGAACATAAGTGCTTTACTTTGTATGCGATCATTCGAAACGTACCACATGCGGATTAGCGGCAAATAACCGCGCATCCTGTTGCGTCACGTCTCGAATGAGTTAACCCAAACCCCCCTGATACACTTCAACAGGGGTTGTACAGACCATGACAATTCAAAGGTGGTGCTAAATTGAATAGCTTGACGCTTTTGGCACCATCCATAACCCCTTCACTGCCGAGAAAAAGTGAACCCTATCTAACTGCAAGAGGTATAGATCTGCGGGGGGGGCTCATGAGGATCTATGCCTCTTGCTGAGACCACGTTGTGACTATGTTCTTTGGGCAGGTTGTGGCTTTTGGTCTTTCAGTGGTCGCAGATTTCAGGAGCAAAATGTACGTCTTTTGGCAGGGAAGGGATTAAACTATCGTGATAGTGACAGATCTGTGCTGTTATGAAATGCTCAAGGGATGATTCCCACATCTGAGGACTTTGACCAGGGCTGCATGTATTCAACATGCTTTGAGCTGCCCACCCACTTCATTATCTGACTAATTCAACAGTTCGTCAATCGCTGTCAATGACGAAAAGAAACAACCAGAAACCGTAGATTAAAATAGCTTTCAAAAGTGATCGTAGACGGAAAAATGTGACCCTTTTCCAGATTCGTTCGTATTCTGAATGTCCTAAACAGCTTAGTCGACAATCTAATTTTGTAACAACTCACTCGCTCGTTTGAACATGAATGCTCCAGCTCTGCACCCATATTAACCCTTTCACGGACTACAGCGCACACCACCTAACTGCAAGAGGCATAGATCCTCATGAGCCCCCGCAGTCGCGGGGGCTCATGAGGATCTATACCTCTTGTTAGGTATTTTATCGCGTTCGGCAGTCAGAGCTATCGAGTTGTAACTAAATACGTTGCTTTCAAACACATTAATTTATCCTCTGACGGTGATGGTGTTAACATACGGGGCTTCACGGTGTTACAGCAGTGATAACGTGGGAAGAAACAGTTATCAAATATACAGATAACACGAAAAGTGCTTTAGGAGTTTCTGATGGGGCGTTTGCCCGACCCATATCTTTCTCACGTTCAGCGCTAACTGACTGCTACATGTATTTTAAGTCCAGCAAGGGGTGCATACACGCACTCAGTATCTAACTATATCTGCCAACTGTACAGCTATCTAGACACTGCTCGTTAGCTATCATGGTACAATCATCCCAGTGAATGACTTCGGGACACGCTGTGGTGTAGTGCAGACGACTGATTTCAGAATGGTGTACAGACGATGGAAAACCCGGCCCGCAACGGCCCATCACTCTGTCAGTAGATCAAAATCGGTGTGAACTTGGCCAACAAGATGCATTGATCCTCATGAGCCCCCGCAGTTGCGGGGGCTCATGAGGGTCTATGCATCTTGTAGATGGCGAATGGGTTCGCGCTTACACTGATTTTGATACGCCTATTTTTGGCAAGATGTTAGAGACTGCACTTCGGTGAAACCAAACTCCCTATTGAACGTGAAATGCTAACTCTGTGGCAGAAACCAAGTTTCAGTAGACTAAAATACTATTCATTTTTTTTTTTAAGGTCAGTTTCATTCCGCGATGCTAATTATAGTTTCATAATGTAGTCATTTCACACCTCTCTCTTTATCTAACGGAAGCGGCCATTCAGTGAGTCTTCAAAAGTCTTCATTGCGGTTTCCAGTCTCAAGCACGGTTTCATTGGGCCACGCCGGTGAGGCCTACACTCCCAGAAGTGAGGCCTACACTCCCAGCAGTGAGGCCTACACTCCCAGCAGTGAGGCCTACACCCCCAGCAGTGAGGCCTACACTCCCAGAAAACTCACTCGCCAAACACAAATCTAAAACTACAGCTTTCGGGGTATTTTTCTGCCGGTCAAAGACCAAACAGTCCGGATAGTCAGGTTGCTGGAAGGCTGACCATAGGCATGCGGGCCACCTCAAATAACAAAGTTAAATGGTTTGATAACAATATGGCGACCTCGACCCAGAGATGTTTTGCTGACTGCGTCAGAGCTGTGTCATATTTAAGTCCCTTCTATTTATAGAAGGGACTTTTTAGGACGGGTCGCGGTGTGGCGACTTTAATAGCTTGTCCATCATGTCAAAGACGGGCAGGCCTAATCCTCTAACTGATTGAAGTAACAAGATAAAAATTACGTCATGTCTAGTTACGCTAACTGCTCGCTGCTGAACGTACATTTGGCGCGAAGCGCCGTATGTGCGCACGTATGTATGTGCGTATGTGTGTCACTGTGCGTATGTATATAAACAAGAGAATCTCCGATATTTCTGTACACACAAGCTTGAAACTTGGCGAAATACTTTCTTAAGTGGGTGGCTAAGACAGCCTCCGAGCATATTGTAATTGAACGACTCATTGAAGACAAACAACCGTTTATAGGAAGTCGGTTGACCCAGATTAGAGTCCGTAATTTTTGTCATATTTACTTGAACTTTTTGGACATAGCTAGTTTGTAGAAAGACACTGAATGAGTTCGTTAGCCAGCTTTGTATCCTTTCAACATCTTTAGTAAAAATTAATTCTTTTCAGAAAAAAACTAAAACACTAAAAGAAAGTCAGACAGTGGCGGTGACGTTAAAGAGGCAGCTCCGTCACTCACCGCGCAGACATTTACATAATACTCTGAATATGATATAATTTTCTCTCTCTCTCTCTCTCTCTCTCTCTCTCTCTCTCTCTCTTGCAAATAATAATAATAATAATAATTACGGTATTTATAATGCGCTTATCTTATAATAATTATACTGAACTCTAAGCGCGCACTCACAACTCGCACACGCATGCGCACGCTTTAGACAATGACTCACGTAACACAAATAGTGAAGATACATTAGGACGGTCAGCTTGGGCTGGGGAGTGTGGTGATATAGTGCTAGAACTGTTGAAAGAGATGAGTTTTGAGGGCAGACTGGAAGGAGGAGAGCGAGTGTTTCTGACGGAGAGAGAGGGCCAAATGTTTGTAAAACAATATCTAAAAATGTATACCTACTTTATAACCTGAGATTTTTCACTGATGAATCCACCAGAAAAAAATTCTATTGTGCTCATATTCAGTCACATTTGGATTATGCCTCTATTATCTGGGACGGGAGTAGTGATGCTAACTTTAAGGGACTCAACTCGCTCCACAGAAGGGCCATTAAACTAATTGTTGACAGACCCACAGAAAGCATTAGTACCGATGACAAATTCAAGTTGCTAGTGTCTTACCTCTTCACAAACTTTTTATCTGTAATAAACTGGTAGGGGCCTAATCATGCACAATCACCTTCTCAGAATCTCCTACTTATCTCACAAATGTATTCCTTTTTGCCCATAGTTCCAGCCGAACACCAGGAAACAATATGCCAGTACCAATGCCCCGCTTGGATATTTACAAGTCATCTTTGTCCTATTCTGGGGCCAAATTATGGAATTCTGTTCGGGCAGATATTAGAGCAGCGCCATCGCTTAGAACATTTAAAACCCATCTGCTGAAGTATCTCAGGAATACTTGAAATGCTGTAAAGGGTAAACCACGTGACAATGACTTTTCGTTTCTCACGTGACTATGGCTTTTCGTTTCTGATGTTGGTGTAGTAAACCTTCAGTACGTACATAGCGTGACTTGTTGAAGCTATTATTGTAAGTGCCTATCCCCGCCCCCCCCCCCCCCCCCAGCTATATCAGTGTATTCTCCTTTTACCATTTTTTTACCATGTAATTTCTTGTAAATACCCGATGCACATATGTATACATGCAAACACTGATTTCTGATGACATTTGTTTTTCACTTGTAAAAATGATTATGACTTTGTACGTTTCCCCAACCGGGTCTGCCCTGGAGACTTGGATGGGGTTGACTACTTCTTCTTTTTTCTCGGCCTGGTATTGTGTGTGTGTGTGTGTGTGTGTGTGTGTGTGTGTGTGTGTGTGTGTGTGTGTGTTTGTGTGTGTGTGTGTGTGTGTGCGTGCGTGCGTGCGTGCGTGCGTGCGTTGCGTGTGCGTGTGCGTGTGTGTGTGTGTGTGTGTGTGTGTGTGTGTGTGTTTGTGTGTGTATGTGTGTGTGTGTGTGTGTGTGTGTGTGTTTGTGTGTGTGTGTGTATGTGCGTGCATGCGTGCGTGCGTGCGTTGCGTGTGCGTGTGCGTGTGTGTGTGTGTGTGTGTGTGTGTGTGTGTGTGCGTGCATGAGTGTAAGGACATGATTGAAAACAGGTCTATGTACCTAATCATTTATCCTTGAGAAATAAAGTTTTATTTCATTTCATTTCATTTCATCTCTCTCTCTCTCTCTCTCTCTCTCTCTCTCTCTCTCTCTCTCTCTCTCTCTCTCTCTCTCTCTCTCTCTCTCTCTCTCGTTTGAAAACTGGTCCTGTTAGGCCTACCAATAACTTCTACCGTTGGAAAATAAAGGTTCATTGTTCATTGTTCATTGTTCATTGTTCTCTCTCTCTCTCTCTCTCTCTCTCTCTCTCTCTCTCTCTCTCTCTCTCTCTCTCTCTCTCTCTCTCTCTCTCTCACACACACACACACACACACACAAACATGCGCGCATCTCCAGGAGGAATAGACCCTCATGCGCTCATGAGGATCAATGCCTCTTGGAGATGTTTGGAGCGCGCGCGCGCACGCACTAACATGCACACACACATCGACGCGCTTTCAGAAGAGCATGCAAGTGACCCGTGTACTTAGTATATCATGTAGCTAGGTAAAGTCAACCTGCTTTCACACACATTATAGCAAGACTGAAATTGTACCGTCCTAGTTTTGTCACCATTTCCTCAAACCTATGATGCGAAAGTGAAACTCATATCACGTATAATATAAAATTACGCAAAAACTAAAACATTCGTCATGACAAATGACGTTTGACAAATCAATGACGCGTATGTCCTGCGTCCCTTATAGAACTTGACTCACTGACGCCGCCATTGGCAGATCTGCGAGACTTTTTCTATATGAGATGAATTCAAAATCAGGTCAAAGACAAAAGGTAGAGACGCTTGACAGCTATGACAGCTCTCATTTAGAAGGGACTTTGTGGGTTATGGTTGATCCCATCTTGTTTTTTTGTTTTTTGTTTTTTGTTCTGCCGGCCAGAGGCCGAACAATACGGATTGTCCAAAAGATCGGTAGGCCAATTGTTTAAACGTAGTGTCTGCATGGACCATGGCGTCTCTCCAGATACTAACAGTAAACCGGAAGTACGTGTCCAGAGAGTAAAAAGAAAAATCGTCGGGCCAATGTCGGCCGTAGTTGGCCCGCGCACTTCAGTGCGCGGGCCAACTACGGCCAACGTTGTCCCAGGGCTTTGTGCTGACCGTGTTTAGTACGGCCATACGTTGTCACTGACAGGCGGTCATTTTACACGTGAAAGAAATGAAGCTGCTAGGTCTGGCAAGACTACAGCTAAGGTGCCAGCACGTAGTCACTGACTCAGTATCCGGCAGTTAACGCTACAATCAATCAATACGATTAACCCATTTAGCCCCGAGTCCCTACAGCAGGAGATGGATTGACCATCATAAATCAAGGGTAGGCGCCAAGCTAATCTGGCCTTGAAAAGTTATCATGGTCAATCCATCCCCTGCAACTGGTACATAGTCATTAGGCAACACCTCCAATGAATTTGAGAAATGGGACCTTGGGGCTAAAAGGGTGAACTAGTCACATTACTATTGATTGATTGATTCATTGAATATCTCAGTATGTTGGGTATACAATCAATCAATCAATCAATCAATCAATTAATGTGATTCGAATGTGAATGTGATGTGAACGGATGGTTCTTGTAAATAATTCTTCTATTTATTGTTACTCAGTCTTGTTTGTTTCCATGATGCTTTTAACACCGTTAATGTTAGAACTAAACTATAACGAGGTGTTTAGAGATTCAGAGGTTTCAATTTGTCTAGAGATTTGGATTTGTCTTAGTATTAAAAGTTGTTTACAGATTTAGTATTTTAGTACTGTATTATGAGATCTGTTTACAGCTGTTAAAATGTAGAATTTCTCAGTACATGTATTTGTATGTCGGTAATGGTTTTCGTTGCGATGATTCCTGTCGGAAACATCCCGACAACAGCCGCTACCGAAAGCCAAAGTCAATCAGTCCAACAGCTTCTCGACCGATCGAGGTATGTAACCAGTGTGGATCAGAGTTGAGAACCAGTGTCGCAGCTCGGATGCGGCTTCCCACGTCCACTGAGCCAAGGGAGTTAATAAGTTCTCATCATAAACAATCTCGGTTTGAGTTGCCTCCCTTGGATCATATTGACCCACATTTGCAGGTCGTCAACAGAGGTTGGAGCTTAGCCTTGTTTTCAGGCCGCATTCCTTTCGTGAGACAAAGAAGACATCAGTTTTGTCACTTGGGCTATTGCACCTGGCGTAGTTTAACGTGCAACGCCTGCAAGTGGACAGGAAATGGCCGATTCAGCCTGTCAACGGCGCAAACTGTGTAGTGGTCGCACCATTCCAGTCGTTGGCCTTGGGACTCTAAATTCGCCGAAGGAGGTAAGTTTCCTCCGGACGGACAGTAGCTATCCCGAGAGTTTGGTCGAGTGCTAACTGTGTGTGTGTGTGTGCTTCTGACAAGCATGACATGTAACACTGACATGTAACATGCAAATAAATGCTTAGCACACGGCGCTGTAGCGACCAGTTGCAAACAGTTGCTGCATGTTTGCCCGTCGGCTAACGGTCAGCAGAAATGAATGATATATAAGATAGGTAGCCGCCAGGTGCGTTGCTACTAAGAATAGATCGTACAGGACACGGGTCTCCGTAGCATTTAACACTTTTACGCCCAGAGTCCATGCAGCAGAAGACTGATTGACCATTGTAATTCAAGGGTAATGCCAGATTAGCTTGGCGCCTTCAGGCGACAAGCTAATCTGGCATCACCCTTGAATTATCATGGTTAATCCGTCTCCTGCAACTGGTACATAGTCATTAGGCAACACCTCCAAAGTTTGAGAAATGGGACCTTGGGGTGAAAAGGGTTAAAATGTTTCATGAATGCACACAATGAATATCAGTCCCTATAGTATACTTTGCCCAGTCGGCACACTGTGCGAGGCCCTGTGCAGTGTTCAGTACCAGGCCTCCAGCACATCGTGCAAAGCACGTGCACAGGATTCGGGTCAGTAGGTCATTGGTACATTTCCTGTGTCACAGTGGCGTAGGAACCGGTTGGGGGGTGAGGCGGCTGAAAGATTCCACCCACCCACCCCTCCCCCGCACTCCCTCCTCCCCCTCTGAAAATGTCACATGATTTTTTTTGCTGGTCAGTATATATATTATAGGAAGCATACCTTCCCTCCCCCCCCCAAAAAAAAAAAAAATAAAATAAAATAAAATAAATAAAAAAAGTCCCCAAATGAAAGATATCCTGCTAAGCCACTGTGTCATGATAGGTTGTTAGGTTTTTCATTGTGCATTGTCATGTGACTCTGGACATTTAATCAATCAATCAAAACAACAATTCAATCACCTCTGCACCCCCCCCCCCCCCACACACACACACCCCCCCTCCCAGCCCCTTTTCACACTGCTCCGAAGGGACAGGTTGCATATATACTTCCATGCGCATTCTCTTTTTGGCAGGGTTTTAGCGGGGGTTTGAAAAGAGATAACATGTTAAATTGTGCGTGTGAAATAATCGACTGGACAGCGTTGAAGTCAGTGTGTACATTAACCAGCACTTGGCATTTTCCCCGCTGTATGTCATTTTAGATGCATCAAGCTATTGTAAAACAACCCTTGTACTACCATAGTGGACACGCATGCTGCAGTGTGTTGGAGCCGAATGGGTTAATACTCTTAACCCCTTCACTTTTGAGGAAGACTGAAAAGAGTCTGACCGCAAGAGGCATAGATCCTCATGAGCCCCCGCAGTTGCGGGGGCTCATGAGGATCTATGCCTCTTGCTGACACCACTTTGCATCCACCTACCTTGGACGGCCCCTTGGACGACCCCTTGGATGGCCCCTTGGATGGCCCCTTAGACGGCCCCTTAGACGACCCCTTGGATGGCCCCTTGGATGGCCCCTTGGATGGCCCCTTAGACGGCCCCTTAGACGACCCCTTGGATGGCCCCTTGGACGGCCCCTTGGACGACCCCTTGGACGACCCCTTGGATGGCCCCTTGGACGGCCCCTTGGATGGCCCCTTAGACGGCCCCTTGGATGGCCCCTTGGCAGTGGAGAGATTGATCTTAGCCATGTAACGACTGTCAGCAACTCTCATCGCCGAATAAAGATGAAAAAATATAAGAAATTAATTGCAAACAGTGGCGAACAGTACCGTAGTTGGTTGGGTAGACATTGCTCTTTCTTGTGGGCAGTTTCTCGAATTAGGTGAATGGCTGTTCCCTCACAATTCGACTGTAAAAATTAGTATTTGAGCTAAGGCAGAGAGTTGCCATTGTAACACCAGTGTCAGTGTTTCACAGGCATGCTCACATGGTTATACAATGAGGTAGGTCGAGCAATGTCTGTGTCTATCATAGGAAAGTGTCAGGTTTTTTTTGTCTCACCCATTTGAGAGGAGAACTTAATGGGTTACAAAAACTGTCACAAACCTTGCTTACCTGAGACAGCTACAAATGTTTGGGTGGACAGAAGTCATTCTCATGAGTGTAGGTGGGTACTTGTGTAAAAATAGCTAAACACTTTGTCTCAAAATGGTATAAAAACTTTGTTACCAAACAAACTATTGTGGAAAGTGTGTGTCAGCGGCATCGCAAACACTTGGTACTGTCATATAATATACTTGCCTTAACCCTTGCAGCCCCAAGGTCCCATTCTCAAATATTGGACACATACCATGGGGAATTACTCAGCGCTGGACAGACAAACAGTTAGTGCGTCTACTGTGGGAAATCAGGGTATTTACCCGACCACATTTAGTAGTGCACCTTCTTTGTGCATGTGTGTTTCTTCTGCCTACTTCCTAAGTTCCAGAAAAAGACATGGGTTATAGGCTAGACCTGATGCATCCTTTTAGGGATGTATATGATGGCCTTGTTCTATACCTGCGTATTTTTCTGTGGGCTGGCGATTGGGTGCCTGATAGGCGGGAGCAAGGGATCTAACTGTTTGTCTGTCCAGCGCTGAGTAATTCCCTTTGGTATGTGTACAGTTCTACCAGCGCTAGCCACCTATCTAGTTTGTGAGTAGTCAAATTTTGGAGGTGTTGCCAAACAACTATGTACCAGTTGCAGGAGATGGCTTGACCATGGTAATTCAAAGGTAGTGCCAGATTAGCTTGGCGCCTGAGGCGCCAAGCTAACCTGGCACTACCCTTGAATTATCATGGTCAAGCCATCTCCTGCTGTAGGGATCCGGGGCTAAAAGGTTTAAGATGTTAACCCCTTCATGGCGGGTGGACGCAGATTGTGTTTTTTAAATCAGTGTAATTTTAATATCAAAGAATCCTAGTCATCAGTGGAACATGGATACAGTGAGATTCCAGCAAGAGATATATATAGATCCTCATCAGCCCCCCGCAATTGCGTGGGCTCATGAGAATCTATACTTTTAGCCGTTGGATGGTGTTTAATTTTTTTCTCAGCGGTTCAGGTGTTAAAACCACACATGTAGGCTGTCGAAATGTCTTCACCTATATTCACTATTCACTCCCAGAGGAACCTGATTGTGTTCCTGAAATCTGTCTAAACCCTTATCATTCAGAATACACCAGTGTGTGAAATAAGTTTGTCTAAAATAGTCCAAGGGTAGTGCCAGAATAGCTTGGCGCCTCTATGCGCCAAGCTATTCTGGCGCCACCCTTGAATAAAGCCATTGGTCTATGTCCTTATCTGTAAGTACTATAATGTAGCATGCTTATGGCAGTGTACAAATTTGAAGCTTTAGCGTCAGTATGATATGGGTTTTAAACCCAGTACATCCTGAGGCTGATTTTGTCAAATTTGCTTGTTGTCCCACAGATTAGGAGAGAGATCAACTGTTTTAGTTCAAGTGGCTGGCGCAGGATTAGGCTGCCACAGGATTAGGCTCATGTAGGCCCATGCAACTGACCCCTGGTGATTGAATAGCTATTCTGGCACCACCCTTGAACTATCAGTCAAATGTGACCCTCTCTCACGAAACCAGTCTTAACTCGCAGGGAGCCGATCAGCACTACACGCAATAATACATGGTGGGGGTCAATCTGGGTCGTTTTAACTTTTTTGCAGAAATCTACATACACCAAAGTATCGTATGGTTAAAATCTTTATCATGAAAAATGCCATTAAATAGGTTTAAAATGATTTTAAAAGTCTGCCCTTGGCCCCAATTATGCTGCACACAGAAACTTCCTGGGCGGTTTTCTCAAAATGGCCGCCGGAGGCTTTAACAACTTTAAACACTAACAACTTCTACAATTTTTGCACTACAGCATACAGTCATATATCACAGTAATCAGCAAACATTGTAGTTTTCAGAAATGTATATATGTCAAAACATCCAAAATGCGAGTTAAGACTGATTTTGTGAGAGAGGGTCACAAATTTATTTCAAGCAAAAGGTGCATCAGGATGAAAAGGGTTAATTCAACGGTAAAGAACCACAGCCCCTCTATAAGGAACATGCCTCCATACAAAGCGGTTTTACTGACGGAATAGAAATCTCATGTGCACCTGCAGGGGCTCTTGAGGATCTAATGCACATCTTGTGGATTTGAATCTTGTTCACTTTTTCTTAGCATACAAAGAGGTTAGCCATACAGCACTATAGTCTATTCTTCTTGTTAAACCGAGCTGAGTTTCTTGCTGAAGTGCCACAAAGCCCCAAATATGTGTTGTCATTCACACACGTGAAAGGATAATGATACGGAACAGCAGGGGGTGGCAAGATTTTAATAAGGGGTGTTTCCCTTCGTTTTTCAAGCTTTTGAAAGTTAAAATAACAGCAGGGGGTGGCAAGATTATTATAGTAAGGGGTGTCGCACTTCGTTTTTCAAGCTTTTGAAAGTTAAAATTAGCCCTTAACCCATTGCATCCTGAGGCTGATTTTTTACAATGTGTCTACTGCCCTATGAAGGATGCATTACAGATTAGGAGATAGATCAAGCATTTTAGTTCAAGGGTGGTGCCAGAATAGCGGCCAAGCTATTCTGGCACCAACCTTGAACTATCACAGGCAAATTTATTTCAAGCAATGGGTGTATCAGGATGAAAAGGGTTAACCTGGTTATCTGTATCTATAGCTCTTTTTGTAAAGGTTATTTCTGCAGGAATCACTGACTTCGACAAAAGTGCTACCAACAGTAGACATCGCCCAGGTATAGTGAATGAAGGGCCAACTGAAAGTTTCTTTTCTCTAGCACTAGTTCCAGAGTCAATTGCAGGACATGATCTACCATGATAGCTCAGCAGAATAGTTTGGGGTAAGGCCAAGGAGCTGTGCACTTCTCAGTCATGATCTACGTGTCGCAGAACATTGTCAGCAACTTCAGGTAGTGCTTAGCAAGGGCCAGTTGTATGAGTGAGTTTCGCACTGCACAGCTACTAGCAAGTTGATCTGTGGAGCACTATGCTTTGTGGCGTGTGCAGGATCACCCCAGGGCCAGTTGTAGGAGTGAGCTTAGTCCTGCACCAGCCACTAAGCAAGAGTATCTTGCTTAGTGGCTGGCGCAGGATTAGGCTGGCACAGCATTAGGCTCATAATTATTGGCCTATGCAACTGACCCCTGGTGATTGAAACCACGTTAAACACATTGTTCAAAGATATAAATTCCCAAACTTGGGAGTTTTACAGTTTAGGAAAAGGGAGGGGGAGGGGGGGAGCTTTTCAATCATGTGTAATTTAAAAACAAAATGTCGCCATTTTTTAAGTATCGTTTTATATTTATTTATTTAGGGGCCTAAAAACAGAAATGAAAGGAGCGACTTCCGCTACTCCACGTTCATTGTTTTTGACATACCTACTTGACCCAGTTTCCCCGAAGGCAAGGTCATGGGTCAGCATAACAGCGTCGCGTGCGTAGCTAACTCAGCGAATCAGCTGTGCACTCTCTGGGCCGGGCCGACCGACATCTGTCCTGATAGCATTTGTCGCAACCTCGTTGTGTCAGCAAGACTCTACTTGTGTCAAGTTAGCCATCAGACGGTGGTGCGTCTACCGGATTCCTACAAGTCTTTTGCGATGTCGTCTGCTCAGTCTCAGTGCCAACGTGTCGGCCTGCGTAGCGGTCGCACCGTCCCCGTGGTCGGCCTTGGAACGTATGCCCCGAAAGAGGTAAACTTGAAACATGATTAGGCATAGGTAGTTTAGGAGGGTAACATAGCGGAGTATCTCGGTAGGCAAGACTGTCTGAGAGACTGAAATGGTGTTTGCAGTAGTGCTTTCTCCGGAGTCCTCTGGATCCAGTCGGCCGGTGTGCGCGAGCGTGCTTTCGGGCACTTGACGTGCGCGCAAGAGCACGTAACATTATTTTAAGCTTCGAGTCCTTCTCAGTCAGTGACGGCATGCATGTGTGTGCGCGCATGTGTTTGTTTTTGTTGTGCCGTTTTTGTGTGTCTGATGGAGCATAATTGACAATCGACGTAATCCCACACGTCAGTTTCAAGCTGACGGCCGGATCGTTTAACCCTTTTCATCAAACTCTTGCTTGGACTTTGAAATAAATTTGACTATGATACTTCCGTCAAGGGTGGCGCCGGATTAACTTGGCGCCTCGGGCGCCAAGCTATTCTGGCACCACCCTTGAACTGAAATGGTTGATTTATCGCCTAATCTGTATAATGTAGCTTTCGTAGTCGAGTCAGCCTCAGAAATGATGTAATGGATTAAACTCCCCCCCCCCCCCACCCCTCCACCTCCCAGTAATTCTGTCTCCAGTAATTATGTAAATTGTTGAGGCGACATGAAGACCACTGTGGTCAGTGTGTTTGTGCGTGCGTGTCGGTGGTTCTGGGTTCTTGCACGTTCTAGTTTTCATGTTTCGTTCAGTCAATCATTGTGTGGGGAACATTGCAGGAAAACCGTTGTGTACTCAGTCAAGACATTCCAGAACCGTACTCCTGAGCAAAGGGAACATCCTGAGGCACATTCAGTAGGCATTGCCCTTGTAGTTGTACATTTGTATAGTGTGAATGTCCTCTGCCAGAGAAACATAAATGTAAATGTAAATGGATCTGACGTGAGACATGGAGCCTCGTGTACCAACAGGGCTCAAGAGGTCATTATGCCTTTGGCAGACAGGTAACGTGACTGCGTGTGTGATTAATCACTTTGGACCAGAAAACTTTAAACAAAGTCAAGTGTGCAGTTTACAAGAGCTTCCCAGTTAATAAAGACCATCAGGCTGAAGCGCAGGTGTGCTGGTCGACCACAGCCAGTGTTGGCCTTATGGGAAGTTATGGCCTTTTGTATACTGGGTTGTGGGTTGCTGGAAAACGTAAACGGTAACACATTCAGCCCTAGGGTTAAAATCCCAAAGTTTGAAGTTGTGAAGGCAACATTGTGACAGTTCATAGTGGCAGAATCACTTGGTGCCTGAAAGCCATCAAGCTATTCTGGCACAACTATGATCTAGAGGGACCAAGCATTTCTGGCACCACTATTGAACTATCATCTAGAGGGACCAAGCTTTTCTGGCACCACCATTGAACTTTCGTGTAGGGCACCAAGCTGTTTTGGCACCACCATTGAACTATGGTGTAGGGCACCACGCTTTTTTGGCACCACCATTGAACTATCATGGTCTGTGCATATTTTGTTTGCTGTATGAAGGCTGGGTGTGTTGCATTGCTATTGTGTTACCGTGACATCTTGATTGGTTACACAGTGTAACTGACAGGGCAAGACAGGATAAGGGGAACAGGGTGTAGACTTAGGGTACATATGTACTGTTTAATTTAGTCGGCGTTGCGTCAGCCATTACTGGTAACACGGGTAGTAGTAAATAGTACCAAGGTTGGTCACATCTAAAAATCCAGCATGCAGTTTCCCCGCCAAAAGGTCAAATCAAAGGTCCAATGCACCTTACCGCAACAGCAGGCATTGCACCAGCACTGTTACTTGGTATGACGCTTCACAAAGGGGGGGGGGGGGGGGGGGGGGGGGGGTGTAGACTCTTCACAGCACAACCTCAACATTTAGGAATTGTAGCTGTATGGCGGAGGGTGTAACAGTAGCTTGGTACATTTGCTGTGGCCATTTGTCACAAGTTTGACTTGACAAATTTGAATGGTTCAAATCAGATCTATTCATTTAAATTAAACAAAAATTAAAACCCGTTTAGCACCAGGACCCTGCAGCAGGAGGGATTGATCATGATAATTCAAGGGTAGTGCCAGATGCGCCAAGCTCATATGGTACTACCCTTGAATTATCATGATCAATCCATCTCGTTCAACTGGTAGATAGTCATTAGGCAACACCTCCAAAATTTGAGAAATGGGACCTTGGGACTAAAAGGGTTAAAGACATTTTTAATATAGAACTTTGACTTGAAGAGACTGCTCTTTGGCGATGTCAGTGCTGACAAATATACAACATTCAAACATGGATTACTCGATCACTGCTGTTATCAGTCAAGCTGTCTGGTCAAATGTCAGTGTTGCATTCGACCTCGCTCACATAAGATAATGAAAACAGGTCATGGTCAGTTTAACTCAGTAGTGTCCTTGTACTGGTAGCTTAACCCATTCAGCCCTGACGCCCTGCAGCAGGGAATTGGTCAACCACGATAATTCAAGGGTAGTGCCAGATTAGCTTGGCGCCTGAAGGCACCAAGCTGATTTGTCGCTACCCTAGAATTATCTTGGTCCCTTTATGATGAGTTGTTATCTCCTGCAGTTCGTACCACCTCAGGTGACACCTAAAATATTCGGCCGCAGGGTTAAATTAATTAAAATGTATACTGGCGGGACACTCTTCCACACTTGCACCACTCTCCAACTTGTATGGTATTAACTTTGTGGAGCAGAGTACTTGGGATATGATTACCAGTCTACATTGAGTGATTGACAGTTATCTTGTTTGTTTTGTCTTTATTAACCCCATAAGTGCCGAGAAAAGTGAACACAATCCAACTTCAGGAGTCCTATATCCTCATGGGCCCCTATAGTTGTTTGGGCTAGTGAGGATCAGTGCCTCTTGCTGAGATTAGCCACTGATGTTCCTGGGAGGGTTGGGGCTCTTGGGTGTTGAATTAAGACAGATTGTAGAAACAAGTCTGCATCCAAAGGCAGGAAACGCGTTACAGTTTTGCTATCCAGCCATCAGACTTTGTCAGTCTTCTGTTCCTTGTTATATTTTCGGATTTGAAGATGGGCCTGTGTATATAGCTCAGGAACGCCACTACACTCCCCACCTTAAGCTGTTGTAATGTATTTGTGGTACGTGAGTCATTGTCAAAAGCGTGCGCATGCATGCGCGAGTTGTGAGTGCGCGCTTAGAGTTATAATTATTATAAGATAAGCGCACTATAAATACCATAATTAATATTATTATTAGGAACCAGCTGGGTGTTTGAATCATTCAAAGACCTGCTGCACTCCTGTTTGCGGCAAATAGCTGCATGTATCCAGACATGTGATGCGGCAAATAGCTGCATGTATCCAGACATGTGATGCGGCAAATAGCTGCATGTATCCAGACATGTGATGCGGCAAATAGCTGCATGTATCCAGACATGTGATGCGGCAAATAGCTGCATGTATCCAGACATGTGATGCGGCAAATAGCTGCATGTATCCAGACATGTGATGCGGCAAATAGCTGCATGTATCCAGACATGTGATGCGGCAAATAGCTGCATGTATCCAGACATGTGATGCGGCAATAGCTGCATGTATCCAGACATGTGATGCGGCAAATAGCTGCATGTATCCAGACATGTGATGCGGCAAATAGCTGCATGTATCCAGACATGTGATGCGGCAAATAGCTGCATGTATCCAGACATGTGATGCGGCAAATAGCTGCATGTATCCAGACATGTGATGCATGCCTAGCATCACAAATGGGTAAACCCAATCAGGTGTGATACCTACACAAGATCTGAACTTTGAAGTTGACCCCTGACGGACTGTATTACCATTCTAGAGACAGATCGATCATGCTATGGGTGCCAAGCTGTTCTGGCACCACCCTTGAATTATCATGCTCGATCCATGTCTTGCTGTGGTGTGTCAGTGCTGAATGAGTTAATTATACTCTATCACTCCTGACAGACTACAGATAGTAAGAAGGAGATTCAAGAAATTTATTGTCCATTAAATCCTTGTCTTTTCTTTGCCAAGTGTAGGTCAAAGTTAAAAAGAACAACAAAAAAACAACAACAACAAAACAAACAACATAATATCTCAATTACACACCAAACAAACAACATGGCCGAATCCCCGACTAAACAAAAATATAAAATAGTACGTTTTGACACTATCATGATACGCACAGCTGTATAGCCTGTCTGGTGTGATGGAGTTTAACGCATTACCTCCTGCAGCTGATTATTCTTAATTTGCTTATTGTCCTGTCAAGGCTACATTACACATAAGGAGATAGATCAACCATTTTAGTCTAAGGGTGGTGCCAAGCTATCTGGCACCACCCTTGAACTATCATAGTCAAATTAATTCAAGCAGAAATGTATCAGGATGAAAAGGGTTAACATTCATCATACATTGTGGTTGTGTATGCACCCAGTGTGGTGTTTTAGTGGTCATATCATATCTCAGTCATGTGTCCATACAAGACTTCACGACTTTGTCTACAGTACTGTGATAATCATGCTGACCTGAAAGAATATAGTTGGGTTTGTGTCACAGGGCGATTTTTTTTTTTTTTAAAGTGACCTACATAACTCACTATGTATAAAAGTATGGCCAGGGTCGCTCCCACCTGCAATTTGTTGTACATTGTGGTCCTGCATTAAAAATATGTGTGCACTCACATCCAAGACCCCCCCACCCCCACCCACACCCTCCCCCCCCCCACCCGGGTCTGCCCTTGGGGACTTGGGTGGGGTTAACTACCTTTTAGTTCCCAGGGTCACCCTGGTCAGCCCCACAGGGTGGGTTTTTCCCCTCTATTCTGGGGCATGTGTTTCTGTCTACCCTTGATCCATTCACCTGTATTTTCCTTTTTTTTTTAACTCTTGAATGCGCTTCCTGTAACTCTTGATATTGGATGTGTTTTGTTAAATGGTCTTAGGTTTATTAAGCTTATTAGACCGGCTGGTGACATACATTCAATATTCTGTTTAGTTTTTTTTTTTTTTTTTTTTTTTTAGCAGTGCAGGCATGTCCTGAGAAAGTCTTGTTGCTGTCGGAATGTTAAGCAATGTACAACCAACCTAGATATGGAAGACCTATGAAGTGGGAGTTTTACTATATAAAAAAATATGGGTGCACAAACGCCCAAGATTTACTGGCCATGTAGTTTTAAGCGAAGAATGTTAAGGTTAAGATCAGCATAGCACCACATCTCTGCTTACCTCAGGCCCATGCAGTTTGCAGAATTTTATTTGAGGATACATGCCAGATTTGGAAACATGGCTCATTTTACATACCAAAGGTCAACTGTGGTTTGAAGCCGGTGAACATGTACGTTTTTGTTTCAGAGTGAAGAAGATGTAATACGGGCAGTCAAGGCCGCAGTGCGGTGTGGCTACCGTCACATCGACTGCGCTGCCATCTACCGCAATGAACGAGCTGTTGGCCACGCCCTCAAGGAACTGATTGTGGAGGGGATTATTCAGCGGGAAGACATCTTTGTTACTAGCAAGGTCAGGTTTGTACCCAAGCACGGTGTCATTTCTCATTTAACCTTACTGTGGCTGCAGCCAGGGGTACTGTTTATAGTACTGATGGGTACATGCAGAATGAGCTTAACACATTCAGCCCTGACACACCACAGCAAGACATGGATCAAGCGTGATAGTTCAAGGGTGGTGCCAGAATAGCTTGGCGCCCGTAGGCGCCAAGCTATTCTGGCACCACCCTTGAACTATCATGCTCGATCTGGCAACTGCAAAATTTGGGGATTTCGTTGCAGGGTAGAATGTTAAGAGTTCACGTTAGCTGACAATTACAGGCATGGTCTGTTTTTGTGGGTCTGGCAAGTCACAGAATCGGCCAGCCTGGGACTTGCCTGGCCCATAGAAAAAGACCACATCAGCTGAAATGAGCGGCAGAAATACTTGCAAGCAGGCAAATGTAGAGGTCCCACTACAGTGGTGGGAGGATGAGGGTGGTGTGCTGTGGGAGGAGTGCAGTAGTTGTCTGCCCGACACTACCCTGGGTGTATGGGTGACGCAGGGTGTGGCCCAGTGCTGCAGTAGTGCACATAACCCATTTTACCCTACAGACTCACGGAAAAGCCTTAAACGACTATGTCTCAGTTGCAGGAGATGGATCGACCATGATAATTCAAGGGTAGTGCAAGATTAGCTTGGCGCCTGTTGGCGCCAAGCTAATCTGGCACTACCCTTGAATTATCATGGTCGAATGGTCTCTTGCTGTAGCGTTTTGGGGATAATTGGGTTAAACTGAACTCAAAGCCCACCGCATACCATGCATCTAGGCAAATACAGCATTTACCTGGAAATGTTGCATTCTGCTATACGAGGTATAGTTGGCTTTGACCCACATTACTGCCTCAATCCGAGGATACAATGAAGCCAGTCCTTGCGAACGAAAAGCTTTTATTTTCTCAAAATCATTACCGATGACATTACTAATTGGAACTTTTGCTTAACTCATAATTTTAGACAAAAAACTTTCTGTGTCCCTCATACTAGGGGAGGTAACCACCGGGGAGCCATAGCCCGGAAACCCCGAGTAGTCTCCCGTACTACCTTATCCGGCGGCGCACTCACCCTTTCCCGCCAGTGACTTCGCTAGCTCAGTTATAGACAGTCGTATGCACTTCGTGCTCCGACCTTTCGCTGTGTGAACTCTACTTGGATCTCGACTTGTGTGATTCTTGGTCCTTAAGGAAGGAAAAAGAGTATAAAGAAAAGAAAGAAAGAGGATTATTCCATACTGGTTTGGATTGTGTGATTCTGTATTGAAGATGGACAGGTAAAGCTTCGGTTACTGCCTCAGCTGGCGTTTTGACCGGGCGACGGCATTTCCCAAATTTCACAATTTTCAAATTTGTATGTACGCGACTGGTCGGGAACTCAGACCCTCCTTCAGGCTCCGAGCGCTCGCAAGGCCTATATTTGTTGTCTTATGTTACAGTGCTCAAGTGAGGACTTGCACCCTGTGTGGGAATTGCAATGACCTAGTGACGTGCATGATTTTTGTGTTCCCTGTTTAGGATGTTCAATCCAGTCGACCATGCGCGCTATGTTCTTCTTGGAACGAGGACCATTGGTCACAGCTTTGGGCCTTTTACAAGAGAGAAAGGCCGGCGTGCAAAGGCGCTGCCGTACCTTTGAATGTGAGGCATAGAAATGCAGTATCAGACATTGGTTGTGTGTCAGCGCTCAAGTGATGAATTGCACCCTGTGTGGCGAATTCTATGGCCTAGTGTCATGCATGATGTTTGTCTTCCCTGTTTAGGCGGTTCCTCCAGTAGAGGACCATTGGTCACAACTTGGGCCTTTTTCAGGAGAGAAAGGCCGGCGCGCAAGGGCGCTACCGTACCTTTGATGTGAGGCATAGAAATGTAATTTCAGGCGTCGTGGGGTATCAGCGCAAAACGGTTCCTGCTGCCCCCACCGGTGCCTCGTGCAGTGCTGCCTCATCCTGCGCGGACGATTGAGCCTAGTAGCAGCCTTAGGGATTCGCCATCCAGCACGGCACCAAGAGCTCTATTTTACCCTTCAATCCACAGAGGGGGAGACGGGCTAGGCAGGGGTTCGCCACTCTATGATTTAGTTAGGCCTTTGAGAGCTCGGTCCCCCCGCAGAGATTTGTTGGGTCAAACAGTAGCCCTCTGGGCAATAAGAGAACCCAGGCAGCAGAAGCGGGGGACCCCCCCCCCCCCCCCCCCCCCCTCAGACTGGAGAGCACCCTTCTGCCGTAGGCCGGACTAGCGCCTTGACAGGGTCACACCTTCGGGGACTCACTCCGAGGGGGACAGTTTGTCGAAGCGCAATGTTAATAGGTCTCAGGGTAAGGTAAGTGAAAGAGAATTTTGGGGTCCTGAGATAGAGAGTGGTGCCACTGGCGTTCCAGTGGCGATGTTAATCTCCTTCGGGAGCGGACCATTGTGGTCAGTTCTATCAACCGTCAAAGAGAGAGTAATGAGAAAGGATTTATGAATAGATGGTGGACCCCCGAAACACAAAAATACTAAAGAGTTTGATCTTTTCGTTCAAATAACAGGCGCATCGTATCAAGTCGACGCGGGACAGAGACATCTCACCTTTTCGATCTTTTTCTTCGAATTGGAAGCCCAGTTCTTACGTTACGCGCCAACGGACTTCGTCGCGACAACGGGAGGCGCAGTTTCCAGTCAGGCGCAGCAGATCCGCGGACCGGTTGGACGGCCATTGCGCGCCTCGGGAGGAAAAGGTTCGTTGACAGCAGGGTGAACACTCTCGGGACAACCGGTGGACGGAGACGACTTCTCAGCGGGATCGGAGCAGTCCTCATCGACCTTCCTCAGGCAAGGATTGCAGACGCCCAGCAGAGACTTTGTTCCGTTCGACACTTGGGCCTGCAACTACTGCTCCTTTTTCTTGGTGCGCGGCGGTGGACAAGGAGGCACTTAGTCTTCATCCGGAGGATTCGGTGTCAATGCTGGGAATCAACGATGAAGACGCACCGACTTCACCGGGATGGTGTTCTCCTATCTCCAGTATCGCTGTGGACGCGACTTCGATGTCGTCTACTCGTCGGGATTTGCTGGAAGCGGGTCGCCTCTTTGCTGCGTTTCTTCCGGCGGAACACTGTCCACCTTCTCCACCTGTGAAGAGGAAGGTGGTGGCGATGGTCGACACACCTCGGGCCGTTGGACAGAAGTAGAGGCAGGCATATCAATTGGCTGGAGATGAAAGCCATGTGGCTAGCACTCACCACTTGGGAAGATCGCCTAACGCAAAACTATTTGCTCTGGCTCTCCGACAACTCGACAGTCGTTGCATACATTTAGAACCAAGAGGGTACGCGCGCACCCTCCCTCTGCATGCTCGTATATCAAGCCTTCCTGTGGTGCAGGGACCGGGCATTACCCTTCGGGCACGACACATTCCGGGACACCTAAACGTTCTGGCAGACGCTCTCCCTCGGCGGGGTCAGATGCTTCACACGGAGTGGTCTCTTCAGCCAGATATCTTTCAGCTAATCTGTGCGCGTTGGGAGACACCGATGATCGATCTTTTTACCACGTGATGGAACAACAAGCTTCCCCTGTTTGTCTCCCCCTTTCCGGATCCACTAGCCTGGGCTGTGGACGCGCTATCCATTTCTTGGGAAGGACTCCAGACTTACGTGTTTCCTCCCACCGTGCTCGTTCCGAAGATCATTCAGAAACTCGGGGACAGCAACACGATTATGATACTAGTGGCACCTTTCAACTGGGCCAAGAGCTGGACCACCGATCTCTTGGCGCTGGTGACGGATCCACCTATGATACTTCTCACTCTGAGTACTATGCTTTAACAACCAAAGCAGCATCTGTTCCACCCATGCCCGGAACGGCTGATGCGACACGCGTGGAGATTGTCCGGCAAGGCCCTCTCAGCTAGAGGCTTTTCGGGTCCTGCAGTAGAGGCTATCTCTACAGCTAGCCAGAAGGCTCTCAACTCGTAATGTCTACAAAGGGAAGTGGTGCGTGCTCCAGTCCTGGTGCGCCTCTGAGCGGCTTTCACCCACGGTTCTAACTACTCCCCAGTTGGCCGAGTTCTTCCTGTGGCTTTTCGTCAGACAGAAGTTGGCACCAATCACCATACGGTGGCAGACACATATAGACACTTGGGATGACCCAATCCGGGAGCTTGCAAAGACTTGGCAGATCTGATGTCCTATTTTGATCTGCAACGCCCGGCATCACGCTCGTTAGTTCCACGATGGGACCTGTCTTGGGTGCTCACCTGGCTGAACTCTAAGAGATTCGAGCCACTACAGGTAGCAAGGTTGGGAGATCTTACTAGGAAGACCTGTTTCCTACTTGCGCTTGCCACAGCCTCATGGGTTAGTGAAATACACGCCTTTTCGGTTCGTCCCACTTGTCTCCAACTTAGGATTGATGGATCGGTTCAGCTGCTGATGGACCCAACCTTTTTGGCAAAGAACCGAGTTCGTAATGTCGCCCCACAAGTCGTAACAGTTTGACTGCTCAGGGCAAGGGATCAGACACGGGACTCGGGGACTCACGACTTCAGGACCCTGTTAGGGCACTTAAAGTGTATCTACGCAGAACTAAGCCACTAAGACAAGGGCGCTCACGTCTTTTCCTGCCCTTGGCTTCGGGCAGACAAGACATTTCGGCTCAAACTATCTCGTCCTGGATACGTTGGGTTATCGGTGAGGCATATAAAGAGCTCGCCCCAGAACAAGCGAAAACAATGCGCATCCGGGCTCATGAAGTCCGAGCAGTGGTGGCGAGTATCGCCTTTGACAGGAACTGTGCAGTGAGAGACATTCTGGCGACCGTGGGTTGGCGGGCTGAGTCTACCTTCGTCCGCTTTTACCTAAGAGACTTATCCGGCCAGCGCACCAATCTTGACCTTGTGGGGGACATCTCGGCAGCGCAACACTCCCTCCCGAGGTTCACCAAGCTAAAATTATCGGGAGTGAGCGCAATGGGAGGGGCCTCGATAGTCGGCTCGCTTTGCGGGTTTTGGGGACGTTCCTAAATAGCGGCACCCTCCTCCTTTTCGTAATTCCAATTAGTAATGTCATCGGTAATGATTTTGAGAAAATAAATTAATTTTTCTTTAAAATGTATTTTGTCGAAAAATACTTACCGATGACATTACTCAGAGGTCCCTCCCTCCTACCCTGCTTGCCGCAGTGGTGCTAGGCTCAGTCGCTGGCGGGAAAGGGTGAGTGCGCCGCCGGATAAGGTAGTACAGGAGACCACTCGGGGTTTCCGGGCTATGGCTCCCCAGTGGTTACCTCCCCTAGTATGAGGGACACAGTAAATTTTTTGGCTAAAATTATGAGTTAAGCGAAGGTTCCAATTAGTAATGTCATCGGTAATGATTTTGAGAAAAAATACATTTTAAAGAAAAATTTATGTTTTAGCTGCCTTGTTCATGCAACTACTGACGCTGTAATCAATACCGATGGCTGCAGTACAAGGGGGTTAAAACTTATAACAGCAGGTTGTTACTGGTTTTGTTTACGTGTACCTTGAACTTTAATGTTGCTGTGTACGTTTGTCCAGCTTTGGAACACATGTCACGAGCCTGACCTGGTGCGGCCGAGCCTGAAGAAAACGCTGGAGGACCTGGGCCTGAAGTACCTGGACCTATACCTCATGCACTGGCCCATGGCCTACAAGGTGAGATGCGTTCCACTTGGATGCACTCAGCAGGAAATGCATGCCCATGATAGTTCAACTCAAGGGTGGTGCCTGAAAGCTTGGCACCTATAGTTGCCAAGCTTTCAGGCACCACCCTTGAACTGTCATGGTGCATATATTTCCTGCTCCTCCCTTGAGCCATCGTGATCCTTCATTCTGTGTGAATGACATTTTTTTTTTTAGTTCAATGTCTTAAATACTTCAAAAAGCATCCTTCTTTTATTTAAGGTCAGATAAAATCTGAGGCGTTGAGGTAGATTTGCCTCTGTCTGCCAGCACCTGGCTGCCGATGGCATTTTTGAAGCACCTCTTTCGTCAACCTTTATTATTTATTTATTAGGTTTGTCTGGCTGTGCAGCAAATCTTCACAAACAAGGCGCAAATGCCCATCTTTTTTCTCTTCATCAGACCCCTTCCCCTTTTGCAGATACAAATCATCATCATTAATGCTGGGACAATCTGAAGGCTGAGCGCCGCAGCTTTTAGCAGATTCCTCGTACTCCATGTTTTTCAATGGCCACCATTGTGGAAATCTTGTTTGTAAAATATTGTCTGTTTATGGGTCACTGTAGCGTTTAACTGTTAAATAATGATAAAAGGGTAGCACTTGTTCAATTTTCAACAATTTCTGAATGTAAGGTTCAAGTATCAGATTGTTCAGTTCTGCGAGACATACTGTTTGAATAATGGTGATTAGAAACTTGTGTACAAGTTACATGAAGAGCTCACACTCGCAGCACAGCAATGGCAGGGAAGGGGTTAACGGCTAGCAACTTGAGAAAAGGGGAAGTATGGTGGGTTCACACATTTGGGCTTCTCGGAGTGTGCACCATTTTGAACAAAGAAACTGAAGTGTGAACTGTGTGTGCTCGGTACTGATGGAAAGTAACTGAAGTGTGAACTGTGTGTGCTCGGTACTGATGGAAAGTAACTGAAGTGTGAACTGTGCATGCTCGGTGGTGCTCATCCGACAGACGCCAAGCTAATCTGGAACTACCCTTGAATGATTATAATAATGCATAGCATTTATATGGCGCATTTCTCATATTTATAATATAACTCAATGCGCAGAATGCAGCCGCGAACTGAACCCAACAAGCACGCTCACGTGAATCACACGCATTCACTCACACACTGTACGTAAACACAGAACATTCACGTGGTGCTAAGGGCAAGCTCAAGCGAGCTACACGGTATTTGGAAATCGTTTTGTATTTGAAATTTTATTAAGTTGGCTGAAACTGATACCAAAGTGGAGGGGGAGGAAGAGCCGGAGTACCCGGAGAAAGAACCCCCGACGGTCCGCCCGAATTAACGGTGACACTAGAGGAGAAAAATCCGACGCCAGAACCCGGAATCGAACCTCGCACCTTTAGCATTGGTGGCAGGCGCCTTAACCACTGCGCCACGGACCGCCCCATGGTCGATCCATCTCCTGTACATAGTCATTGGGTGATATCTCCAAAATTTGGGACGTGTAATCATGGGGTCCAATGGGTTACAAGCTGGCAGTATATCATGTATAGTGGGTGTTTTATAGATGAAATGCTGAAATTGCCTACCACGTAGCATACAGCAGACTTTCAAGTCCAGTGTTTAATGTAGATAAGTTTGAAGTCATCAAATAGTCTGTCTTACAAGTATCAAGTTTTAAAGTGTTCGTGTTCTTCCACAGTTGCATGTGTTATTATTGAATTTGAATATGTTAACCATTGAAGTGCAGCCGATTCTATGTGACTTGTATAGGTTTGTTGTTTTGACAGGAAGGCGGGGACTTCTTGCCGCGTGACGAGAGCGGCAAAGTTCTTTTTTCCGATGTAGATTACCTGGACACGTGGGGGGTAAGCATATCTGTTTGTTGGAGAGTCCAGTATCAAAACTTTGTTGCCATAAAAAAAATTGTAGAAAAACAATATATGGTTTTACAGGCATAGCAAATATACAGTTCATCCCAAAATAGTTATTATCAAAGTAATTTGCCTATGAATAATGCTGTCATAACAGGGTTCTAAATTAACTTTTTCAGCTTCGGACCCCCAGGGCCCCAGTCGCAGCAAATGCTGGGGTGGAGGAGAAAAACTTAGGGCCCATCATGTCAAACTGTGGTAGAAATTTCAAGATCTTTTGCGTGCAAACTTGTCGGCTTCCAGGAAAAGGAATGATGTCATATCAATATTTCCTGAGTAGCTTCACTTGGTCTGCTTTTGGTTCGGTTCCATTTTAAGCGCAAGTTTTGAGAAACGTTCATTATTACAATCCAATTTGAGCCCGTGGTGGAGAGAAAACAAACAAAAACACCCAGAAAGCGATAGTATATCAGCCCAAAAAAGGTTGTAATCTAACAGACAGTAGAAATTTTGATGGGGCGGATGTGGCCCCATCAAAATTTCTACAGCCTGTTAGATTACAACCTTTTTGGGGCTGCTATACTATCCCGCCCCGGTTAATTTTGATGATAAAGTGCTGACATTATTATATCTGACAATGTTGTATTAGCGAAATGGGACTGTACTGTTGCGAACAGAATTAAGGTGAATAATTGAAAAACTTAATATATGAAATTTAGCTTACATATTGTGATGGTTTTTTCAAACAGCACATACTGTTGATAGAACGTAAAACCGTGATGGTCACATTAATTATAATACCAAGTACGTAAATTTGCCAGTTTCACGTGAGATGCCCCAATAGAATTTGGAAATTGTGTTGTCACAAAAAGAGCAACTGCACATAGCAAAGATCATGAGTGTGCATGTGGTTACTTCCCTTAGACTGTGGGCACATTAGTCATGAAGCGAATTAGTTTTGTATGCATGTATGAAGTAGCAAGATGTCAGATGACGTGTATTTATGAGGTAGCAAGATGTCAGCTTCAGTTTTCAGACATTAGACAGGTTAGCTTCTTAGAAATCAGAAAAAAATGTTTAAAATATGATGAAAGAATTGATGGTGCTCATGCAGTGGTGCTATGGGCTTAACCCTTTTCATCCTGATACACTACTGCTTGAAATAAATTTGACTATGATAGTTCAAGGATGGTGCCAGAATATCTTGGCGCCTGAGGCGCCAAGCTATTCTGGCACCACCCTTGAACTAACATGGTTGATCTATCTCGTAATCTGTAATGTAGACTTCATTGGACAATCAGCCAGTGTTTACAAAAGATCAGCCTCAGAATGTAACAGGTTAATAGACTTTTAACCGCATTGACTGTGTGTGCAGGCAATGGAAGACTGCGTCGACCTTGGGCTGGTGCGAGACATCGGTTGTTCCAATTTTAACAGTCAGCAGTTACAGAGGCTTTTGGATGAGGCTCGCATCAAGCCGGCGGTCAATCAGGTATGCAGCTATGTATTGTTGTCAGATCTGTTAAGGAGACCCCCAGTGGACTATCAGCAAAAAGCCTGCACTTTAGGTGGTCTCCTCACGCAGATTTGACAGTAATGTAGGGTCATATAGATATCAGAAAAAAAAACAGACTATGGGATCCAAAATGGGTGGTCTGCTTAGACAAGCACACCCAAGCATAACCTACTTTGAGATTTGCATTTAACTCATTTGAGACAAACGGCATCCGGACACGCAGTTTATGCTGCTTATCTGGATACCGTTCGTCTCGAATGAGTTAAAACCCACGCCTTGCGACCTTGCGACTGACAATACTGCTCAGCCAAAAAAATGCATAGTTATATGTTTTTACCTCCGAGCAGTATCGTCGCCGAGCAGTATCGTCGCCCAACAGTATCGTCGCCCAGCAGTATCGTCGCCCAGCAGTATCGTCGCCGAGCAGTATCGTCGCCCAACAGTATCGTCGCCGAGCAGTATCGTCGCCCAGCAGTATCGTCGCCGAACAGTATCGTCGCCCAGCAGTATCGTCGCCGAACAGTATCGTCGCCCAGCAGTATCGTCGCCCAGCAGTATCGTCAGTGGCAGTCAAGGGGTTAAAAGTTAACACATTCTGCCCCCGGACCGAAATCTCCAAATTTTGAAGTCGTCATCTGAAGGACTGTATTACTGTTCTAGAGACCAATCGAGCATGATAGTTCAAGGGTGGTGCCAGAATAGCTTGGCGCCTATGGGCGCCAAGCTATTCTGGCACCACCCTTGAACTATCATGCTCGATCAATGTCTTGCTGTGGTGTGTCAGGGCTGAATGAGTTAATGTTTTCTGTCTGTTGTTTGTTTTAGTTTGAAATCAACTGCTACATAACCAACCGCAAACTGATGGACTTCTGCAAATCTAAAAATATTGTTGTGACAGCATTTGGTCCTCTCAGCACGCCCGGCAAAGAGTGAGTGATCTTGTGTTTGTGTGTGTGTGTGTTTCACCGTTTGGCTGTCGGCAGCATTTTTGTTGCAAGGATTCCTGCAGGAAGGGTCAGGGTGCTATTCCTGCAGGATGGGTCAGGGTGCTATTCCTGCAGGAAGGGTCAGGGTGCTATTCCTGCAGGACGGGTCAGGGTGCTATTCCTGTAGGAAGGGTCAGGGTGCTATTCCTGCAGGATGGGTCAGGGTGCTATTCCTGCAGGAAGGGTCAGGGTGCTATTCCTGCAGGAAGGGTCAGGGTGCTATTCCTGCAGGAAGGGTCAGGGTGCTATTGCTGTAGGAAGGGTCAGGGTGTTATTCCCGTAGGAAGGGTCAGGGTGCTATTCCTGCAGGAAGGGTCAGGGTGCTATTGCTGTAGGAAGGGTCAGGGTGTTATTCCCGTAGGAAGGGTCAGGGTGCTATTCCTGCAGGAAGGGTCAGGGTGCTATTCCTGCAGGAAGGGTCAGGGTGCTATTCCTGCAGGAAGGGTCAGGGTGCTATTCCTGCAGGAAGGGTCAGGGTGCTATTCCTGCAGGACGGGTCAGGGTGCTATTCCTGCAGGAAGGGTCAGGGTGCTATTCCTGCAGGAAGGGTCAGGGTGCTATTCCTGCAGGAAGGGTCAGGGTGCTATTGCTGCAGGAAGGGTCAGGGTGTTATTCCCGTAGGAAGGGTCAGGGTGCTATTCCTGCAGGAAGGGTCAGGGTGCTATTGCTGTAGGAAGGGTCAGGGTGTTATTCCCGTAGGAAGGGTCAGGGTGCTATTCCTGCAGGAAGGGTCAGGGTGCTATTCCTGCAGGACAGGTCAGGGTGCTATTCCTGCAGGAAGGGTCAGGGTGCTATTCCTGCAGGAAGGGTCAGGGTGCTATTCCTGCAGGAAGGGTCAGGGTGCTATTCCTGCAGGAAGGGTCAGGGTGCTATTGCTGTAGGAAGGGTCAGGGTGTTATTCCCATAGGAAGGGTCAGGGTGCTATTCCTGCAGGAAGGGTCAGGGTGCTATTCCTGCAGGACAGGTCAGGGTGCTATTCCTGCAGGAAGGGTCAGGGTGCTATTCCTGCAGGAAGGGTCAGGGTGCTATTCCTGCAGGAAGGGTCAGGGTGCTATTCCTGTAGGAAGGGTCAGGGTGCTATTCCTGCAGGAAGGGTCAGGGTGTTATTCCTGCAGGAAGGGTCAGGGTGCTATTCCTGCAGGAAGGGTCAGGGTGCTATTCCTGTAGGAAGGGTCAGGGTGCTATTCCTGCAGGACGGGTCAGGGTGCTATTGCTGTAGGAAGGGTCACACGGCAGTTTACCCTTCTGGAAATCGCTCTCTTTAGTTTGGCTCTGACCCAGCCGTGACCCACTTCACTGATAAGTGCGCGCGAGTCACTGCAGGCTCAGCCGAGCTGCAGGCGGGAAGCGTAGCGCTCTTTGTTTCCTGTTGAAGGCTGTCAGGCATGTGACCAGTTTAGCCTGTTAATAACTTAGTATTACCGTGGCTAAAAAGTTTCAGTCGTAAATATCATTATGTAATACTATGCTTGAAAATGTCCTCTTCAAGCTCATGTAAGTTTCTTTTGTAATCAGCTTTGACTTCTGTGGTTATTACGTGATTAAAATGTGTGTAGTTCGAGAAACTTTCCTTCCTCGGTAGACAGTGCGAGTGTGTAAAAAAAACTGGGTTTCAGTGCCGGATGTATCACTATGCATTGTGTATGTGCCTTTATCTGATGCATTTATGTCAGTAAAGTATCGTGTGTTAAAGCCATGGAGAATGAACATTCCTTTCCAAGACATTTGGAGGCCGTGAATTCTTTGTGTAGAGTGTGGTAGAAGACCGTTACACGTCCAAAAAATGACACTGATCGGCCTATCAAGTTTAGACGCAGGATCATAGTGACCCTTTAGACACACTCATTTTAAGCCATTTTAATAACATTTAGCCGGAACTGAATCTCTGAACAGCAAATAGTTGACCTGCTTTGTGTATTGTTTTAAACTGTGTTAAAATTGTGATATTGTTAAAAACATTGACTGAATCGGTAAATTTGCCTACTTCATGTCGGCGTGCTTTGAATGGATTACCGTTTTCACTTGGCCCACCAAACCGTCTGTAACAGGACTCAGGTATGTTGATTGAAGTTTTTAGCATGGGATATGCCAGTTAAGACATCTGTTGACATCACTGACTTTGTCTGAACTTTCAAAAAACTTTTGTTTATGAGCAGTGATGTGATAAAAACTTTGATAAACTAACGGAAGGCTGCATCTAATCCGTCTCCTAGTGATGCTTTGAGCCAGTGCATGACACACATCCACGCAGATTACCCCAGCATGTTTGGTGTCCAAAGATAGTACAATTTCTCCTCTAAAAGAAGACGTATGTTCAAACAGTCACTCACAGCTGCAGGTGAATTAATTCTGGTTTACAGACAACATCTGTAATTTACAGCTTATTCGCCGATGTATGCAGCAGAGGCTAAGAGATAATCGGGGTCAAGCGCAGTAGTACTGTAAACAAAGACGGCGGCTGCGCTATTCGCATCCTCAGCGGAAGCGAGACCGCATAGCTGGCGCCTTATCAGTGATGGTATTTAGCGCGCTGATAGTAAGGGGAAGGAGGCTGCCTCGCTATCTCAGTGCTCCCGCGAAGCCGATCTCTAAGTGTGCTGGCGCGCGCCGGCGGGCAGCCAGCTGAAAACTAAAGAGCATAGGCTAAACTGCCGTGGTCAGGGTGTTATTCCCGTAGGAAGGGTCAGGGTGCTATTCCTGCAGGAAGGGTCAGGGTGCTATTCCTGTAGGAAGGGTCAGGGTGCTATTCCTGCAGGAAGGGTCAGGGTGCTATTCCTGCAGGAAGGGTCAGGGTGCTATTCCTGTAGGAAGGGTCAGGGTGCTATTGCTGTAGGAAGGGTCAGGGTGTTATTCCTGCAGGAATCATTGCAGCAAAAACTGCTACCCACAGCTGAATGATTAATTTGTCATTTTGCTGCTGTTATGAATCAGCAGCAGTATTGTAGTTGACTTTATTGGATGTTGTATGATCATTCTTGTCATGCAAGTATGATATTAGTGATATGATGTACGGATGTAATTTGTCATTGCAACTGTAGTTTAAGTCATATTTTTCACTTCCTCAATAGGATAGATGTTATTCTTAACTCATTCTACCCCCAGACCGAAATCCCCAAATTTTGAAGTTGTCTTTTGAAGAATGCGTTGCAGTGCAGGACACGGATCGACCATGATAGTTCAAGGGTGATGCCACAATAGCTTGGTGCCCATAGGCCCATGTGGTGTGTCTGGGGTAGAATGAGTTAAATCAGATTAGGTCGGGCTACATCACCAAGAGTAAGATCATGGATATTACAGAATTAGTGTCTCAAGAGGCATGTATTTTCGTGAGCCCGAGCAGCCACCAGGGCTTTTGAGAATTACACCTCATTCTAGCAAGTGTGGCCTCATTTGCATCCCCAGTTTGAGGTTCCCGTCAGCGGTTAACTGTGTGGAAATCTCCAGTCATTTGTTCCAATTGTTAGAGGAAGCTATCTTATCGATCACGCTAAACATACCATGCATTTCTGCGTGGATGTTTGGATTATCAAGGGACACAGTGTGATTTAGGTGCAGCTGCTACTGACCTAACTGCAGAGAGTCGCCCAATGAAGAAGGAGGCACACATAGATATGACAGTTACAACACAATTTATTAACCCATTGCATCCTCAGGCTGATTTCTGGCTCACGTGCGAAGCAAAAGTGAGTATGTTCAGGGCCAGTGGTCGATCGTCTGCCATCGATCGTCTGCCATCGTCCGTGGTAAAAACTTTAATGTTGGCATTTTCCTTGGAGACTATTCAGGCCACAGTCTTCAAATTTGGCCCAAGGATACTTTGTGGCAAGACCTTTCTAAACATATCAATTTCAGTGACCTCTCACAAAGGTCAATGTCACGGGATCAGGAAATTCATCCAAAATAGCTATATTTTGACATAATTGATTTTTTCTCAAATACTATTGACAACTTCACACCCAAACTTGGTACAGAGATACCAGATGGTAAGACCTTTCTATGCATACTAATTTGGATGACCCCTCGGAAAAAGGTCAAGGGTCACAAGAGGTCAACAAATGTGTATAAAATGCCAATTTTTGATAGAATTGTAGTTATTATAAACATTTTTGCAAACTTTTCAATAAAATTTGGCACATAGGTTGCTGATGATAAGACCTTCCTATGTATACTAATTCCAATGTATACTAATTTAGTTGACAGATGTGTGAAACTGATTAAATTTTGAGAAAACATGGATTTTGTTGGTGCAGAAGCCATCCCTTTACTTATTGTCACACGGGTGGATCAGCCATACACATGAGCCATAAGGGCTTTGCCTTTCTTGTTTAAAACTTTGCTGATTGTCCTTGAAGGCTACATAACGATTAGACGATAGATCGACCATTTTACTTCATGGGTGGTGCCAGAACAGCCAAAACAACTATGTACCAGTTGCAGGAGATGGCTTGACCATGATAATTCAAGGGTAGTGCCTGATGAGCTTGGCGCCGGAAAGCGCCAAGCTTATCTGGCACTACCCTTGAATTATCATGGTCAATCCATCTCCTGCTGTGGGGATCTAGGGCTAAAAGGGTTAATAATTGTTGATGGTGGTAGTTTAAATTAAATGTGGTATTTGTGTGCACACAGGGGCAGTAAAGCACTTCTTCAAGAACCAGTACTGACTCAGATGGCCAGCAAGTACAAGAAGACACCAGCACAGGTAACTGGTGACATAGCGTTTTGAATAAGGCGTTTCGGTGGTAGTCGTAAGGTCCTGGGTTTGAATTCCCTCGTGGGCAGGAATGGGATGTGGACTTTTCCTTATGCCCATCAAGTCAGATTTACATAAGTCTCTGTTCACGGTTTGCGCGTAAAGTAGAGCTTAGTGGCAGCAGGCTTATATAGCTCCAACTTCCAACCCTGCGCCACCTCAAGCATCTTAATATCTGTGATGCCTGGTTGTTGTGGTTGCCTGTGCTTTGACTACTTCAGCGCCAGTGGTCGCAGACTGTGTTTTTGAAATCTTTGTTTTCTCGGTGCCAAAGAGCCTTGCTGTCAAAAGAGCAGGGGTAGACAGTTGTGTCAGCAAGAGGCATAGATCCTCACAAGCCTCCGTAGTTTGCAGGGGGCTCATGAGGACCAATACCTCTTGCTGCAGTGAAAGGTTAATGATCTGTCATGTGTGTTTTTTTTTTGTCATTGCAGGTGGCCATTAGGTTTTTAGTCCAGCAAGGGATCACTGTCGTCCCAAAGAGCGTCACGCCAGCCAGAATTGAAGAAAACATCAAGGTGGGCAGATCTATATATGTCTGGGACTCGTTCAAATGCAGCTCTATGGTAGTGCCTTGTTGGCTTTCATTAATGTCATGAGTGTCCAGCCATACAGGTGGTCTTCCTGTTATTGTGTGGTTGATCAGGCTCCCACAGTTGGCGACGGAAATACAGGAGTTGCTTGATTGTGCCTCATTGGAGATGATTTGCTGTCACTTAACCCTTTTAGCCCCAAGGCCCTATTTCTCAGATTTTGGAGGTGTTGCCTAACGACTATGTACCAGTTGCAGGAGATGGATTGACCATGATAATGCAAGGGTAGTGCCAGATTAGCTTGGCGCCTGAAGGCGCCAAGCTAATCAGGCACTACCCTTGAATTATCATGGTCAACCCATCTCCTGCTGTAGGGACTCAGGGCTAAATGGATTAATTTGTAAGGCGCCAACGGTAATCCATCACTGCATTTACAACGGATTGCTATGGCCAACCCTTCTGGTAATTTCTGAGTGGGAGTGAAAGTGGTGAGCAGTACTTGCAAAGCGGCTTTGATAATACAGAAAACCCGTTTTGAGTGCCCACGCACTCTTGTGAGTAAAATTACTGATCATGAAAATCCGTCAGTATATGTACCTCCGACGATGTCTGCAAAATGTGGTTGTTTGCATGCTAATGCTGAATTAATGTTCCTGTTATGGTGATGGCAGGTGTTTGACTTTGAACTGACATCTGATGAAATGGAGCAGCTGTACGGCCTGAACAAGAACTTCCGCAACTACAGCGAGGACATGTGAGTTTGTGTAGTTTATATGTTATCCACTAGAGACGACTGGGAGTGGCATAGAATATATCCACTGTGTGTACACACAGCAAGGACATGTGAAATTGTGTAATACATTTGTTTATATTATGTTATCCACTAGGGACGACTGAGAGTGGCATTGAATATATGAGTGTACACACAGCAAGGACATGCGAGTTTGTGTAATACATTTGTACGTGTTATCCACTAGTGACAGGTGGGAGTGGCATAGAATATATCCACTGTGTATACACACAGCAAGGACATGCGAGTTTGTGTAATACGTTTGTACGTGTTATCCACTAGTAACAGGTGGGAGTGGCGTTGAATGTAGCCGCTTTTTGTACGCACAGTGAGGACACATGAGTTTGTGTGGAACATTTGTATCTGTTATCCACTAGTGAAGACTGGGAGTGGCATTGACTGTATCCACTGTGTGCAACGTAAAGGGAGGACATGAACATTTCATCCGCTGGTAAAAGGGAGTGGGTTATCGAGCATATCCACTGTTTTAAGTCTCATTTGCTCTGAATGAGGTCACATTTGTCTATAGTCAGGGCAGTTCCCAGTGTGCTTATGCAATTGAGCTGATATCAGGCACGTGAGCCAAGGGCAGCCGACATCAGCCCGATTAGCCTTTTGCGCATTGGGCTGGAATCACAGACCATCAGACATATTTAGCGTTTGATGTGTTGTGCGAATTTTTCTGATATTATGTCATACTGTGTGAGTTTGTCTCGTCTCTGCCTCGTGTTTGTTTCAGTACAAATCGGAAGCAGCAGAAAACTGTGCATTTTTTGACACAACCAGGGGCTTAACCCATACCATAGTTACTGAGGCTGAAAGCTTCAAATTTGCACACTGCCATTTGCAAGCTACATTACAGTACTTACAGATAAGGCTATAGACCAATGGCTTTAGTTCAAGGGTGGTGCCAGAGTAGCTTGGCACCACCCTTGAACTCTAGGCGCCAAGCTACTCTGGCACCACCCTTGAAGTATTTTAGTCAAACTTATTTCACACACTGGTGTATTCCGAATGATAAGGGTTAAAAGCCCAGACAAATATTTTGGTTTGTCCAAGCTTTGTATCCAGAGTCTTTGTTGAAATGCATGCAACGTTTTACCTGCTTCTGGTTTCCGAACACCACCACCACCTATACCTATCTGTTTCAGAGCCCTGGACCACAAATATTACCCATTCTCTGCAGAGTTTTGACCAGACATCAACGTGCTTTGTGTGCATGGCGTGCCCGAGTATGATGAGTGGTAGACAGACGCCCAATGGCCTACAGCTTTATGCAACTATTGCAATGGACAATAATGAAACGGCTCAAACGGCACAATCGCTGAATAGAAAATACTACTGCAGATTGTTATTTTGGCCATTGGCGGTCAGTAGCTCGGTGATTCCTTGATGACAGAAAGCGCTACCGACAGCCAAAGGGTTAAATTAGCTGCTCAGTGAACAAGTCTCAGAAGATGGATTTAGAAGATGTTGTGTCTGCATTACCCTCTTATATGGAAAGTCACTGGTATGTGAATAATACCGTTCGCAGCATTCACAAGGGGGTTGGCAAAAGAAAGAAATGGGTATTGTTATGTGAAATATACATGTTATGGCACCTAAGGGAATTTATTACATTTACAGGTGATAAGGGGGATGGATTTTTCCTTTGATGATGCAATCATGATGTGCCATTTTCCAAACCACCGTTGTATGTTGGCATTCTTCCCCTTTTTTTCAACCTGTGCAAGGGTTTAACCCATTCCTGTCCATGTTTATTTTTGGTCTGTGCTCTCTCTGGCCCTGTCCATGTTTATTTTTGGTCTGTGCTCTCTCTGGCCCTATCCATGTTTATTTTGGGTCTATGCTCTCTCTGGCCCTGTCCATGTTTATTAATTTTTTTGGTCTGTGCTCTCTCTGGCCCTATCCATGTTTATTTTGGGTCTATGCTCTCTCTGGCCCTGTCCATGTTTATTTTTGGTCTGTGCTCTCTCTGGCCCTGTCCATGTTTATTTTTGGTCTGTGCTCTCTCTGGCCCTGTCCATGTTTATTTTTTGTCTGTGCTCTCTCTGGCCCTGTCCATGTTTATTTTGGGTCTATGCTCTCTCTGGCCCTGTCCATGTTTATTTTGGGTCTATGCTCTCTCTGGCCCTGTGCATGTTTATTTTGGGTCTGTGCTCTCTCTGGCCCTGTCCATGTTTATTTTTGGTCTGTGCTCTCTCTGGCCCTGTCCATGTTTATTTTGGGTCTATGCTCTCTCTGGCCCTGTCCATGTTTATTTTTGGTCTATGCTCTCTCTGGCCCTGTCAATGTTTATTTTTGGTCTATGCTCTCTCTGGCCCTGTCCATGTTTATTTTTGATCTATGCTCTCTCTGGCCCTGTCCATGTTTATTTTTGGTCTATGCTCTCTCTGGCCCTGTCCATGTTTATTTTTGGTCTATGCTCTCTCTGGTCTCAGTTTTTTTTAAACTAAAAACTAGTCACGTTACTTAAAAAATCACAAAAAATAGAAAAAATGTACGGAATGAGCTGAAACTTAGTATACTTTCATTAAATAGAATGTATTAATTGATTATGTATGTAGACCTGAATAGGTTTTTTAAATGAGATATTTTAATTGATTTTTATTTACTCTAATTTAATTAATTTTTGTTGGGCCACAAATTAACTCGTGGCCGGATGTGTAGGAGACATTTCAGGCCATGAGTATACTCAGGGCTGCACTTGAATGGGTTAACCCATTCAGTCCTGACGCACTACAGCAGGAGATGGGTCGACCATGATAATTCAAGGGTAGTGCCAGATTAGCTTGGTGCCGACAGGCACCAAGCTAATCTGGCACTACCCTTGAATTATCATGGCCAATCCATCTCCTGCAACTGGTGCATAATCGTTCGTTAGATGACGCCTCTAAAATTTGGGAAATACATGCATCGGGCTGAATGAGTGATATCTTTATTTTGCATTCTTTTTGGTTACAAAATTCAGTGTTTGTACTCTGCTTGTCTACTTGACATATACGCCATTGTATGCAATAGTCTCGTATGTGTGTTTGGTACCGCACTGAACACCAGTGACCTACGGCAGTATTCAACTGGCCCGCAAGAGGCACAGATTCTTATGAGGCCCTGCAGCTTGGGGTGCTTCATGATGTATGCCTCCTGGCACAGAGGCACAGTATTCACTTCTGGAGTGCCTTGATATCTGTCTGCTATGCATTTTTGTATATATGTGACGCTTAACCCTTTTAGCCCCAAGGTCCCATTTCTCAAATTGTGGAGGTGTTGCGTAACGACTATGTACCAGATGCAGGAGATGGCTTGACCATGATTATTCAAGGGTAGTGCTAGATTAGCTTGGCGCCTGCAGGCGCCAAGCTAACCTGGCACTACCCTTGAATGATCATGGTCAATCAATCTCCTGCTGTAGGGACAGAGGGCTAAAGGTGTTAATGCAGTGTAGATGCCCCACATCAACAGCTGTGGAACTGTCATATAGTGTTGCTGGCGGCGACGCAATATGCCACTGCTGATGCTATTGATGCAGGGCACTTTGAATGAGTTAACTCATTCTACCCCAGACATGCCACAGCAAGATAACAATTGACCATGATAGTTCAAGGGTGATGCCAGAATAGCTTGGCGCCTATGGGCGCCAAGCTATTCTGGAATCACCCTTGAACTATCATGGTCGATCTGTATCCTTCACTCAAATGCAGTCTTCAGAGAACGGCAAAATTTGGGGATTTCGGAGTTGGGTTAGAATAAGTTAAAGGATTTTGTTGTTTATTTGGTGTGCTGTGTTGACTTTGACCTTACTACAGAAGCTACAAGGTCCTAATTCACAGAGCAACACACTTGAACAAACATTCATCAGCATGATCATAGTAAAAAATATATATTAGAGAAAAGTGTGTGTGTGTGTGTGTTGGCACCCAGGATGTATTGGCTGTTGTCTAGACCGACATACAGTGCAGGTGAAAATGGCGTTTGTTCATTTGGCGTGAATGCATTATTTTATTGCAGTCACAGTACCTCACACATGTATTCAGGTGGTGGCTGAATGCAAACAGTCTTCCAGTCGTTGCAGGGTTCGACAGACTTGTTAAAACCCACTTACTTTGGGAATTTTACTTACAGCATGCCATGAACTTGCCTACCTTGCGCCCCCCCCCCCTCCCCCCGCCCCCCTCCTCCCATCCCCCCTCCATGCTAGAGGTTGCAGATTGTGTTTCTGAAATCTGCATTAAATTATGCACCAAAAGAGTGCCAACCGATCATGTTTGCATTTTTTTTTTTTCAGGGGGGGAGGGGGGGGGGGGTGTGTGTTTAACCCAAACAGCAGAAGATGGATCGATGATGATAATTCAAGGGTAGTGCCAGATGAGCTTGGCGCCTGAAGGCGCCAAACTCATCTGGCACTGCCCTTGAATTATCATGGTCGAGCCATCTCCTGCAGCTGGTAGAAAGTAGCTAGGTAACACCTCCAGAAAGTTCTAAAATGCGTCAATGGGTTACATGGGTCAAGAGATTACACAAGTAAGTCATTAGAAAAAGAAATGTGAGGCTAATAGTAGTAATTAAATACAAAATCTGCATTTACTTGCGCCTTTGGCAGTTTTTGGGTCAAGAGAGGATGACTAAGAGGGAAAGAAACGGAGAGTGTACATAGCCTTGCTGCCGGGTAACCAAGACTTAGCAGGTTGCCTACTGTTAGACCCCCTCCGTAAAAATAAAGAACAGGATTTCTTGAACCCTGCTAGGCCACATATATCATTGTAAATGTCGCTTATACTAAGCTTATATAACTCCATCTCTCAAGTTCCCCCGTCGTCCAGATTGGTCAAGGAGTTGAGTGGGTGACATATTCAACATCAGCATTTTTAGTTGTACTGTGGTGATTGTGCAAATGTTTGTGATTCGACTAAATGACTCCTGGTATTAGAATAAAAGAAAACGTGATCCGCAAGGAACATGTTGAATCAAAATATTCTTTCTTTGCACGAGTGTTTTGGTGGTGCATGTGTGTGGTTTCTACATGGTGCACTGGTCAAGGGAGACAACCACTGTGATCTATGATCTGTACAGTTGCAGAAGTATTGCAGCTCCTTACCTCGCGGTGCCTGAGGTACGAAATGCCCACATTTTGGAGTTATCCTCTGAGGACTGCATTACAATTCAGGATACAGATCGACCATGATAGTTCAAGGGTGGTGGCAGAATAGCTTGGCGCCTATAAGCTATTCTGCCACCACCCTTGAAATATGGTCGAGCCACATCTTGCTGTGGTGTGTCACGGACAGAATGAGTTCAGCTAGCCGACATCTATAACCGTTTACACCACGGCCACATTCCAACATTTTGCAGGAGTAACCTATCTACCATGTACAGCTGCAGGAGATGGATCGACCATGATAATTCGTGCGGGTAGTGCCAGATTAGCTTGGCACCATCATGATGGATCCATCTTCGGCTGGCGGGTGTTGGAGCTAAATGTGTTAACATGGATACCGGGGCACTATATTCACTGGATACTGAAGTGTAAACACACGGGGATAATGTCGGATTGGCTTGGTGCCAACAAAGTACAAAAAGAGTGGGGGGGGGGGGGGGGTCAGATTTCCAACTTTCCTGGGACATTTTAGACATAAGGTGATCATGATGATGAAACTTTATTTTTCAACGGTAAAAAGTTTTCACAGAAAACAAATCGTCATTTCACGAACTTGCCGTTGCTAATGTCTACAGAATAAAAAAAGAGGAAACTATAAAAAATATATTTACATACAAAACCCAACAGCATCATTTATATACAGGAAAAATAATAACACTCATCACACACACACGCGCGCGCCGCACACACATACACCCACACGCACAAACAAACACGAACACGCACACGCGTGCGCACACACATTCTCTGCATGAAATACATGAGGTAAAGGAGATATTACAGTACTAGAGAGAAGTACTAAGTTTGACTCATCAGGTAATCAGAATACAGAAAGTTTTGTTCTCCAAATTCCTGGTGAGGTTATAGTTTTCAAGTGTGCAAGGATAGAATTCCAAGCAAACGGACCAGAGAATGACATACTAGTTTTTATAAGGTCGGTTCTTGGCAGCGGTAGGGGTAAGGTATTGTTTTTTTTTTTTTTTTAGGTCCGTTCACGTTCTTGGTGAGGTATAAATTTTGTGATTAGATACTGGGGTGTCATATTATTCAGTAGATGATCGTATGCATAAAGACGCATTCGTTTAAAGTAATGTTTAAGTGTCTAAGTTTGTCTATGGTAGGGATGGGGCGTTTATCTATCATGTTTACAGCTCTTTTATATAGGGAGTTTAACCTCTTCATGTGGAGACATAATCAACGTGGGACTTTATATGAGCATGAAAAAAAACAATTAACGGTTATTTGTATCCGTTACATGTCTAAGCTGGGGTAATAAGAAAGTGTTTTTAGCAATGGTCTACAAACAGCATTTATATGAGTCTCCCAGTACAGTTGTTCATCAACATGTATTCCTAAGAATTTACGCTCAGTGACTTGTTCAACAGGTTCAGCGTTTAGTTGTAATTCAGTGTAATGGCTGCAGTCGGCGTAGATGTTTTTGTCGCGTGGCGATTAAGATACTCTTTGTTTTAGCTGGGTGGAGCACCATATGGTTATGCCGTCTACACCAGTCAGATACCTCATTGAGACTGCATTGTAAACTATGGCTAATGTCCTTCGTTTGCTTGTTTGTTTTTAATTTTTTTAACCAGAAACGTGAAGACTCGTATCGTCAGCAAATATATTACAGTTAAAGTCAAAATTAGTGATGTGCAACGGTAGATCATTGATAAATGGTATGAATGAAAGAGGTCCCAAAATAGATCTCTGGTGGACGCCGTAGTTTACATTTCCTTGTTTAGAGTATCTTCCATCGTCTGTCTTCGAGATATGATCGGAAGAATGCTACAGCGGTTGCGTTCAAGTGATAAACTGTTAGCTTATTTAGGAGAATGTCACGGTCAACAAGGTCAAACGCATTTTTAAGGTCTAAGAAAACGGCTCCTGACATCAGGCTTTTATTGATTGATTCCAGCCAGCTGTCTACAATATGTGTCAGTGCTGACTGAGTGAAGGGCTGAGTGAACTTATTTTCTTTTCTTTCCAGGTCGTAAACTTCCAGGAGGGTTGAAATTTATATGTAATTTATATGTTTTTATCGGATTGGGGGATGGAGGGGTGTCAGAACAGGACAGTTATCAAGTTCTTATCTCATTCAGCCAGGCGCAAGAATTTCCCCAATTTTGGAGGCGTCATAGAATGGCTATGCACCTGCTACAGGAGATGGATTGACCATGATAATTCAAGGGTAGTGCCAGATTAGCTTGGCGCCTGTCGGCGCCAAGCTAATCTGGCACTACCCTTGATTTATCATGGTCGACCCATCTCCTGCTGTAATGCGTCAGCGCTGATTGGGTAAATGAAGATGTGGATGGACAAATTACTAAATTGACGATCAAATAAAACCGCAAACAAATATGATTGATTGATTGATTGCACATTGCTTAACGTCCCGACAGCAACAGGGCTTTCTCAGGACGTGCCTGCACTGCTTGTGAAAAAAAAAATTAAACAGAATATTGAATGTATGTCGCCAGCCGGTCTAATACGTTAAATAAACCTACGACACGGGGCCTAAATAAAGCTAAGACCATTCTACAGGCAGCGCAGACAGTAGGGAGAGTTTAAAAAAGGAAAATACAAGTGAATGGACAGAAACACATGCCCCAGAATAGAGAGGAAAACCCACCCTGTGGGGCTGACCAGGGTGACCTTGGGAACTAAAAAGTAGTTAACTCCACCCAAGTCCCCCAGGGCAGACCCGGGTGGGGGTGCAAACAAATATGAGGGAGACGACTACTAAGTTAGTAATGTGAAACAGAGACACATATAACATGCATATTTTATGTACGTCAGGTCTCTGTGTCAAGTTTACACATAAAGCCGCATCCTGTAACGGACTATAAGAACTATGACGCACAGCTGAAAGGGAAGTAACCTGTTTAGTAACGAGAACTCTGAACACTCGAGAAGGGGATCATCCGGGGACTTGCGGATCTGCCAGTTGCGATAACCGACACCCTGAACACCCACTCCGGTTTCTGCGCCACTGTAAGAGTTTGTAATATGGAGTAATATAATATTTGTTGCTGTTATGGAATTATATAACTTAATGCATGTTAACATAATTCTATCATTACTGTAATAGTAATAGACTTATGATGTTAGTCACGTGAGAGGGCCGGTACAAATCCGGCGGCAAACTGCAGCTTGGGATGGGAGACCACTCCTCGGAACCTCTAGCAGGCGGCAAATCAGTCAGTCAGAGCGGCCGGTCGGATTCTGCAGCAGACGTTCGAGATCTGACGGCATTCGGCACAAGAGTATGTGTACTGTACGTGTAAGTTGTTTATTGCGGACGTTTAGTTTCATCCCCTCGAGACTTTTTTTCAAACAGAAAGGTTACCACTGAATGAGATGAAGGCGCAGACATGGCGGTCGCTGTCAGTTGTGCTACGGCTGGCCGGTCCGGTCAGGGTCCCGCCGCCGCTTCTTCTGGGGCTTGACTTTTGTAAGACTGTGACTTAACCCTTTTAGCCCCGGGACCCTGTAGCAGGAGATGGATTGATCATGATAATTTAAGGGTAGTGCCAGTCCTTGTGATGGTTGTGCTTTGGGTGTGTTTAGGTGCTGTTAATTTTAGAATTTGTATTGTAATTGTATTTTGTGTTGTTGCTGTCTATGGATTTGTGTTTAGGTTTTAACTTTTATTTGCATTGTACAGCGCTTAGAACCTGCACAGCAGGGAGTTTGCGCTTTATAAATATAATTATTATTAGTAGTAATTAGTAGATATATTGGCGCCTTCAGGCGCCAAGCTCATCTGGCACTACCATTGAATTATCATGATCAATCCATCTCCTACAACTGGTACATAGTCGTTAGGCAAAAAACCCTCCAAAATTTGAGAAATGAGACCTTGGGCCTAAAAGGGTTAATACGAATAACTGGTCACAATGAATGTGTATAAATACATATTATTTGTATGTGAACGATTCAGCGCAGTCTAAAGACATCAGTGGGGCCATCATGAAATTTCTCGCAGGTTTGTTGGCATCGACTAATATGGCGTGGTGTCAGACTACGGCTGGCGGCTGACAGGCTTGCAGCGCTTTAGTCCAAAAAACAATTTAACCCTTTTAACCCCAAGGTCCCATTTATCAAATTTTGGAGGTGTTGCCTAAGTAAGGACTCAGTTGCAGGAGATGGCTTAACCATGATAATTCACGGGTAGTGCCAAAGGCGCCAAGCTAATTTGGCTCTACCCGTCAGCCATCTCCTGCTGTAGGGATCGGGGTCTAAAAATGGTTAATACGGTAATAATAAAACATCAATAATTGTTTATTTTCTGCTTTCTGCCACTGGAGATGATTTGTAAGAGTCCGTGGTCTCACTCGTATTTGATATATTGTACCCACAATTGACATTTATCCCGGTAGAAGAAAATGCACCTAACGTATTTTGTACCTAGAAATGGACCTAGGTCGAAACTGATTGGTATCCACGCGTGTAGCCAATAGCGGAATTGAGGTCTCGCGACACTATCTTTGCAGTATTGAGGGGAAACACGCGTGACTGTGCAAATGTATAACCAACCATACAATACAAAAATACTTTATTAATCCCCAATGGGGAAATTCACAGTCTGCCCATACAACACATGGCATCATCATTCACTCGTCCAATTAATCAAATAATCTATAACTCTCAGTTATCTCATTCTACCCCATCACCGAAATCCCCAAATTTTGCCATTGTCCTCTGAAGACTGCATTGCAGCGCAGAACGCAGGCGCCAAGCTATTCTGGCATCACCCTTGAACTGTCATGGTCGATCCTTATCTTGCTGTGGTGTGTCTGGGGCAGAATGAGTTAAAGAGATGAACTGTAACAAATATACGGGTACTCTTGGCATCAGAAACAATTATGGTTTATGCCCCCTGTGCTTTTGATGTCAGCAATATTGCAGTGAACTACTGAATGGGCCAGTACTAAACATCTAAAGAATGTTGACAGACACTATCTACTGATATTACTGTTGAAAAGCGCATACCATGTACAACCAACCCTCGCATAGGTCGAGTCAAAGGTAGTGCGTGGCTCCAGAAATAGATTTTTTTAAAGTAATATTTGTACAAAACGTTTACTTTTTCTTTTTCAAATACATTTCTTGGATACTAATTTAATATATGACCCCTCGGAAAGATCAAGGGTCAGAATAGGTCGGCTGGTGTGTGAAAATACCAGATTTTGATATAATTGTACGTTTTGGCACACGTGCGAAGCAAAAGTGAGTCTATGTTCAAGGCCAGTGGTCGTCTGTTCGTCGTCCGCCGCCGGCCGTCGTCCGTGAGTAGACGTTGACATTGTCTCAGAGACTATTCAACGCACTGTCTTCAAACTTGGCCCAAGGACATTTTGTGGCAAGATCTTTCTAAACATACCTATTGAGTGACCTCTCTTCAAGGTCAAGGTCACAGGGGATCAAGAAATAGGTCAAAATAGACATGTTTTGACAAAATGTATGTTTTCTGAAATACTATTCACAGTTTAAAGCCCAAACCTGGTACAAAGATACTTAGTGGTAAGACCTTTCTATGCATACTAATTTGGTTGATCCTCAAAAAGGCCAAGGGTCACAAGAGATAAGGAAATAGGTAAACATAGCCATATTTTGACAAAATAAGTTGTTTTTTTTTTTCTTTCCCAAACCAAGTACAGAGATACCTTCTGGAAAGACATTTCTATGCATGCTAATTTGAACGACCCCACGGAAGGGTCAAGGGTCACAAGAGATCAACAAATGATATGAAAATGTCTATTTTTGGTAGAATTTTAGCTTATAATCGGGAGTTTTGTCAAACTTTTTACCAAATTTAGCAGAAAGATAGCTGTTGATACGACCTTTCTATGCATACAAATTTGCTTCACTACTCGCAAAGGTTTAGGGTCATGGGAGGTTGACAAACGCTTAAATGTGTAAATTTTGAGAAAATATGGATTTCGCTGGTGCAAAAGCCAACCCTTTCCGTGTGTTAGTACACTTGAAAAACTTGCTTATTTCAGTGACCTGTCGCGGGAAGGGCCAAGGTCACACAGGTCAGATTAATTACGTTGATCGGATATGCACGTGAGCCTTAAGGGTTTTGCCATTACAGTTATCAAAGTTTTTGCAAATTTTTCAATCAAACGTGTTTTGAACCACTCGCAGAGATCAAAGGGTCACGGAGGTTTGACAATTTTGTGAAAAACGCAAACATTTTGAGAAAGCTTAATCAATCTATTCCGGTTACGTACACTGTAGACTGAAGGTTTAATAAAGACCAACCTCCTCTTTTCACGCCTTTGTCAAGCCCCTCATACTTTATCCATCCTAAATCCCCAGTATACATTGGGTGGATGTTTAGCTAGATGGTGTTTAATCATGTTTACTTCGTAGGCTTCCGTGCATTCAGCTGCTTGCAACGAACGCTCTTAAGAGTAGTTCTTCTTGTTTCATTTGGAGTGACAGTGTTGCGTACTTGTGGTTTTGGTGCATATTGGGAGTCCACTCGGGGTGTAAGGATGTTGGTCATAATTATTTTAGTGTGTCCTTGTTTCTCTTCGTTCTCTGCTTCGTTGTCTTCGTGTCTTGAGATTTCAATATCGGTATATAGATGGTATTCCCTATCACCCCACCCGGTCTGCCCTGGGGGACTTGGGTGGGGTTAACTACTTTTTAGTTCCCAGGGTCACCCTGGTCAGCCCCACAGGGTGGGTTTTCCTCTCTATTCTGGGGCATGTGTTTCTGTCTACCCTTTGTCCATTCACCTGTATTTGCCTTTTTAAAACTCTCCCTACTGTTTGCACTGCCTGTAACTCTTGATATTGGATGTGTGTTGCTAAATGGTCTTTAGCTTTATTTATGCCCCATGTGTTAGGTTTATTTAATGTATTGGACCGGCTGGCGACATACATTCAATGTTATGTTTAGTTTTTTTTCACAAGCAGTGCAGGCACGTCCTGATAAAGTCTTGTTGCTGTCGGGACGTTAAGCAATGTATAATCAATCAATCAATCAGTCTTCCCTATCATCGTCTTCAGCATCCTCACAAAGACCTCCGTGAAGTGCGTGTGCTACAAAGTTGGATTTCACCCTGAAAAGACATTCATACGGACTCATTTTAAGCGCTCGGTGAAGACCAGTATTATAAATGTTTGCAATATCTGGTAGACATTTCATCCAATTATTCTCTGAGCACACTGAATGGTATATGTCTTTCCTGATTTTCTTCTTCCATGTAGAGTGGGATCTTTCTACCTTACCTTGAGACTGAGGATGCCGAGGTGTACTGTAAATAATTTTGACCTTGAATCGCTCTGCAAGTTTACAAACGGCTCCTCTGAATTCACCCCCTCTGTCGCTTTGCAAGATTCTAAGTGGACCAAATGTCATGTACAGATTTTCTAGTTCATTGGCAATGGTTTCTGAATATTTGTCCGTAACTAGGCGAAGCCATAGAAATCTACTGTAGCAATCAATCACTGCCAAAACATACTGATAAATCTTTTTGTTACTGTTAACAGGCAGTTTTCGCACGTCCACTAAGTCTACTTGATGTCTTTCCATCACATTGTTGCTTCTGACAGCGGGCCTAGAGGTGGTCTGTTTTTGAAACGTGGGTTGCTTTTGGTATGCTCTGGAATGTTGTTGATGAATAACTGGATACGACATTTACTGATACCAAAATAATGGTTTTTGATGAGGTACCACAGCTTTTCTGCACCGTCTCCTTTTGTCAGCGTGTAGAAATACTTAATGCACTCGGCAATCTCTGTGCTTCTCAGTAGAATTAAGTCGTTCCTCACCACATGGTCCACTAGTTTTACCAAGGTATGAATCCATAATAGTTCTTGTGTGCAGCTTGTATCTCGTAGCCTAAAAACAGAACAATTACCGAGGATAATTTCATGTATCAATAAACTGTACAAACCAGTGGTCAAATGTCATCAACCACTCACGCCAACCCAAGCGGCACCATCATGTGCACGCGCGCGCGCGCATGTTTGTGTGTGTGTGTGTGTGTGTGTGTGTGTGTGTGTGTGTGTGTGTGTGTGTGTGTGTGTGTGTGTGTGTGTGAATCAATGAATCTTTATTTTACAACGGTAAAGATATTAACAATGCCAGAGGCAATGCCATTTTTCAAATCTGAGTGAGAGAGAGAGAGTGTGTGTGTGAGTGTGAGTGGGTGAATGAGAGAGAGAGAGAAAGAGAACTAGAGAGAGAGAGTAGCAAACCCGTTCACTAAAACAAAATAAAAAATAATAAAAACTTTAAATAGTTTTGAAAAAATAAGAAAATACCCTCATACACAAACTCAACGCCTCTTAAAGTTTGGTTGCGAACATCGTATAAGCGGCTTAACCGTTTATTGATGCGATAGTCTGTACCTTGTTATATAAAGTCTGGTGTGTTGCAGTGCAGCTATGGCCAGGTACATGCCTTCGTTGAAGATCCAGCAGCTGATCATACTGCGTGTCGCTCAGTATCAGTGCTCTGTCACGTTTGCGAGGTGTCTTCAAACAATGTGACAAGACATAACCGATATTAAACAGAAACCGTGCCTAAAATAGATCTTTTCCCGCATAGTCAGTACAACAATTTCTGTTGCATACTACAAATAATGAAGTGTAGCTGATTTACAAATGTCAGTAGCATTTTTTGCCAGAAGAACGTGTAACCCAGTAATTATTAGTATACGTCCTTGACTTTGGGATTGATCTGTGTTAAACCGTATTTTAGACACATGCAGAGTGAATTCACAAACAAGGAGATGATCCTTTATCGTAAGAGACGTCCTCGGAAACCAGCAGCATCTTCATAAAATCTAAGACACCCCCCCCCCCCCACACACACACACACACACACACACTCACCCACCTCCCCGCAGGAAGGCATTTAGGTATTTTTAAATGCGAAGGACGCCTTGTTTTATTTTTAACATTACCCCAGACACCCCTCATTTAAATATGGCACTCTTTTAGGGTGGGATTAGGGGGATGGGTTTGCACTCTTTTGGGGTGGGATTAGGGGGATGGGTTTGCTGGGAGATGGAGGACCTAAACATGAATCGCATAGTTTGTTGTTGTTAACAAATGTAAACTAATAATAACAGTAGGAATACGGCCCATGTTTCTCCTTTTTGTTCCACCCCACCCAGGTCTGCCCTGGGGGACTTGGGTGGGGTTAGGTATTTTTTAGTTCCCAGGGTCACCCTGGTCAGCCCCACAGGGTGGGTTTTTCTCTCTATTCTGGGGCATGTGTTTCTGTCTACCCTTTGTCCATTCACCTGTATTTGCCTTTTTAAAACTCTCCCTACTGTCTGCACTGCCTGTAGCTCTTGATATTGGATGTGTGTTGCTAACTGGTCTTAGCTTTATTTAGGCCCCATGTGTTAGGTTTATTTAATGTATTTGACCGGCTGGCGACATACATTCAATGTTGTTTATTTTTTTTCGCAAGCAGTGCAGGCACGTCCTGAGAAAGCCTTGTTGCTGTCGGGACGTTAAGCAATGTACAATCAATCCTTTTTGTTCCTTTTTCACTTTAGCATATTCCAGCAGCAACAGCCTGCTGCTGGCAAAACAAGTCATGTATGTAGAAATGAAGTAGGCCTATACTATATTAAAAAAAGTAACTTAGTTTTTGATGATAATTATGGCCGGTCATCATAGGAACCACTGTGATAAACACTCACTATAAAATGTCTGGCTTCCTCCACACCTGTTTCCTCTACCTCAGTTAAAAAGGTTATGATACACTTGGAATAAGGCGAGCTAGGACACTTCAGCGCGATTTGTTTGGTTTATGGACATATGCTTTAGTGTATATTATTAGATTCAGTATTTGTCACTTCTGAACGCTCCGACGCGTTCATTTTGTCAGGTATGCTCACCGTTGCCATGGCAACGAACACTACGTAACCGTTACACCAAGTTGCTAAGGAAATAAATTTCAGCTACCATTAATGCTTCTGAAAAGCCAAATTTGGTCAAAATATCAACTGATATCATCATTACGGAATGTCAATGCTGATTTGAATATTTTACCTGGTTTTGAAGAAAACAATTTTTTAATATAAATGTTCTGCTTTTGGTCATTTCTTTTTGTATGCTAGCCAAGGGAAGCTATTCATAGTTCCCAAACTAAGCTGACATTAAACAATGGGCATTGACAGTCCATAATAAACTCATTTGTGAACTTGCGTGTAAAACTTCACTATCATCTGACAAGTGCATTTTCAGATATTTGTTTCCTCAGTATGTACCACACCCCAAAATTACAATTTTGAGAAAACAGCAAAAAACAAGATTTTACGGTTTATTGTTACCTTGGTGTGCTGGACACTAGCAGGCGCTTCGTTCAAGTTGTATGTGTACTGCTCTTCTGCCTCAGCGTACACATCATATCATCAGGCATGTCTGGTGCAGTTGGTAGAGGGAGCTCAGAACTAAAAATAAATGAATCACGGGTGTGCAATTAGTATGCTATTATTGATGAAGAGATTTTGTTATTATTGATAATTTTTGGTGTGTTTGTTTAGAGAAAAAACGGCAACTGAAGGCAAATTTGTCTTTGAATCTTTGCTCACTCATTATTACCTTGATCCCTGATCTGACACCTGAGCATGCGAGCTGCTGAAGTCATCAACATTGTCTCTTGTAGGCCCATACGTTGCACTTGGCACCACACGTCTCTTTTTGGCACACTTGGTGACAGTATGTGTACTGTTGACAGAAGGAAACTTTGTAATACATCATTTATAATTATATAGTTAAAACAAATTGTGAGATAAAACATGTGGGATATAAACATTGATGTTAACGAAGTTCACCACTGAGGTCATTACCCAAGACCAGAAGGAGCTGCGGGGGAATGCTGTCGTTACATTGTCTTCTGATCAGCAAGCACAGTGTCTCTTGAAGTGCTGGGTTTGCCTGGTTCCAGTGCCAGGTTTCTGGAAAAGAAGGCCAACTTATAGCCCTCTTGTGCATGCAGCCACCAGTATGTGTACTCTACCAGTGACTGCATAAAAAAGTGTTTACATGAAAGTTGTAAAAATCAGTCATGCAGTGTTTCAATACTGTAATGTGCAAAACCCATGCTTTTGTTGAAAGGTTGGTGACATCTTGTATGTTGATTTTACAATTATTTTCCCTCTAGTCTCTTGTGAACCTTATAGTAGCTGGAGACACACACACACACACACACACACACACACACACACACACACACACAGTGACACACACACACACACACACACACAAACAAAAAAACAACTACATGCTGTTTACTTGTGGAATAATGCCAAATTTATTTTTATTTTACAAGCGTGATAGTGTGTTTTGGGGATTCATTTTACTAAATTTCATGTAGAAATGTTTTATCTGGCTCTAAACTAAAACTTACTTTGTGTGTTGACTTTGTCCAATGAGGGCACAGCCAATTGTGAGGCCCATGCGTATCTTGTCCGTGGCGCTGACACGCTGGTACTGTGCCAGACTGGCGGGCGATTTATGTCCAGAAACAGCCATTATGTGGCCGAAGGGATACTGTCCTCTGGACAGAAGTGTTATACCGGTAGCTCGTATGCAATGATTGGTGTAGTGCTGCGTTAGGTTGCATTTTTGGACAGATCTGGCATAAATTTACTTAGGCTGTTTTTCCCAACAGGTGCGTTACAAAACCAAATGGGATCACTTTGCAGGAATGAATCCTTTGGTCTTTGCCACAATCTGTTACAGTCTGGGTGAAGTTTAGTGAGGTACGTGGTGAAAGATGTGACAGGTCAGAGAGGGGAGCCTGGCAGTGCAGGCATCGCGGCTGTGACAGGTTCTGTGTTATGTTCTTTTCTGTTTTTCATCATTTCGTCTTGTGTTTTGATGACGAAACTGACCCCGTGGTCTTGCACAATTTTAAATGTATCCTTTGTCATGGCCTGCATATTTTCTGTGCCACGCCTACAAAAATACAAACGAATGTCCTTCTGGACCTTGTTGTAAAGGCCGCTTGGGATGTTAGGTTTGAGGTGGATACTTGTGTACAATGACTTGGGTCATCCTGCACGATTTCTTGATAGTGATGGATGTCACCCTTTCCAATTCTTTTCAGTCCCCTGATAGCCCTGCGAAAACTGTCATTCGCACTTTTGAAATCGGTACCTTTCATAATGTCAACGGACCTCGTTTCCTGAAAGTGCCGATTGATACCATAGCGAAGACATTCCAAGGGGGATCTTGTAATGATCACCCTCCACCGTTCTAACATCAACGTAAAAATGAGAAAGGATCGAGTTTAGTTTTTTGTTTTCAAACAATTCGAAATTGACATCTTGGTTTATCTCTTTTAGGTACTCACGAAGAGTGTTTACCGCTGTGTTGTTAGATTTTATAGTGTTGTTGGGTGTGTATTTTCGTTTTAGTTCTTGAATTTGTTGATCTGTGCTTTGGTGAAATCGTGGCATGTTGGTAATATTGAAATCTGCCTGCTGAGCAGACGACAGTGTGTTGTTTACAGCGATTGCTGTCTCTGATTGGTTAAAAAAAAAAAAATCGGAAGCTATTTTTGTTCCGTGGTTTCCCGAACTTTGAAAATGCTCGGTGCATGGCGATAAGATGGATTTGGCGAAGGCTTTTGCTATTTGCGCTGTGTAATTAGTGGTGAAATATTGTTTAAGTTGGCTCCTTACGTCGTAAAAAATAAGGCAGAGGATGTGTATTACTTCAAATAGAACTACTTTAGTGCGTTTCTTTCTGCTATTTTGTCGAACCGAGATGCTATCACTAATACTCGAAAACGAGGTCCTAACGCGTCATTGAGAGAGCTATAAAACGTCCGCCATTTTTCGCTACAAGGGTTTTTATATCACGGTCACAAGGTACAGTTTGCGCTAAAGTGACTGGTCGTGTGACGTAGGGAGGAAAACAACCATTTATACATAATAGACTTATGACCTAATTTACAATATTTCATGACGTTGCCGTCTCCAATACTGAGTGTGCTTGTTTCGAACAACACTATGTAGCTTTTTACTTTAGAACGGTTTGGTGATCTTTTATAGAACAAAACTGCGTCACAAAGAGGGCTACAAGAAGTCCGCCTTTTGTCGCTACAAGGGTTTTTGTATCACGGTCACATGGTACAGTTTGCGCTAAAGTGACTGGTCGTGTGACGTAGGGATGAAAACAATGATCTTTGTACGATGGTTAATCATGTAATTAAGTGTTTGCTTGTGCATAATTATGATGTTGGACTATCATTAATGCAAACACGAGTTTTGGGTGACATTTATACGGGACGTGGTACTGCCGAAATGCTAACACCTTTTCGCTATGAACGGACCTGTGCACAATGTTCATTATCGTTATCAAGCACATTTGTGTTTCCTTGAGCTGGCAGATTCCTTTCACGTATACATACGTTTCGTCAGTAGTGATCAGAGCGTCTCACAATTAGCGCACATATGGTTTCTGAGAAGACTGAAATATTCAGATGTTACAGCAAACGAAAGACGTGAGATTTCTGATCTAAATCGTTCATATCTACAGTACTCTATTGAGCGCTGATTGCAGAATTTCGGATTTCTATGAATGCACACTTCTGCTCCAAGGTCAAGCAGTTTACAAACAAATCAGAACATCTTCGATCTCGACCTTTGTATCGTTCATTTTTGCACATTGTGCTTTACCAAATCGTTAGGGCATATACCTGCGAAAAGCCGCAGGTCCTTTCGAAACGACTCGCAACTGCAGATGATGTTTGTGCCTATTCTGGACTCGGGCAGTTACGTTTTCCTGAATTTTACGATTATACACGTTTTTTCCGTGTCTCTGTCTGTCTTGTTGACTAAATTCCTCTTTGGGTTTCTCTAAACAACGCGCTTTAGCGCGTAATCCGTCAAAAAACATACTTGCAAGGTGCGAGGTGTAACCGACATACATTTGAACCAATCAGAGGTGCACATTTATGTGGTGCTCATGATCGAAATCGTCACAAGACCAAATTTGGAAGTTATGGATAAATTCCTAGGTTTCCTTCAAGCAGGTTTTTGTTGATTGTTCGTTTAGAACAATGGTGAAGGACAAATTACTGCAAGGGAGAGAAGTGGCTTTCAAACGACATAACTTTTTTCAATGCGTTAAGAAGAATGTTTGACCAGGTTCGAAAGTAGGCAAAATGCACATATTTTGAGGGGAAACAAATGTACACAAACTTCGGGTACTTGTTTATTTCACATTTATCCGATAAAAGCTCTGAGGAAAAAAGAGTATGTTTTCGCATAGAGGACACTCAGAACTTGCAGAAAATCCAGAAAACCCAAAACACCCCACTTGACAGATTGTTCACATTGGAAATGTCCTAGCTCGCCTTAAAGATAAGATTTTGTTCATATTCCACAATTTGAAAGAGTGGTCAAAAGCCTGTGCCGAAAATGAAAACAAACAAAAACCACGGGGGTCACCGAATTCGGTTAGTCGCCACTATGCCCTTTTTAGGGTACCTGTTTACATGGAAAAATAAAGCAAATTTCAGCAAAATGCGCCATTAAACAACATTTCCCAACGATCAGATTTTGAGAAATAAAAAGGCAAATTGCAGAATTCAAACTGAAGAAACCTGTTGTGAAAACAAAAATTCATGTCACCGAACTTGTTTTTGCAGTATTTGGAACACTCAGTGCTCAAGAGAAGGGAAGCAAGCACTGCGATGAAATCCTGATGGCTCATATGTATAAGCTTCATGTAACTATTCCAACAATGTGTTCCAAACACGTTTCGGGAGTAAGAAATATGGCGTCATCATAGGCTAGCAGATGACGTCAAAGATGATCAAAGTTGCTCTTTTCACCTCGCGCAACATGTCCCTTCCGTGGTGACGATCTTAGCTCCCCGTTCCCCGAGTTCCGCCATGAGATGGCCTTTGTCGCTTGCTCGGCGTTAAACCCAACTAACTAACGAACTAACTTTCCCGAGTTATGGCCCTTACATTTGTTGAGAAGACCGGATTTTCATTAGGGACGCACTAGTCTGTAGTATGTATCCTTAAAGATGCAAAAACTGGATCGAAGTCGGCCTGCCACTGCCCCCGCGCAATTCATACAGACAGTACGGTACTTTTAGCAACGGTGGAGCGACAGAAAAACTACACAGCTGCAGGCACCCTCCCTTTTTTTTCCAACGACCAGGTGTCTGTCCAATATTTGTCATCACTCGGCCCGGTACCGATTACACGTACACAGGTCTACACATTTCTGAGTTTATATGAAATTCTCTCTGTGTGTGTGTGTGTGTGTAGGTGGAGAGAGAGAGTGAGAGAGAGAAATTGTAGCCATTAACTCAGTAACTGGTTACTGTTCATTTTCTGTATGAATCGTTTGGGTTGCACAGAACGTGCGCGAGAGACCCTGTAGTTAAATTTTTGATGGAGCAAAACATTAGTTACATAATGGTAGTTATTGTGACAGCTCGGTCCAAAAATATAAACACGCCACGTTCGACAGACCCATAAACGAAACATGCTGCTTATCCCAAGCTATCCTAGATCAGATACCCTCAGCCAGTATGTAGTTATAGGGTCAAGCAAACCCACACAAATGATCGGTTACGCCGGTTGTAATACACATATTTGGAATTTTGTTGTTATTATTTCCATGTTCTTTTTAAATCAAACATCCTGTTTATGAAAATTGAGTTCCAGATCTAAAGATGATCGGTAACGCCGATTCAAAATCTCAGTCACAGTTGGAATTGTGTTGTTGTTATTATTTTGGTGTTGTTTTTAACTCGAAAATGCTGTTTATCCAAAGCTAAGTTCTAGATCTACAGATACCCTCAGCCCGTACGTAGTTACATTTTCAAGATTGACTGACTGACTGACCGTGAACGATTTTGGCGATTACGTCCGGTTCAAAAACCGGCCATTATGATTATTTTCATGTTGTTTTTCCCGCCATACACCCATCAAAGACAAGCAAATGATAAATAAATAACACGTAACTGTGCTTCGGGTATGTTGTCAAATGCAGCCGAAGCGGTGAGAAAAAAAGCCAAGCAGAAGCCATGTGCCGCCTGAAGCCATGATTCCAGACTTGAAGAGCTATCGTGGATTCCAATCTTGGAATTTCGCGCCATGCCGTCAATGAGGATTTCCTCCCTGTGTTCTTCACCATTTTTTATATACTCCTGTTATTTTCGCATTACGCGGCAAAATTTGAAAGTTTCAGACGCAAGAGACCTATTCTAATGTGATACGACAGACCAAGACCCCGCAAATAGAAAAAAAAAAAAGCATGCAAATTGAGGTGTCCACACTTACGGGCAGTTTCGGCAGTTAAGGCGTCAACACACGTGAGCCCTAACCCCGGTAGCAAAACATCTGCGGGCCCACGACGGCCGCAGTGGGTCCGCGCACAGCCGTGCGCGGACCTACTGCCGCCGTCGTGGGCCCGAGGTGCTTTGGCTTACTGGGAAGGGCTTTGCTTTTCCTCTTTCTCGTGTGCTACTGAAAACACAATTTATTTATTTATTTATTTATTTATTTATTATTTTTTTTTTTTTTGGGGGGGGGGGGTCTTGCATATATCTGTTTACAACAGTCCGCTGTGAACCCCCCCCCCCCCCCCCCCCAAGTGCCACCGCTGGATCGGGGTTGATGTTTCGGACGTCTGCTGTCTCGCATAGGGAGGATACCAAAGAGCAGGGCAGGGGCATGACGATACTTCCATGTACAGATGAGTACCTCTCTGTCTGTCTGTCTCTCTCTCTCTCTCTCTCTCTCTCTCTCTCTCTCTCTCTCTCTCATTCATTCATTGCCCCACCCGGGTCTGCCCTGGAGGATTTGGGTGGGGTTAGGTACTTTTTAGTTCCCAGGGTCACCCTGGTCAGCTCCACAGGGTGGGTTTCCTTTCTATTCTGGGGCATGTGTTTCTGTCTACCCTTGGTCCATTCACCTGTATTTGTCTATTTAAAACTCTCCCAACTGTCTGCACTACCTGTAGCTCTTGATATTGGATCTGTGTTGCTAAATGGTCTTAGCTTTATTTAGGCCCCATGTTGTAGGTTTATTTAACGTATTTGACCGGCTGGCGACATACATTCAATTTTCTGTTTAGTTTTTTTTTTCACAAGCAGTGCAGGCACGTCCTGAGAAAGCCTTGTTGCTGTCGGGACGTTAAGCAATGTACAATCAATCATTCATTCATTCATTCATTCATTCATTCATTCTCTTGTCTCCACGGAGACTATTTACATATGAGGCTAACACGAAGCCTTTCGGGCACAGAACAGAAAGAGAATCATCACGCACATACGCACGCACGTATCGTTAAACTATTACCTGTTGGTATGGTCAAATCTACCACCTGCTCACAGCTCGCACACTCATCTGTAGGTGGAAGGGTTAGAGACATGGGGCCAGTTGCATGAGCGAGCTTGGTCCTGCACCAGCCACTAAGCGCTTAGTTCTGCACCAGCCACTAAGCAAGGTGCGCCGCGATAGCGGCGCACCTTGCTTAGTGGCTGGTGCAGGACTAATCTTGCTCATGCAACCGACTCCAGTGTCGGTTCAAGCTGCGCGGATGGTAAGTGCCAAAACCATCTACGATTTCGTCAGTTGCGGCTGAAATGTATTTTGGTTCTAAGAAATGACGCCCAACCTGCTGTTGTCCGAGAGGGGTTGAACGGACATGCACCTCGCAGCGCTCAAGTAATGCAAGCCTTATATGACGTAGACGACGTCGGATGATGGGGAGGTAAATGAGCGGCAGAAAGATGAGATGGGTCCGATGGGGATGGGTGACTGGTTGATGTATCGACCTTTTTTTTTTTTTTTTACAAATGAGCAATGTGGATGTTGACGTGTGTGCCAGATGGTGTGCTATTTGATACATGAACTGTTCTGTGGACAAATTAAGGTTCATAAGCAAATAAAACCGTTCCAAAGTGATTGGTGTCAGGTGTGTGTACTGGTTCTTTGCGTTACCAGCATGCTTTGACCGTGTTCCACATGAGCAATATATGACGTTTTTTTTAACAAAATTGCCCAGATATTAAAAAAAATGAAACACAAAGTTGTTATTTCATCGAAAAAGATAAAACCGACTCCCGACTCAAAATGTGGACCACTCTCTTAGGATTTTTAGTTCAACTGTTATTATCTAAAAGTAAAGAGGACAAATTGTCTGTCCGTTGTACTTGCCTGTAACGGTATGAAAACGGTTGTAACTGACCAAAAGTCCGCTCGAAACGAAAATATATATCATAAATCATTTGACCAAAACGGCCTAAGGAATACTGAAAGAACTGAAAAAAATCAACGATCGGTAATTGCCGACATAAGAGAAAGCTTTATGCACAATAGTCGCAAACAGAATAGTATTGGTCACTAGGCTTGCACATCATTTGTGGCACTACATTCGGCACTGTTTGCATTATCCAGATGGTGTTGAGGAGGAGAAGTGCTCTTTGCAGTAAATGCAGAGGTTTTTCTCATACAGACTTCGGGCACCGGATCCGTAAAACTTCTTTGCTGGCGTTTTAGTTGTTGGTCTCGACAAGGCTGTCTTTACACTTTGGCGGTTTGGAAGCCGCGGAGCTCCTGAGTGCTCACGTCAAAGAAGCTGATCGTGGTCGTTTATTCCCGAGAGATTCTTGTGCATGTGGTTCACAGAACACTGCGCGGTTTGAAGTTGCGGGTGGTCGGCCGATTAACCAAAACTCATTAATATTCTTTAAAAGGAACACTCTAGATATGTCTACAATCTTCCACTAACATCTATGTGCATTCCGTAAATGTTGCGAAATGTAGCTAACATGTGTGCTACAAAGCTTGGACGTCATATTTGAGGTCACTAAAACGACCGGCCGTGTCTTTTCCAGAACCTTCCAGGCTAATGTAGGTCAGACATTGCAACGCTGTAGCGAAAATATGCAACATTCTAGCTACACAACACAAATCGATCGCAATTTTCCATGCAAAAGAAAACGAAAGGTACGTAATTCTTATCTAAAATAACGCAACTGAACGCCGGATCTTTTCCTATGATCAACACACACATGCCCTAAAAATAAAATAACACAACCACAAACGTAACACTTCACTTTCTTCAATGTTATTTTTACATGCGAGACTTTTGAGAAGATGTCCAACTGGCTGAATAACGCGTCCGGCTTGACATTTGAATGGTCGCTGGCAACGGAGATTTTTAGCCAGGCGAGTTTCCGCTGCAGAGAGCGCTCTGTGTTTTGGGTGATCTTTTCAGCAGTTGCTGCATTGGCACCGAGCGCCCCAGTTCGCTTCATGAAGGTCTGCTCAGATTTATCACGAAGAGGCCTGATCTGTTCCTTGAACGGTTATAACCCACTCAGCCCTGACGCACTACAGAAGGAGATGGGTCGACCATGATAATTCAAGGGTAGTGCCAGATTAGCTTGGCGCCGATAGGCGCCAAGCTAATCTGGCACTGCCCTTGAATTATCATGGTCGATCCATCTCCTGCAACTGGTGCATAGTCATTAGATGACGCCTCCAAAATTTGGAAAATACGTGCGTCGGGCTAAATGAGTTACAGATGTTCCATTTTGGCAATCGGACTTTGCGGAAAAGTTGTATGGGTTGGCTCTGCATTGATTCCATGCCAAACTACTCGCATGCAGTCGTGATCATGTACGCATTCGTGACAGACGCTGCCAGGGTCTTTCTTGTGTACGTTAGTGAGCGACGCCAAACGTAATCCCAACAGTTGCAATACGAATTACAGCAGTACGTGTCTATCTCAGTCGTAAAGCTTTGTGTTGGCGCTTGTATAAGTCGGGGAGATGTCCTCTGTTGACAATACCTGCCAAACTCAGGAAATTTAGGTCACGCTGGCCTGTCAGGATAATAACTTTATATTGACAATGTTGCTGTTTCTTTTTTTATCATTTTTGCACACATGTTTCAAGTTTTTTTTTTTTTTTTTTTTTTTTTTTTTTTAATTTACTGCTTGTGTGACCGTCATTTTTGACTTCCATGCACGTTTAATCTAAAATAAAATAAAAATAAAGTCCTACAAATGTAGATACTAAAGGCACTTTAGTATTAAAGGTTTACATTGCCTTTGATAAATGAATGTGTACATTCAAATACTTGGCATAGAAAAGTTGATGATATAGTCACTTTTATTGGCATTCATCTCATTTTCAGCAGCTTTTAAATTGACCACCCTTCAGCCACCGGAGGCACTTGTATTGCCGTACTAGATGTAATTTATATAAAAATGTAGAAAGTTTTAGGATTCAATCAAACGTATGTTTCTTGCACTTGCAAAATACGATTCAAAGTTAGATGCAGATGAATATATCTATTCATCCACGACGATATTCAGTGTTACACATGCAAACACAATGTGTACGATGAATACTGCTTAAATAAGGACGCCATATTTAATGAGACAGGATTTTACGTTTTTGGCGTACAATCAGATGTACCATCAATTTCTCAACTTTCATTTGCTCGTTGATTCCCTTAACTCATTCGAGACGTGCCGCATCCGGTCACGCGGCTTTAGACCGCGTGTCTGGATGCGGCAAGTCTCGAATGAGTTAAGGTCCAAAAGCGGAGACCAGCACTGTGATACTGTCTTAACAGAGTGTCTGTTGAGGACTCGGCAAAGCGCTGACCTTTAGTGGTGCATACAGAAAAGGTCACTTTGAATGCGTGAAGCGGTGACAACGTGCGGCGAGATTAAGATTGCTCTGCAGACAGTCCGTAATGCTGGATGAGCGTCAAGGCGGAAGGCCGTGGGGTCAGAAAAAAAGCGTGCGAGAACGGCAGGTATTATGCCGCTGGCTCCACGCTTCTGATCTAAAATGGTGAACCCGCCTGACCTCTTAGCAGCAGATCACATGGTCATTTAACCCCCTTGTGCATTTAGTCACCAGTTCTGTCGAATGACTACCGCTGGCCGCATGCACACGCGGGTTCAGTAATGGGTGAGAATGCACTGTCTTGCAGACTCATCGCACCGTGCTCAGCAAATGTTTATCACTTTCACAGACCGCAATCTGAGCAACATTTATTGGTGCAGATTCTACAGATAGAATTGGCCTAAATTTGCGTGTTTGATCAAGTGGAATGCCGCAGTTATCATTTGCCTGTGCCAGTGCACAAAACACAGGCAAATGATAACTGAATAACCAACCAACGGCGAGGCAAGCGCGGATACATATACAAAGTAAATCAACCGGCGCTGATACCCTGACCCCTTATGGCACCCAATCGCCAGCTGGCCATAAGGAAAGGGTCATGAGATCTGTTTGTCCAGCGCTGATTGGTTACCCTCGGTACGTGTGCTAAATGACTGTAGTGTGCTGGTCTTTGAGTTTGGACTTTATGGCGTAAAATTTAACTTATGCGTCTGCATATCGCATTTATTTAATGTCAAATACAGAATAGGGATTCGCGAACTCCGCCATTGCCGGTCCCAAGCCCGGATGAGAAAGGAGGAGGGAAAAACCCCGCCAAAACTACAAATCTACATCAAGATTGCTGAACAACCACGCCAAAACTACTAGTCCCCCATACCCTCGTTGGTCGTGGGGACAGTAAACTGGACATAGAAGAAGAAGAAGAAGGGATTCGCGAGTGCTTATAGCAACATGCTACACACTTAGATCATAGACAGAAAATGCGAGGCGCGACACTTTACGACTAAGTACGCTACGGTATACGTGAAACCAAAGCAGCGCTACCACAAAATGCCAGACAAATAAACACTGTTACGTTTGTGGTTGTGTTATTCCTTTTTAGGGCATGTGTGTGTTGATCATAGGAAAGATCCGGTGTTCAGTTGAGTTATTTTACATCAAAATCACGTACCTTTTTAATATGATTCGTTTTCTTTTGCGATGGATTTTTTTAATTATTTTTTATGTGTGTACTAGAATTTGCACATTTCGCTAAATTGTTGCAAAGTCCGACCCAGATTAAGCTGGAAGGTTCTGGAAAAGGCGCGATTGTTCTAGTGACCTCAAACATGACGTCAAAGTTACGTGATGCACCTAGATTTTACTGGAAGATTGTAGATAGATCTGAGTGTTCTTTTTAATGAATATAACAAAATAACTATAATTATGCACATTTTGTACGACCAGTGGTGCCAGTTTCTACAAAATGCTCGAAAACGAAGGAAATTTCCAAGTGAGTGCAGTTCGCGTGAGGTAGTTGACTGACAGTCGAAAGTACTGTCATCTGCGTCCATCGGAATTCTACGTAACACACACTCAGCCTTCTTGGGCTCAAGTTCTTTCAAGGGTATAGATCGCGCTTAGATACTTGTAAAGTTGAAGACAAAATCGCTGTGTTACGAATGTGCCCGCTTTGGCTTTGCCGGTGTCAGTCAGAGGTACATGTCTCGGGCTAAAGCCCTCAAGTGTTACCTCTACAATTAAACTCCCTAATCGGACCCTCGAGTGGACAAAAACCATAGGCAAAAGCTAACTCGTAATGCTACTAAGAATTGTGCACAAGATACATGATGACGGATTAATCTCATATCGGCAACTGAAATGTAGTCTATGAAACTCCCGAACCGCAGGTGGAAAAAAACCTTCTGACGTGTTGGTGATCAATTGTGATCTACATTGTCGTTTGCCCCTAACGTGAACAAACTCTAGGGGAACTGATAAAGACAGGCGTCGCCTCCGGCCTGGCCTTTGTGGTATCTGTGTGTTTTCTTCCAACAGTCTTCCTTTCGCACGTGGCACTCGTGCAATGCCGCTATGCAGATCACACTTTTGATAAGTGGTACATAGTCGTTGGACGTGAGAGTCGTTTTCAGGTAAATTGGCAAGAAATATCATGTTTGATCAAATCTGAACTTCAGTGTCTTAGGTTTATGTCGTTTGGTAGACAGGCCGACGATGTACTTTTTTTGTTCACATGAAGTGCAGCCACGTCTTGATGAAGTCTTCGCTACTGTTGGGACGAGGCTATTCAAAGTGCAACAAATATAGATAATCGCGCTCATGAAGAGATGGAGGGGACATTTATAGCTCATGGCCCATAGATAAGGCGAGAAGATTGGCTATCCTCCGATTATCCCCTAAGAGCCGATTAGTTATCCTCTTCTTAAGTCTCTTGGTCACCTGCTAGTTATGGCTGGTTTCAGCTGCGCTCGCGCGCTTTCTGACCTTCAACTTTTTTTTCACACTTCCCTTTACACGTAAACAACACGAGGTCGATTGAACGGAAAGCAAAACGCGTGAGAAAACCTGACATTTGGGCGATCGGCTTCTTGCTGGTTGGGAAAGATAACCCGCACACGTGCACCCTTTGAAGCCGGATGGCCCTGAAGAGAACAGCCAGAAGCGTCAAATAGTAGTATGGTTCCCAGCTTATGCCAAAACCGCGCATAACAGCTCGTCACTTGCACACTCAGCATTCAGATTCAGTGGGGCGGACAGGCTGACAGAAGCACCCCTAAGCTGAGACTGACTCTACTTCCGACTCACCAAAATCTGAATAATTAAAGCACTTTTTTCTCTCGCAATTTCACATGGCGGCAAGTCATTACTGACAAAATGTTTGGTGTTTTAACCTATGGTGGACGGGATAGGGCCATATAAAACATTTATGAATGTGTTCCGTAAGCATTTTCGTATTACAAAATGGTGGTCATAAGAGGGCAGAAGGCATTGTCTTGCCATCAGACGGTATTGGCTGAAGCACCAGTACACTGTCTGAGATGACTTGCAGGACAGTTCTAACAATATTTTTTGTCTTTTAACCTATTCTGGTTGTGATAGGGCCATATAAAACGATTATGAATGTGTGCAGGAAGCATTTCCTTATTAAAAAAAATGATGGGTAACAGAGAGCACAATAACATCGTTTTGCCATCAGACGGTACTGATTGAAGCACCCTACCATGTCTCAGAACCTGTTTGGCGGACGTTCCTAACAACATTGTTGGTCTTTTCACCCATGCTGGACGGGATAGGGCCATATAAAACAGATGTATCTCTGCATCATTAAAGAGGTCAAAACGATTTTGGTGGTCTCAAAAAACGCGATTACTTTGCAGGTGTTTTTTCCGACGGTACCAATCCAAAGCTGCCATTTTGGAGAATAGCGCGGCTAATCCTGCCCCGCCCGGGGAATAAAGTGATCCCCCGGCCGCCCGCGTGTTACTGAGAGGCCTATTACCGACTCCTAACTCTCGATTCTCGCCATTTATTCTTGGATTAAAATTAAGAAGGGGCTACGAGGTTTATTTCCCCGCCATAACTTCGGCCCCAGGTTGTAGAGCACACGACTGTGGGGTCAGCTGCATGAGTGCGCTTAGTCCTGCGCAGCCACTAAGCAAGGTTCTCCACTATAGCGGAGCACCTTGCTTAGTGGCTGGCGCAGGACTAAGCTTACCCTATCAACTGCCCCCTGGTCCGAATTAAAGTTGGTGGGTTCAAACCCGCGTTGGATCAACATTGTTTGGACCGTTTACAGTATCACATCTTTGACCCCCCCCCCCCCCCCCCTTCCTCCCGCCCCTTTATTTGGTGGCATAACGAGTCAACTCAGTGAAACCGTTTTTCTTTACTGAAAAGGATGGCCAGTTCAAAGGTAAAAGATACATGATGACGGATTAATCTCATATCGGGAACTGAAATGTAGTCTATGAAACTCCTAAACCGCAGGTGGAAAAAAACCTTCTGACGTTGTTGGTGATCAATTGTGATCTACATTGTCGTTTGCCCCTAACGTGAACAAACTCTAGGGGAACTGCTAAAGACAGGCATCGCCTCCGGCCTGGCCTTTGTGGTATCTGTGTGTTTTCTTCCAACAGTCTTCCTTTCGCACGTGGCACTCGTGCAATGCCGGTATGCAGACTTTGATAAGTGGTAGGTGTGGTGGGACATAGTCGTTGGACGTGAGAGTCGTTTTCAGGTAAATTGGCAAGAAATATCATCATGTTTAATCATATCTGAACTTCAGTGTCTTAAGTTTATGTCGTTTGGTAGACAGGCCGACGATGTACTTTTTTTTACATGAAGTGCAGCCAGGTCTTGATGAAGTCTTCGCTACTGTTGGGACGAGGCTATTCAAAGTGCAAACAAATATAGATAATCGCGCTCATGAAGAGATGGAGGGGACATTTATAGCTCATGGCCCATAGATAAGGCGAGAAGATTGGCTATCCTCCGATTATCCCCTAAGAGCCGATTAGTTATCCTCTTCTTAAGTCTCTTGGTCACCTGCTAGTTATGGCTGGTTTCAGCTGCGCTCGCGCGCTTTCTGACCTTCAACTTTTTTTCACACTTCCCTTTACACGTAAACAACACGAGGGGTCAGCTGCATGAGTGCGCTTAGTCCTGCGCAGCCACTAAGCAAGGTTCTCCACTATAGCGGAGCACCTTGCTTAGTGGCTGGCGCAGGACTAAGCTTACCCTATCAACTGCCCTCTGGTCCGAATTAAAGTTGGTGGGTTCAAACACGCGTTGGATCAACATTGTTTGGACCTTGTACGGTATCTCGTCTTTGGGAAACGAGTCAACTGAAACCGTTTTTTTTTTTTTTTTTTTTTTTTTTTTTTTACTGAAAAGGATGGCCAGTTCAAAGGAAAAAGATACATGATGACGGATTAATCTCATATCGGGAACTGAAATGTAGCGTCTATGAATTTCCTAAAGCGCAGGTGGAAAAAAACTTCTGACGTTGTTGGGTGATAAATTGTGATCTACATTGTCGTTTGTCCCTAACGTGAACAAACTCTAGGGGAACTGCTAAAGACAGGCGTCGCCTCCGGCCTGGTGTTTGTGGTATCTGCGTGTTTTCTTCCTACAGTCTTCCTTTTGCACGTGGCACTCTTGCAATCAGCCGGAATACAGACTTTGCTAAGTGGTAGGTGTGGTGGGACATAGTCATTGCACGTGAGAGTCGTTTTCAGGTAAATTGGCAAGAAACCATTTTGCAAGATACCATTTGTTATCGTGACACTAGTTCCCAATCTTCCGGCTCTCTGTTATCACGCGGAGTGTGGAAACCGTCAGATAATGGTTTCGTCGCGGAGTTATGCTGTATTAATTATTATCAGCGAATTTGAAGGGAGACGACAGCAGCAAGCCGGCGGTAGTCAGAATGTGGTTGCGTCCCTTGGTCAGATGTTTACCGAGTGACGGCCGCATTGACAGTTTGTCCGCCGTGTGTTGGCCTTAGTCGCCTGCTCGGCCGTTAAACCCATGTAACTATTGATAATTTGTCCTGCACAGCGAGCGAAAGCGAAACGGGAACGTTTCCAGAGCATTCGTTCTCTCTTTTGTGTCAGTGTGTTCGACTCTATGAGACCACTCAGTCTATCCTCCTCCGCACCGCGGCCTTCACCACTCTTTCAGCATCACTGACTCTGCTCACTCCTGGTTCCTCTCCTACCTCTCCGACAGACAGCAGTCCGTCACCATCGACGGCGTCTCCTGCCGCCGGTGTTCCACAGCCGGGCGGCAGGCTCAGCCGGTGCGTCAGTCAGTCTGTGCACGCACGGTAGGAATATTCAGTCTGTTCTATAGTCAGTATAGCACAGCCGTGTATACCGGCTGACTGGTGTCGTCGGTGTCCGTCCCGGCACGTAGTAAATAATAATAATAATAATACATAAATAGTTCTACTGTTCTTGTATAGCGCTGTTCTCCACTAGCGGAAAAACGTGCCCGACTCAGTGACTGGACTCAGTCGGGGTGCGCGGCATGCACCGACAGGCGGCACACCCTCTCCCTCTCTCAGACACAGAACTGATATTTGTATTGTGCATTTCGTATGTATGTATACTCATGTCGGCACTGTTGGTACAATGTTGTTGGTACTGTGCATATACGCGTCAGTATACCGGCATACATATGTGTAAATCAGTAGTGCCGACATGACTACGTAGACGAGTTGCCAGTTAACTCGTTCATATGCCAACACACCCATGCACCATCTCGCCCAAGGTACGAGTCAGCTCGCTATAGTAAGCAGTCAAGTTGCCAAGTATGAGGTCAAGTCGCCGAAGCATGAAGTCGTCACCCAAGATCGCTTGCTTGTAGGAGTGGGTGTTTGAGTGTCTGTGTGCAGTGGTGACTATACAGGCCGTGTTACCATCTATCACCACATCTATCGATTTCTGCATCCTCAGCCACTTTTCTGGTCTCAATATATGATAAATATGGATGGGGAGTGGGGGGGGGGGGGGGGGGGGGGGCGGGGGGGGGGGGGGGGGGGGAGGAGTGAACACTACCATAATAACAGGGTCGACATTTCTTGTGAGTAGTGAAAGTGATTGCAGACAGAACCTGCCAGCTTTTATCAAGGGACACATAACCAGGGCAGCACACACATGAGATGATGATGATGATGAAACATTTTTTTTTTTAATTCAGGATACAGTTTTATGATAACCAGGGCAGCACACACACAAGATAATGATGATGATGATGAAACCCTTTTATTCACGATAAAGTTTTAGGCATGCGAATGCCTCTATTACAAACTGTTCTGAAACAACTGACAAACTAGTCTGCTAGACAAATCTTAGACATTACACTCTGTAAGCGTGAAGGTGTATCAGTTTCTGTGCTCTGCTGCTGTAAATATACAAAACACTGGATGGTCAGTTAACCAGCTAAAGTAAACACAACTACTTTAATGATATGAGGATCAGGATCTGATCAACATATCAACAGACTGAAAATGCGACACAACGCCAGATACAATAACACACATACACACACAATGTACAAACAGCTCAGACACACAAACACTGTATAAACTACCCACAAATATCACTGGATATAAAAGTTACATGTGAGGGTCCATATGGGAGACTAAAACTACTTGGACGAGTTGACTCTAGCCTTAGGCGAGTTGACTCCAGTCGTGAGTGATATGACTCCATTCTTAGGCGAGTTGATTGCTACCTTTCGCCAGTTGACCCCTGACCTAGGCAAGTTAAGGCTACTTTCTTTGCTTAGAATTAAGTGTCATTTCTCAGCTTACTCTACAACTGATGTGGGTAGAAGTTGACCTTTCATATGACTTTAAAAGTCAATGTACCGACTTTTTGTTTTTAAATACGACGTTTTATGAAAAACATATGAAATTTAATTACAATAACAACAGATATTATAACATGAAAAAAATGAACAGTTTCTAATTGGGTAAACTTTGAACTCATGGAATTCTCTCCACGCTCATGGGTTCATCTGGAGCAGTTACCTCAGCCGTAAAGGACTTTTTTTTATCCATTGTACTGCTGTTCCAGCTTGACAATTTCCATAAAAATTGTGTAATCCACTATATATCAAACTTTGCCTGTAAATATTTTTCACTCTCGCACAACTAAAATGAAAAGCGACATATTTGTTTATTGTTTAAAAATGCACAGGATAACCCTATGTCATTATGGCCAATAAATTAAGTCACGTGAAACAAACATTTTACAGTCCTAGTCCTTAAGACAGGTCTGTGTGGACGCTATGTCGAGTTGACTAGGTGAGTTGGCATATGAGTGAGTTGACCTTTACCCCATAGATGATATGTATTCATGTGGGCACTGTGTATATCATGTATGCATTACCTTGTGTATTTTGCAGATTGCTTTTAAACGCAGAAGACTTCATCACAACACTAAAAAGGAAAGATGATCAACAACCTTGGACCTCATTTATGTTAATTTTATTCAGTCCTGACAATAGTTTTGCCACTGACATAATAATAATAATATGGAAATTTTTAACATGACCTATTTAAATCTCTTAAAATATACCCTGATTGAACCACCATTCAACACTGACACATATTTATCCTTCATGCTGTACATGTTGAAGGTCCACTAACTTTAATTTGCAAAGCATCTGGTCCATGCATAGCTTGTCATAGTCACAGATCAGTGGTCACTCGATCAGACTTGAACAGAGTATATGTCAGTGATTAAGTAGGTCAACTCCATGATCTCCCGTTTATGTAACTGTAAGCACATCAAGCACAGAGATAGACAAGCACATAAAAAAGAAGGCATAATTGTCAAACTTGTCCTGCAGTAATTTTATTATGCTGAACAGGGAGCACAATGCTCACGAATGTTTGTAAACAAGGAAGGCAAATCCCTTATGGCTCACATATATGGCCAATGCACTACTACCAGATGTTTCTGTAGCAAATTTGGATTTGAAGACCCAAATACATGTAATACTTGGAGAACAATTTTTGTCACAATATATCAATTATACATTTTTTAACAGTCTCTGGACCCCTGTGACCTTGCTTGTCACAATGTATCCTTGGGGCAAGCTTGATTATTTGTCTTCAATAGTCTCCGAAAAATGCCAATGTTAAAGTTTACCATGGACAAGAGACGCTAGACAGAAGATGGATAGCCCAATACTTAAACTCACTTTTGTTATTGCCCTGCAGCCAAAAAAGTAGCAATGTTAACAACCATTCACATCTGCACACAAACAAAAGACTAGTTAAACAGAACACATGACTTGGCCAATGAGCCAGCAATATCATAATGACTGAGTGGTTTGCTCAGTAAAACACTTAGCCAATGATACACCAGCACTTTGAAGTTGAAATATCGCTTTGGAACTTAGAAGCTTGTGTAAGAATATCGCTTTTGAACTTAGAAGCTTATAATATAAGTAAAAAAACAAACAACAAGAATGGCTAAGCCTTAATGGTTAAGCATGTGCATGACCAACCCACATACTTAATCTTACCTTTGTGACCTTGACCTTTCCAACAGGTCACTGAAATAGCAGTGTTCTAACGTAAGTAAAGTGTCTGCTTTTGCATCTGCAAAATCCCAAATTTACGCATTTTTCACTTTATCAAGATCCCATGACCCTTGACCTTTGTGAGTAGTGGACCAACTTAATATGCATAAAAAGCTGTTATCAGCTAGCTTTTTGCTACATTTACTTGACAAGTTTTGCAAAAATCTTGAAATAACCTAAAATTCTACAAAGAAACATACATCATTTGCTGATATCTTATAACCTTGACCTTTCCAAGGGTTCATCCAAATTAGCATGCATAATTAAGGTCTTACCAGGTTTCGGTATAAAGTTGTTTTTAAAAAAAAAAGGTTATATTTTAACTATGTCTTGCGAACTGTGACCTTTCTACGGGGTTAAACAATTTAGTATGCATAAAAAAGTCGAACCAACAGTTATCTTTTTTACCATGTTTGGGTTTGAACTTTTGAACAGTAACTGAAAAAAAAATTTGGTCAAAATATGGCTGTTTTGCACCTATTTCCTGATTCCATGTGACCTTGACCTTTGAGAGAGGTCACTCAAATTGGTATATTTAGAAAGGTATTGCCAAACAGTATCCTTGTGTCATGTTTGAAGCCCAGGGTTTGAATAGTCTCTGAGAATCTGCCAACATTAAAGGTTACCACGGATGACAGACAGATGACCACTGGCCGAGAACACAGACTCACATTTGCTTTGCACGTGGACCAAAAATCCCGTAATACTTGCTGACTAGAAAAAGACGTGTTGTGCCAGCAATGAGCCAGAAGCACGTAATCACATCAAAATGACCGAGTGAGCGACTGAGTAGAACACTTTGCCAATGATACACCAGCACTGTGAAGTTGAAATATCGGTTTTGCACTCAGCAGCAAATGAGAAAAAAACAAAAAACAAAACAACAACAAAAGACTGATTGACTAGAATAACACACGTTGGGCTAGCAATGAGCCAGCAGCAGATAATCATACTGTAATGACTAGGTGACTAAGCATAAAAACTTTGCAAGTGATACACCAGCACTTTGAAGCTGAAATATTGCGTTCACAAATAGCAGCGAAAAAGAAAAACCATTAAAAAAAACCCACAGAAAACAACAACACAAGACTGATTAACTAGAAAAAAAACATGCATAGGACCAGCAGTGTTAATGTACTTAAACAAAGCAGCAGGTAGTCACATCGTAATGACTCTGTGACTGAGTATTAAAACTTTGCCAATAATAAACCAGCAGTTTGAAGTTTAAATATCGCTTAGGCACTTAGCAGTGAATAAGAAAAGTATTTTCTTTTTAAACGCAAGACTGATTAACCAGAAAAAAAAAAAAAAACATGCAAGTCGGTAATCACATCTGAAATATTCAGTGACTAATTGAGTATAAAAAATTGCCAATCAAACACCAGCTCTTTGAAATTGAAATATCCCGTTCGTAATCACATCATAATAACTCAGTGATGAACTGAGTATAAAAACTTTGTCAATAATACACCAGCACTCGTTGGGACAGCAATGAGCCAACAATAGGTAATCACATCATAATGACTCAGTGACTTAATGAGTAGAACACTGCAAATAATACACCGGGACTTGACATATAGTTGTCACACTTAGCAGTGTATCTCAGGAAAACAGAAGGACCCAAATACCTCATTTTTCAATTTTAAAAAATTTCTTAACTGTTTTATCTTATCTTTTACTGAAGTAACACTGCGTGGAATGTGGTGCTGCTGTACAAACTGTGCAACACGCTTTGTCAGCAGTGGTGCAGAACCTGACAGTTCCTCTGCAAAGGTGGACTTTATCAAAGTCACATGTTCTTGCTTCCAGCTCCTCTTTTCTCCTGAAACACAAAAACAAGAAAGGCAAAGTCATTATGGCTTATGTGTATGACCGATTTACATAATTATGTGTGACATTTTTGACAAGGGCTGGTTTCTGCAGCAGCAAAATCTAAATGTTCTGAAAATGTAAGCATTTTTTACACACCTGTCAACCCCACTTGACCTTTGTGATGAGTTGAATAAATTAGTATGAATAGGAATCCCTCATCATCAGCTATCTTTGTGCCAAATTTGGGTGAAAAATATGCAAAAATCGGGATAATACCTACAATTTTATTCAAAATTGGATTTTACACACATTTGCCAGCCTCTTGTGACCCTTGACCTTTCCGAGGGGTCATCCAAATTAGTATGCATAGACAGGTCAGGTACCTCTGTACTAAATTTGGGTTTGAAGTTGTTTATAGTATTTGAGAAAAAAAACCATCTTTTGTCCAAATATGGCTATTTTGGACCTATTTCCTGAGCCTTTTGTGACCTTGACCTTTCCGAGGGGTCATCAAAATTAGTATGCATAGATCGGTCTTACCATCAGGTATCTCTGTAGCAAGTTTGGGTTTAAAGTTGTCAACAGTATTTGATTTAAAAAAAAAATCTTTTGTCAAAACATGGCTATTTTTCAACTATTTCCTGAGCTCTTGTGACCCTCGACCATTCCGCGAAATCAACCAAATTAGTATGCATAGAAAGGTTTTACCATCAGGTACCCTTGTACCAAGATAGGGTTTGAAGTTGTGAATACTATTTGAGAAAAAATAATTAATGTCAAAATATAGCTAATTTTGGCATATTTCCTGACCCCCTGTGATCTTGACCTTTGTGAGAGGTCTCTCAAATTGATATATTTAGAAAGGTCTTGCCACAAAGTATCCTTGGGCCAAGTTTGAAGACTATGGCTTGAATAGTCTCCGAGAAAATGCCAACGATAATGTTTACCACGGACAATGGGGACGGACGGACGACCACTGGCCCAAAACATACTCACTTTTGCTTCGCATGTGAGCCAACCAGAAAACACAGGAATATCATGCATGTATTGATACATTATAAGTTATTGGTCGGAGGGGTTCGCTACACGGACCTTTGTAGGCCTGAGGGAGGTCAAAGGAATCATTGTACCCCTCAGGCCTTCGGCCTGCGGGGTACAATGATTCCTTTGACCTCCGTCATTCCGGCCTACAAAGGTCCGTGCAGCGAACCCCTCCGACCAATAACGTATTTGTTTTCCTTCCACCGTTTATTGTTTAGAAAAAAATCCGGTTTATGAAGACGGCCGCTTTTGTGGCGGAATGCATCTGTACATGTTTGAAGATAAAGTCTGAAGGTAAAAAAACAGCACTGGCAGTGTGCTGCTTGCACTCTGACGGCTAAGACAAAAACACCGTGCTGGCCTGCTTGTGCTTAATACGTTAAAGCTCATGCTTTGATCCCCCTGCGCATTTCAACCGCCAGCGCAGTAAACAGTACTGATAGCTGCATGGGAAGGGGGTGGGGTGGGGGTGGGTGGGTGTTAGATTCGAATGTGAAGCTGGTCTGTATGCAGACACACACTGATGACGACACAACCAGCACAACATACAACAACTAACAAAAGTCGCTCTTATAGATAACTGTCATTTGCATCAACCAGCACAACCTACTACAACTAACAAAAGTCACTCTGATAGATAACTGTCATCGTTTGCAAAGCCATCCAGATCATCCTCAGGGACATCACTGTCATCGCACATGGTCTGTCTGGGGCGGAAACTAAGTAGATAGTTGGCTACCGCCTCAACTCTAGGCAATGGTCTGCCTTCTCAGTCAGGTAGCCTGGCTTTTCCTCTCAGATGTGGTCGATGCTTTTGCTGAGGGTCCCAGGACCTTCACTGTGCCTCTGAAACAATAACAAATGACTTCAATATCCGCACAAATTATTTCCCAAGGAAAAGCTGGCAGTCTTTCCCGTGTAGAATATCAACATCAGCATCATTATGCATGCAGGTATACAAACTGCAGTTTATGGATTGAATTCAAATCAGCAGCAGCAGTCGGTGTAACACTACCAGCTGGTTGATGAGAGGCACGCCCCCTTCGCGACCATCCCCCCCCCCCCCCCCCCCCGGGGCCCCAACTATCACACACACACACACACACACACACACACACACACACACACACTAAATTTGTATCTTCATCTTTCTAAAATATTCAGAATATGATACTGTGTCTTACCTCTGCAAGTGCAAGTTTGAAATGGATCGGGACTTCCAGCTATCGCTGATTTCGTCCAGTGTGTCGGGGGGGTTGGGGGGGGGGGGGGGGGCTATTTCGACTGTTTGTCGCTGATGTCCGCGCATCACTTTGTTTCACCTTTCGTCATGGCTGTCCGCGCCGTGGGCGGCTGGGTCGTTGGGGAGGGCCCGTGTTCCTGTGAATGCCCGGGTCCCCGTCTTGTTTGGTCGGTGGTGTTGCCTCTCATCTCTCTTTTTCGTTGGTCGCAGTCCAAGGCCCGTTTTTTTGAAGGCCCCGCCGGCTATCGCCCTCTTTGTTTGAGGGGGGTTGATTTTTACTAACCCCCCTATAAGTGTTTCTGTATATCTATGGAGGGGGGGGGGGGGGGTGTTGTACCCTCCATTGCCCAGGGAGTGCATGGACGAAGGATGCTAAACCTCCCTGGGAGCCCTATTTATTTTGATGGATAGCGGCCGTACGCAGGCGAGCGGGGAGTCACGCGGTGTCGGAGTGCTATCATGGGTACCTCGTCCCCCTGGTATTGTCTAACCCCCCTATCCCGCAGAGTGGACCTTCCAGGAGTGTCCTCCTCTGCCTCCCAATACGGGGAAGATGGACCCCGGAGCCGGGGGCGGAAAAATAAAGGAAAGTAACGTATAAATACAAAAAAACCAACAACAACAAAAAAGGATGATCTGATGATTGGCTCCTGGGCTCCCCCCACCCCCCACGCCCGAGCGGCCCCCCCCCCCCCCGATCCCGGCGGTGGCCTCCGTCGGGTCGGGGGACCCCCCCCCCCCCCCGTGGCGGGGGGGGGGGGGGGCGTCCAGGGACCGGGTGAGTGATGATGATGGGGGTGATGTGGTGCCTCTTTATTAACCCGGGGGGGGGGGGGGGGGGGGGCGGGTGCGGGACCATAAGATGGTGATGGTGGTGCGGGTGACCTGTGTTTTGGCTGTTCGGCCCTGTCGGGCCCACGGCCACACATCGCGACTGGATAGTTTGAGAGTAAGTGGGGAGGGGACGGGGTCCGCCACCGCGTGACTCTGGGAGGGTGTTATCCTGCGCGTAGGCCGTCGTCCATTATCTATTTTTATAAGGAGTGCATTGACGATGGATGCTAAACCTCCTTTGGTTGGGCCTAGTTTATTTGAGTGGTAGGCCTCCCCTCGTTCAGGCTGGGCTCCAGCCGCCCGGATTTGCCTGCTTTTCTGGTTGCTCCCCCCTGTGTTCCTCCCCGGGACCAATCCGGTCGGCTCCGGGTGTCCCGGCAAGGGATTGGGGGCCCCTTGGGGCGCCCCGTGGTTTTTCACAGACGGAAAGACGGGCCCAAAATGAAAACAGAATTTGACATCAAAAGAACCACCACTTATAAAAACAACGCAATGATCTATACAGACGGGTCCCATGACCCAACTACCCACGCAACAGGACTAGGTATCCACGTCCCGAACAAGTCGGACCGGGCCATCAAACTACCCGATCACACAGCAGTCTTTACGGCCGAACTCACGGCCATGCTAGGAGCCATTAAGGCAATAAAAAGCGCCCTACCAAAGACCAAACATATCCTCATAGTGACGGACTCACTATCCGCAATCCAAGCGATTCAAAACCTAGACTCGTGCAGAGAGGATCTAACTTATCTGATCAGGCTAAGAGCAGCCGAACTCGCAGAACGCGGCCAATCGATCAAGATCATGTGGGTCCCCTCCCACGTGGGGGTCCCAGGCAACGAGCGAGCAGACAGGGTAGCGAAGAAAGGCCTCGACCAAGAATCGACCTTTTTCAACCTACCCCTCTCAGCAAACGAAAGGTCAAGAGCTTACCTCTCTCGCCAGCTGCATCTTTATTGAGAGAACATTTTGTTCTCCTCTGCTGTCGGTGCTGGTGAAATGCTGATCGGTCGGGTGCTCTGAATGGCTCCGGGTTTGATTAGATGTTTCTTTGCAAATTTCATTCAAAATTTCATTAGGTTGGAAAAATCGTGATCCTTGAAATGTGCGGAGCACACTGACGTCCTTCCATTTCCTTTCTGAAACCTCTGCGAGTGGAGCGGACGAAGCGGTCCCACGACGGCCACAAAGCCTGATCTGTGGGCTATGTGTGAAGCGACGTTTCTTCGGTTGATCTGTTGCTGCACCCACCAGCAACACAAACTTGCCCGGCATATTTCTAGACCTCCACACGAGTCCGTGTAAAACTAAAAACGATACAGATATAACACTGCGTGCAGCTGTGTTGATGCTTCAAACGAAGACGGTGAGGACGGTGTGATCGAATCGAACGCGGAGTCGCGGAGCCGATCGCGTGCATGTGTTGCTGTGACGGTCTCGTCACGTGGAACTTTTTCTGCGAAGATTGCCGAAAATATTTTTTCGGAGGCCAGGTTTTATTTTTGCTAATATCCAAGTTTCTACGCAAAGACAAAATAAACCGTGCACATATTTGCATTCCTCGTGGGTTTTCTTCAGTTGGATAATATATTTTATATCACAAAATGACAGTATTTCATGATTTGATGAAATGTAGCTGGGCACCCACCAGCTGCTCATTAGAAGTAATGAAAAGCTTTTGCCAAAGTGAATTGCATTTAGTGAACTTAAGAAAGCATTCTAAAGCGTCTTCAACGGTTATGAACAACAACATTAAAAAAAAAATAATGTGAATCGCGTACGAAATCGAGACTGGACCTATAAGCCATTGGCCCACAATATTTACCACTGCTAGACTTAGGCACGGTACAGTCATAGCTACATGTGGGTTGAATCACCTGCAAATTGACATCAGCTGGGTATGTTTATGCCAATTGTAATGCACCGGACTCTTTCAGACAGACCTACCCATTATTTGCGGCTTTTCAATTCTGGGCTTTCTCCCTTTGCGCTTCCTGTGCGTTTTCTGAAAACGTGTCCGCAGTTTATGCGTTAGTACGCAGTCTTTGTGGGCTTTTACCATTCAAAAAACTTCTTGTACTCTCGGTATTTGCGGTATTTGTGTCTAATGATGTGAAAGTGTATCTCTCGAGATGACCAGTTTTCCTTATGGTGAAGGTACTGCCACACTAGGCACAACTTGACAAGAGGCCATGACGCACGCGCGCGCACACACACACACACACACACACACACACACACACACACACACACACACACACACACACACACACACACAAAACACTCTGTAAATGACAGTCGCATTTAATTGAAAAATCTTTATTGTCGTTTGCATTTTAGATTCCGTAAGCACGATCTCCTTTCCATTTGCACACGCGTTACTATTCTTACACGAGATATCACGTTCTCGTGATTTCACCAGTAGTTTCTTTCCACTGCAAATTAACAAAACCAAGATGGCGTATGGGTCCCGAGTGGGTCGAGTCGAAGTGTTAGACAAGCTTCAAACGGTGACGCTTTGCTTCTAAGTTGCAACGTACTTTCAGGTAGCAGAATAGCTTTGGACACAGTATAGCATCAATATTATGCATTATTTTCTTCCTCCTTTGTCAGGTATTTGTGCGCAACCACTACGTGACACGTTTTTAATAGCAGGGACGCCAAGCGCTGTTCCTTGGTATGAGCTTGGTCTACGAGCGAGGCGTGGCGATAGCTATTCTGAAGAAGAAGAATAGCACGAGCAGCAAAATGACGTCACTTCAAGCTTCACGTCATGGCATCGTTAGTCCCACGGCGCCGTGTTCCTAGTGAAGACTTGATGTTATACGTCACTCATCGCAGTACAATTTTACGTATTAGAGTTTCAAACTTTGCAGTTTTCTTGCTGATTTTCACACCTAGGGCTTACAGGTCACAATTTGACCTAATCCTACTCGAGAGCCTTGAAAAAAAAAACAGCAGGTTTATGCAAACACTGTTTATTAAAAATCATGTAATGAGAAGACAGTTTTTGTCATAAAAGAAAAATCAAAGTTACGTTAGCTGTTTTACAAATAACTCCGAAGAAATTGGTGCCGAAAATCACAATTTTATCCTAATCGTACCGGACAGCCCAGACAAACTGTAGGCTTACGTAAATACCGTTTATGAAAAATAATGCGATTATTAGTGAGAATTATTGTTTCATTAAAAGATTTAATTGTTTTAAGAATAATCCCAAATAATTTCAGAAAAACGTGAAAATATGTTTTCCCCAAAATATGTAATTATCAGTCATAAAATTGAAGAGGTACAATGCTGGTTAACGAACTCATTCAATGTCTTCATTTAATGTGGCTATGTGCAAAATATCTAGAAAAATCACGGACTCCATTGCGTATCAACCGGTTTTTGTAAATCGGCCAATGCGCTTCTTAGAGATTATTCTTTTAGAGACAATATTGTAAAATTTCAAGCTTGTCCGTCCTCAAACGCGGGCTCCAGTCTCACTGACTGTGTTAATATCTTCACCGTTGTAAAATAAAGATTCATTGATTCTCTCTCTCTCTCTCTCTCTCTCTCTCTCTCTCTCTCTCTCTCTCTCTCTCTCTCTCTCTCTCTCTCTCTCTCTCTCTCTCTCTCTCTCTCCCTTTTTTTTTCTTTTCCCTACGTAATTTGTGCTGAGGAGTGTTAATTCATTTTTTTGTATTTGTTTATTGTTACCTTAGTATCATTTTCTGTCCTGTACTGCGTGTGTCTGTACTTATTTAGTTATGATCTTTGTTTGCGTTAAATATTTTGTTGCTTGTCTTCAGTATTTTTCATGTTGTAGTATGTTAGCAACGGCAAGTTTGAAAAATGACGTATTTGTATCTGTCAAAACTCCTACCGTTATGTAATAAAGTTTTATTATTCTCTCTCTCTCTCTCTCTCTCTCTCTCTCTCTCTCTCTCTCTCTCTCTCTCTCTCTCTCCTCTCTCTCTCTCTCCTCCTCTCTCTCTCTCTCTCTCCTCTCTCTCTCTCTCTCTCTTATACCCCACCCGGGTTTGCCCTGGGGGACTTGGGTGGGGTTAACTACTTTTTAGTTCCCAGGGTCACCCTGGTCAGCCCCACAGGGTGGGGTTTTCCCTCTATCCTGGGGCATGTGTTTCTGTTTAGCCTTAGTCCATTCATCTGTATTTTCCTTTTTTAAACGCTCCCTACTGTCTGCGCTGTCTGTAGCTCTTGATATTGGATGTGTGTTGCTAAATGGTCTTAGCTTTATTTAGGCCCCATGTCGTAGTTTTATTTAACGTATTGGACCGGCTGGCGAACATACATTCAATATTCTGTTTAGTTTTTTTTTTTTTTTCACAAGCAGTGCAGGCACGTCGTGAGAAAGTCTTGTTGCTGTCGGGACGTTAAGCAATGTACATACAATCAATCTCTCTCACTCGTACATACATCACGATACCACGTTTGTTCGGGCCTTTAATCCAATGTTTGAGCCGAAGCTGGGTCTGACCTACCTCTGATTTACGTTCCCCACCCGGGTCTGCTCTGGGGGACTTGGGTGGGGTTAGGTATTTTTTAGTTCCCAGGGTCACCCTGGTCAGCCCCACAGGGTGGGTTTTTCTCTCTATTCTGGGGCATGTGTTTCTGTCTACCCGAGGTCCATTCATCTGTATTTGCCTTTTTAAAACTCTCCCTACTGTCTGCACTGCCTGTAGCTCTTGATGTTGGATGTGTGTTGCTAATGGTCTTAGCTTTATTTATGCCCCTGTTGTAGGTTTATTATGTATTGACCGCTGGCGACATACATTCAATTTTCGTTTAGTTTTTTTTCACAAGCGTGCAGGCACGTCCTGAGAAAGCCTTGTTGCTGTCGGGACGTTAAGCAATGTACAATCAATCTGATTTACGTACTTCCGTGTCTGTGCGTGTGTGTGTGTGTGCAAGCGCGTGTCGACGTGTGTGCGTGCGTGTGTGTTTTCATGTATTTTGTAGCAAAGACAAGAATGAAAAAAGCAGGTCTGTAAACCTATTTTTTTATCCTTGGAAAATAAAATTTAATTTCTCTCTCTCTCTCTCTCTCTCTCTCTCTCTCTCTCTCTCTCTCTCTCTCTCTCTCTCCTCTCTCTCTCTCTCTCTCTCTCTCTCTCTCTCTCTCTCTCTCTCTCTCTCTCTCTCACACTCACACACACACACACACACATACGGCTCTTGGCGCAAAAAGACGTTCTCCAGCAAGTTTTGCGTAGAAGATGTGACGTCATTTTTTTCTTGTTACTTCTTTGCCAGAATTTCGGCCCCGCACGCCCAAAACGTTATGTGCATTCTTCGGAACGCGCTCCTACGAGCCCCATTTCAAAGTTGTTCCTATTTTTTTAAAACAGGAACAACAAAAAGGTTTCTGTATTCGTGACACTTAGGTAGGTCGTGATTATACATTTATTTCTTCAGACTCAATTACCAAAAGAGCTGTCAAAATAGTTTGACGAATCTTAAGTGAAAAGCTGACTTCTATGGCACTACCATAATAAAAAATAAAATGATGATACATGTAATAATATTGAAAACTTATTATGGCGCCTAATCCCAAACGACCTTTAATTGCTTACAGGGCTAGAAGGGGGGTGGAGGATGCCTCTGTTCTTCTTCTTGATCTTGTCCTAAGTCATCTCGATAAAGCTGGAACATTCACTAGAGTACTTTTCATGGATTTTTCTTCAGCCTTTAATACGTTACAGCCGCACTTGCTTCTTTCTCCCCCACCAGGGTTTGCCCTGGGGGACTTGGGTGGGGTTAGGTATTTTTTAGTTCCCAGGGTCACCCTGGTCAGCCCCACAGGGTGGGTTTTTCTCTCTATTCTGGGGCATGTGTTTCTGTCTACCCTTTGTCCATTCACCTGTATTTGCCTTTTTAAAACTCTCCCTACTGTCTGCACTGCCTGTAGCTCTTGATATTGGATGTGTGTTGCTAAATGGTCTTAGCTTTATTTATGCCCCATGTTGTAGGTTTATTTAATGTATTTGACCGGCTGGCGACATACATTCAATTTTCTGTTTAGTTTTTTTTTTCACAAGCAGTGCAGGCACGTCATGAGAAAGCCTTGTTTCTGTCGGGACGTTAAGCAATGTACAATCAATCAATCAATCAATCAACTTGCTTCTTTCTCGTCTTTTGGATCTTCAAGTTAACTCGGAACTCGTTCTTTGGATAAGGGCTTTTTTGTACGATCGGCCACAGAGGGTGGATGCATGTCTAGTGAGCGGGTTTTGAACGCTGGGGCGCCTCAGGGGTGTGTCCTGTCTCCTGTACTCTTCTCGATTTACACCAATGAATTATCGTGCAATACTCATATTCTCATCCTTATCAAATTTGCAGACGACATGGCTTTGGCTGCACGCATTAAAGACGAGCATTCACTCTCTCAGTACTTTGAATTCATAAAATTTCTCACTCTTTGGTTTGGCTCAAGCTTTCTGGAATTAAATGTTCAAAAAATAAAGGAAATCTGTTTTGAGGAGGGTCGGGCGCGGGACACATCCCTGGTGCGGCCAGTTATTATAAACCATGAAGCTGTGGAACAGGTTGATTCTTTTAAGTACCTTGGCACAGTTCTGGCAAAAAAGTTAGTTTTAGTCTTCATGTTGACAGTGTTTGGCAAATCAGAGATTGTATATTTTGAGGAAATTGAAGTCCTTTGACGTTAATTCAGTCATTTTAGAAACAGTGTACAGATCTTTAATTGAAAGCATTCTCACTGTTAATGTCATAGCATGGTTTGGAACCTGACTGTAAGAGATAAGGCAAAGTTGACACGTGTCGTCAAACTGGCAGGCAAAATCGTTGGCCATGAGCAAAGATCTCTTTCTGGACTCTACGAGTTGTTTTGTAAGAGAAAAGCAGGCAAAATTATCCGTGACCCCACCCACCCCCTTCATGACGCATTCAAAATGTTGCTCCTTTGGCAAAACGTAGCGTGTACAAGCGCTCCTTCATTCCTACCGCCATCAGTATCCTAAACTCAAAACAACTGTGATGTTGGCCCATTCTCCTCTTCATCCCTTCATTCTGCATTTAGCCTAAGCCTAACCCACCATACCATTTCCTCCCCTTGTTTTAATCTCCCCACACCCGCACCCCAATTCTTTTAGCGTGTGTGTGTGCTGATAGGGTGAGTGCTACTTCCATCTCCGCCGCATCAGTCAGATTATAAAATACCTCACTACCGAAGCTGCCACCAAACTTGCTGTCTCTCTCATCCTATCCCGCATCGACTACTGCAACTTCTCCTTTCCGGCCTCCCTCACTCCACCACTTTCACTCTCCAGCGCGTCCAGAACAATGCTGGCCGCATCGTCCTCAGAAAGAAAAAATCCGACCACATCACTCCCCTGCTCAAACTCCTTCACTGGCTTCCCATCCTCCAACGCATCCAATACAAGATTCTGTCTCTCTGCTACAAATCCATGAACAACTACGCTCCCGCCTATCTCTCAAACTTGCTTCACCTCTACACTCCTCCCCGCTCCCTCCGCTCCGCCTCCGACCCTCTCCGCCTCCACATCCCCCGCACCAAACTCAGCACTTTCGGCCCCCCGCTCCTTCTCAGTATACGGTCCAGCCACCTGGAACACTCTCCCACTCTCTCTCCGTCAGAAACACTCTCGCTCCTCCTTCCAGTCCGCCCTCAAAACTCACCTCTTTCAACAGTTCTAGCACTATACCACCACACTCCCCAACCTTGGTGGGGTTGTCTACTTTTTAGTTCCTAGGGTCACCTTGTCTAACCCCTGCAAGGTGGGTTCTACTCTTTTGGGGGTTTGTATTTCTGTCTTTCTGGTCCATTCATCTGTATTTTTCTTTTGAAATTCTCCCTCCTGTCTGCGCTTCTTGTAGTTCTTTTCTTCATTTAGCGCAGGCACGTCATGAGAAGGCCTTTGTCGCTTGCGGGACGTAAAGCAATCTATACATACATACATACATACCACACTCCCCACCCTAAGCTGACTGTTGTAATGTATTTCACTATTTGTGGTACGTGATTCGTTGTCTAAAGCGTGCGCATGCGTGCACGAGTTGTGAGTGCGCGCTTAGAGTTATAATTATTATAAGATAAGCGCATTATAAATATCGTAATTATTATTTATTATGTATGCTTGATATTGTGATGTTTGTATTTTTGTTGCATATATGTTGTACATATTATTATTATCATTATTTATGTCACTTGATTCCTTGTTTTATTTAATTATCCTACACCAGTGCTGCAAAGAAAAATTTCCATATAAAATCTTTTTTATCTGGACAGTAACGTTTTTGAATCTTGAATCTTTGCAAGTGACCGCTATAATATCCAATAGGTTATATAAATTAGCAACAACAACAAAAAGCACATAAAATCAGTATTAGGACACCAATATTTCAGTACGCACTCAATCACCATACAGTCTAGGTGTCGGGGATCACAAAAGTATAGTGATGCAAACGTTCTCCCAGTAGCGTAGAAAGATGATTTTTCTTTTTTAATCGGGGAAGAAAAGGGGGGGGGGGGGGGGATTAGATGTCCTCATGGACCGGTCAAAGTGCATGGTACTCACTTCTCATTCAGCACTTGTCTTCACATTTTTAAAATGTCGGAGGTTATCGCCTGATTAATTTCAGTAGACATATTGACGTCATGATAGCTGAGGTGTGGTGCCAGGATAGCTGGTCGCTTGGAGGTGTCATGACTTAACGCATTGTGTTCCACGTACGAAGTACCCACATTGTGAAGCTGTCCTCGGAGGACTGCTTTACAATTCCAGAGACAGATCGACCATGATATTTCAAGGGTGACACCAGAATAGCTTGGCGCCTAGGCGCCAAGCTATTCTGGCACCACCTGTTAACTATCAAGGTCGATCCATATCTTGCTGTGGTGTTTCGGGGTTGAATGAGGTCACCATCATGGGCCACTGAGATTTTGTTCATCGTGAGAGTAAGGGTAGGAAAGGGTTATGGCCCGCAGACGGCGTGTTACAGTTGGAAAGAACTGCTGATTCAGCCGTCTTTTACTTCTTCAGGTTGCACATCGTGACGTCAGTGACCAGAGCGCGCTCGGCATGCTCACAGCACGTGCAGGTCGTCTGGAGAAAAAAAAGATATGATCAACTTCGACTGAGCAACACACTCAACGCCGGAACAGCTTGAGCCAAATTTGGTTAATTAAAGGCATAGATTCTCATGGGGCCTTGCGTCTGCAGTGGCTCCTGAGAATCTATGCCTGTAACACCTTTCTGTGGCCGGAATTGCGGCTTGTTGCGGGCAATGTAGAGATCCTACCAATCCCATTAATGCCTCAGAATGCTGTTTAAACTGTGTCGGGTCGGGACAAGGGTGTTTTACAGGATAAAGCGGCATTCAACACTTTTCATGCCGTCAGTTTTTCTATAAAAAGTTCCACCAAAGCCAGAATAAAACACGAAAATGGCAGAGCACGTAATCTTAACACGGAAGGAAAACTTCTCTACCCATTGTAATTTGTTGATGCAAGGTTTTATTTTCCTCTAATCTTAATTGATTGGTTCTCCTTCATTATATTTTCTTTCCGTTGGGAGAGTCACGTTGTAGGAATCTTCATTGCAAGAGCTTTCGTAAGTGTATTTACAATTATCTGTATTACTTGAAAATAAAGATGAACTTGAAACGTCTTTTCTATATTTTCTTATGATTCCTACGGGAAAGACGTGTGCGGGGGTGGGGTACGGGTAGGAGATACGAGTTGTGGGCATGTGTGACATATTTCATGCACTTTTATTTATTGTGAATGTGGGACTATGCATCATCACATTTACACACGCTTTGGTACATCTGAGCTGTTCAGTGGCAGGGAAGTTTGGGGTTCAGCAGTAAGGAGGAAACAACCTTTCGACGGGATTCATGGCGCCTCTGCAAAGCCACACTCGACCCACATTCGGATTTACCGTCAACATTTGACCACAACAGTCAACTAGGTGGGGCTGAATCAACAAGGCACGCACGCATCTCTATTAATTCTCCCACCCCACCTCCTCTCTTCCTCGGTGTCCAGTTTTCCTGTAGTCATCAGACTCGCTATACGCGTGTGTTTGTACGAGTATACGCGCGCTCATCATTAACTCATTCGAGACATGCTGCGGCCGAAGCCGCGTATCCGGACGCAGCATGTCTCGAATGAGTTAATGTGTTCGTGTGTATGTGTTTTATGCGTGTGTCCGGATATAAATACTCCCTCCACAAACGTGTGCCTAAATACGGTGACAATGTAATCCAGACAGGAGTGTCGGGCCCAAAATCACCCATGTAGCCAAACACCCAGCATGTCCTGTCCTCCAACCACGTCCCGTCCCCAAAACCTCTTTTCTTTTCGCAGCCAAGCTTTGTAACGCAAGCTCCGCGCACGGCTCTGTCGTTCTGATCGGCAAGAACCAGCGCGGAGCTTGCGGTGTAGACTCCTTGGGAAAAGAAATCTCGCGTCCCGAACGAGAATAACCACAACGGACATGTTATCCACCCCTACCAGCAACCGCTCTCAACCCAGCTGCAAGAGGCACATATCTTCATCGGGGGCTAATTAGGATCTAAGCCCCTTGCGAACGTCATTTACAGGGGTAACATCTGTGTTCCTCAAAACAAGGAGGTGATAGAGTGTTGAGTTTATCACGCGAGTCGTCCCATCCATCCCAGATTGGCACAACAACATGTTTGCGACTTGCGTTTATCCACGAAACGATCTGAAGCACCATAACAGGAGGCCTCGTTCGTCTGAGAAACACGCATGTTGATGAGGCTGATTCTACTGTACAAGATGCGTAGACCCACGCCAATGACACAACCAGTAGGGCGCATGCACATCTGTTGAGTACAGGTCTGTGATTTTGGACCCGAGGGTCCAGGAGCATAAGGTACAAAATCACATCAGCACACATTAATTTTTTTTTACGCCTCATAAAAGGTGCTGGATCTTGGATAGAAAACACCGTTCAGTCGGACAATTGGTCGTCCACCCACGCGTCGTACGTCCCAAGTGCGCAGAAGTCCATTGGTCCACGTCGGCATCAGTTGGCCCGCGCGGGCCGACGTGCGACCGATGGGCTTGTGCTTATTTTGCCGATGCTGACGTCATGATTGAACCCGAAAAGTTGAGCGGCAGTCACAAGACATTTTTCGCACAGGTTATCAATCTGAAAGAGACAGCGATGCTGAAATGATCCAGGAATCGCAAAAGGCTTTTGATAATCTATGCCTCCTGCTGGTAGGGACTGGCGGCCACCGTAATCGATATCGGACTCTGACAGAGGAGCTGATAGTTTAAGCCTATAGATAACATTCTCAGTCGAACGGGACCTCATCCCTTTAGGGTTTTTGGAAACAACTTTATTTGTACCTGGCCGGAAATTGAATATGATGATTTGAATATGGAATTAGCACGGTGTTCCTGAGACACATCTGCCGTTCTAGACAAAAACGGTCCAAGTTTAAAGGTCACCGAGAAAACATTATAGATTTTGTATTAATAGGCGTGATCTGTGTGTGTGTGGTTTTTTCTTTGTTTGTTTGTTGTGTTTTGGGGTTGTCTTTAGGTGTGTTTTTTTCTTTAATGGTGTAGGTGCTTACACATGATGCTTTTGTATTTTATTTCAAACAAACTTGATAAGAAAAAGAATATGATTATAGTGATTATAATAAGAGTAAGTTTCTTGATTTCTAGAGGTCTCAGAGTGCTGTATTACTTACTTACGCCTGTCACCCCTACCCGGGTATAGGCCGTCGACGAGAGACCTCCAGCAACTCCTGTCCTGTGCTTCTCCTTCGATTCTACTCCAGGTGGTTCCCAGTCTCTTGATGTCTGCTTGGAGGTCTCGACGCCAGGAGTTTCTCGGCCTACCTCTTTTCCTCTTTCCCTGGGGGTTCCATGACAATGCCTGCCTAGTGATACTGGAAGCTGGCTTTCTCAGACTGTGACCGATCCATCCCCATCTTCTTCGCCCAATTTCATTCTCTGCTGTTATCTGCTCTGTTCTCTCCCAGAGTCTGACGTTGCTGATCTTATCTGGCTAGTGGATTTTCAAAATTCTAGAGTGCTGTATAAATAGTCATTATTATTATTATTATTATTATTATTACATAGGTGATGATCCCCACATAATAAGCTCAAAGCGCTTTACAGATTGAACAACCATGCGTACACAACTTCATAAACGTGAAACAAGAAACCAAACGATATAAAAAGCATTAAAGTTCTGTAAAACAGCAGATTAGACTCAGTAAAGAGCGTAGCTGCTGTCTGCTTAAAAGAAAAAATCTAATTAATCCCAAAAGCAAGGTAACCCTTCGGCTGTCCGTATCAGTTTTTTGTCGCGAAGATTCCTGCAGGATGTCAGGGTGTTGTTATTCCTGCAGGATGTCATGGTGTTGTTATTCCTGCAGGATGTCAGGGTGTTGTTATTCCTGCAGGATGTCAGGTTGTTATTCCTGCAGGATGTCCGAGTGTTGTTATTCCTGCAGGATGTCAGTGTGTTGTTATTCCTGCAGGATGTCATGGTGTTGTTATTCCTGCAGGATGTCAGTGTGTTGTTATTCCTGCAGGATGTCAGGTTGTTATTCCTGCAGGATGTCCGAGTGTTGTTATTCCTGCAGGATGTCAAGATGTTATTCCTGCAGGATGTCAGGGTGTTGTTATTCCTGCAGGATGTCCGAGTGTTGTTATTCCTAAAGGATGTCAAGGTGTTGTTATTCCTGCAGGATGCCAGGGTGTTGTTATTCCTGCAGGATGTCAGGGTGTTGTTATTCCTACACGATGTCAGGGTGTTGTTATTCCTGCACCATGTCAGGGTGTTGTTATTCCTGCACGATGTCAGGGTGTTGTTATTCCTGCCGGAGTCATCGAGACTAAAACCGCTACCGACAGCCAAAGGGTTAAGAATAGTACGTTTTCAGTTCAAACTGACTCTAGTTATATGGGTCAATCAGACGTTTTTTATTCCTTGCGGTGTCCGTGTCGGTTTTTGTCGCGATGAATCCTGCAGGAATCTCCGCAACTGAAACCGGTACGGACACGCAAGGGGTTACTACTGTTACCCGTGTACCGACACGCAAGGGGTTACTACTGTTACCCGTGTACCGACACGCAAGGGGTTACTACTGTTACCCGTGTACCGACACGCAAGGGGTTACTACTGTTACCCGTGTTTCCGTTCATTGAGTCCCAAACATTCTACGAACTTCTAGAACATTGCCACTTTCTTTTCTCCAAACTTCGAAAATGATTTTTGGGGAACGGATATCCGTTTTAGTTTGTTTCCATTCTGGTACTAGAATGAACCATCCACAGAAAAATAATTTCGGTTGCGTATAATGTGCGGTACATTCGTGGTTAAAAAAAAATGAAAAGATACATTTCCTCTGGGGACAAATTTCCCCAAATTACTTTTTGCCTGCGTTGCTTTGTTGTAGCCTAACCGTGATAACGTCAAACACTTTGTTGGGATTACCTTCCATTTTGGCCGACGCCATATTTCGCACCGAAGCCGCAATCATTTCCACTACTGTACGGATGCCTTCCAGCTGACTGCACCAAACTGATCTGGGATCACGCCGAGCCAAATCATGTTCACCACGACTAATTAGTATTTTTGCATCTGTGGTTTTTGTCGTCGGAGCAGATCAAAGCCCGGGGCTGGAAACTAAACTCGACTTAACGACTTCGCCGCCAATGTTGGAAGATTTCTTTCTGAAAACTTTGCTAAGTTAGCGCCAAGAAGTGCGGGCCCCTGCCGTCACAAAAAAAGATTACACAGAGGTGTCAGCAAGAGTCATAGATCCTCATGAGCCCCCGCAAATGCGGGGGTTCATGAGGATCTATGACTCATGCACTTGGATGGTGTCGACTTGTTTGTCGACAGTCGAAGGGATAGTCGTATCGTTGTGTTTGCCAAACACTGCTTTTCTTGTCTGTCGAAAAATACAGCGTAGTTGCCCCACTTTCCCCAAACAGGAGCGTTTTGCCAAATAGAGCAATTTGTAATCAGAGGCTGAAAGGGCGGCAAATGGACCACAGGTCTGCCAGCGAACTCCCTCCTCCTGCAGGAGAAACAGACCATCAATGTTTAGCTGCTCGCCACTCAACGCCTCCAAGGTTAAAGCGACCTGCTCCAGGCAATACAGTGTGGGCAATATCTTCTTCATAGAATGTTCTTAGTGTCTCACGATATTGCTGGACAAAACGGCTAGCTTCACTCATTCTACCCCAGACACACCACAACAAGATATGGATCGACCATGATAGTTCAAGGGTGACGCCAGAATAGCTTGGCGCCTATGGGCGCCAAGCTATTCTGGCATGACCCTTGAACTATCATGGTCGATCTGTGTCCTGCACTGCACTGCAGTCTTCATAGGACAACGGCAACCTTTGGGGATTTCGGTCTATGGATACAAGGAGTTAACTCATAAAGTTTGAATGCCTGTCAAATGAGTTCTTCCGTTGCACACAAAGATCAGTAGAAAACGTTTGTTACGTGAACTTGCTCATACGGATGGCGAAAAGAAGGTTAGAAATGTCTTAGTTTAGCCTTAGTTTCATTGCTAACTCGCTATATCGGGCAGATTTTAGCAAAGCGAGTCCGCCATGGAGCGGCGTGCTTTAAATCAAGTAGTAACCCGTACACGTACACGCCGGCCATATTCTGTCTGTAGTTGACTGACGTGCAGCAAATAGAACCAACCTATAGACGGCAAGCTGCATACAGCCTCATGAGCACCCGCAATAGCGTTAAGTTAGTGCAATACCGGGTGTTCGTGAGGCGCTATGCTTCTTGATGTTAGAGGTTACATTTCTTGTAGACGTCTACAAGTCAATGCTCCTCCCAGGATTTTCATCCGTTGGTGTTCACGCAGTGCAGGATCTGGAGCGATCAATATAGTCCATAAGCCTGAAAGCAGCGGTCACGCGCTGTACCGACCACCCCCTACCGGCCATCTGATGGTACTCTTGCAGTCAGGATTACCAGCGGCTGTATCGCACGCTGACCGCAACCCCCGTGTACATGTTCGTCTGAGGAACATAGATATAAATCGAGGTGATTCTGTCTGATGGTACCGTTGCGGCCAGCAGGATTCCCTATCGACGGTCTCAAACTTTGACTGAAGCTATCGTGACCTTGACCTTTAGAGATACATAGATGCAAATTGATGGTCCTTTCATGGTCAGGATGCATGATCATCGCCGGTGTGGCTCAAGTGTCTGAAGCTATCGTTAAACTTGTTCGGCGTCTCAGGAACTCATATGTAAATTAACGTAGTCTTCAGATGCCGATTACCTTATTGAACAATAAAAGTGATTCTTAAATCGGAAGTAAGTCCAAAACTTGCACGGACTTCATACATTCAGTGGATTCATCCTGCCCGCTCCATCTGCAAGAGACTTATATTCTCATGAGATAAACGCCACTTGTTCGCAAACAGCCGACTCACAGACATCCACTGTTCGAGCTACGATTTTCGCCAACGCGAATGCCGCAGTAATCGAGGCGATCTAACGAATCAGTCCCTTATCATTCGGAATACACCAGTGTGTGAAATAAGTTTGAATAAAATAGTTCAAGGGTGGCGCCAGAATAGCTTGGCGCCTCTAGGCGCCAAGCTATTTTGGCACCACCCTTGAACTAAAGCCATTGGTCTATATCCTTATCCGTAAGCACTATAATGTAGCTTGCATAAATTATGGCAGTGTACAAATTTGAAGCTTTTAGCCTCAGTATGATATGGGTTAATACTGCGTGGACGCCCTTACTATAAAGGGATGCAGCCTACCGTCTTTCCTTACAGTAAAGAGGCTATACCTAATATCGAAAATAAATCTGTTTTAGGGAGAGAGAAAAAAACAAAAAAACTTTATTTTCGATGCTTATATGTGACGCCTGAATGTGCACTACTGGCTGCACGTGGTGGATTTGCTTCCCTTGCTCTGCGCGTGTCGCTGGTGATCTGCCCTTGTCATATAGATCGGTAACCCTGGCTCCTGGATGATGGCACTCCGGACATTCCCTCCAAATGTTATGCACAGAATACCATCCTGCCTGCGAAACAAGGCATAAAGGTTGCGATAGCATCTTCGATATACATGTATTTGCAAATAGCGCCTGATCAATGTCACTTGATGCTGACCAACCACTTCACTGCCAAGAAAACGTGAACAGAATCCAACTGCAAGAGACATAGATCCTCATGAGCCCCCGCAGGTGCGGTGGCTCATGAGGATCTATGCCTCTTGCTGACACCACTTTTCATCCATGTTCCTCGGGGAGCTCGGGCTCTTCAGCGTTGAATTAAAAGGGATTTGTGAAACACGGTCTCCCACCCGCTCTAAAGGTCAAAGGGTTACCCCTTAGTTGACATTCGGCAAGTATTCTGAAACATCACCCAAAGACAAATCATATCCGTCCTTATGAGGTCGCTCAGAATTACTATTATTATTATTGTTATTATTATTATTATTTATTATTATTTTTTATTTTATTTTATTTTATTTGTGAGTGAGGACAAATTGAGCAGAAATATAGTTCTCGAAACTAAACCGCTTATAGTAGTAATGCAGACGTGAACTTGCTATTATTATGTTAATGTATTAAAATTCAAAACGAAAGAGCATACAGTTAAACCAGTTCCGAGCGACCAACCATATGAGATCGCCTGTCATCACGTGGCTGAAACCATTTCAATAATGGTCTCCAACGGCTGGCGACACTGGTAATGTTTGCCTTTCAAGAATTTTCTGCTTTGAGAGCACTCGTTTCTTAACCCATAAAACCCCGAGTCCCTGCAGCAGGAGATGGATTGACCATGATAATTCAAGGGTAGTGCCAGATGAGCTTGGCGCCTGAAGGCGCCAAGCTCATCTGGCACTACCCTTGAATTATCATGGTCATTTTTTAGGCAACACCTCCAAAATGTTAGAAATGAGATCTTGGGGATAAAAGGGTTGAGGACGCTTTCTTTTTCAAAATACGTCGTGCTTTACATCATTTTGATCATGTTTGTGGGTCCATCCTGTTTGGGAAAAAAAAAACACCCGAATACATGTATAATATAATATGTTGGGGCTTCATTTTTGTTCGAACATTTAGAAAGAAAACATGACAGTTCTTGTCATGAGGTCATGTTCTGTGGGCAACGATCATTGTGATTTTTCCTCCGTGAAATAATTCAAAATTTTAAAGATGAATGAGAAATCGGAACCCGAGTTCAATCTTGTAGCTATTTTATGCCCCTCAAAAATGTGAAATTACTCATGGCGCTCTTCATCTCCCGTGTCCCTCGGAGATTCCATTGATGTTATTGTCCAATTGTCACCACACGTGCTGGCGGAACAGGTTTTTTTCAAAACACAGAGTAAGCAAATGGTCCTGGGGCCGAAGTCGGTCGCATTGTGGGTGTGGTATGTTTTTGTGCGTGGGAGGCGGGGTGGGTTGACATATCCGCTATGGGTTCTGGGCTATTGAGTGCGGCGTATGCTGCTTGTTCTTGTCTTCTTGTTGATGGTGTTGCTTTTTATTGTGTGCTTGAGGAACATGGTTTAAATAAAACTTTTCAACAGCTTTGCAAAATTACTCTTGAACACTTGAGAAAGAATGCATTTCGCCAATTTAGAAACACTTCTCAGATCCACAGAGACCTCTCCGCTTGTGTCTGATCAGGCCTTCCGGCGCGCGGCGTCAAATTCACACGCTGAATGAAGCAACTCCACGCGTTCCACGGACATTGGAGGAGGAAACCTGACGCTTGTAGATCACTTGTTTTCCGTCAATTCTCGGCTATATTCGGAATGGCATTCGTCGCTTCATAGCTCCTAGATGTTGCTGTTTTGGAACTATTTGCCTCAGCATTCTGTTGATGCTTAGAAACGTTTGTCAGTTACGAGTGAATCCTGTCACCGACAAAGCGCGACGACCACCATGCATTCATTTTTTGAGAGTCGTAGACTCGCGTCACTGACGAGCGAAAGAAATGCGACGCCATCGAGATAATCGGAAACACTGAAGTGTTTCCGATGATCTCGATGGCGTCGCATTTCTTTCGCTCCTTAGTATAGTTTGTCGCAACCATTCTCTTCTCTGTGCTTACCTAGCATACACCGACTTTTGCGATACTATTCCCGCTGGAGAACATTAATGAGGTCGATGAGGATCAACCTGCGCACATCCTTCTCGCTTGATTGTCTTTGCTCTGTACCTAGTCAACACGGTGCTTTGTGCAGTAGGGCCCAGGATCTTCTCTGTGACGGTTGAGTGGTCGTTTTTCATTTTTTTAAAAGATTTTTTTTATATAGATTATTTTTATTATAAGAATTTTCGGCGCAGTAACTTATTTCTTGGGGCTAGGGGACGAAGGCATGTTTAGGTGGATGGGGCTCAGGAAGAGGACAGAAAGAGCATGCGGCTGTTTCACTGGTTGTCTCCCTCATCAGAGGTAGCGAATTGAGGGAGATAACCTATGTGGACAGCCCCTCCCTATCCCCTATCATACCCCAACCCTCTCCCTTTCTGGCCACTTGTTGATATAGCCGCACACTTTCACTATAGATTCCAGTACATTTGCCCTCTTTGGCACAGGTCTAGATGTGAGTACACGGAACTGAAATACCACTGCTAGAGGCATGGATTCGCATCAACCCCTGCGCTGCATGGGCTGATGTGAATCTATGCCTCTTGCAGATGGAAGGGTAACCCGAAGAAGCTGATTGGCTGGTTGTTGGTTTTGAGGACTCCCCTCTCTTGGAAAGGAAATTTTCGGCGTATGGCGGCCGGCGCTTGGGATAGGGTGGAAATGCAAGACGGATATCAGAGAGACTCTCCCAGACAGACCCTCATTCAAACACCGGACCCGCAAAATTCTCCCCACATCCGCCACGTAATGCTCTCCCCTGAACAGCTCGAATTGTCTCCCTTGGAAGGCTCTCTAGCGCCCGTCTGGCGACTGATGGATACGCGGGCAATTGTATTTTGAATCCACATGAGCTTTTATTGCGAGGAACACCAATAAATGCCCTGACATTAGGTGGGGAGTATGAGCTAACATTGTGACACATAATTCAGTTGTCGTGTGATAGGTTTCCTTATCTCGGGAAAAATCCTTGTCGTGCGTCTGTGATTTGTGAATATTATATATATTCGTGATGGCTCGAGTATTAAGTTTCGTGACTCGTCATTGACAAAATAAAATCTCAGTAATTCGGTCACAGTAGTCTATCCCTCTTCTAGCCACCACCCCCGCTCCACCACCACCATCCCCGCTCCACCACCACCACCCCCACCCCTTCCCCCCTCCTCCCCCACCCTCTCCAAACCCCAACAAACTCTCCCATCAATGGAGTTTATAGTTTCATTAGCAAGAAGCAACACTCCTCAGGCATCTCTATCTGCAGTTGTGTGCGGTCTGAGGGGTTCATGAGGATCTGTGTCTCTTGTAGATGGTTGTGGCTGGATTGTCCGGCTATTATCAGTTGTTGTTTTGGAAGAAAACTTTGTTTCAAAGGCGAGAAGCAGTGTTCACTCGGAACTATCGGAAATGACTCACTCTCAACAATATTACTTGGGACGCTCTCTCTCTATCTCTCTCTCTCTCTCTCTCTCTCTCTCTCTCTCTCTCTCTCTCTCTCTCTCTCTCTCTCTCTCCTCTCTCTCTCTCTCCTCTCTCTCTCTCTCTCTCTCTCTCTCTGATGGGCCGATGGCCTAAACAATAAAATGATTGAGTCTTCAGTCGCCCCCCCCCCCTCTCTCTCTCTCTCTCTCTCTCTCTCTCTCTTATTCTCTCCCCCTATTGCGTTCCCCCCCCCCCCCCCCCCCCCCCCCCCGTAATTTTGATTCTTCTTCTTCTTCTTATTATTATTATTATTATTTGCATGCTATGTTTCTTTGACCTGTTATGTTCTATTTTGTTTGCAGGACAGCTTGTAAGGCAGGCATTGAGTTGCCTAATGGCTTTATAATAATAATAATAATACCGTTATTATATAGGCGCTTTTTCTCAATTTTGGGGAAATCGACTCAAAGCGCCGCGCCTGAAACCCAACACACACACTCACGAAACGGACACGGATTTACGCCATTTAAGACAAACACAGTACAAACACAGTACAAGACAAACGAAGGGCCAGTCAGCTACTGAACTTCATGATGAAGTTACAGAGATTTTTGATCGCTTGTATTTGAGATTTGTAAAGTGGCCTGAGACCGGTACCAAAGTGTGGGGGGTGGTGGGGGGTGGGGGGGGGGTGGAAGAACCGGAGTACCCGGAGAAAGAACCCCCGACGGTCCGCCCGAATTAACGGTGACACTTACCAGAGGAGAAAAGTCCAACGCCGGAACCCGGTATCGAACCTCGCACCCTTGGCATTGGTGGCAGGCGCCTTAACCTGCGCCACGGACCGCTTTATCCTGAATAAATAAAGATTCATCCCCCGTCTCTTACAAGCTCGAAATCACAGACACTTTCTCTTCCTTCTTAACCTAACACTACCCTTTATGCAAGAGGCATAGATCCTCATGAGCCCCCGCATATGCGGGCTCATGAGGATCTATACCTCTTGTTCCGTCTTTTAGGTCTTTTTGTTTCCTATGTAATAGCGTACTTTCGATGATTTTTGACGGAGTTGTGTTCACAGTGTGGTGTAGCATACTGTAATGTAACAGGTGTAATTTAGATGTATTATGCGCATTTACGAAAAAGCCCGGTCTTTACAAAGTTTTTGGTGTCATATTTGTTTGCATTCGTCACCGGAACCCGAGGCATTAAATTAAGTCAGGGATGACTCGCCACTTGGCTCCTGACAGCTCAGCGCTAGTGCATCCCTCTGATGTTTGGGACCGCAAGGTGCACGCACTTAAAACCATTGTAATCAATGGTAAATTTTATCAACAAAAAAGAATTGTTGTTACTGCATGACTGTTTATTCGAAACTAGGCCTACGCAGTTTAATTCCTTCACATCCGAGACAAACCAGAAGTGCAAGTTGCCAAGTATTTTCTGGAGACCCCACACTGCTGGGATCCACGCTGATCTATGTGTGTGGATGAATCTGGGTGTCATTTAAGTCTATGCATTCTATAGGAACGGATTTGCCGGCGGTCAGCACGTAATAGCTCAGACAATTTCATTTCAAGTCTAGCCACTGGCAGTTGAGGGGTTAACTCATTCAAGGCGCCCCGCATCAATAACTGCGGAAGTGTCGCATAGCTTTGCCAGCGGCAAAGCTATGCGACACTTTCGCAGCTATTGATGCGGGACGTCTTGAGTGAGGTAAGGGCAATGCGTCTGGGGAAAAAAAAGTGTTATACAGTGTCATACGTAATCACACTGGAAATGTTTACACATGTCACCCTTTGACTGTGGGAAATTGATCGTGGTGATTCCCGCAACACCTCAACAAGCGTTACCAGCGGTCAATGACATAAAAGAAGCGCTCATAATATTTTAGATTCACAATAAAGATTTTCGGAGGTGATGGAAAGAACACGCAACTTATGGACTTACTAATTGTTTTCGGTGTCCATTTGAAATAGGTTGGCGGTTGCCAGCATCCAACGCAACTAGACTGACCGAAAATGAAGGCTCGCAAGAAGCCCTCCAATTTCCTCATCTTCAGAGACGCAACAAATAATTACAGCATGAAGCTTTGGTCCTCGTTATACATCGTAGATGAGGAAGCATGTGAGAATTTAACCCTTTGGCTGCAAGTATTCACGAATTCACGTATGAAACGACTGCACACTGAGTGACTGACATTCCAGTGAAGAACACAATGGCTAGGACCTAAAATAGGCACAACAAACGTAGGTGTAACAAGAGAAATAAATCCGCCTGAGCCCCCGCAACTGCGGTAAGTTAGTGCGACCTCGGTAAGTTAGTGCGACCTCGGTAAGTTAGTGCGACCGCGGTAAGTTTGTGTGACTGCGGTAAGTTAGTGCGACTGCAGTAAGTCAAGTTAGTGCGACTGCGGTAAGTTAGTGCGACCTCGGTAAGTTAGTGCGACCGCGGTAAGTTAGTGCGACTGCGGTAAGTTAGTGCGACCTCGGTAAGTTAGTGCGACCGCGGTAAGTTTGTGTGACTGCGGTAAGTTAGTGCGACTGCAGTAAGTCAAGTTAGTGCGACTGCGGTAAGTTAGTGCAACTGCGGTAAGTTAGTGCGACTGCGGTAAGTTAGTGCGACTGCAGTAAGTCAAGTTAGTGCGACTGCGGTAAGTTAGTGCAACTGCGGTAAGTTAGTGCGACTGCGGTAAGTTAGTGCGACTGCGGTAAGTTAGTGCGACTGCGGTAAGTTAGTGCGACTGTGGTACGTCAGTGTGACTGTGGTAAGTTAGTGCGACTGCGGTAAGTTAGTGTGACTGCGGTAAGTCAAGTTAGTGCAACTGCGGTAAGTTAGTGCAACTGCGGTAAGTTAGTGCGACTGCGGTAAGTTAGTGCGACCTCGGTAAGTTAGTGCGACCGCGGTAAGTTTGTGTGACTGCGGTAAGTTAGTGCGACTGCAGTAAGTCAAGTTAGTGCGACTGCGGTAAGTTAGTGCAACTGCGGTAAGTTAGTGCGACTGCGGTAAGTTAGTGCGACTGCAGTAAGTCAAGTTAGTGCGACTGCGGTAAGTTAGTGCAACTGCAGTAAGTTAGTGCGACTGCGGTAAGTTAGTGCGACTGCGGTAAGTTAGTGCGACCTCGGTAAGTTAGTGCGACCGCGGTAAGTTTGTGTGACTGCGGTAAGTTAGTGCGACTGCAGTAAGTCAAGTTAGTGCGACTGCGGTAAGTTAGTGCAACTGCGGTAAGTTAGTGCGACTGCGGTAAGTTAGTGCGACTGCAGTAAGTCAAGTTAGTGCGACTGCGGTAAGTTAGTGCAACTGCAGTAAGTTAGTGCGACTGCGGTAAGTTAGTGCGACTGCGGTAAGTTAGTGCGACTGCGGTAAGTTAGTGCGACTGTGGTACGTCAGTGTGACTGTGGTAAGTTAGTGCGACTGCGGTAAGTTAGTGTGACTGCGGTAAGTCAAGTTAGTGCAACTGCGGTAAGTTAGTGCAACTGCGGTAAGTTAGTGCGACTGCGGTAAGTTAGTGCGACCTCGGTAAGTTAGTGCGACCGCGGTAAGTTTGTGTGACTGCGGTAAGTTAGTGCGACTGCAGTAAGTCAAGTTAGTGCGACTGCGGTAAGTTAGTGCAACTGCGGTAAGTTAGTGCGACTGCGGTAAGTTAGTGCGACTGCAGTAAGTCAAGTTAGTGCGACTGCGGTAAGTTAGTGCAACTGCGGTAAGTTAGTGCGACTGCGGTAAGTTAGTGCGACTGCGGTAAGTTAGTGCGACTGCGGTAAGTTAGTGCGACTGTGGTACGTCAGTGTGACTGTGGTAAGTTAGTGCGACTGCGGTAAGTTAGTGTGACTGCGGTAAGTCAAGTTAGTGCAACTGCGGTAAGTTAGTGCAACTGCGGTAAGTTAGTGCGACTGCGGTAAGTTAGTGCGACCTCGGTAAGTTAGTGCGACCGCGGTAAGTTTGTGTGACTGCGGTAAGTTAGTGCGACTGCAGTAAGTCAAGTTAGTGCGACTGCGGTAAGTTAGTGCAACTGCGGTAAGTTAGTGCGACTGCGGTAAGTTAGTGCGACTGCAGTAAGTCAAGTTAGTGCGACTGCGGTAAGTTAGTGCAACTGCAGTAAGTTAGTGCGACTGCGGTAAGTTAGTGCGACTGCGGTAAGTTAGTGCGACCTCGGTAAGTTAGTGCGACCGCGGTAAGTTTGTGTGACTGCGGTAAGTTAGTGCGACTGCAGTAAGTCAAGTTAGTGCGACTGCGGTAAGTTAGTGCAACTGCGGTAAGTTAGTGCGACTGCGGTAAGTTAGTGCGACTGCAGTAAGTCAAGTTAGTGCGACTGCGGTAAGTTAGTGCAACTGCAGTAAGTTAGTGCGACTGCGGTAAGTTAGTGCGACTGCGGTAAGTTAGTGCGACTGCGGTAAGTTAGTGCGACTGTGGTACGTCAGTGTGACTGTGGTAAGTTAGTGCGACTGCGGTAAGTTAGTGTGACTGCGGTAAGTCAAGTTAGTGCAACTGCGGTAAGTTAGTGCAACTGCGGTAAGTTAGTGCGACTGCGGTAAGTTAGTGCGACCTCGGTAAGTTAGTGCGACCGCGGTAAGTTTGTGTGACTGCGGTAAGTTAGTGCGACTGCAGTAAGTCAAGTTAGTGCGACTGCGGTAAGTTAGTGCAACTGCGGTAAGTTAGTGCGACTGCGGTAAGTTAGTGCGACTGCAGTAAGTCAAGTTAGTGCGACTGCGGTAAGTTAGTGCAACTGCGGTAAGTTAGTGCGACTGCGGTAAGTTAGTGCGACTGCGGTAAGTTAGTGCGACTGCGGTAAGTTAGTGCGACTGTGGTACGTCAGTGTGACTGTGGTAAGTTAGTGCGACTGCGGTAAGTTAGTGTGACTGCGGTAAGTCAAGTTAGTGCAACTGCGGTAAGTTAGTGCAACTGCGGTAAGTTAGTGCGACTGCGGTAAGTTAGTGCGACTGTGGTAAGTCAGTGTGACTGTGGTAAGTTAGTGCGACTGCGGTAAGTTAGTGTGACTGCGGTAAGTCAAGTTAGTGCAACTGCGGTAAGTTAGTGCAACTGCGGTAAGTTAGTGTGACTGCGGTAAGTTAGTGTGACTGTGGTTAAGTTAGTGTGACTGCGGTAAGTTAGGGCGACTGCAGTAAGTCAAGTTAGTGCGACTGCGGTAAGTTAGTGTGACTGCGGTAAGTTAGTGTGACTGCGGTAAGTTAGTGCGACTGCGGTAAGTCAAGTTAGTGCGACTGTGGTAAGTTAGTGCGACCGTGGTAAGTTAGTGCTCATTAGGGTTTATGTCTCTTGCAGATGGGTAGCGCTCGCCTGGCCCGGGTAGCGATGGGGTTAGGCCTGTGGCAAGGTGTAGTGAAAAACACGTCGGTGTGGTCATTGAATTTATGCAATTGATTTCTGGGCTGGCGTGTTGGTTGTGGTCTGGGATATTCTGGGACCCTCGACAGACTTCAGAATCCACAACGTCTAGTCCGGTACCTCTGTCCGTAACATGAACAGATTTCCATGAGGTGGTGCGTCTTTCTCCTCGTGTCTGTATCAGTGAAAATGGGCCTTATATCAACCCCACTGTCAGCCTCATATGGAGAAGTCAGACCTTTCTCCCTCTCGACTGTATATACAGGGCTGTGTTTGTATAGAACCGTATATGGGCCGTATTTGTGTTATCAGCGTCCTATTCAGTTCCCGTAACCCACTCCATGCGCCGTTTGTCCAATCGAGCGACTGTGGACGCGCAATCGAGCATCAGTAGACGGCAAACCTTGGCGATATAAACTCGGTGTGTATATTTCATTACACGCCACTAACCCCACAGGCCGGTGCAGTATTTCTTATCACAGGACTTATTACAGCACATTCACAGCCAAGGCCGGTTAAACTTGTCATAATGTGGAACTTGACGCCATAGCGGTTTAGGAGACAGATCGACATTGATAGTTCAAGAGAAGTACTAGAATAGGATGGCGCCCAACTATTCTGGCAATTTCCTCTAATGATGGTCGATTCATATCGAGTTGTAGCCACGCTGTGTCGGAGCTGATTGTTAAATAAGAAATAAGGCTGACAGACACATTATAGTTGTGTGTTTGCATGCGTGCGTGCACGTGTGTATGTTTGCAGGCGTGTGTGTGTGTGTTTGTTTGTGTGTGTGTGTGTGTTTGTTTGTGTGTGTGTATGTGTTTGTTTGTGTGTGTGTATGTGTTTGTTTGTTTGTATGTGTGTGTGTGTCCGTCTGTCTTTGCGAGCGTAGGCGCGTGTCGTTGGCGTGTGTGTGTGTGTGTGTGTGTGTGTGTGTGTGTGTGTGTGTGTGTGTGTGTGTGTCAGTGTGTGTGTGTGTGTGTGTGTGCGTGCTTGCGTGCCTATGCGTGTGTATGTGTGTGTGTGTGGAGGTGGGGGGTGGGGGTGGGAGATGGGTTGGGCGGTGGCGGGAGGAGGAGGAGGGGTAGAGAGCGAGCAGTATGTTAATAACCCCTTCACATTCAAAGCCAAAATCTCCAGCTTGAGAACGGTCTGCTCAGCATTTGACGCTGTTGTAACAGGACAGACCGATCTGCACCACAGTAAATTGACGCTGAGACCGAAAGAGACTGACTGAAGCTGGTTGGTGGGCAGTGGGCGTACTTGGAAAGACATGCCCGAGTGCAGTCCGCCTGCAAACACTCCTCCCTGGCCGGGGATTTACAATTCAGAGTGTTTAATGCATCCGAGACATTCCTAACGCGGATACGTGGTTTTCGCTCCCAAAAGCCGCGTCAGTTCCCGTATTTGGCTAGTTTCGATTGAGTTAACTGATTCAAGATGCCCCGCATCAATAGCTGCGAAAGTGTCGTACAGCGTTGCCTCCGGCAACGCTGTACGACACTTTGCAGCTATTGATGGGGGGCGTCTTGCGTGAGTAAAAAAGAGGCAGCTTAATGAATAAGCAACTTTAAAACAGAATAAGGAGCAGTCTGGACGTTGTAGGTGTGGATAATGTGTTTCTGTGTTGTGTCTTCTGGTAGGACTTTCAAATTGTCCACACATCCTTCTGAATAGCCGTCTGTATTTTTCCTTCTTTTCCTCTATAACATTGTCATTGGTGGTTTTCCCCTCCTGGTCATTTATTCAGTCACTGTTATTCTATCCGCCGTTGGTTTTTTCATTCATTCATTCATTCATTCATTCATTCATTCATTCATTCATTCCATTCATTGATTCATTCATTCATTCATTCATTCATTCATTCATTGATTCATTCATTCCATTCATTCATTCATTCATTCCATTCATTCATTCATTCATTCATTCATTCATTCATTCATTCATTCATTCATTCATTCATTCAATGAACTCCCCTCCCGTGTCCGCCACAGTGCTTCAAAAGACGTTTTTAAATCTGTGCTAAAAACACACCTTTTCCAACTCCATTACCCCACTGATTAATCATTGACTGCTGAGGATTCTGTTGTAGTTTTGCTATGGCGCCTGGAATGTGTGTTTGTGTGTGTGTGTGTGTGTGTGTGTGTGTGTGTGTGTGTGTGTGTGTGTGTCAGTGTGTGTGTGTGTGTGTGTGTCAGTGTGTGTGTGCGTGTAATATTGTGTACAGTTTTTGTAATTGTATTTTTGAAATTTGTAAGGCGCCTAGAGCTCTACCTGAGGTTAGGCGCCATAGAAATCATTATTATTATTATTATTATTATTATTATTATTATTATTATTATTATTATTATTATTATTATTCATTCATTCATTCATTGATTCATTCATCTTTGTTTTATTCAGCCATTCATATCGTACTTTCAGGCAGGTTGAGTGCGCGGCTTATCATGCATCGTACACAAACAACACACAAGAGTTTTGCACGGTACGACCTCTCCGATCTCATTACGATCGCTTTAGCCGCTAATCCCTTTGGTCCTGGCACAACCGTAAACCCATTCGGAGAGCGCGTGATAGTCTATGTGTGGTGCCAGCATAGCTGGACGCCTGGAGGCGGCAAAAATCTGTCGTCACAATTAACCCGTTTAGCCACGACGCCATACAGCAGGGTCGACCATGATAATTAAAGGGCAGTGCCAGGTTAGCTTGGCGCCTACTGGCGCCAAGCTAATCTGGCACTACCCTTGAATTATCACGTTAGAGCCACAGCTAATGCAGCTGGTATATAGTTTTTACCTGACAACTCTAATAATGGGGGTGACATAGCTTAACCCCACCCCGGCCACTGTACGTACATTTTTGTTTTTAAAATCTTTGTTCACTCAACGAACAAAAGCCAACGGCACCGCGGCAGAAACATGGGTACACATTGGTCTCAGCAAGAGGTATAGAACCTCATGAGCCCCCGCAGTCGCTTGGGGGCTCTTGAAGATCTATGTCTCATGCAGTTGGATTGCGTTCACCTTTTCTAGGCAGTGAAAGGGTTAAACTGTCATGGTTGATCACTCTTCTTAAGTGCAGTGACACTACATTCAAAGGGCAGTTGTGAATTTCGACATTAAGAGATTCAAATAGCCAGAGGTCTTCACTGCGACATCGGAAAGAATCTCACCAGTGTCCTCTTTTCTCAAAACTTGAAAACAAGCAGATTTGCTAAGAGGGTCAGTGTAACAACATTGATGAATTTCTTACAACGACTTGGACGGGGGACTGAAAAATCTGCAAAGAATCGTTAGACCATATGATATGCGTTAGAAAATCCTCTTGAGAACGATTTTTCATGGCCCCCAGACATGTCCTTTTGCCGCAAAGCTGCGCCGCTTAATTTGCGATAAATTTTCCGGGTTAATATTGTAAATACCGTTCAGAAAATGCACCGCCTGTGCAAACACATTGTTTACTGTCTGGTGGCAGTGCATTTTGCACACGTCCTTGGCCTTCCGTTGGCGATGCATCATGGGACTGGAGCATGGCGGCCATGACAGTGAGGTGGCAGACGTGCGGGGAATGGCTGACAACCCGTCCTGTCATGCGCCTTTCTTCTCCACTCCGCCAGGATTCTTACAGCTTGGTGAAAGGAACACTCCACCAGACAGCTAACCCCATCTGCAAGAGGCATAGATCCTCAAGAGCCCCTGCATCCGCAGGGGCTCATAAGATTCTATGCCTCTTGCTGAAAATGTTCGTTCACTAACTACCATGCATCTCCGCTCACCAGAAGGAGCAAGATTCCAAAGGGAAACAAATGCTACCGAATGTCCGGCATGCTGGTCACGTGGTGCCGACCACTACAGGTCCGAAGCCGGCTTTCAAGTGCGGCTACAGCAAAACCTGTCTGGGAGGCCCGCCTGAAAGAGACGACCGCTTTTTTGAAGTGACCATCACGTCTGTTTCATGTGACGCACCTTCTTGCTGCTTGAATGTTGGACTACCATTTGTTGCGGCGACAATGAACTCATCAGGGATAACGTGTTATGACGAAATGACCATGGTAGTTCAAAGGCGGTGCCACAATACATAGTCGACTCTGGGCGACACCCTATCTTGTCTACACCCTTGAACTATCAGTGTCTCGTTCAATTTGTCAAATGCGCTGGTTTACGCTTCGTGGACATCTCCCACATTATTTTGGACATTGAAATTTTAGGCCTCACTGTATCCACCCATTTAGCCCGGACCCACCACAGCAGGCACTACCTTTGAACTATCATGGTCGATCCATCTCCTGATTTTGACACATAGTCGTCAGGCGACACGTACACATTTTCGGAAATCCGACCTTGGGGTTAAATTGGTTTGTTCGCAGCTCTTCAAATAGGAATGACTTCGACAAAATGCGATACGGACAGCCACAGGCTCATGTTATGATTCCGTTTGTCTTTGTTTTCCGCCCTGTGATGACCAGTTTGTGAAGGATCACCTGCCTGTTCTGTTCTCTTCAATTCCGTTCTGTTTCACCTCAAACCTACTACTGGCTGGGCAGCAAGTCTGACCGCTACAATTTCCTGAATGAATCGCGGCCAGAAGTTTATTGCTACCTGCGAGGAAGATCTACTATAATTACGATGATAATTAATTGGGTTGTTAACTCATTGTGCCCGAGGTACGAAACACCCACATTCTGGAGCTATCCTTTGAGGACTGCATTACAATTCAGGAGACAGATCGACCATGATAGTTCAAGGGTGGTGGCAGAATAGCTTGGCGCCTATGGGCGCCAAGCTATTCTGCCACCACCTTTGAACTATCATAGTCGAGCCATTTCTTGTTGTGGTGTGTCGCGGACAGAACGAGTTAACGCCATGCAAAACAACAACAACAGCAACAACAACAAAACAAAACAATATGTCTGCTAAATATAAAGTTTTATTTTTAACCTCATTACAAAAATGTTTATTGGCTGCTGTCGCTGGAGTCTGCAACATGAATTTACTGAAATATTTTATTGCACACACGATCACAAAAGTAAATAAAGGACTTTTCAACTGGAGCGTTATAAATGATGAATGTGTGAGTTATTTAAGTCGTTTCTAATGTGGTGAAATTTGCTCGGCGCAAACGTTACACTTGGTATGATTGCAGATACCAAGCCTTGAAATGTCTTGAGAAAGTTGTTCGTGAACCGGTAATTGCTTGTTTCTAGTGCATATTGCGGACTCGGCCTACTGTCGTTCAACTTTGACCTTTTGCCCGCCGGAGTATTTTCTGACGACGTGATTCCAAAGCCCAAGACTTTAAACCTCCGCTTCCGGTTTCCGTAAACTCCCGTCAGAGGGCGTGATTGATGGCGGTGAAAGCTTGCGCCGATTCACAATGAGACTGCAAGAGAGAAAAAAAATGTACCAGACTGCGATAACAGTTGCGGGAGAAGGAATTGGAAAGGTTAAGAAAAATTCTGAAGCAAACAACGTCCGTGTGCAAGAGGAATAGATCCTCATGAGCACCCGCAATTTCGCGGGCTCATGGGGATCTATTCCTTTTGCTTAATTCACAGATTCCCTTAGACTGCAGACTTTGATTGGCTTAGACTGCAGACTATTGGCTTAGACTGCAGACTTTGATTGGCTTAGACTGCAGTCTTTGATTGGCTTAGACTGCAGACTTTGATTGGCTTAGACTGCAGACTTTGATTGGCTTAGACTGCAGACTTTGATTGGCTTAGACTGCAGACTTTGATTGGCTTAGACTACAGACTTTCATTGGCTTAGACTACAGACTTTCATTGGCTTTGACTACAGACTATCATTGGCTTAGACTACAGACTTTGATTGGCTTAGACTGCAGACTTTGATTGGCTTAGACTGCAGACTTTCATTGGCTTAGACTGCGGACTTTGCTTTCCTCTGTTTTTCATGTGAAAGACGAGACTTTGCAAATAATTATGGTGGCGAAATACGGAAACGAAAAGGCCGCTCCTTGGGTGAGAGAGAAAAAAGCAGTCCGTTGGCAGTTTGGACAACAAACATGCGCGTCAATGGGCTGTTGTTTTGTGCTTTTTTTCGTAGTGGGCTCACAAGGCGGGAAATGCGTATTGTTGGAGCCAGATTTTCGAATTAACATTTGTAATGCGTAACAGCATGGGAATGGTTTGTCTCAGTTCAAATTAAGGGCCATTCGAACCATCCCGTATGGGTGCATTTTGTGTGGTTTGGGTCCCCCCGAGACATTGACATCAAGCGCCAAAACGGTTCACTGTCTACAACTCAGTCGTCTCAACTGTTGAACACTGCACACAAACGTCGCCAAAGATAGATCGACCGTGTTGATTCCAAGGCCTGCCTCATTAAAGTTTGATTAAGACTCGAGTGGAAACGACCGGTGTATGCTTGTGACGGGAGATGTAAGAAACGGTTCAATTATCATTGGTTGGCCAATAGTTAACTCCTTCACTGCCGAGAAAAACTGAGCACGACCCAATTGCAAGAGACATAGATCCTCATGAGCCCCCGCTGTCGCGGGGGCTTATGAGGATCTATGTCTCTTGCCAACACCACTGTGTATCCGTTTTTCCGAGATAACTGGGTTCTTCGACGTTGAGGGAACAAAGAGTTTAGAGTGAACAAGGATTTAGAGACACTTGTGCGACCTCTGGCGGTGAAGACATTACATTAACCCTTTTCATCCTGATGCGCTGTTCCTTGATATGAATTTGATTATGACAGTTCAAGGGTGGTGCGAGAATAGCTTGGCGCCTGAGCGCCAAGCTATTCTGACACCATCCTTGAGCTAAAATGGTTGACCTGTCTCGTAATCTGTAATATAGCCTTCATGGGACAATAAACACATTTGTAAAAAAAAAAAAAAAAAAAAAAAAAATCAGCCTGAAGGTCTTATGGGTTATGTAGGTCATTGTCGCTGGTCTCGGGGTCACGTTAATCGGGCACTACCCAGTAGCTGCAATAGTCGTTGACGTCTGAAAGCGAAAGCCGTGCGCGAAAGAGACAGCGTTTGTGAACGGATCATGTGCGGAATCACTGAGGGATCTTGTGAAGGCAGGCGTACCGTGCGGCTGATGTCGACCGGAGGACTTTTTATTCACGGAGGTGGATTGCAAATGGAGGAAATCACGACCTTTAGTTGGACATGCGGGGAAATAGAGCACGTGCTGGTCTTCGTTGTCAGTCACGTGACTGGGAATTTTCTCCCCTTATGGCCTCATTTTGAGACCTCTGGTGAGATCAAGTACTGGGTTTCTTGGTGTAGGAAATCAAAGCAGATTTTTATCGCTTCCGGGTGTGTGTGTGTGTGTGCGTGCGCGTGCGAGCGTGCGTGTAAGCGCATGTTCGTTCGACGGTCCGTGCGCGTGCGAAGCATTCTCAGTTTTCGTACGAAGACGCATTGCAAATGAGCTTTGCTTGTACAAAACATCATTGCTGCCTTTTCTTATCTCTAAAGTGTCATGGTTTCACTTTTCGTCCCGAAATACTCCCCCAGCACTAACCAGCCAATCTGTATGCTTTCCTTCTTTCCGTGCGTGACTGCTGACTATTTCCGGCGAAACAGTTTCGGTCTCTTCCGGTCTTGTTTGTCGAGTTTCGGTCGTGAGCAGGCTGACGGAGTTGGAGGAAAGAGACATTTAGTTACTCTGAGCTTAGGTGTTCTATTAACAAGAAGCATAGATCCTCATGAGTCCCCGCGAAAGAAATATGCTTTCTGTTGACCATGTTTATACATGGGCCGTTTTTCGGAGGAAGGACACGCGGTTACGGTCAAACTGACTGGCCACCTTTCAATCTCTTCCTGATTTTGGTACCACAATAGTTAGACAGGCAAATCTCGTCGTGCCACGACCATTTTGTGCAAGGATGTCATTAATTTGTCCAAAGCGCTCGTTGCTCTTGTGAACTTTCTGGCGTCCATATCGTTTATTATGTTACGTCCTGTTACGTGGTGGAATTGTAGTCAAAGTATGATAAACACACCAGACACACACGCACGTAGAGTTCTTTTAAATAGACCTCATTCAGCTGCAATCCGTCAACCGTGGCTTAAGGATGTAGACAAAACTGGAGTAACAGTTCCAACAATATTTAATTCAGCGATGCGATATCCACACAATAATGCACTATCAAATGCACAAACTACTGAATACAAAGTCTCTTTTGCTATGTCCACACTACGACTCAAAGTTTCTCATACACCGCGTCTCTCGCAATAAACTGCGTGTCTCTACAACTGACAAAGTAAGACAATGTACTAACGGGCTTTCCCAGCGCCCTCCTTATATACACTATCAAAATCTAGAATCTCAGTTCTACGGAAATCATGAACTCGAACAACCAGAACGAAACGCGCAGCCGAAACTCATTAACATGAATTTTCCAGAAACAATATATCAGGCTACAAAAACACGGCTGCTCACTTCAGCTCTAAATTCTAGCATATAATAAAGACACATAAAAGTATGGTATCCCTATCTATGATAGCTCTAAAAGGTACGAGAACATTTCCAAAACAAAATAAAATCTGCTCGATACACGCGCACAGGAAAACAAAAAGTAGCGAAAATGTTGCGATGTCACCTAACCGACGTGACACTTACGAGGGCCACTAGACAGTGCGACCCTTCTACAACGCACCGGACTAAACACAACAAAACGAAATCGGCTCTACTCACGAACAAAAGAAAATCTTACTAAAAAGGCACGAAATCATAACCGTGATAGCTCAAATAAACAAAATATCGTTACCTACGAATAACACATGTACGCTCTCACAGGATAACACAACCACAATCGTAACACGTCCTAGCACACCGCAACAAGATATAAGTCGACCATGATAGTGCAAGGGTGATACCAAAATAGCTTGGTCCCTTGAACTATCACGGTCGTCCTGTCCGAGTTCTGACCTCTAATGTGCTCGGCCGACAGCTCATTAGTTTTACAGGTCGATCCGTTTCGGGCTCAGCTGGTGTGTTAAACATATTATTTATCTCGTTCTACCCCAAGACCGAAATCCCCAAATGTTGCCGTTGTCCTCTGAGGACTGCATTGGAGTGCTGGACACTGATCGACCAGGATAGTTCAAGGGTGATGCCAGAATAGCTTGGCGCCTATGGCATCACCCTTTTACTATCATGGTCGATCCATATCTTGCTGTGGTGTGTCTGGGGTCGAATGAGTTAATTCAAAGCAGTACACGAGTGGCTGTATCAGGTTAATGTGGTTAGCTACCGACGGAGGCCGGCCCCTCTTGCTGTATCAGGTTAATGTGGTTAGCTACCGTCGGAGGCCGGCCCCTCTTGCTGTAGATTTAATTTTGTTTTAGGTTCGACTATACTCTGTAGTCGGTTCCCTATAATGTGATCTTTAGTGTCCATTGAGATTATCCTATCCTGATGGGCGATTTGATGGAATTGACTTAGTTTCCTGACTGTGATGGAATTGACTTAGTTTCCTGACTGTGATGGAATTGACTTAGTTTCCTGACTGTGATGGAATCGGCGTGTAAATCGCGTGAAAGTGGAGGGTGAATAGCCGAGGATTACTCATTCAACTCGCTATTTCCCGCTATCGTCCTGTTTTTAAACAGGCTTTTAAAAGCTTATGCAGGTATGGGCCTGGTCGTGCGCTCGCTCGCGTGTGATTGGTGTGCATCAGTTGGCGGTGAATGTGCATGCCGGCGCGTACGTGCGTGCGAGTCTGTGTGTTGTCAGTGTGTGTCAATCTGTGTTTGTGTGTGTGTGTGTGTGTGTGTGTGTGTGTGTGTGTGTGTGTGTGTGTGTGTGTGTGTGTGTGTGTTTGTGTGTGTGTGCATTGTGTTGTGTGTAATAATACCTATATTATACAGGCGCTTTTTCTCAATTTTTTGGGTAAATCGACTCAAAGCGCCGCGAACTGAAACCCAACACGCACACTCACGTAACAGACACGGATTTACGCCATTTAAGACAAACACAGTAAAAGACAGACGAAGGGCCAGTTCAGCTACTGAAGTTACAGAGATTTTTGATCGCTCAGTGTATTTGAAATTTGTAAAGTGGCCTGAGACCGGTACCAAAGTGTGGGAGGTGGGGGGGGGGGGGGGGGGTGGAAGAACCGGAGTACCCGGTGAAAGTAACCCCGACGGTCCGCCCGAATTAACGGTGTCACTTACCAGAGGAGAAAAGTCCGACGCCGGAACCCGTTTTCGAACCTCGCACCTTTGGCATTGGTGGCAGGCGCCTTAACCACTGCGCCACGGACCGCCCCAACATCAGCTTAACCCCTTGACTGCTACAGACGGTACCGTTCGGCGGGAAAGACGCGTAACTACGTCACTACCTAACTCTGTCATTTTCTAACTACGTCACTACCTAAGTACGTCACTTCGCGTCTTTTCCGCCGAACGGTATCGTCAGTAAAGGCCCCGCCACACGGGCCGGTTGTGCCCCGATTTTGAAGCCGATTCCGATCCGTTTGCGATCGGATGACGTCAATTATCCGATCCGGTCCCAATCCATGCGGCTGGGAATCGGCTGACTAGAACCTGCTCTATATTTCCGATCCGAATCCGTCCCGATCGTAAGCTTCAACCAATCAGAGCGCGTCTCGCAACGGCATGTCGTTTCAACACGGTTTGCAAATGGCCGAACACGCCTGTTGTGATCAGTACTACCGCCGTTGCCGCTGATGTTTCGCACGCCTCTTCCCGAATATGATCCAAAACTGCTGATAATGCAAGCACATCATCATCACTGTCAAAACTAGCACTCATGTTGCAGAACAGGTACGACTTTGATCTTCGGTTCAAACCGGTCGGCTAAAACTTGACAAGTCGAGAAATGTCAGTGTGGCACTGCACACGTTTTTTAATCCAGCCCGATCACCTACCGATTCGAAAACTGATCGGGACTGAATCGGCCTCAAAACCGGGTTCGTGTAGAGGGGCCTTAACAGTCAAGGAGTGAGCCGGCAGGACTACCGAGTCATTATGAGAAGTTAGTTCCACCTCATTATGAGAAGTTAGTTCCACGCAGGTGAAGCAAAACTGCGCCCCTTGAGCTATCGTCGTTCACTCGACTCCCGGCGCGGGCAGCCGTGAGCGTTCGACGTGAAAGAGTGAAGTCTCTTGGTACCAAAACCTTCCATTTTCAATGGCGCCCTGTTTCGGACCGGCGACAAGTCAATATCAGAGCTTAGGTGCACAATGGCGGTTACTTTCATTTTCCTTGCCACGTATCATAATAACCGGGCACTCCCGCAGCCAATTCTCACAGTAGTCTGCAAGAGGCATATATCCTCATGAGTCCCTGCATCCTCAGGGACTCATGAAAATATATACCTCTTGCTTCTAAGTGTATGCCTCTATATGAAGACATTAGGTCCATTTTCGTCTGTCTTCGCTGTAAGACGAGAGAACTCACCGAGGCTTTATGTCTGCGATACGTACAGAAAGGGAGCTTACTGAGTGTGAATTCCCACTCCCAGAGTAATCGCCCTTCCCCCACTGCGCGCCATTACAGAGGGCGTCGATTAAGCGGCTGCGCAGAAAAGCGGGAAAATCAGACGTAATTGGTTGCGGCTGATACCTATTATCGCTTATTGCCACGCCGTTCTCTATCCTCGAGCGGGTAGCGTTTGAATCCAGGCGATGGGGTGATAGATGAAAATAATATTCCACCCATTTTATTGTGCGCGCGCTGGGCCGGAAGTAGAGAGTTATGGCGCGTACCGGAAATCAAGTGGAGACGCCAGCTAGTCACGTGACTGCACGCCTCCAGGTGGCCGACGGGAATTGTTCCGACGAAGACTAGGCCATAACGCTTCTGCCGCTCAGCGCACATTTTTCACGTCACTACTTTTCCTCGTGCTTGGTAATCTCCGTGCTTTGTTACCGGGCGTGCAGTTAAAGTGCCATTCACCCCTGACACACTGCAACAATAAAAGTACTGATCGGCAATGATACTTCAAAGGGTGTTGCCATAACTTAGTGTGGTGCCTCAGTCGACATTGAAAGTTCAAAGGGTGGTGCCAGAATAGCTTGGCGCCTGGGGCGCCAAGCTATTCTGGCACCACCCTTGAACTATCACGGTCGATCGATCTGTCATACTGCAAGAACACTCTCTCCCAAAACTTGGGAGCTTTGACCTGAAAGATCAGTGCGTTAAAAATAGACAGTGACGCGGGGAGTTAAAAGATATTTAAGAAATGTGCGTGAGCTGTGAATAATTCGTTTCTTCAGTTGCCGAGGCATAATAACCAGCTCTGACTAATTACTATTGCCACTGTAGGCGGAGAGCCAGGGATTTCCCTCATTAAACCTACCAATCGCGAAGCCCGACGGGCGGCCATTACAGTTGATACCGCTCAGTTTTGTTAGTTTCAGACTTTATTGCAGATTTATGACGGTAATATTTGTCACTAATAGAAAGAGAAATTGACCTACTTTTGCGAAAATACGTATCACTGGCAAACTTGCACGCATATGCCACAGCACGTGCGCAGGTACTTTGTGTTGCTGGCATTCCTCGCAACACTCGCCTGTACAATCACACTCTGGTGTTTCGTGAGGATTTCGTCATCGTGAGGATTACGACGCACTGCTGCATCGTGTTCATTTCCTTCGGCTAGACATATTCAATTCAATTCAATAAACTTTATTTATCCCGATAGGGGCATTTGAAGTGGTCCGACAAGCTCAGTGACTAAGATATACACAAAAATGACATTAAAATATGCACACAATAATGATACAAAGAATCAATTCAATTAAAATCTAATGTATTTAATAACAGCACAACATACGTGCGCATATTATCTCATATCACCACACAATGCACAGCGGTAAAAACGGATTTAAAAAGTAATTAAAGACAATTATTTTAAATGACATTACAGAAAGGAATAATAATAAAATAAAATAAACATATAATATAAAATAATAAAAATAGAAAGAATTTGATAACTAGAAATTTAAGGGGGGGGGGGGGGTGACCCAGAAAAGCACACGATTTGCTGCTAAATAATACACGAGCGCGCGCACGCACGCACACACTCACACGCTCTTACTTGGGCGTCATTTGAGACGAATTGCAGTAGGGACAACAAAAAAATTCGTCTGTTCGTCCTACACGCTGGAGCCGAACCGACGTCCCGAGGGGAGACGGTCAAACTCGGCGGTCAAAACAAAGTCCTTGCTATTCATAATACACTAGGCCTTTTTAACTATTTGTCTTTCTACAAAACACTGCAAGCGTCTTTGATTTTCACCAATGATTGTTGATGCGACCCTTACGATATTGCCCAGCGCATTTTTGTTTTTGATACTCATGTTGGAATACCAACAGATAAAAAAAGACAACACACTTTCAATGAAAGATTTATAGAACAGGATCAAAATTCTCTTGTCCACTGAAAACGAATTAAGTTTATGTAAACTACTGACCTTTCTTCACAATGACCTCGGTATTTTCATTCCATGAGAGTTTGTTGTCAAAGACAGTACCCAGGTACTTAGTGCTACTAAGAATTTCAACGGCCTGTCCAGGTAAATCAGTAGCCTCAGAGAGTGCTGTCTGCTTTCTGAGATCAATGATGAGCTCTTTTGTTTTGGTAACATTCAGATCAAGAAATGACTCATCACAGCATGTTACAAACTCACCCAAAGCAGGCCCGTGATCTAGCTATTCAAAGCAGGCCCGTGATCTAGCTATTCAAAGCAGGCCCGTGATCTAGCTATTCAAAGCAGGCCCGCGATCTAGCTATTCAAAGCAGGCCCGTGATCTAGCTATTCAAAGCAGGCCCGTGATCTAGCTATTCAAAGCAGGCCCGTGATGTTGTTCGGAACCCTGTAAAAGAGTAAGTAATGATACATCGTCAGAAAATTTCACAAAAAAAAACGATTTTCATAGCGGCTAATAAAACAGTTAGTGTACATAATGTAGAGAAGAGGAGACAAACCACAACCTTGAGGGGAACCAGTGCTGGTAAGACGCCAGTCAGAAAAAAAGATTGTTGACAAGAACTCTCTGAGGTCTGTTTGTTAAAAATTCCAAAACCCATGATATCAGCCTATAGTTGAGAGAGAAATCATGGGTCAGTGTCTCAGGCAAGATGTGAGGAAACCAACTATAAAAATTAGCAAATAAAATCCTAGCATGTGCCTGTGGCTTTTCTAGATGTGTATACAGTGTGTTTAATATGAACAGCTTGGCGTCCTCCACTCCTGTTCCAGTCCAGTATGCAAATTAGAGAGGGTCGAGAAGGGGTTCAGCAACAGAAAGAATGAGCGATCTGATGATCTTTTCCAGGGCTTTCATGGCTACAGGTAAAAAATCATTGGGTTTGTTTGGGGGGGGGGGGGGGGGGGGGGTCTTTTTGGCGAGAGGTATGATGGTAGAGGATTTACAGATTTGGGAGATGAAACAGGTGTCGATAGAGAGCTGGAAAAGGTGCTGAAGAACGCCACCCAGTTGATCTGCACAATAACGCAATGTCCTTCCGCAGATACCATCTGGGCCTGGGCTTTTGTTTACATTGATACTCTTTAAACGTTTAGTCACACACTCTGTATCAATAACAACTGGATCACCAGGCGACATGGTACTTCTCAGATCAGCAATGTTGGTACTAAAATCATGTGTCTCAAACCGTGTGAAAAAGATATTCACCTCATCACCGATCGCCTGATCAGCCAAGTTCCCAAGTTTGACCTTTGACCCACATGGATCAGAAACTACAGTTACAGCTGCCATGTTTTAATACCCAGCCATGCTGATCTCAAATTTCCAGCAGTAAACTTTCTCTCAATTTTGTCTGATTGCATGTTTCACTTCTTTGTTGACATATTAACCATGGCAGTTCTCTGTCGAAATAACCCATTTGCTGTCGGTAGCGCTTTTTCTCGAGATGATTTCCTGCGGGAAAAAGCGTTACCGACAGCCAAAGTGTTACACCAAAAAGCGTTACCAACAGCCAAAGTGTTACACCAAAAAGCGCTACCGACAGCCAAAGTGTTACACCAAAAAGCGCTACCGACAGCCAAAGTGTTACACCAAAAAGCGCTACCGACAGCCAAAGTGTTACACCAAAAAGCGCTACCGACAGCTAAAGTGTTACACCAAAAAGCGCTACCGACAGCCAAAGTGTTACACCAAAAAGCGCTACCGACAGCCAAAGTGTTACACCAAAAAGCGCTACCGACAGCCAAAGTGTTACACCAAAAAGCGCTACCGACAGCCAAAGTGTTACACCAAAAAGCGCTACCGACAGCAAAAGTGTTCAGCCAAAGTATTACGCAAAACAGCACTACCGACAGCCAGAGTGTTTCGACAAAACGCGCTACCGACAGCCAGAGTGTTACGACAAAACGCGCTACCGACAGCCAGAGTGTTACGACAAAACGCGCTACCGACAGCCAGAGTGTTACGACAAAACGCGCGACCGACAGCCAGAGTGTTACGACAAAACGCGCTACCGACAGCCAGAGTGTTACGACAAAACGCGCGACCGACAGCCAGAGTGTTACGACAAAACGCGCTACCGACAGCCAGAGTGTTACGACAAAACGCGCGACCGACAGCCAGAGTGTTACGACAAAACGCGCGACCGACAGCCAGAGTGTTACGACAAAACGCGCTACCGACAGGCCAAAGGGTTAATGATATAAACTTAGGTTGTAGACTGACCAGTTAAAACGTGTGTGCACTAATACAAAACGTGCACGAAATCGTGCAAGAGTAATTTCTTAGCGGTATCATTTCACAGTCCACAAGACCATTATCGTGTTACATTCCTGTAATTCTTCTCAAGTTTCCCCCAAATCGTCCCAGTTCCTGTGCCCTAGTCCCAGTCTGTAAACCCTCCCTGGCCAGACTTTTTTTCACCGTTGAATCAGTTGTTGTGTCAAGTTGAGTTCAAAGTTAGGTCACGTCACCCGGATCTATAAAAGTATCTGTTTTCAGCCGAGCCAGGAAGATCCCCTTTGTTGTCTCTGATTGTGGACTAGAGGTGTACTGACTGGTAACACACATACACGGGACACCCCGCCACATCAACCCCCTTATTCTTTCTTAAAGCACCATTACACCTAAAGTTAAAGAAACATTTCGGCACATTTGTCTTTATAATGCCTTGCCGACACACAAAATGAACTTTAACAGCAGTTGGGACACGCAGCAAAAGCACACGCGTAATCGCACTTATTTATTCTGCGCAGCCGTTAGCGTGTCAATCTACTTTTTGCTGTTTCTCGTACTGAAAGCGTTGTATTAATAGAACAGAGTGGAGTCATTTTCAGGTTACTTGATATAAAAACGAGGTGCGCTGAACTGGATTGTCCTGTGTCTAAGTGAACCATAAATATACATGTGTGTAGCGTTTCGTAATCATCTGTTACATAAGTGTATCGTTGAACAGTTACGGCGGTGGGCTTTCACGGTGCACCGTATATCGTGTTTAGTTGATAATAGAATCTCTATTCCATGTTCCTATACACGGCACACGGCCGTCTTAAACTCAATCAAGGCGCCCCGCCTCAATAGTTGCGGAAGTGTATACCGTTGCCGCTGGCAACGGTATACACTTCCGCAGCTATTGATGCGGGCGCCTTGACTAAGTTTAATCGGTGAACTATTCTTGTCACACCCTAAAGCTATACAAACAAGATGAGGGTTTCATCCCAAAGTTTACCGTATTGTTTGGAGCTCACATGCGTCCATATTTTCAAGCTTATCCTTCTGATCCATTTCCCTCCTCTCTAAGTCGACTTCTGATCAACACACACGCCAGCACACACAAATAAAGACGGACACACGGCGCTTACCGCCATTAGTACGCTATGTGGGCTGGAGTAGCGACAGGAATTCTGACGAAGAATAGCACGAGCCGCAAAATGACGTCACTATAAGCTTGATGTCATGATATCGCTAGTCCCACGACGCCATGTACCCTGTGACGAATTTGATATTTCACGTCACTCATCCGAACGGCTTCCAGGGCTGACTGTTTTGTTCCACACAGCCTCTTACAGGGCTGACTGTTTTGTTCCACACAGCCTCTTCCAGGGCTGACTGTTTGATGGGAGTATAACGTGGCTCCAAAACTTGCAAAAATGAATAAATCATTATTTAAAATGTTGAAGAGGAACAAAGCTAGCTAACAAACTCATCTGTTGCCTTTCTTCAAAACAGCTATATGCAAAATTTCAAGTGCATATAATGAAAATAAAGGACTCTAATATGACTTTCTATAAACAGTCATTTAACTCTAAACGGTCATTTAACTTGTATGAGACACATCATTTTAATATGCTCGAAAACGCCCCCTAGACACCCCATGAATGAAGCATTTCCTTTATTTTGAAGCGTTTAAGTACGCAAAGATCGGAGATTATCGTGGTAACATACATACGCCCACGCACACACACACACACACACACACACACACACACACACACACACACACACACACACACACACACACACAAACACACACACACACACAAATAAACACACACACACACACACACACACACACACACACACACAAACGCGCGCGCGCACGCAAGCACGCACGCACACACTTACGAAAACGACGTTCAACTGCAAGGTTGGAATAGCTAGACGTGACGTCATTTTTATCTTGTTACTTCTTTGCCAGGCCGCCTGTTACGTCATTTGCATGCTACGGAACGTGCTCCGACCAGCCCCATCTCAAAGTCTACCGTATTTTCAAAACGACAAACAAAAAGGGAAAGGATTGTAAATACATATGCACTACTTGAAACTGTCAGGCTTTTCTGCAAATTGGCTGTCACAGATACCGCCGACGGGCTTGGTAAAAGTGGGGTAATCTGAAAATTGGCGGACATGTCAGAAAATATCCAGTCTCAACAGAAAATAATACAACGTCCCATATATCGACACCCTGTGCAGCCCAGACAAAGACCTTAAGGCCCCGCCACACATGCCCGATTTTGAGGCCGATTCTCGAGCAGTTTCGAATCGGAGTGTGATCGGACCGGACTGCAAACACGTGTGCACTGCCACACATTCCCCGACTTTTTTTTAGCCGACCGGTTTGAATCGAAGATCAAGGTCGTACCTGTTCAGCGAATGGCTGCTAGTTTTGACAGTGATGATGATGTGCTTGCATTATCAGCAGTTTTGCATCATATTCGGGAAGAGGCGGGCGAAGGTGGTACTAATCTTCTGCCATTTTCAAACTGAAACGACATGCTTTGCGAGACGCGCTCTGATTGGTTGAAGCTTACGATCGGGACCGATTCGGATCGGAAAAATAGAGCAGGTTCTAGACACCCGATTCCCAGCCGATTGGGATCGGATCGGATATATGACGTCATCCGATCGCAATGGGATCGGAATCGGCTTCAAAATCGGGGCACAACCGGCACGTGTGGCGGGGCCTTTAGACTTTGTTGTGTTGGGTCCGGACTTGCAGAGGTATAGATCCTCCTGACGTCATAGGCTGATGAGGGTGCGCGTCTCTAGCTGTAACAGTAACGCCGTTATTCCTCAGTTGCGCTTCCGGAAATAAAAAAAAGACATCCAGACAACCCTCGACCGCACAAAACGAGTTGCAGTAAACAACAAAGCAATAAAACTTATAATCTTTCGGCGGTGCGATAGTGGTACAATAATTATTGTACCACTGTCGCACGACAGAGAGATACCAAATGCCTTGATTCATACGCACCTAACTTTTGCTTTAAAATATGTTTATTTTAAACGGGAATCGGTTGATAAATACACGATAAAGGAACTACATATATTTAACTCTTCCTTCATCACGAAGGGATGTAGTTTACAGTATGTCAACTTAACCCCTTGGCTGCTAACGTACGTCTGAAATCTGTGAAAATTCAACCCGAAACGGCTACACCCGACCCATGAAGATTAGTTCTTTGGGTTTGACGCCGAGCAGGCGACTAAGGCCATCTCAGAGCGGGCCGTCCTTTGAAGAGGTGTCAGCAAGAGGCATAGATCCTCATGAGCCCCCGCAACTGCGGGGGCTCATGAGGATCTGTACCTCTTGCAGTTGGGTGGTGTCCATTTGTCTCTCAACAGTGAACAGGGGTTACAAGAGCAGCACCAAGTCATTTCTGATGACAACCGCCGTTATAATACTCAGAAAGTGGACCGCTGGCTGGCTGGCTTCTCGTTGCCCGCATCTTACTGTGGTCACGTCTTGTCCAGCGCATGGGTCATGGTCCAGTGTCGTGGTGCACGTGCTCAGAATGGCCAGGCTTACCATGGCCGCCCACTCATCTCCACCCCGGTTATAACCCACACGTAACGTTCTGTTAGCGCGCTGAGCCACGAGGTCGAGATGCCCACGACCTGAAGACGATCAATCACACTGACCATGGTAGTTGCGGGATGGTGGTTGTATTACAGACCCCAAGGCAAACCGACCATGATAGTTCAAGGGTGGTGCCAGAATAGCTTGGCGCCTGTAGGCGCCAAGCTATTCTGGCACCACCCTTGAACTATCATGGTCGATAAATAATCTCGCTGCACTGTGACAGCAGTGATTGAATGTAGACTGAGGTCACAGGGACAGGCGTGCGTCTACCTGCTATATGGCCAGAACAATAACGACATGATCGTGCTGAGGAACAAGTCAGCTTGTCGTACATAGGTGTTCCTGGGACACAAAAGGCAATGGACTATAACTCATTCTGCCCGCGACACACCACAGCAAGATAAGGCTCGACCATGATAGTTCAAGGGGGGTGGTAGCTATTCTGCCACCACCCTTTCAAATTCAATTCAAATTCAAATACTTTATTGTGTCAGTCTAGCCGACAAATTTTCTTTCATTGGGATCACACGCGCGTACGGTTTTAGTCACATTATGACAATTATGACAATAGTGGGAAAAAAAAACATGACCACAGAGTTAGTGGTATAGGAGTGAGTCTGCCACTTGCAAGTTGCCACTGCGACATCTGAGGTGCAAGTTCCTGGACGGCGTCAACAAGGAGAGAGAGATACGTTAGTTAACACACTCCTCGCTTAGGAGACGGATGGCCGAGGGTACAAAGCTGCCCTTGTAGCGTTTGATTTTAACAAGAGGAGCCTTGAACCTACGACCAGACGGGAGCTTTTGGAGGTGCTTAGAAAGGCAGTGGGACGTCGTTTCAAGCTACATTCGTTTCTGTGAGGATTCTGTCATTCCAACTAGGACGGAGAAAGTTTTTCCAAACAACAAGCCCTGGGTATCGAAAGAACTGAAAGGGACATTGAAACAACAGGCAAGAGCTTTTGCTAGCAGTGACTTTATTGAGGGCAGACGGTTGCAGTCTCAGCTCCGTTTGGAAATCCGAGACAATAAACGTCAGTTCAAAGAAAGGGTGGAGAGTCAGTTTGTGACAGGTGATCCACGCAAAGCGTGGCAAGGTCTGAAGGCTATGGCCGGGACTCAGCAGAAACAAAGTATCATGGTCGATCTGTTTCCCTAATCATAATGCAGTACTCAGAGGACAACTCCAAAATGTGGGTATTTCGTAACTCGGGCAGAATGAGTTTAACCGATTTCAGTCTTCATTTCTCGTCCTGCATCACCCACACCATTCTTGCAAAGTGCATCGTAGGGTGTTGCCCGACCCTGTCGCCACAAAAAGAGGTCGACACCATAATAGGTACCCCGGTAATCCAACTGACGAATGTTTGTCGCGATCGCTCAGTGCCCAGACTAGGTAATAGACAGTATGGACTCCCGTCTGTGCGACCAGACTGAGCAAGACAGCCGGAACAACATGCAGCACGTTAATGGTGGCCTGTCATGGCCTCTAATCGCGCTCTACCGTCTCCCTTTTCAGACTGCATGTCCGCCCGGCGATGTTCTTTACATAGCCAAATTGCTGTGCAAGAGTGTAGCAAGAGGTAGATCTTCATGAGCCGCTGCCATCTGCCTGGGCTCTTGATGGTCTATGCCAGTTGCAGTTTTGGGTAAGGCGTTCACTGTGTACCGTCTGGACACGCGGCACACATTTCTCTTAACCCTTTTAGCGCCATGGGCGCATTTCCCGACGTTTGAAAGTGTTACTTAACGACCATGTACCACTGGCAGAAGGTGGAATGGAATGACCATGATAATTCAAGGGTAGTGCCAGATGAGCTTGACGCCTGAAGGCGTCAAGCTCATCTGGCACTACCCTTGAATTATCATGGTCTATCCATCTCCTGCTGTAGGGTGTTGGAGTTGAAAGGGTTAAAGTTCACGACAGACTTCAGCTTGGATTTTGTTTTTTAAATTAATTTTTATTTATTTTATTTTATATTCAGTGATCACTGAACACTACGTCACGCAAAGCAAACCTTGTGCAAGCAGCGGGGTTTTAAAAAAATACGGATCGGTTGAAATAAGAATCGTAGATTTTCTTGGTCTTTGAAAGAAGTATACTTCAATCAAGAGTCGCAGATCCTCATGAGCCCCCGCGTTCGCACTAACTTACGGCGTTGGCACTAACTTACTCGTTGACACTAACTTACCGCGTTGGCACTAACTTACCTCGTTGGCACTAACTTACCGTGTTGGCACTAACTTACCTCGTTGGCACTAACTTACCGCATTGGCACTAACTTACTGCTTTGGCACTAACTTACCTCGTTGGCACTAACTTACCGCGTTGGATCTAACTTACCGCGTTGGCACTAACTTACCACGTTGGCACTAACTTACCGCGTTGGCACTAACTTATCGCGTTGGCAGTAACTTACCTCGTTGGCACTAACTTACGGCGTTGGCACTAACTTACCTCGTTGGCACTAACTTACGGCGTTGGCACTAACTTACCTCGTTGGCACTAACTTACGGCGTTGGCACTAACTTACCGCGTTGGCACTAACTTACCGCGTTGGCAATAACTTACCGCGTTGGCACTAACTTACCTCATTGGCACTAACTTACCGCGTTGGCACTAACTTATGGCGTTGGCACTAACTTACCACGTTGGCACTAACTTACGGCATTGGCACTAACTTACGGCGTTGGCACTAACTTACGGCGTTGGCACTAACTGGCCGCGTTGGCACTAACTTACCGCGTTGGCACTAACTTACGGCGTTGGCACTAACTTACCTCGTTGGCACTAACTTACGGCGTTGGCACTTACTTACCTCATTGGCACTAACTTACGGCGTTGGCACTAACTTACTGCGTTGGCACTAACTTACCACGTTGGCACTAACGTACGGCGTTGGCACTAACTTACCGTGTTGGCACTAACTTACGGCGTTGGCACTAACTTACCGCGTTGGCACTAACTTACGGCGTTGGCACTAACTTACCTCGTTGGCACTAACTTACGGCGTTGGCACTAACTTACCTCATTGGCACTAACTTACCGCGTTGGCACTAACTTACGTCGTTGGCGCTAACTTACCGGATCGGCACTAACTTACGGCGTTGGCACTAACTTACCATGTTGGCACTAACTTACAGGTTCGGCACTAACTTACGGCGTTGGCACTAACTTACGGCGTTGGCACTAACTTACCACGTTGGCACTAACTTACCGGATCGGCACTAACTTACGGCGTTGGCACTAACTTACCGCGTTGGCACTAACTTACCGCGTTGGCACTAACTTACCGGATCGGCACTAACTTACGGCGTTGGCACAGACTTACCGCGTTCTCATTAACTTAACGCATTCGCACTGACTAACTTACTGCGTTCGCGGGGGCTCATGAGGATCTGTGACTCTTGCAAATTAATGGATAGTGTTTACTAAAAGACTGGCCTACCATTTTTCATCTCGTGTTGCCGGCCAGTCCGCCATGACAGGCAGATTGAGGTGACGTGTGATACTTTGATTACGGGCCCTGCTTCCAACAGAAAGCCAGTTGTGGGACTTGAATGGTTGGGGCGTGACACGCCTCACTTCCTCCAGAGGCATGAAGTAGTTATGATATTACGCGTTCTGCAAATACGAAGAAATACAAAATACAAAACAGCTGGTGCGTCACTTGACTGTGATCTTGACGAATCCCTGTCAGGCGTATGGGGATGGATGTACGTCTGTGCTGACAATAATGTGTAGTTTAGAGAATTATTGTAGCCGCGGGGTGGGGTGTAGATGTCAGTTCCATTTTACATTAATCTGAATCAAAACTACATCAAGCTGATATACACTTTCTACAGCTCGTCCGATTGATAATAATAATAATAATAATAATAATAATAATAATAATAATAATAATAATAATAATAATAATAATAATAACAATAATAATAATAATAATAATAATAAGAAGAAGAAGAAGAACAATACTACTACTACTACTAATAATAATACAAATGTATATTTTCTAAGCTCCACGGCGCCGCACAAGTGACATACTAACATACATACACCTTGCATCCTACAACATATATAAAATCCTGGAATCCACTTCTTCCAAAACCCTCTACGCTACCATGAACACACTCCTAGGCATTTCTAAAGACTCTCCTCTCCCCAACACACACAGCAAAGAAGAACTCCCGTCCGCTTTTTCAACCTATTTTCCCGAAAAAATCCAAACCCTGCGCAACACACTCGACACTCTGCCTTCTCCACCTTGCCCTCCCGACACCCCCCTCTCGTCCTTCCGGCCCGTCTCTCAGGATGAAGTCCTCAAGACCATAAAGTCCATGCCTCTCAAAACCTGCGAACTAGACCCTCTCCCAGCTTCTCTCTACCGAGACGGCCTTCCATAACTTCTGCCATTCATTACCGACATCATCAATACATCTCTAGAGAACGGCTCCGTCCCTGAAATCTTCAAGTCCGCCATCGTCCGTCTTCTCCTCAAAAAACACAACCTCGACCCAAACGAATTCAAAAACTATCGCGCAGTCTCCAATCTCTCTTTCCTGTCCAAGCTTCTTGAGAAGATCGTTCTAACCAGCTTAACCTCCACCTCGCCGACAACAACCTCCTCAGTCCCTTCCAGTCTGCCTATCGCAAACATCACAGCACTGAAACAGCCCTTCTACATATCTTAAACGACCTGCTTCTCTCCACCGACTCGGGCAACATCTCCCTTCTTACGCTACTCGATCTCTCTGCCGCCTTCGACACTATAGACCACTCTATCCTCCTCCACCGCCTTCACCACTCCTTTGGCATCACTGACTCTGCTCACTCCTGGTTTCTTTCCTAACTCTCCGACAGACAGCAGTCCGTCACCATCGACGGCGTCTCCTCCAACCCAGTCACGCTCTCCTGCGGAGTTCCACAGGGGTCCGTCCTGGACCCGGTCCTTTTCACACTCTACACCTCTCCCCTGTCCAACATCATCCAGTCTCACCACATACACCACCACCTCTACGCTGATGACTCACAACTACTAGACAAAGACAAACTCGACAACACTCAGTCACTACTGACTCGCACGGCTGACTGCTACGAAGACGTGAAAAACTGGATGACAGCAAACAAGCTTAAACTGAATGACGACAAAACGGAAGCCATGCTGGTAGGCACTCGGCAGAAACTTTCACAGCTCCCTCCCTCCCTCCACCTTCAACTCGACAGCACCCCCATCACCCTCTCTGACTCGGCCAAAAACCTCGGCGTTATCCTCGATTCCTCTCTTTCCATGACCAGCTTCGTCTCCGCCACGGCCCAGGCATGCTACTTCCACCTCCGCCGCATCAGTCAGATCAGAAAATACCTCACTACCGAAGCTGCCACCAAACTTACTTGCTGTCTCTCTCATCCTATCTCGCATCGACTACTGCAACTCTCTCCTTTCCGGCCTCCCTCACTCCATCACTTTCACTCTCAAGCGCGTCCAGAACAATGCTGCCCGCCTCGTCCTCAGAAAGAAAAAATCCGACCACATCACTCTCCTGCTCAAACTCCTTCACTGGCTTCCCATCCCCCAACGCATCCAATACAAGATTATGTCTATCTGCTACAAATCCCTGAACAACTGCGCTCCCGCCTAGCTCTCAAACTTACTTCACCCCTACACTCCTCCCCTCTCCCTCCGATCCGCCTCCGACCCTCTCCGCCTCAACATCCCCCGCACCAAACTCAGCACTTTCGGCCCCCGCTCCTTCTCAGTATACGGTCCATCCACCATCTCCCACTCTCTCTCCGTCAGAAACACACTCTCTCCTCCTTCCAGTCCGCCCTAAAAACTCACCTCTTTCAACAGTTCTAGCACTATACCACCACACTCCCCACCCTAAGCAGACTGTCGTAATGTATTTCACTATTTGTGGTACGTGAGTCGTTGTCTAAAGCGTGCGCATGCGTGCGCGAGTTGTGAGTGCGCGCTTAGAGTTGTAATTATTATAAGATAATATAATACCGTAATTATTATTATTATTTTATTCCCTAACATACACACTCACGCTACAAGATATACAACAAAATTTAAACAAAATGAACACATTAAAAAAAAAAATGCTCACACACCAAAAGATATTCGTGTACCACAAAACTAATAACGGATACACTAGACTAGATTACTGCAGTGCATCGTCTCACTGACATTGATGACGTCCTTCCGGCCACACAGTACGTCACGTCGACACGACGTATTAGTTTGTGATGAAGGTTCTGCCAGCGGAGCACCCGTTTCAGCTAGGATATCCCACATGGAAATCTTACCCCCATAAACCAACAAGATTAGAACTGTGACGAGGAAAAAGAAAGTGGCCGCATTGTCAAACACTTGCAACGTCATTGCGTTTATATTACTTCAGCGGTGGAAAAGGGCGTGAACCCCAGACGGTCAGTCTCATTCTTATAATTATTTGTTATGCCCTCAAGTTGATCACTCTGCTCGGCGTTAACCGCAGATAACTAACCTTAATACCTAACTAACTAACCCCACTAACCAACTAACTACTGAAATAACTAACTAACTCAATCACTCAATCACTGGACGTCCTTCACTTATTTAGCCCAAACACACTACAGCAGGAGATGGATCGACCATGATAATTCAAGGGTAGCGCCAGATTAGCTTGGCGCCATCAGGCGCCAAGCTAATCTGGCACTACCCTTGAATTATCATGGTCGATCCGTCTCCTATAACTGGTACTAAAAAAATAGTCAGTCACACTTTTAAAATTTGTGAAATGCGGCCGAAGGGTTCAATAGGTTAACACTTTGGAGACGTGCTGCATCCGAATACGCGGCCGTTCGCCTGGAAAGGGTTAAGCAAAAAGCTCGTCAAGATTCGGCTTGTTTGCAGTCACCACTTTCTGGCTGCTATTTCATCGTCCTAAAGTACACACTCGACCAGCCTCTCAACAAAGTACTCCAAATTTCCGTCGCCATGGGCCACTCGATACGCCGTCTGTGTCTATCCAACACCCCCCTCCACCACCCCACCCCTCAGCCCGCCCCCCTCCCCCCCCCACTACCCCCAACCCCACCCACACCCCACCCACACCCCCACCGGGGCTGTTCCAATCAATGTAACCGGCATCCCATAGGGCACAGCACGTGCCATCTACCGTACACCAATGACCATCTCCCGTTTGGAACTGAAAAAAATTAGTACAAAGCAGAGGCACAGTCCTCATGAGCCCCCGCAATTGCGAGGACGCAAGAGGATCTGTGTCTCTTGCAGTTTGTGTGTGTGTGTGTGTGTGTGTGTGTGTGTGTGTGTGTGTGTGTGTGTGTGTGTGTGTGTGTGTGTGTGTGTGTGTGTGTGTGTGTGTGCGTGTGTGTGTGTGTGTGTTAGGGACAGCCACGGCTGGAATCTGAGCGTCTAGTCAGTGAGTAGCGAGCTGAGCGGGGCACCAGACTGTTGTCAAACGGAATGGTTCTGGTATCTCAGACTGTTAGTCAGCTCGTAAATGGTCCCTCGGTAATCCTGCAGCTTGCGTGTGGCATAGATCCTCATGATCCCACGCACTCGCATGGGCAGTTGAAAACTATTTCTCCGGTTTGCGAAGATTAGACCAATTTCAATCTTCACAGAAAGTGGGGGACGATGAAAGTCGATGTCCGCACATGTGAAATTCTCACATCTGCAAGAGGCATAGATTCTCATGAGCCCCTGCATTCGCAGGGGCTCATGAGAATCAATGCCTCTTGCTTGGAGAGATTGGACGCATTTATATCCTGACAGCGAGAAGACGAGTGGGGTTGCATGTCTGCAAGGATCTATAAGGTACAGTCCGGTGATCACGTTACGACGGGAGGGGCAAGCGCTATCGATTTGTGACGTCCCGGGACCAGTCTGGGGTGTGTGTGCCCACTCGTGCAGAAAACGGCATCCGTCTGCCACAGGCATAGACACTGATGCGCGCCAGCAAGCAGCTATCTGTGAGAGAGGCATAGATCCTCATTCAACCCAGCGAGGCATACATTTTTGTAAGCCCAAACAAGCACCCAGACATGGATTCTGATGTCAGGTGTCAGTCGGCACTAGACTTGTCAAAAGGTCCCACAAGCAGCGCTCATTCGTACCAGGTACAGGTTCATGTGTCCCAATATCAGTATATTTCGATGCACAAAAGCATCCATGTGTAAGAAGTTTAGACTCTCTCTCTCTCCCTGCCCTAATAGCAGAAGTTTTCGATGCATAAACTCACGAGTGCATTCAGGACGATGCGGAGAACCCCAGATTTTGTCTTGTGATCCTCACGAGTCTCTCTGCAGGGTGCAGTAGCTCAAGAAGACTTGACAAACACGTAGGCTATTGCTGGTTCCAGATTGACAAACACGTCGACGTGAAGCAACTTTAATGCCTGATTCGAAACAGCATACAGATTCAACGAGAACATATATATTTTGCTGTCCCTGTTTTTACCAGTGTTTCTCCGACCAAAGTAGATATTGGGTGATCAGTCTAGGTTTGAGTTCGGGGAGGAGGGTGATGGGGGGGGGGGGGGGGAGATTGGGTGTGGGAGGAGAGTGGGTATTTAAGGGTGGAGGTGGCTGATGATCGGGTCGGATGGATTGTGGATAGACGTGAGGCCGCGAGATCCAGACATGTCCAATGACATCCAGTTTGACATTTCGGGACTAGAAAAGTCATTTCAACAGCCAGCAGTCTCCAAACGCAAGCGGCATAGATCTTCATGAGCCCCCGCGACTGCGTGGGGCTCATGGAAGATCTATTCCGCTTGCGGTGTCTGTTGTCGGTCTTCTGACCCGTCCACATCTGTGTTCCTTAGACAGAGGAGATAGGCAGCCGTTGAAGCGAAGATGACCCAATCACTTAAGACGTAGGAACGTTCACTTCTGTCCGTCACGAAGTGGGCGCGAGATATAGACCCAGCTCCTCTCCGGCTGTCGTCAGCGCGTGGGCGGACACCGAGATCCGATAGCAGCAGGGGTGGAGGCTCTCAGCTTGTAATTAACTCATTCATGGTGACTTTTGTCCACGTCGCCTGGTTGCACGACCATTAACCCATCCCTGCCAGGGACAAAAAGTAAGACATAAATCTGCATGAGCCTACTATGCTTCTTACTAGCATCATTTTCATCCGTGGTGTTCGGTGGACGGGCGTGTCCAGCAGGCAAAGCGTCCACCGTCTGGTGTCCAGAGGATGAAATGCCGTCAGAGACAGCAGTCACAAACTAGGCATCTCCAACCACGGACAAGGCCAAAACACGCCGACCATCTAAGCACCACGGACACATGAGTAGAACTGAACCGCTAAGAGACGGAAATACCACGCACCTCCAGTTTCTGCCACAGTTTTGCCTTTTGCATTTGACTGGTGTCAGCACGTTCCCGGCAGTAAAAGTGAAAATCCCATCTCAGCCTAAGGCCACGTTGTCCTAAATTTTAGAGGTGTCGCTTAACAACTATGCGCCACTTCCAGGAGAGGGATCGACCATGACAATTCAAGGGTAGTGCCAGATTAGCTTGGCGCCTGACGGCGCCAAGCTAATCTGGCACTACCTTTGAATTATCATGATGGATCCATCGTGTGTCGGGGCGAAAATATGCCACAGATGTTTGGAGAAGTTGAAACATTTGTGTCTGTAACGAAGGGTTTTCGTGTTGTATTGAATTAAATTGTTATATGTATAAATACGTTTAGTCTAATGGAATGAGTGTGTGCGTGGGCTTTCTGACAATCAGTATAAAGGTGGGTGTTCTAACTCTGTTTACTATACTCTTTCACCCACCACCACACACGTGCTTACAACAAAGACAAAGGCTACACAGTTATCTCTCTTTGCCCTCTGTTTCGCTATTTCCCATACACTCATGAACCTATACATTAAATCACTCAATTTACATCACCATATAAACAAGTTCACACAAATAATTAATAAGTGGCGTATAAGCTATGTATGAATTCGACGCTTACAGTCAATCGCTACCGCAGAAGTCGTTGTCTCTTTCCCGAGACGTCACTCGGCTCTTCTCTTCACACTAGTGTCGACACAGTCAATGATATCACATCGACGACTTGACTTGACGGAGATTCCCGAACTGAACGGTAATAGTCAATAACAGTACTTACAGATTAGAATATTCCTAGGCGTGGAATTATCAACGACGCTAGGCGACATAGGCTACACTGGAGGAACACTGCATGTGGTCCTGTAGCTCAAATCTGTAGGCTTACTTTGTTACCGTTGCTGTACGTCTGCACCAGTGATGGTAGACGAAGGAAAGATGAAGGCGTGATGATGTCCGCATCCGGTCACGCAGACGATGCTATAAGGACAGCTTCATCAGCCACATACCAGAGGAGTTCCGCTCCGTACCGGCCGCTGTATACAACATTTATACAATCGTAAATTTTCGCTCTTATACTTAAAGAGTCTGTATGTGTCCTCGACACATTATTATAATTCAGAGTGCTCGAGATCATTTCCTTTGAAAAATGTCTTCTCTATGCCACCATACTACTACAGTCACTATTGTCACAATTCTTATGACAATTCCTATAGCCACTTTAACACTGTGCACACATTTTGCGTACCTACACACAATGAATTATGAGCCAAATATTACAATCACAGCTCACCTTCAACTTATAACATATTACTGCACATTCATTCATCATTAGGTATAAATAATTATATACTGAATTACCTTCCTATTTCAGTCCCACATTTTCACATATAAATAAATACAACATGACATCCTAATTATAAACTATATCACATATAATAATTACATGACCAAACAAGTATTGACACGAGCCATCGCACTTCCTTCAAACATGGGCCCTTCTGCACTCTAGTCATAATAATTCATAATAAAACAATACTTTCCCTTTTCGTATGAATAGCTTTACAGGTCATTATAAATACCGATAATAACAATAATAAATACCTGTATTCTATATACAGCTATAGAATTCCCTAGAAGAATTCTTTCTCAGAGCACCAACGAACACGTCCGCTCAACTCGGCTGATATGACATCTCTGACTAACAACAGTTCACGATACAACACTGTCACTCCCACACGTGAACATTGCTCACCTCTACATTACCTGTTGTGAACCTCCGGTCCAACTGCTAATGACGTCATAACGTCTTCCTACCCAAACATGTACGAAATGCGTTCGTTACAGTGTCCGCACTTTTTAATGAAATGCTATCCTGCCCGTTGTCTGCTACTGACCAAACGGCGTGTCGGAAATGGCGCGAAACTAGCTGCGTGTGTTTCTGCCGATGCTTTATAGTCAGTCGCAGTCCAGGGGTTAATTGTGGTTTGCAGTATTGGTTGATTGAATAATAAATTGATTGACTGACTGCTTGACTGAGCATTGTTTTATTTATTAATTCATTGATTTATTCATCGATTGATTAGTTCCTTGATTTATATGTGTGTATATAGCTGAAGGGTAGTGTATCAACAGCCTCACATGTGTGATCAAGTTTATAAGTGTGTGTGTGTGTGTGTGTGTGTGTGTGTGTGTGTGTGCGTGCGTGCGTGTGTGTGTGTGTGTGTGTGTGTGTGTGTGTGTGTGTGTGTGTGTGTGTGTGTGTGTGTGTGTGTGTGTGTGTGTGTGTGTGTGTGTGTGTATGTGACAGTGACTAGAGCCCGCGTTTGAGGACAGACACGCTTCACATTGTAGGATATTGTCTCTAAAAGAATAATCTCAAGATGTTTTTTTTATTTTTTTTATTAAGATACTCATTGGCGAGAAAATGGCCGTTTCACAAAAACTGGTTGATCCACACTGGAGTCCGTAATGTTTCTTATTTTTACTAGATATTTTGCATATAGATAGATAAACCAGCATTGTACCTCTTGAACATTTTCAGTGATAATTAAATATTTTTGAAAAAAATATTTTCACGTTTTTGGGATTAATTTCCCAAATTAGTTGGAATTAATCTTAGAAGAATTTTTTTTTTTTTTTACGATGGAAACAATCTTTTCATTAATAATCGCATGAATTTTCATAAACAGTGTTTGCATAAGCCTGCTGTTTGTCCCGGCTCTGGGATAGGATTAGGTCAAATTGTGTCCTTAAGCCCTAGGTGTCAAAATCAGCAAGAAAATAGCAAAGTTTGATCCAGTGTGTGTAGGTGTGATAATCAGCAAAAAAAAAGTTTGATCCTCTAATACGTCAAATGTTAGTACTGCGATGAGTGACATAACATCGAGTCGTCACTGTGGCCAGCGGTCTTTTTCATATCTTGGGCCGCTGTACTGGAACGAACTCCCATCCCATGTCCGTCACAATGCTTCAAAAGACGTTTTTAAATCTGCGCTAAAAACACACCTTTTCCAACTCCATTACCCCACTGATTAATCATTGACTGCTGAGGATTTTGTTATAGTTTAGCTGTGGTGCCTGAAATGTGTGTGTGTGTGTGTGTGTGTGTGTGTGTGTGTGTGTGTGTGTGTGTGTGAGTGTGTGTGTGTGTGTGTGTGTGTGTGTGTGTGTGTGTGTGTGTGCGCGCGCTGCGCGTGTAATATTGCGTACAGTTTTTTTGTAATTGTATTTTTGAAATTTGTAAGGCGCCCAGAGCTCCACCTGAAGTTAGGCGCCATTGAAATTATTATTATTATTATTATTATTATTATTATTATTATTATTATTATTATTATTATTATTATTATTATTATGACGTGAAGCTTGAAGTGACGTCATTTCGCTGCTCGTCCTATTATTTCTCTTCAGAATAACTATGCTACGCCAGACCATATAGCTCATTTTACAAATGGCGGGAATCGCCGTGTGTCTGTCTTATTTCTGTGTGCCAGTGTGTGTGGATCAGAGGGTGGGTTAGAGCAGAAGGAGGTGGATTCCTGTCGCTACACGAGCCCACAGAGCGTCCTAATGGCGGGAAGCGCCGTGTGTCCGTCTTTATTTGTGTGAGCCGACGTGTGTGTTGATCAGAGGTTGGCTTAGAGAGGAGGGAAATGGACTATTTCTTTGGAATAAACCCCCGCAGTCCCTCAGATATGTTGAGTCAGCCAATAGTTTCCGGCAGTCTTTAAAGACGCAATTCCTTTAAACGTACATTCACCGTTATAATTCATCTTTATGAGAACATTTCGTTTTCTGTGAGGGCTGTCTGGTGTATCCGTTGTTGGTTTATGGTACACGTGTGTCTTTTTGTGTGTGAACATTTCTTTCTTGGTGTGTTCTTTTTGTTATTCTTGGTTTTCTTGTATATCTTGTTGCGTGAGTGTGTATGTTAAAGAATATGTATGTGTTGTAGGATGCAAGGTGTATGTATGTTAGTATGTCATTTGTACGGCGCCTAGAGCTTTTCTATCGAAAGTACAGGTGCCTTAAAAATATACATTATTATTATTATTAAATGGATCAGCATAATAAGCCTAAAAATACGAACAACACTGAATGTTCCTAAAAGATAAACGAATGTGAGCTCCAAACAATACGGTAGACTTTGGGATGAAATCCTCATCTTGTTGGATTTGCTGTTTCTTAAAACGCGGAATGAATAATATTGACTTGATTTGACTGTCCGCAGGCTTCAGACGCAGGGAGTAACGAGGAGGTCAGGTCTGCACATTCAGCAGCTCAACATTCCGTTTTGCCTCCAGTCGCCTGGAAAAGTTCCTTTGACCCCTCTGGGATCTGATTCCATGCATCGTAAGTAAGACATCTACAATCGTAGTTATCATAGGTGAGGTGGGTGCAACATATGACTGCAACAGTGCAACATTGCAACTTGTAGGTGTAACCTTGATGATCGCAACATATCATACCTGCAACTATCCTTTTTCTTTCTTCTGATCTTCCCGGACTTTCTTCATAATAGTTGGAGTCGTGCATCGACCATGATAGCTCAAGGTTGGTTTCAGAACAGCTTGGCGCCTGTAGGCGCCAAGTTGTTCTGAAACCAACCTTGAGCTATTCGTGGTGGAGCTTTTCTATAGCATTATCAATATTTATATCAAAGGGTAACTGGGAAAATTTTGAGGTGTGTGTGTGTGAGTGTGTGTGTGTGTGTGTGTGTGTGTGTGTGTGTGTGTGTGTGTGTGTGTGTGTGTGTGTGTGTGTGTGTGTGTGTGTGTGTGTGTGTGGATAATTCTGTTGTCGCCCCTTCTTAAAGGTACTCATTTCAGTCGAAAAGGTCCTTACAAAGATTTGTTTCGCGTTATTTTTTGTTGCAGCTTTTGCATCTTCGTGGCACGACGTAGGAGGCCCTGGGATCTTAACCCAAGCACTGTCTTCTGTCGACCCCTCCCCAGCCCTACCCTCTCCTCCCCCACCCCTTCCCCTGTTCCTCTCGCAGGACCACTTAACGTGTGCAATGAAATCACCGCGTGTATACATCGCTCAGCCAATTTGTTTAGGGCTGGCTAGCAAGGCTTCATCCATGTACGATTGATGCTCGGAACAATCACGAGCTGCTGTTAAAAAGAATTCCTGCGCTGAAGGAAAATAGATGTAGATAACATAAAGTGGATGGGGCAGTTTCCCTCTTCGAAGGCTGGTGAGAACGCATGCCTTTTGTAGATGCGGGGATGCTCGTCCAATTGATTGAATGCACGTGACGTCACACAGCCAGCGTCGTACACACGTCGTCTGCAGTCGGCCATCTTGTGCAGTGAGATTCCGCGAACACTAGTAACAACGAACATTGCAATCGACAAAGATATGCATGGATGCGCAATTTTCGGATGTAATAATAGGACAGGGAACAAAGATAATGTTCCAAAAGGTGTAGCAGTGAATTTTTTTCGTCTGCCTGCTCTTCGTTTGAGGGAAAGTCGAGTGTTAAGCGGAGAGAACGGACGACTGTGGAAGGCTGCCAGCAACCGAAAAGATATCAGTACCGAGGAGACTTGGAGTAGAACTTGTATGTTCAAGACACTTTGTTGGAGGTAAGTAAAGTACATGAACTATTTTTCATTTGAAGATCGAGTCACAGTGATGGCTGATTGAGTGTATCATTCATTATGCTACAGCTAGCAATGACCACTGTGTGGTGCATGCATTATACTGTGTATTCTTGTGACATTTGTTAGAAAATTGTCAATTATTTAATGACGTTTTCTCTGTTATAATAAAATATGTAATGGCTTGGTGTGAGATGAGTTGAATTCTTTGAAAAGTAAAAGATCATACCTCAAACAAATAAAAGCAAATGATAATGTTGAAAGAAGTGAAAGCATTTTTTTTATACTGATAGTAATATTGGCTTTGTCACATTTTAGTTTAACCTTTGTTTCATTTGCAGGAGTAAATGCACACCCTTTTCAGAAGAATAGTCATTCCTGGTCACCCACCCAGCATTTAGGCTATACGAGTTCCAATCCTGTCTGCGACACAGAACGACTCACAGATAGATATTCCCGCTTGAAGGTAAGTAAGTTTGTGTCATTTTGTTTTCTTAATAGTTCTGGCAAAAAAATCAACCATGATAATTCAAACGTGGTGTCAGAATAGCTTAGCGCCTCTAAATGGAATAGCTTGGCATATATACAGGCACCAAGCTATTCTGACACCGACCACATTGAATTTCATGAGTGATTCACATCCCATCATAACATGTCAGGCTTTTATGCATCAAGTGCACAGTATTGAGAGGGTAGCTAGATTTTTTTTCAGTATGCAATGCAGTGAATCATAATTTTGGTTTTTATTGTATTTTGTTTTGTTAAGTGAACAATGAAAAGATTGAGAAATAAATGCATAATTGGTTGATAAAATAGATGCATGAAGTGTTCTTATTTATACTTTTGCAGCGCCGACAGGAAAGACCTAAAACCAAGGAAATAGTCACCAAAAGACCATCACCTGACATAGATACTCAGAATCTACAGAATGATGTGCACTTGCCTGGCCCTCTGGATGAACACCTACAGGTTGATGAGCACTTATCTGGTCTACCTAATGAACACCTACAAGTTGATGTACACTTCTCTGGCCCACCTGCTCATAATCTACAGATCAGCATTTACCTGACCTGCACCTACAGGTTGATGAGCACTTACCTGGCCCACCTGTTCAGAATCTACAGAATCAGAACTTACATGGCCAACCAGCTCAGAATCTACAGAATCAGCAATTACCTGTGCAACCATCTATGGTGCCTCTTGGGTAATAGGTGTGCTGATTATCACTGTACTGTACATATTTACTGTGTTCGCACACTCAGCTTACCACTTTTAAGACAAGCCAACTTGCCCTAGTTTTAGGATGAGTGTATGTTCCAAAGTAAACAGAATTATCAGAGCATTTAAAAAAAAAGTGTTTTTTGCTTTTGTTTATTTATTTGAGCGGTAAACACTTAAACTGCAAATTACATTTGAACTGTTATTTACTCAATGGCGCAACGTATCGTGAAGTGTGTAAAATGCTCTGGGTGTATGATTGTTTGAAGCTGGTCATGCATCAAGTGTTTTCTGCAATTCCCCCATTTGAGAATCGCAGATAACACAAGTTGTGACCTCGGAGGCAGACAGAACAAAATAATCCAAGGTTGGCGGTTGTGGTCATGCAGGTTGTTTCCTCTGTAATTTTCTGACTGGAGAATCACAGGAAACAAGAGGTGTAGCCACCATCAGATATTGAACACTGATGGTCTGTGGTGTGCAAAACATGCATTGTTGTAAATGGAGAAACAAAACGGATTTTTAAGAAATTGATGTATCTAAAATGTGTGAGATGTTTTGTTTTTGTTGTAAAATTTCAGACATAACAAAAGCATATAAAACATCTAAATCCAATCATTTTATTGCTGCATCACCATTTCAGGTAGAACATAACATTTTTACACCTTGAAGCTGAAAATGGGAGCTAACAGTAACATGAGAGAGGGAGTGACAAAGATAATTTAAGATGGTGCATTAATTGCTTTGTGCACCAAGCCATTCTGGCACAATCCTTGAATCATCTTGGTCAGTCTTTCGGTATGTGCAGTGTCGGAACCAGGATAGTTCACTATCACTCGGCATATCCATGTAGACTCTATGAAGTAAACACACTGAACAGAAATAAACCATGGGAGAGGGGGTGGGGGGCTCAGTTATTCTGGCTGCAAGGGTTTAGTTCGACTCAATATAGATTAAAATCCACTACCCTGAAAACAAGTTTTGCATTAACACACTGATCACTATGGTCACCATCCCTAAATTCAAGATTTGTTCTCTAGAAATAAATTTAGAGTTCAGGAGACTGACCATGATAGGTCCAGGGTGGTGCTACAATAGCTTGGCGACATAACTACAGGCGCCAAGCTATTCTGGCATCACCCCTGGCAAGTCAAGTCTACATCAATGGTTTGACTTGCATGGCTTACACACCCATGTTCCCTTTGGCACTCTCTTCATGCTGATACAGTCAACATAAAACCATTGGTACACGCAAGTGTCGCTGTCGCACTTTATCATCCGTCTGCCATCATCAGGTCCTTGACAAATACAGAAACTATGCATATTTGAGGCAGTAATCCGACCTGCCCTCATCTCAAACCACAGATGAGTTTTTGTTTGGGCTCGAGTTTGCAACTCTACCAGATGCGCTTGTTCAGGAGTGAATGACAAGTCAATGTCCACACAGTGTTGTCGAATGAAGGCCTCATCCTCAAGCGTCAAGCTTTCATCGAACAGTAATTGTAGGTTCCTAGGCAAACCTACAGTCACTGCCTTTGGTTGACAATTGGTTGAAAATCCTGGTGTCGTTGAAAGTTTTGCAGCTTCTGGTAGACATTGATGCAACACAGAGAACACCTGTTCCTCCTGTTTTGTAGGTGAACTGACCACAGGCCTGTCAGTTGTGAGTGGTGCCTGCACCTCAATTCTCCCTTCAAAGCGACGTCTCTTTGCTGCAGGCGAAGAAAGATCCATGGTCTTGATCTTCTTAAATTGGGTGTCCAGCTTTGTTGAACTAGGAAAAAGCCAATACGCAGGCTGATCTGTTGGCGCCACCTTGTTCTTGATCCTTGCGCAGGCTTCCATACAGAACAAAACAGCACCAATGTGGCTGCATGTTTCCGTGAGTCCTGCCATGCACGTGCAGTGGGCTGACTGGATAGAACCATCAGCAGCAACGATGACCCATGGCTCCAGGGGCTTTTCGGAGACACGCTGACGCATGAAATGGGTGACCTGAAATAGTGACAAATGTTATCGTTATATATAGCTGTATCAACTGTACTGCCACTCGGCAGCAGCAACAAGTAATTCAGGGTGCACCTGAACTGTAACAAAAAAAGGATGGGTACATCTGGCCAGTGCCAGTGTCGAATGAATGCTCAGTAAAAAATAACATATGCTGGAGACGAGCCACCTTGATGCCAAGCTCCAGGTTACATTAATCCTGTTTAAAAATCTGTTAAAAAATGCACAGTGAAGTGTTCCTACTACGTACCTTTGGTTGATTTATGCCTGCGTGGATTCAAGCTAAGTACATTTACATTAGGTGCATTTACGCTAGTAGAATCACATAGATTTATTGCTGCCATAGCGAAGTCGACCTCTTCAGCTCAAGTGGAAAGATGGACTTATTTTAATGCAATACCTCACCTTTGCTTTGACTACGTGAAGTCCCTTCATTTCTGTGTGGAGTACCTCTCGAACCCAGTCATCTTGGTAAAACTTGTATGCCTCCAAGGACTTCAGTGTTTCAATTGTTCTTTGGTGTATGCAGAGGTCCTGAAGGGAAAAAAAAAGGTATATGCACTGTAGAAGTAGAAAATAATGACTTTCATACACAGCTGATGCTGGAGTAACTTGCAAGGTACCACACATCACAAAAATCACTTTCTCAATCACTCTCACGGAGACGGTTGATTTTGCCACTGTCACTGTGAGTTGATTGTAGACGTTTGATGTCTAACAGGCTATGTATACAATATTTATATGTATAAAATATCCTTCTGTGGCACATTTACATTTTTATTATGTCAATATATATATATATATACTGACACACACACGTAAGCAACAGCCTAGTAAAATATGTAAACACTGAAGTGGTCAGTTGACAGCTTACCTACGAGATAGTTGACGATGTCGACGTATGTTATCTCTGGCCATTTCATCCGGTTTCGGCTGAAATTCTGCAGTGGCATATCGTAGGGGCAAATGTCGATTGCTGATGTTTTGATTTTATACCGCTCTTTGACGTCTTTATCTTGCAAAAACCAGCCACGTTCGCGATCGTTACAACTAGGCGACGCCATCTCTGCTGCACAAAATGGCGGATGTAGCAGACGAGCACACTTGTGTATCACGTGATCGCTTCGTCTTGCATTCAATCAATTGATGGAATGTGAACAAACCCATGCTCAAACTCCCCAAACTCCCGCATCGAAGAGACTGAGAAGGGGATGCTTCTGGCAAGAGGTATAGATTACATGGGCCCTTGCGGATGCAGAGGCTCATGTAAATCTATGCCTCTTGCAGGTTGAAGGGCAGGGCCTGCCGACTGTCTTGTTGATTGGGACATGGCCGGAGAGTGTTAGAGTTACCGCCGATATAGATGCGCAGTTTCTTCCCCTGTTTCAGTTGCAGTCTGCGGACATTGGAGTGCATGTTAGGTTGCGGGCCCCACACTCCAGTCTCTGATGGTGATACCCCCAATAATCTATACCACCCAATTACTTAACTAACTGACAGACACTAGTACACACACACACACACACACACACACACACACACACACACACACACACACACACACACACACACACACACACACACACACAAACAAGCCCACACATACACGCACACACACATGCACGCACACAAACACACACACGCACGTACATACAGACACACACACACGCACGTACACACACACACACGCGCGCGCATACCCACACACACGCACACACACACACACACGCACACACAAATACACGCATACACACACACACGCACACACACACACACAAATACAGGCATACACACACACAAATACACGCATACACACACACACAAATACACGCATACACACACACACACACACACACACTCACACAGTCCTTCGGCCGCTTGCTATCTAAGGCCGAACGTCGGCCTAAGCACATCTCAGTCACTTGGACAGCCATTTCCTCGGGAATGCAGGTTTACAAAAAGCAAAGGGAAATCAACGTGAGAGTGTGCATATTTGGCTGGACGATGATTGGCCAGACACAAAGACGCCGGGTCCCGCTGGAGGTGATCGCGCCCTACTGGCTGCCCGCTAGCCCATGGCAGTGGCCAGCTCGTGTGGGGAACAGCGGTGTATGGACACTTGTCCACGCACTGAGGCCTGCAGTCCAGATTATTAAATCCCGCAGTTACATGCCCTTTGATGACTACTTTTCACTTTTGAAGGTTGAAAGATCGTTCTCACTCCACGATCGCCCACAAATGGTGCCAGAAGAGGTTTATAGCTAACTTCTTTACTTATTAAAACACGATTGACAATGATAGTTCAAAGGGTGGTGCCAGAAACGCTTGGCGCCTGTCGGCGCCAAACGTTTCTGGCACCACCCTTGAACTATCCTAGTCAACACATATCCTGTTGTAGCGTACGTGTCTGAGCTAGCTTGGTGACAGTGTTGAGTGTGTTGTACATTTTATTTTCTAATAGTAGAGGGTTTTTTAGTTTTTTTTTTTTTTTTCATGCTTTGTCGTCACGGGTATACGCTTCTGTCATTAAGCGCACGCTGCTTTCTATACACGAAAGAGGCAGATTTATCAGAGTTTAATATACTGTCTGGACAAAGCCCGTGTTGTGTGTATTTTTCGTTTCCATTGAATACTTTGAGCTTGGCTTTTGCACAATGACCGTTTTTATTATTATTATTATTATTATTATTATTATTATTATTATTATTATTATTATTATTATTATTATTATTATTGTGATGACGATGATTGTTAAGATTATTATGATTATTATTGTTGTCATTATTATTATTATTATTATATTATTATAGTTTTATTTTTATTGTGATGATGATGATTATTATGATTATTATTGGTATTATTATTATTGTTATCATTATATTATTATTATGTTTGGGGTTTATGATATATATACATGTATTTGTTTTCGTTGTATGATTCATTACATTCATCAGTTTAAGGCTCAGTTGTAAACTCCCTTCTTCCAGCTTCGCTTGCTTTTCCTCAGTCGTGGATCCGTGGTCCTGTTGTATTTATTTTGTAATGTTTCATATCGTCTATGTCATGTTTGATTGCGTGTGTTAGCGCAATGAGTTTTTGCCACAAACATGTTTTTGCACTAGACAAGAACCATTCATTATTTATCATTATTATTATAACGTAATCTTGTTGTGGTCATGTCCATTTTCTGTCAGTTATTGTGCGGTTAATCACGCACGCACGCACGCACGCACGCACGCACGCACGCACGCACGCACACACACACACACACACACACACACACACACACACCCACACACACACACACACACACACACACACACACACACACACCATTAGACCATTTAATGTATAATTGAGTTTGATGACAGCCAGGAAAGCGCGCACCGTATCCTCGGCACAAATCTCCAGACGCAAGAGATGAAAGACTGCGCTTGAAGGGAAAATATGAATTCTGCTGGACGCGTAACCAACCCTGGACGCTTTGATTGGATTACTCGCCTCGATAGCGGTTAATAAATGAACTTTCCGCGAGAGCCCATCAGTCGGAGTGGGGCGCAGCTCTATACTTAACCCCTTCACTGCTGAGGAAAAAAAGTGAACCTAATCCAACTGCAAGAGACATAGATCCTCATGAGCCCCCGCATTCGCGGGGGCTCATGAGGATCTATGCCTCTTGCTGACACTAGTTTGTATCAGTTTTCTTTCTTGGGCGGTTGCGGTTTCAGTTCAGTCGTGGCATTAACAGAGCTTTTAGACAGAAAATATACTCACATTGGGAGTGAAAGAGTTGAGCCATTAATCCACCGATACACCACAACGGGAAGAGGCATCGATCACGTAACAGTTCAAAGGTGGTGCCTGAAAAGTCTTGGCGCCTACCAAGCTATTGCAGCACCACCACTGAATTATCTTTGTCAGTCTGTCTCGTTAACCGTTCTGTCCTTAATTAGACGACTAAAATAAACTAAAACGCAATTTCCACGTGAAGCATCAAGCTGTGGAAATGTTGACATTACTGCTGATTGATTTCACTAGTGCTACACTCTCTCGATGACCACTTTAGGTCGTTTGACATCGGAGAGCACAACGTTTTTCGCAAATATATTCGCAACGAGCCATTTTCTATACCAATCTTAGAACATTTATCATTGAGTGACAGTTGACCTACTACGGTTTACTTTTAAGAAACTGGACCAGTGTGTCACTTTTGTTGTACTGTCGTAGCAATTCGAAATTTGTTCATTAAATGACTGATTTTTCATCCCTAAATGTGCCCCATATCCATTTTCACGTGAATAGGCCAAGTTTTCAATTCTGAAACAGCGCAGGCATACATGTCGTCTGCATGCTGACCTCGATATTGAAGTCTGCAGGGGCTCTGTATAGGGTATTGAAAATGGCTTGTTCTACTTTTTTTCACCAAATTTTAAGACTGTACAGCAAAACCAGCAAATCATTGGTCAGTAAAAATATTCCATATTAGGTCAGTTGACACTAAATGATACTAAGTGGTGCAGAAAAGTTTCTTTGCGGAGATGTTTGGCCAAACATTGTGGGCTCCGATATCAAACAACCTATACTGCGTACAGCCTGTGTCTCATCCAGTCTTACTCTGGTTAGTAGCCATGCCAGTTGCGTCTGTTCTGATCACTAATTTGCTACTACTAGTTGCTGACGTTTTGCCAACCATATACAAAGCTTGGGCGCCAAGCAATAATCACTCACTAGTCATGACATCTCGCAGTTCTCTGATGAAATCAAAGTTTCTCGCAAACGTCATCCTATTGCAAGAGGCATAGATCCTCATGAGCCCCCGCGACAGCGGGGCCTCATGAGGAATATGCCTCTTGCTTGCCATTGTAATGTCCTGGTGGCTCAGGCAGATGGGTTTATCTTACAGTGAATATGACGTATGACATGCCATGGTTTGAGAGACGTCATCGCGCGCCCAAAAGCTAGGCCAATATTCGCTGTAATGATGGGCTCCTAACATGCAGACTTTGACGCATCTGTAGTCCCTCACCCATCCCTTCTGGATCTTCCGCCTCGCGTCCTTTATCCTGGCTAAAAGCTGGCAGAGGGGAGGAAATTATCGGGCCGACAACTCTGGCAATCGGCGCGAAGCCAAAAATACGCTAATGCAGCTTGCATTGTGACGGGATGAAGTCTGAGTGCATATGCAGGCGAAATTTGGCAATTTGGCTTTTTGTCCGTGACAGAACTTAATGTGTGTCTGTGGATGTCACTGATTTGTGTGTGTGTGCGAGCGTGCGGGCATTGTGTGTGTGTGTGTGTGTGTGTGCATGCTTGTGTGGGCGTGTGTGTGTGTGTGAGTGCGTATGTGTATACATATGTGCGTGCGCGTGTGGGTGTGCGTGCGTACGTGCGTTTGCGTGTATGTCCGTGCGTGCATGCATATGTGCGTGAATACGTGTTTGTGTGCATGTATGTGTGCGCGTCAGTATGTGTGTGAATACGTGCGTGAATATGGTGTATGTGTACGCGTATATGCATGTGCGTACGTGCGTGCGTGCATATGTGTGTGAGTATGCGGGTGGGTGCATGCGTGTGTCAGAATGTGTGTGCGTACCTCATAGATGTGAGTGAGTTTGCGTTCGTGTTTGTGCATGCGTGCAGTACCGAAAAACAACATCAAACCAAACACAGACTCGTTCGTAACGCTCGCGCACACCGAAAAACTGACAGCCGCCATCTGTTTGTAAAGACTTTTATTCAGCTGATGCTGACAGATTCACAATGCGCCGAGGAGACTGTTTAGGGCGGGCCAGAACAGATGTCAGTTGTCTCTAGTCTTCACACACCCCACTGTCAGCCCTCCTGTCATGTACATCTATGTTCCTTACTCAGTCTCATATTAACCTTATAACCCCGAAACTTGTATCTGAGGAACAGAACCGGTACGTATCCTCAAGAGGCATAGATCCTCATGAGCCCCCGCAAGGCGGGGGCTCATGAGGATCTATACCTCTTGAAGACACAGGACTAGCAAGAAGACCAAGAGACTGTCGGGAATAGCTGCTTGTATGACATGAGTGAAATAAATAACACACTATCATTACACCATTTTTTTTCCAGCAAAAACAAAGGACTAGACATCAACATTTTTGCCCCGACATTACCTCGCTTCACCAGACGTCACAAAGGTGTGAACAAAATCCCAGGTAACAGTTCGGCAGGTTTATAAGCTGCTTGTCGACAAAAACAATAACACCAGGTTTAAAAGTAAGCCTGCTGTTAACAAACGATAATACACGGTAATGCCAGCAACCAATGAGTGTACAAGATTACAGTCAAAAGCAGACTGATTGCTGAGGTTTGAATCAAAACATAAACAACAAACAACCCGCAATGAAAAATCCTGAATAGATTGACAGCGAAATCTTTTGCGCTGTTTATATTATTCGTCTGATGAAGGCAAAGTAGTAAAAATAATTATGTGTGCGTGAAAAAAAGAGGGAGGGCTAAGTGAATGGAGAATGAAAAAAAACATGCGATAGAACTTACAACGAGTAATTTAACTGGATACATTCCCCCTTAAATTAGAAGAAAAAAATAATAATGCTCATTACAATCGAGAAAACTGATGGTTAACTTTGCCTGTTCCATGACTCTATCAAAAGCGAGTTAAGGTGTTACGTTGGCATTGCTTCGGTCTTATGGGATTCTGACTTTATAAGCCTTTCATACATTAATTCATTGTAGCACGTGACGCATGACGCAGTTATCCCCGTCCCTGCCAATGTTCATTTGTGTTTCTGAAATCTGTGTTCGCTCAACGACCAAAAGTCAACACCGTCCATGAAACATGGATACAAATTGGTCGCAGGAAGAGGCATAGATCCTCATGAGCCCCCGCAGTCGCGGGGGCTCATGAGGATCTATGTCTCTTGCAGTTGGATCGTGTTCACTTCTTCAACGAAACAGACAAAAAAAAGTCTTGGCTCCGGAATGAGTTCAGACTTCCGGTCTGTTTCATTCTCACGTAGACGGCTTCCAGCGGGAGTCCTTTTCGTGTTAAACTTCATGTTCATTTTCAAACAGTCCACACTTGGCTAAACCATTGCAATTTAGCCGAGTGTATGCATATGAGACGAATGGACAGTAGTCACGTGTTCAGCTGCTGCGCAGGACCCGTCTGCTCGCAAACTAATCACAGTCAATCCTACAGGACCCTCAGGACGTTTTTTTTTTTTTTTTTTTTTTTCTCGATTTAGCCTGAGTGTAAAATTTCTTCATGGAATGCTTTGAACATACAGCGCGTAGGAGCCATTGTTTAAGTTGATCAATTTAGGATTTACAATGATTCAGCGAAGCATTATACACAAACATAGACTGAGAGAGAGCGAGAGAGAGAGAGAGACAGACAGACAGACAGACAGACAGACAGACAGGGGGGGGGGAGGAAGAAAGAAAAAATGATGAGATCAAACCCGCAGACCACAAAACGGTCCTAATTATAACTATTCGCCGTATTTCAACATAACAAAGACATGATGACGCTACAACAGAGTATTGCTTTATGTGGATATAGTCCGTCTCTCTCTCACGGTAACCGGCCTAACCCCTTCAATGCCGGAGCTCGGTGAATATCACCCATCTGCAAGAGGCATAGATCACATGTTCCCTCGCAGTCGCGGGGGCTCATGAGGATCAATGCCTCTTGCTGACCGCAGTTATGTCTGCAGTTCTTACACAGAACAGAAATCGGGCGTTCACCCAGCAACGCTTGTGAAATGTCCACTCAAGATTACTGGCATCAAAGGGGTTAGTAAAAGGGACCCTTACTTTCATCCCCCAGCCACTGTTTGTCTCCCCTTCATGAACCTCTCAGCGCCGCCTAGCGGTGCTTACTCCACCTAGGGGGAGACGACTTCATTCAGCGTCCCGTTTGCCCAAGCGAAGCATGTTCATTGGACGTTTACCCAAACGGAGCATGTTCATTGGTCGCTTTCCGAGGCGGAGCATGTTCATTGGTCGCTTGCCCAAACGCAGCATGTTCATTGGTCGCTTGCCCAATCGCAGCATGTTCATTGGTCGCTTGTCTGCGGACATTTCGTCATCGAAATCTTCTGAGCCCTCTTCCACAGGCTCGGGCATCTCGTCCCAGTCTTCGAAATCGTCTTCTCCGTCACGTTTGCCAAGTCGGAGCATGTTCATGGGGCGTTTGCCTAATCTCAACATGTTCATGGGGCGTTTGCCTAGTCTAAGCATGTTCATGGGGCGCTTACCTAGTCTAAGCATGTTCATGGGGCGTTTGCCTAGTCTAAGCATGTTCATGGGGCGCTTGCCTAGTCGCAGCATGTTCATGGGCCTCTTCCCTAACCTCAGCATGCTCATGGCGCGCTTTCCGAGTCTGAGCATGTTCATGGGGCGTTTCTCTACTGACGACTCATCACCGTCCTCGTCCAAATACTCCTCCTCCAAGTACCGTTCCTGCTCGTCAGAGCTCAAGCTGCGTTTGACTGTCTGAACATCGTCCTCTTCACTGGAGTAAGGAACTTCCTCCGGTACTGTCAATTCCTGATCGTCTCCCTTGCCTTGCGAGTTATCGGTGGCGGTGTTCTGAGCTTGCGCTGTCTCCTGGCTGGGCGGGGCGTCCGGCATAGAGCGGCGATACCTGCCGTGGAGCGTGTCAACTGGCGGGAAGTTGTAGTCACTGTCTTCGTCGTAAGATTCGCTCTGCAGCGCTTCAATCAAGTCCTCCAACGTGTACTGGGGTTCCGATGACCTGCCTAACCTCAGCATGGGTACCGTCCGCTTGCCCAGTCGCAACATTTGCAGACCCCGCCCCAGCCGCAGCATGTTCACGGCGCGCTTTCTCTCTCGACGGACCCTCGGGCTGACTGGCGGCGTTCTGTGAACTGCTGCCTGAGGACTCGTCGCTGGACACTGCAACACACAGACAACAGCAACAACGTCAGCCAAACGCTCCCAGACGCGGTGAAATGTGTCCTTAATAGACGACAGACCAGGAGACAGATCGACCATGATAGTTCAAGGGTGGTGCCAGGATAGCTTGGCGCCTACAGGCGCCAAGCTATCCTGGCACCACCCTTGAACTATCATGGTCGATTTATATCTTTGTATATTAGGCATGAGTTAAGGAAACACAAGAATTTTTTTTCATTCTGTGGAAGAGTGCCGAACTAAATTAATGAGCACTAGACACAGAACCTCATTAGACTCCACAGTTGCAGGGTGCAATGCAAATTTGTGTCTCTAAGCACATTGGACACGCGCCTTATTCTAAATACGCAGCTTTATGTCGCGTCTTTGCTTGCGACATGACCCGAATGAGTTGAAACACTGCGCAACACACCACTCAGGAGAAGTTACAAATCTGTTTATAATCATTAATAATAATAGTAAAGGAGCTTTGCTAAGCGCTTATTCTAAAAGTAGCTCTAAGCGCTGATACAATGAAAAGGCTAACAGCTAACACGCACACACACAACATACGCACGCACACACACATGTGACCGTGGTGATGAATTGTGCATGGCTGTGGAAATGAACTTGTGAAAGGCACGGCGTTGTAGAGGTGGGTTTTGAGAAGTGATTTAAATAAGGAGAGCGTTTGACAGTTACGGACAGAGGCGGGGAGGCTGTTCCAAGTGGCGGGGCCAAGATGGGAGAAGGCACTACCGCCACGTGTTTTATATTTGAAATTGGGAAGGTGAAATTTACGAGTGTCAGAGGAAGAGCGGAGGATGCGAGATGGGCAGTATACAGATGGAGTAAGTCACAGATATAAGCAGACTTATGAGTCGTCTATTTCCGTACGTTATATTAGTTAAGATTCGGGTCCTAGCTAGGCTATTAAAATTTTGCTGAACAACTTTGAAAACCTATATAGTAGGTACATTGGGGTCAAGCTGGGGTCCAATTCGGGTCAAGCTGGGGTCAAATTGGGGTCAGCAAGAGGTATAAATTCTCAAGCGTCCGTGTCACAGTTTAGGCTCATGAGGATCTATGCCTCAGGTGGGTTTCGTTAAAATTAGGAGTGATTCTAGACAACACGGAGCTATGCTATGTGAGAGTATCATTGAACATTTGGCTGTCGGTAGCGCCTACTGTTGCGATGATTCTTGCAGGATGTCAGGATGTTGTTATTCCTGCAGGATGTCAGGATGATGCTATTCCTGCATGAATCATCTCCACAAAAAACGCTAACGACTGCCAATTCTCATCATCCAAGCACACATTCTAGCCACCTCGGAAAAAAACCTCGACTGAGCAATTGGCTTAAGCCCAAAGTGAGCATACTCGCGTGCGGAGATGTCCGTATATGTATCACCACACTGTCATTACCGTGTGCGGAGATGTCAGTATATGTATCACCACACTGTCATTACGTGTGCGGAGATGTCAGTATGTGTATCACCACACTGTCATTACCGTGTGCGGAGATGTCAGTATATGTATCACCACACTGTCATTACCGCGTGCGGAGATGTCAGTATATGTATCACCACACTATCATTACCGTGTGCGGAGATGTCAGTATATGTATCACCACACTGTCATTACGTGTGCGGAGATGTCAGTATATGTATCACCACACTATCATTACCGTGTGCGGAGATGTCAGTATATGTATCACCACACTGCCATTACCGTGTGCGAACAGACGTGAATGTTTGCACTAATTCGAACACAAAACAAATACGAAATTTGAAAACATGACAAAACAAAAACCCAATACAACGCTTACTGTATGGCAGTGAGCAGAAGGTCCTCAGTATGACGTCAGACTTTGTTCTACAACTTTGGTATATTCAACTTTTCACCCCCAAGGTCCCATTTGTCAAATCGTGGAGGTGTTGCCTAACTGAACGACCGTGTACCAGTTGCAGGAGATGGATTGATCATGATAATTCAAGGGTAGTGCCAGATGAGCTTGGCGCCTTCAGGCGCCAAGCTCATCAGGCACTACCATTAAATTATCATGATTAATCCATCTCCAGCTGCAGGGTCCCGGGGCTAAAAGGGTTAAGATGATACGTATCCGACTGTCATGTCCGCTGTTTCCCGTGTTAGTACCAAATTGTCCGTTTACATGTGATAGTGTTTGCTCAAGAATTTCTATTAAAAGTGAGACTGCTGTGTTTACATCATGCTATTTTTAGTACAGATTCTGTGTGCGTGTGTTTGTGTTTGTGTATGTGTGCGCGTGCGCGCGCGCGCGTGTGTGTGTGTGTGTGTGTGTACACTAAATCACGGCCAAGGAAAATGCGAGCTGACAGAGTTGCGTGACCGGAGTCTTCCTCCCCGGCCGTGACGTGAGCGTAAATGAAGACAAGAACCACCCCTTTCCCTTCCACCCCCCCTCCCCCCCCCTTCCTGTCCCCTTGTCAAACGCTGTCTGTAGGGCTTAGGTTGACGGAAAATACCCCCTCAGCTTCCGAGTCAAAATAGCTGAGAGAGAGAGAGAGAGAGAGAGAGAGAGAGAGAGAGAGAGAGAGAGAGAGAGAGAGAGAGAGAGAGAGAGAGAGAGAGAGAGAGACAGAGAGACAGAGAGACAGAGAGAGAAATGAAATGAAATGAAACTTTATTTATTTTACAAGGATAAAGATTAGGTCACAGACCTATTTTCAATCTCGTCCTTGCTACACACTACAACAAATATAACAGTAACACACACACACACACACACACACACACACACACACACACACACACACACACACACACACACACACACACACACACACACACACACACACACGCACACACACACACTCACACACACACCTCATTCTATCACGTACACCAACAGGTAAATTGCCTAACAGTACAGAAAGATACACATATGAACAAGATATAAGACTACAGCTACATATTCATATAAATGTACATACGTATCAAATCAATAGTACTATAAACAGACAAACAAAAATGATTTGAAAAAAAAAAAGAAAAGAAATTCAAAAAGAGAAAGAGAGAGAGAGAGAGAGAGAGAGAGAGAGAGAGAGAGAGAGAGAGGGAGAGGGGGGGGGAGGCAAATTCTACCTAACCACTAGTCGTTGGACATCCGGTCGCTCCGACATTTTAAAATCTTTATAAACTAGAGAGTTCTCTTCCGGGGAGACCCGCTGTAGTCGGGTGTCACAAAATCCTTAAAAAAACAAACATCGCTTTGAAGAAAAAAGACAAAACTTTGTCAGCAAGAGGCATAGATCCTCATGTGCCCCCACGAATGCGGGGGCTTATGAGGATCTATGTCTCTTAAAGTCGTATTAGTACTCTCCGTTGAAATCCCTGAAGCGCGGCCATTTTTGAGAGAGGCCACTAGTTTTCAGTCATGCTTCTTGTGTCCCAAGAAAGAAGCCAGATAGGTCACTGAAAACTGTGGACACTCAAATTGTCAGGAGCTAAGCGTGCGCTTCAGGTTTTGATCTTATAATCATTTTCTTGTCGACCATTCATGACGGGATGTCACGTGACGCTTAATCTCTCCGTAATTCAGCTGGTGTTTAAAAAAAAAAAAAAAGAACACCTGTTTGATCTCTATTTTAGAACCGGAGCGCACTCAGCTTCACCACACGTCATTTTCCCACGATTCACCTGTCCCAAGGTCACGTGACATCGACAAGCGCGTTTATCAATCATTGAGCAGACAATCACATGGTAGGTTCACTGATTAAACAAAACCCCAAACTCATATACATGTTTCTCACAGCAAATAGACACGCAGCTACTTCTTTAGTATTGTCTGTCAGCTTTGAAGAAAGAGTCCTTAACTCCTGTAAAGATCAATAGCTGCAAAAGTGTCGTGTAGCGTTGCCGGTGGCAACGCTACACGACACTTCCGCAGCTGTTGATGCAGGGCGCCGTCAATAAGTTCACTGTTTTTGTCCCTGTTAACTGCTAACTGTTTTGCCATTTTTATTTCACATCGTGCGTCTCACTTTGTCGCGTAGATTTTTTTTCTCAGATTATCATGATTAGAATACATGTCGCAGCTGTTGATGCGGGGCGCCGTGAATAAGTTCACTGTTTTCGTCCCTGTTAACTGCTAACTGTTTTGTCTCTGTTAACTGCTAACTGTTTTGTCTCTGTTAACTGCTAACTGTTTTGTCCCTGTTAACTGCTAACTGTTTTGTCTCTGTTAACTGCTAGCTGTTTTGCCGTTTTTATTTCACATCGTCTGACTCACTTTTTCGCGTAGATGTTTTTGTTTTTTTTCCTGATTGTGATTAGAATACTTGTAGATTCATGCGTAATTTTTTTTTTTTTTTTTTTTTTTTTTTTTTTTTGTCTGTACACTTAGAGACGATGTGGACCAAGAATCAGGCAGAGATGGGATTTCAGACCAGAATTTAGAGTAATGTCATCTGCAAACAGAGCCACGTCCTGGCCAAAATGTGAGAATGGCGGGCTTTAGTTGGTCTGCATTTTTGGGTCGGATTAATTCTTTTCATTCCGTATGGAGCATCGCCCTTTAAGCAGCGTGCGAGTGTTTGCTTTAGGAGCGGTACATTCAAGTGCCGGCCCACTACAATTTGTCTTCGGTCTGATTTTGGTTTGTTTTCAAGGATTGAAACGTCTAATGTTGAGACTTGAACGGTTCCCTGCCGAGGCAAATTGAACACCACCCAACTGCAAGAGGTATAGATCCTCATGAGCCCCCGCAGTCGCGGGGGCTCATGAGGATCTATACCTCTTGCTCAAACCACGCTGTATCCACGCTTCTTTGACGGTTTAGTATCTTAAACCATGCACTTAAAATGATTTCAAAAACACAACCTGCGGCCTCTGACAGAGAATGGGATACACCGGCTGAGCTCAGTCTCTATCTGTAGTATTAACCCTTTGGGTGTCGGTAGCGGTTTTCGTCGCGATGATTCCTGCAGGACGTCTATGTGTTGATATTCCTGCAGGAATCATCGCGACCGAAAACCGCTACCGACACGCAAAAGGGTTGCCAAGAAGAAGAAGAAGAAGAAACCAAAGTGTCCCAGATTTGTCGTTCAGGCAAGCACAAATCATGGGCTGACACCCACGTTGAACAATCTTCAAGAAATAATAAGAGGGGAAGCGACAGTTGTGTGATATTAAAGACTCACATAAAAGTGGAACATTCAGAACAAGAGTCATTGCCGATCGACCCGTCTGGCGTCAGACGGTGAAATCCAATACAACGATCATTGGCCCTTTCACTTCTGCTGACGATACCATTCGGCGAACGGAATCGTGTCTGGCAGTCAGGGGGGTAAGGTTTGGGTGGGGTGGGGTGGGGTCGGGTGGCTTGAGAAAGCAAGCGCACTGTACTGGTCACCGGCAATAACACACACCACACCAGGACCGAAATCAACCAAATGTTGAATTTGCCCTCTGAAGGACTGTATTACAATTCTAGAGACAGAATCGAGCATGATAGTTCAAGGCTGGTGCCAGAATAGCTTGGCGCCTATGGGCGCCAAGCTATTCTGGCCCCACCCTTGAACTATCATGCTCGATCCGTGTCTTGTTGTGGTGTGTCGCGGCTGATTGAGTTAGCAGGTGAAGCGTGTTTGTATCACAAATTGTATCAATGCTCTGCTGTGTTTTTCGTTTGTTTTATGCATTGCTCTTAACAACGGAAGCTCGTTTCACAAGCCGCTACAATGACCTAATGCTTATGCATCTGCTAATAAAGTGTATCTTAATCGTAACCCCGCAGCAACCCGGCTACCCGGCTGCAAGAGACATAAACCTTCATGTGCCCCCGCAGTCGCGGGGGCACATGAGGATTTGTGTCTCTTGTTAATTATAGGTTTCTATGCCTACGTTTGCCCCATTGACATATACGTTCTTCACGACAATGTCGGCCAGTGTGCATACGTTTATGACGCGCAATTTGCGATCATTGCCAGCTAAGGGGTTAAAGCAGTCCCTAGTGCACGCATCTATCTGACCCGTTTACAAGGGGGTTAAGAACTGAACAGAAAAAAAGTCATCACCGTAAACTGATAACCATGGTAAAAACTAAATTGTGTGTTCTCTGCCACAACCTGTGCAATCTGCGACTGGACCCAATGAAGACAAGCGCGCGGGCTCTGATCAGATGTAGAGCAGCGTCATCTCATGAATAGTAATGAGACAGAGGTCACGCGTCCCCAATCTCGGGACCATTTAGCCGAGCAGCACCTTAAGCCGTGCGTATCAGCATCATCACCCATACACTAATCCCTCCCACTGCCGGACTCTAGAATGGATTCTGTCTCTGCTATTACACAGATACGTTGCTTTAGAAATCAGTTAGTTGGCGGCACACGAGCGTCAATGAGTTGGGCAAGGGGTATAGATCCTCATGAGACCCCGCAACGCGGGGTCTCATGAGGATCTATGCCTCTTGCAGTTTGGTAGTGTTTTCGCAGTACTCCGGAAGCAAAAGGTTAACACAAATCAGCACACTAAACCTGAGAACGAAAGAAGGTCCCAACCATCTACCGCACGGCTGGAATCGCGTGAAGCCGTGAGCTTAGAGGCGCGCACGAGGATCTATTGCTCATGCAGATGGGCCTAGGGGCGAAGACTGGCGATTGTAATAACATTATTCGCCAACAATATTATACGCAACATTTGCTATGGTCAAGGATCGCCAAATGCGTTCTCTGCGCACGTGAAAGAAACATGCCAATAAATTCGTCCGATGTCTTATCTATCAGATACAGAATTATGCTTCTCAATCTTTAGAGCTAAAAATAGCCCGATCACTGATGCGTGTTGTGCGTGTTGTGCGTGTGTGTTGGTTTGTCACTTAACCCACTGCTTCCTGAGGCTGATTTATATATATATATATATATATATATATATATATATATATATATATATATATATATATATATATATATATATATATATATATATATATATATATATATATATAATAATATATATATATATAGCTGATTGTCCTGAAGGCTACATTACAGATCAGGAGATGGATCAACAATTTTAGTTCAAGGTTGGTGCCAGAATAGCTTGGCGCCTCGAGGCGCCAAGCTATTCTGGCACCACCATTGAACTATCATAGTCAAGTTCATTTCAAGCAGTATAGCGTATCAGGATGAAAAGGGTAAAGCCAAGGAATATATTGGACTTTGGAGGATGTGGCCCATGGACAGAAAACGACATGTTGCAGAACTCGGGTTCACAACTGCATGAATGAGCTTAAACCCTGCGTAAGACCTTAGACCACGCTTAGCGTCTTGCGGAGGATTGTCTAAACCACTGTTTTTTTGACGCGCCATAGAGGTGACGTAGTGGTTTGCGCGCATGGTGGAGTGGCTTGCCCACAGCGGAGTGCGTCAGAAGTTGTTTGCGCGCATAGTGGAATGGCTTGCATATAGCGGAGTGCTTCGGCGGTGTTTTGCTTAATGGTCTACGCAGGTGTTAGGCTCGCCGTGGACATTTAGAGTTGTAATCTCTCATGCCGACCACTACACAACAGTTCCACTTCCCACGGATAATAAAGCTGTCTGAATCTGAATCTGGCGTGACGGGACCGACATCTCCAGCAACTACAACCCTTAACCCCTTCACTGCCTCTGGTCATGGCCAGCAACTCGCACACGCAAGAGACATAGATCCACATGAGCCCCCGCAATTGGGGGGACACAGTACATGTAGTTTTGCAGGGTCATGATTTCTGGCCACAGTGAAGTGTTTTTTTGTTTGGGTTGTTTTTTTGTTGTTTTTGGTGGGGGGGGGGGGGGGTCTAATATCACCAATGTGTGAAAAGACGTTAAAATAAAATCCTGATTCCTGAAGGAGTTACAAGTGCCTTTCTCTACAACACAAACAGTAGATCCGATTTTAGATACAACAAGAACAGCAGCAGCAGCAGCAGCAACAACAACAACAACAGCGAAAGGAAAGTGGCACCAAACATTCGTGCATCAAACTACCAAATCCCATTCATCTCTTTTGATTCTATATATGGTTACCATTCATCTATTCCGAGCAGATCTCTTCCACTTGTTTATTCATTCACCAACATTCATAGTCATATTCTTCCTTTCCCACTTGGCATTTGCATAGTACGCATGCCGACCACACTCCGACAATTCTATGCCACGCAATACACAGCCCTTCCGGTAAGTGCACCTTTCCACTGTGACTTCCATCGGCCCCATTTGCAAATGAATTCTACGCTAGTCAGCAATTCTGGGCCTTACGACTCGGAGGATTAATGACCAAATTCAAGTGAGCAGCACGCATCAGTTTCCATCGTTGTCTGAGAGGTAGGATATGACTACAGATGGCTGAATAAAAATCGAGGGAAATTGAACAGGAAGGTATAAATGTTCAAAGAATCTTGAGCAAGAGGCATAGATCCTCATGCGCCCCCGCATATGCGGAGGCTCATGAGGATCTATGCCTCTTGCGGACGATGTGTTTACAAGGCGAAAGAGCGATAAGAACTGTGATCGGTCTGGTGAGATTGTTGGGCTGTCAGTGCGCGCCATGCTCAGCGTCAGACTGGGGACATCACGTTCCGTGTGACAAGCTGAGGACACAATGCGTATCAGCTCGCGGGAATTCCCGAACCCCCCCCCCCCAAAAAAAAAAAAAGAAAAAAAAAAAAAGAAAAGAAAATTACCCGGCATTCCTTGTCTCAAGCACCTCCTCAAGCCGGAGAGTTGGTTTTGTCAAAATTACCTCCATTTGCACAGCTTGTTTTGTCAAAATTACCTCCTAGTACCCAGCTTGTTTTGTCAGAATTCCCTCCCTTGAATTGCCTCCCTTTGCGCGCTCCCCTCCCGCGTGAGATTCGCTGCGACACGCAGAAAATCTGTTTCGGTAATTCCATTGGGCCGCAAAGCCGGTAATGAAGTTATTGGAGAAAAGAAAATCTGGCATTAGACGGTCCAGTAGGCGGGCTTTACTGCATTTGCTGCGGGACAAAGACTGCGCGCGCATTGTGACGTAACGGCACGTGCGCTTTGGGAGCCCTGATGGCGCGCATTGGACTTTGAGCCTGAAAATGAGAAAGCGAGGGTTCGATACTCTTCCAGGCGGCAAACTGTGATTGGCATCCATTAAAAGGCGACAAAAATCGCCATTTTCCTTGGAACTTGTGTAGATTCTCTGTGAAAGCGACATCCCCTGACAGTCACAGACGTAACCCTAACCCTCGCTCCATTTGAGCAGCACTGATACAAAATAAACAGGACAGATCACAACGAATATATCCCTTCCTGCACACCGCCCCGCTCATGACATTGTAGTGTCTTTAAGCGCTATGAAGCGTTGAGTTTGAGAAACAAGTTTAACAAGATGTTAGCAAGAGGAATAGATTCTTATGAGACCCTACGGAGCAGGATATCATGTGAATCTATGCCTCTTGCAGTTGAAGGGAACTGACCTGCTGACTGCGAAACCTTATGTTGGACAAGGGGCCGGAGAGAAGAGTTCATCTCTTTTGTATTGAAGATTGAATTTGCTCGTCCCAAAAACTGATGTTAAATGTTGTCGTGGATAAGGATCTTGGGCGGTTCCCACACGCGTGACGCAAAAATAAACCGCATTAAACCAACGGCTTCCATAGTGTTTTTTTTTTCTTTTTTCATCGAACTGTTTTTTTGGACTACAAAAAGAGAGCATCACACAACTCGAAATGCTTGAAAAACAAAGACAGAAATCAAGAAAAATTGAAAAAAACAACAACAACAACAAAAAAAAACCCCGCGATCTTGCCGACAATTCTTTGCGTGTTTACTGTGGTCGGATCACCGAGTGCTCACCGAGTGCTCCTATCACTTCTACTGATTCAGTCATCAGTGTAGACGCTAGGCCCAGTGACCACCTCCGCTTTAGGCCATCGGCCCGAAGCCACGACCAGCGGGCCCGCGCACGACTGCGTCTGCCCTCGGCGCAATCGCCTTTTGTCTCACGATCCCCCGTCTTTCGCGCCAATTTACATGCAGGGAATCGAGAAGATCTGCGCCTCGTGCACATGACGTCTATTCGCCAGAAATAACCACAGTCACAAACGTACGTAACGACAATGCTTACAATGATAGATAATATTTGAAAGCACACTAAGTATGTCGCTTATAGAGCCGGGCTGAGTGGCGGCATTCGTCATAACTTTCCGTCGTATAGTTGTTCATTAAGCTGCCTACACGATCGTCGTGACTATGCGGCTGATGACAGCAGAAACAGAGAACTGAACTGAACTGAAACTTTATTTTATAAGGATGAAGACACTAGGCACACAGGCCTTTTTACACTTCTGTCCTTAATAACATTTCAAATATAACATTAGACTTCAAATTCACAAGAGAGAGAGAGAGAGAGAGAGAGAGAGAGAGAGAGAGAGAGAGAGAGAGAGAGAGAGAGAGAGAGAGAGAGAGAGAGAGAGAGAGAGAGAGAGAGAGAGTGGAGAGAGAGATGATGATGATGATGATGATGATGAAACGTTTTTATTCAGGATAAAAAGTTTTAGGCATAGCAATGCCTATCTTCCAAACTGTCCTGCTACTCTACACATATAAAAATACATCAGACGATACATCAAAAGATAAAACATATGTAAGAAAAAGACCCATCCCCCCCCCCCCACCACCACCACCACTGAGAGGGAAAAAAAAAGAAATAAAAAATTTAAAAATATATATAATTATATACACAGGTATGAAGCTGACATGTTAATGCAGACAGTCGAGCTATTACATAATCTGCAGCAACAGTAGAAGAGTATTAGGTAATAGGAAACTTGTCACTAACTATACGAATAGTACCATAAGGGAGCCGAACATACTATGAGAGAGAGAGAGAGAGAGAGAGAGAGAGAGAGAGAGAGAGAGAGAGAGAGAGAGAGAGAGGGAGAGAGAGAGAGAGAGAGAGGAGAGGAGAGAGAGAGAGAGAGAGAGAGAGAGAGAGAGAGAGAGAGAGAGAGAGAGAGAGAGAGAGAGAGAGAGACTCTTGTCTAAATAGTATCAACTGATCAAAGAGAACAATGCTGCATTATTTCCGTGACAACCCCACCACACGCGTAATATAGGACAACGAACCACTGGCGACACCTGTCATTTTCTCTATTACCAGATGCTTGCCTTCTCACTCAATCGTCCAGACAAACACAGCAATAGAACATACACGAACTGTCAACGTTCTATACAGATAATGACTGCACTTTGGCGGCCGGACAGAATAGTTCTAATCAGCTCATCGGGCCAAATCACCGCTACGTTAATACAACAACACTATCCCGATTTCAGGAGGCATAGATTCACATGAGCCCCTGCAGTAGCAGGGGCTCATGAGAATCTATACCCCTTGCTCAGAGTCATCCAGCCCATTTGCCTCTGCCTCTCACCTCAGACTTTGCAGGTAAATGGAAATTCGACTGAACACTGACAAGAAAAGAACGCTGAAAAACATTGACGTCTGGGAAGATTGCAGAGGACTAATTCACGTCTTGTAGCAAGTTGTATAACTTCTCTGATTTACGATATTACTTCAAAGTAAGCAATAGATCATCAGCCCGACGCCGGTATCATTTTGGACGCGCGCACACCCGTGCGCGCGCAACTGCGACCGGCGGCGGGCCCTCCCGAAGACTGTGTTTTAACAAGCTGTCGTCTTGCCTGTGAAAAATAGTCTTTCAGTTACATGTTACCATGGTCTGGTGGGCTTGTGTTTGATCAGGGTTGTTTATTATTGGTCTATGTGAGTATCGATTGATTGATCGGCCCAGATGCGGACTTACAGACTTGCTGGGGGGCTGGAATTGGTTCTCATTAATGTGACTGTTCAGAATAATTACTTGCGCGTACGACACCTGTTTTGGACCCGTTTTTCAACGTTTGTTTTTGTGACGTGTATTCAGTCCATGATATAACTTGTCATTTTCTTATTGTCCGCGTTCCTTGCCTTTTCCTAATGCTTTCCCTTTACTTGTCTCTGTATAATGTTCCCTTCTTTATTTGTCGTATTTTGTTTGTTTGGGTTATTTTCTTGTTCGTCTTTGGTCGCCAGAAGATAAGACAGATAATACTATTTAGCCTGGTTGAGTACTTGAATAAATAAGTTTGTACATCAAGTTTTTATTTTTCTCAGTCAGGCGAAATGTTACACACTTATTTTCATTAACCCCGTCACTACCAATGCAGGCAGACTGCCTTTTTCAAACATTGTCAAAGCAACGTCAAAGATCTTCAGACGTCATTGTCAAAACAACGTCATAGATCTTCAGACGTCATTGTCAAAACAACGTCATAGATCTTCAGACGGTATTGTCAATCAACGTCAAAGATCTTCAGACGTCAAAATTACGTGGATACAAAATGGTGTCAGCAAGAGGCATAGATCCTCATGGGCCCCCGCTGTCGCGGGGGCTCATGAGGATCTATTCCTCTTGCAACTGGGTGTTGTTCACACTTGGCCGTGAAAGGGTTGATGGGTCTGATTGACTCGTTTAGTCGTGACTTGCTTGAGTAATCTAGCCCGTGGGACAAAAGGCTGTTACGTAGGGGTTGCTTCACAGCGGCAAAAAGTAAACGTAATTAGTGAAAGATCATTCATTTCCTAGCAGCACTGTTGTGGTAGTGGCCGTGGTCCCATCATGCATTGTACCAAAGCCGAGCGATTAACCCTTATCATTCCGAATACACAAGCGTGTCAAATAAGCTTGACTAAAATAGTTCAAGGGTAGTGCCAGAATAGCTTGGCGCCTCTAGGCGCCAAGCTATTCTGGCACCACCCTGGAACTAAAGCCATTGGTCTATGTCCTTATCTGTAAGTACTATAAAGTAGCTTGCATGTGGCAGCGTACAGATTGGAAGTTTTTAGCCCCAGTATGATAGGTCTTAACAAGGACCGGACGGAAGTTGGGGTGTGAGCGGGAGTAGGAGTGGTGGGATGGAGGAGGGTGGGGTGGGGGGTAGGGGTGGGGGTGGGGTGGGTCTGGGGGCTTGGGAGGGCGTGGGTTTAATGAGTTCTGGATTCCCCAGGTAGATTGGACACGGTATTCGGCAAATGGCAATCCACAGTCAAAACCATTTCACCGAATTCCGGCAACGGACCAGGCATCCTGTTTCTGCGAGTTGTTTCATCTGATGCAAGCATTGCCGTGCAACCCAGCCGCTGAAACTGCTGCGAAATTATATTTGTCTGATCGATTTCTGAAAGTCAGACCACTTGACATTAAGCCTACCTCACTCAGCGTACTTTGGTGGACATTTTACAGCTATCAATAATTTAGTTTGCAGAAGATTAGCATTTTCAAAATGTTGTTCATCTTTTACAACACACGAGTTCATGCTGTCAATACGAAGGTTAGGCCAACAATCACGAAAAGAACTAAATAACACATCGGACGTCGGTTGCACTTTTTGCGCACGTGATTCCCTGCGGGATCACCTCGACAGGGAAGTGCTGCCGAAAGCCCATGGGTTCACTTCAACACTCAAAACCAATAATAATAAATATATCGTATAATAATACATATGTCGTAATAAGCCATTGATTCTTATTCCTTAACAGCGGCCGCACACTGTATTATTATTGAAATAAGTCTAAATTCAGCATCAAAAATCCCAACCGTCAAAGGAACATAGAAACAAAACGGTTTTAGCAAGAGGTATAGATCCTCATGAACCCCCGCGAATGCGGGGGCTCATGAGGATCTATACCTCTTGCAGATGGGTGGTACTCAGTTTTCCTCGGCAACAAAGGGGTTAAGTAAGCATTTGGAAGCAACATCGTGCAACTTGTTGGGGTGTACTCAGCCTCTCTCTCCCCCCCACCCCCCCCCCCCCCACCCCCCCCACCCCTTTTGTTGTTTTTATACCCCTTTGGCTATCGTTAGAGCTTTTTGTCGACAAAAAAAACAAAACAAACCCATCTCTTCCGACAGCCAAAAGATGAAAAGAATAGCAGGATAACCTCCACGACCTGTTGACTTATTTCACTTTTCCTCAGGCGTGTACTATACAATTCCTACAGACGGTGCACCACACTACATACGGTACACCACACTACACCACACTACAGACGGTACACCACACTACAGACGGTACACCACACTACACCACACTACAGACGGTACACCACACTACAGACGGTACACCACACTACAGACCGCACTACAGACGGTACACCACACTACAGACGGTACACCACACTACAGACGGTACACCACACCGCTGTTACTGACACCGCACCCCCTCCAGTATTGACGATCAACACATACAGCATGTTTCCAACATCATCAAGACGCACAGATCTTCACAAGTCCTGGCAACCTGCGTGTGTGCCTCGTCCTGAACACGTTTAATTTCCTCAGACGAACGAGATCAGCGGGCATTCAGTGTGCAGTGGGCAGTTGGTGACATTTGTTTGCCGCACGGTACCAATCATATTAATGTAGACTGTAGAACTCTCCAGTAACCCTTTGGCCGTGGGGAGAGGTTTTTGTCGCGATGGTTCCTTCAGGATGTCAGTGTGTTGTTATTCCTTCAGGAATCATCGCAACAAAAACCGCTACCCACGGCCAAAGGGTTAATACTTGTTTTCCTACGGTCCTGTTGTTTCAGCTGACGTCAGTCACGCTTCTCATAAGCTGTTACCTGCGGTGTTTGAGAAATTCTCCAGTTGAATTTGTAAGTATTGTATTTGTTGTAGACGGGCTATCAAACGCAATCATTAGTGGCGCATTCTATTTCACATTTCACGCCCCTCCCAAAACTCCCCCCCCCCCCATCCCCACCGCCACCGGGCTAGTACCCACCTCTCCGCATCTCTCTGTCACGAAAGCTACTCTTTAAAAAAACAAAACAACGTAATGACGGAAATGTAATGTAACGTACTTGGGTTCTGATTCTGTAGCAAATCGAAAGAGACAACCAGTGTAATATTTGAGTTCACTTTCAGATCCATCTGCTAGAAATTCACAAAACCGAGGGGCAGGTTGGCACCGGACGTTATAGGGCTGGTTCCTTTCGTAGACTAAACCCTCGGTCTGAGATAAATGCAATCAGCCACTGTCAGCAACAAGTTAGATCCTCATGAATCCCTGAACTGCAAGGACTTATGAGCATCTTTGTCTCTTGCCGCTTAAACCAGCCTGGTATTAGCTCCCCGTACAGGCTGTCCGCGGATGTTTCCTGCACAGCCTGAAAAAATGTAATCTCAACCTAAAGTAGCTTCCTCGGTTTGAGGAAATGTTGGGTGTGATTTCAAAGTCGAAGAGGCATAGATCCTCATGGCCCCTGCTGGCGCAGGGGTCCATGAGTATCTATGCCTCTTTCAGGTTGTGGGTGCTGGTGGAAAGCTGCACGAAGTTTGTCTATGTGGTGTTCCGACTAACAAGGCCCGCAGGACAAGACGGGATCGCCAAATTAAGCAAGATTTCTACCGGTTGTCTCCCTTGGCCCTCTGGGTAATTAGCGAGTGGCGGACCCTGATCAGAGAGAGATGATCTCCCCCTGAGTTCCCCGCTGGAGCTCTTTAGTTCTTGGGACCAGAATCGGTCTAAGTATGGTAATTTTTTCTTTCCGCAAACAGTACATCTTTAGCAGATAAAAGGACACCAATGTGAAGGAAGGGAATTAAGGGAGACTCAAGGAATTAGCTTGTTACGAAAATAGTTCAACACAGAAGCAGAGAAAGTGGCCCATTCCTTGGACTCTCAGTAGTTACAGAGGCATAGACCATCACGCTGGAGGTAACGCTTCGAGAGAGCTTTGTTGTCTGTGTGTTTGTACTGGTTCGCACTTTGCGCGCTTCATGAAAGCCCCTGGGTAGTCACGATTTGTAATCAAGAAAATTGACCATTTCATTACCAGTGGACGCAGATGATGTTTTAAAAATCGTCGTTTGTTCAACGTCAAAGGTCAAGCGTCAAATGTCCCCAGGCATCACAGGACTGAAATGGATACAAAGCGGTTTCAGCAAGAGGTATAGATCCTCATGAGCCCGCGCAATTGCGGGGGCTCATGAGGATCTATACCTCGTGCAGTTGAGTGGTGTTCAAGTTTTCTCGCCAATGAAGGCCGGGTTCTTTCTCTATTATTCTTTAGTTGCGTCTAGCCCAGCAGGCAAAAAAAAAAAAAAAAAAAAAAAAATCAGTACATAATCACATTAAGCCCGTTATCTTTTTAGAAACAATAAGATAGGACTAATGCTTTATTTCCGTCTGCAAACTTCCTACACGTGGTGTTCGTTCAACGACTAATAACGCGTGTGCTTGCCGTTTCACATCATGTTTCGCAATTACCGCGCCGCCAGAACTGCGCGCTGTGAGTGATGCTGCCAAAGCAAATCCATTACTGTTATCAGATAAAGGCATGCCATGATTTGGTTATGATGTAAATTAATTTTCACATGAACAGATTAAGCGTTGTGCGGCCATTGGTGGGAGAAGGGAGGTGGGGGAGTAAAGAGAAAGAGAGAGAGAGAGAGAGAGAGAGAGAGAGAGAGAGAGAGAGAGAGAGAGAGAGAGAGAGAGAGAGAGAGAGAGAGAGAGAGAGAGGTTTTCATGATTGCAGGATAGCAACATAAGGCAACATCTGTCCATCTTGCGTGCTGTCCTTTTCTCAAATTTGAAAGAGGACATTTGTGTACGCAGGTCTGTGATTTTGAACCTTACGGCCTCCGGCCGTAAGATCCAAAATCACAGACCAACACTCATGTGTCTCCTGAATGACGCTTGCTGTTAAGAGAGACAATTTCTGGTGAATCGGACGCTTGCTGTTAAGAGAAACAACTTCTGGTGAATGACGCTTGCTGTTAAGAGAGACAACTTCTGGTGAATGACGCTTGCTGTTAAGAGAGACAACTCGACTGCCTCGTGCACCCCTCTGTGTTTGGTCTGACTGACGCACATGTAGTTTGGGGAAACATTACAAGTCGCGCGTCTTACAATAATGCGACTGAGTCGGTTAGATTGTAGTGTTGTTGCCTCACGCTGTGAAAACCTTTGTGTCAATCCTTTATTTACTACAACATATCAGGAAAAAAAAATGGCACCGTTGTTTACAAGGTGCTTTAAAACCACTCACTGTTTGACGCCTGAGCGGACCAATAAAGGTTAACTTTTGTTGCCGCACCGGACCTTGTTTTGTTTTACTTGTACAAGTGGGACGAAAACCGCTATAGAGTTTTCTTTTATTCCAAAACAGAAGAAACAATCGAAGCGACAAAAAGATACAGATGAAGTAATGCTGCACGACAGCGACTTATGTAGAAATTAATAATTCCTGCAGAACAGCGGCAGTGAAAACTTATTACGTGTAAGATTGCAAGACCTGTGAACAAAGCAGCGGTCTGAACCCTTTAGCTGTCGGTAGCGGGCTCTTTTGTCGCGATGATTCCTTCAGGAATAACAACGCCCTGCCGGTAACATCGCGACACAAACCGCTACCGACAGCCAGAGGGTTAAAGGTCGCTTGTTTTCACACACACACACACACACACACACACACACACACACACACACACACACACACACACACACACACACACACACACACACACACAGAGGATCAGACAGCCAGAAGTCGGTGACTTTTTCAGCTTGTCTTCACTACTGTCAGTGTCAACGTTTGGCTTCTGCTGTCCCGCAGTGACGGATTATCTAGCTAGCTCGCGTGAATTCATATCAAACAAACATCTGTACCCAGTAAGCAAACATTCTCGGGCCAAAGTCGGCCGACGTGGGTCCGAGAACCTTACTGGTGGCCGCTGGCGTTGTCCTGGAGACGTGTAACCCAGATCCTGTCTAGGCCGGATCCCCTGTCCACGTGACACCTAAGCCGCGTGGAGATGGACGGCGCCAGGAGCGAGACGAGGGTTGGTACTGTCTGCTGAGGGGTTTGTTTTATACGACTAACAAGAAAACAAGCAAACAACAACAACAACAAAACCCAACAAATACAAACAAACCAACCAAGGAACCAAGAAACCACTCAAGCAATAAACCAAGGAACGAACAAAAACAAACAAACAAGGAAAACAAAGCAAAAACAAATAACCAATAACAAAAAGCAACAACAACAAAAAAAAATAAACCCAAGCACACACACACCCAACCCCCGCCCCCCTCAAACCCCCCCCCCCCCTCAAAAAAAAAAAAAAAAAAAGAAAAAAAAAAGAAAAAAAAAAGAAACAAAACAAAACAAAAAATAACAAAATACACAACAAAACAAAATAAACCCAAACACCCCCTCCAAGCAAAAAAAAAACAAAACCAAACACAAAACCCCCCAAAAAAAACAACACCAAACAAACAAACCAAAACAACCCAAACAAACAAACAAAGGCAAAATTAAAAAGAAAAAAAAAAACGAAACAGTCTACAGGAAAGCAATGTCTTCGTTCTTTCAGATTAGGTTATTTATAATTACATCACTCGTGCGTTTTAATAAAACAAAATGAATAATATATGCACATGTTATCGTAAAGATGACGCGAACGGGAAGAAGCCAGCGCTCTCGACACCTGTGCCGTCAGCCACCGGCGCTGTAAACAGTGTGAGCAACTGTACTGTGAAAGGTACCGGCAGTTGCGTGCAAAGGGTCGTTAACCCTCTCGCTGTCGGTAGCGCTTTTTGTCGAGGTGATTCCGTCAGGACCCTACTCTAACCCTTCCTTCAGGACCCTACTCTAACCCTTCCTTCAGTACCCTACTCTAACCTTCCTTCCTTCAGGACCCTACTCTAACCCTTCCTTCAGGACCCTACTCTAACCCTTCCTTCAGGAATCACCTCGACAAAAAGCGCTATCGACAGCCAAAGAGGTGGTAGTCTAGCGGACTTTACAGAGGAGACAAACACGATGGACTGGAAAGAGGAAGACAAATCCCGTTCCTCTGGGAGACGAAAAGACGTCCATTGAAGAGCTTAATTTTTCGCAATTCAATTATCACAGATGATAAAACAATCAGATCGTAAAACTTGCTGGCGGTAGACAACAGCCTGTTCCAACCCGCAACTTTATCAGAAGCAAATTACACCGGAACATGCTTGTTGCGGCAAATAAAGAACAACAACCTGTCCAAAGCGACCGGTCTTTTCTAGCTCCATGAGTTGCTATTCTTTAACCCATAACATTTTGTCGAACATTCTTTCCAGATTTGTGTATTGCCCTATGAAGGCTACATTACACTACAGACTGGGAGACAGATTGACAATTTTAGTTCAAGGGTGTTGCCAGGACAGCTTGGCGCCTCTGGGCGCCAAGCTGTCCTGGCAACATCCTTGAACTATCACAGGCAAATTTGTGTATCAGGATGTAGAGGGTTAAGATAACTTTGTGTTGGGCGACCACTTGCTTACTGCGACCAATTTCTGTTCAACAGCTGAAACCATTCAACCCTGAAACAGTACAGATGGAGATTAAACGGCGACCATGACAGTGCAAGGGTGGTGCCACCATAACCTTTGCGCTAAGAGCCGATAGGGTATTCTGGCCACAAGCATTGAACTATCATGGTCGATCTATCCCCCAGACCTGACAGACAGTCTTCGAAGAAAATACAAAATTTGACAATGTCCTGTGTGTATTGGCGTTAGCTCTTAATATGTGTGTGTATGTAGGACACTGACGAGCAAAAGAAATGCGACATTTTTGGAATCATTGGAAAGACTAGAGTGTGTGACTTGAGTGTGTGACTTGAGTGTGTGACTTGAGTGTGTGACTTGAGTGTGTGACTTGAGTGTGTGACTTGAGTGTGTAACTTGAGTGTGTGACTAGAGTGTGTGACTAGAGTGTGTGACTAGAGTGTGTGACTAGAGTGTTTCAGATGATTCCGAATGTGTCTCATTTCTTTGGCTCGTAAGTGTACTTTGTTCCTGTTTGCAAAACGCTGAAATTTGTATGCGTGCATGCGTGCGTGCGTGCGTGTATGTGTGTGTCTGCGTGTGCATGTGGTACTTCAAACAAAATCAGAAGTACATAAAAACAAGCACTCTACCTATGCCTGGCCCAAGACTTGTTCAGTGAGTCAAGTGGGGGAAAGCAGTTTCCGGACTAATCACGTTTCCCGCGACATGTTCTTTTTCTGATTAAAACGTTTTGAGACATGGACAAGTCTGTACGGACGAGATTGGAGAGCGAATGCATGATGTCCACCACACACTGAACACGCTGTTATCTCCTACCCTTGAGAACATGTACATAAACTGTCTGCAAGAAGTATAGACTCTTACAAAATAATTTAAACACACACACACACACACACACACACACACACACACACACACACACACACACACACACACACACACAAACACCGTACCCTCACCCTCCCCCCCCCCCCGCACCCCGTCCCCGCCATCCCCACCCCACATACAGATCCCGAAAACTTACTCACTAGAAGCTG
>BTPG01000006.1:5770497-5806889 GCA_036245525.1 Semisulcospira habei
TTACGCCGCAATAACTTTGGTTCCACGCTACAGTTGCTGACGAGTCCGAAATAGCTCAGGCGGTTAAACGTCGGAGCAGGAGAGCGAAGAGAATCGCCGGGTCGTGGGTTCGAATCCGTCCCGGCCCCGGTAGCTGGACTCACAATCCAGGGGGAAAAAACGTATTTGTTCAATAGCATGTCCGTTGAAAGGTCCTGGTAAATCAAAGTGGCACAGTTGGAGTGCGCCTGAGTTGATCAGTGTTCAGGTCGTACTCCATAGGCAATAGATTTCCCTGTCCCCATAACCCGCCCGTCAGGGCCGTCCATGATCACCTCGGTGCTGTGGACGTTAAACCTGAACTAACCACCACCACCAGCTGCTGACAACATTTCCTATGTGCATGCCAGTCGCATGAGTGAGCTTAGTCCTGCGCCAGCCACAAAGCAAGGTGCTCCGCCACAGCGACTAAGCTCACCCACGCAACTGGACGATGCTGTAATGTGTGCTGGGTTTTTTTTCCCTTCCTGTCTTTGAAATAAATCAAGTGGATGCAGAATGTGTAATCAATGTCGTAACATTCAGTTACATTGTTGGCCATAAAGTGGGCGCTTCGGACATGGCATTTGCTTTTAAAGTAGCATTACGCGTAAATTTGAAGACACATTTCAGCACCATTTGTGTTTGTTATGCCTTGTCGACACACCTAATGAACTTTAACAGCAGTTGGGACACGCAGCAAAAGCACACGCGTAATCGCGCGTATTTATTTACCCCAGCCGTTGGCGTGTCAATCTATTTTAAACTGTTTCTCGTACTGAAAGAGTTGTATTTATAGAACGGAGTGGAGTCATTGTCAAATTACCTGATATCAAAACGACCTGTGCTGAACTGGATTCTCACGTGTTTAAATGCACCATAACTAGACCTGTGTGTAGCGTTTCGTAACCATCTGTTACAGAAGTGTATCTTTGAACAGTTACGGCGGTAGTGGGCCTTCAAAGGTTCCTCCGACAGAAGGTGGCCATTTGACGGAACCACAGTGTACGAATTTACTTTAACACACTTCAGTGCATTGAGAAAAAAAAAAAAGGAAAATGCTGCAAACGCAAGAGACATAGATCCTCATGAGCCCCCGCGACTGCGGGGGCTCATGAGGATCTATGTCTCTTGCCTGAAAACACTTTGAGTCCGAGTTGTTTTGACGAATGGCGTTGAATTGATAAAGATTTCACAACACAGTCCGCGTCCACTGGCAGTGAAGGGGTTAACGAAAGTCTTTTTAATCCTTTGTAGGTTGTAAGCACGTACGCATGCGTGATATGTATGTGCGTGTGTTTGTGTGTAGAGGGTGGGGCGGGGGGAAAGGGGGGGGGGGAGCGTGGGCGTGTGCTTTGCGGTACAGCCCAGATAAGCCGAAGACAAAAGGGGACGAGGCCGACGTGTGTACCATCAGTAACACTCCAGTTACCACTTATTGACGTTGGCCGGAGGGAGGTGGGACTAACTGCGGCAAAATTGTCGTGTACTCCGTTATCTCCCACCGCGGTAAGCTCCCCTGCTCATCAAATCTGACAGCTCAAAAACAGAGGACACAATCCCACGGCAAAAAAAAACAACAACCCAAAGCGGCGCGGGCCATACAGCTTCTTGCGGACGGGACAAGAAAAAGAGTAGTTTCGCACGCAATCCCTACACCCAGTTCCAGTAACAGCATCACTAACTAGTGTTATTACGCTATGGCATTAATTAACACCCTTGCGCGTGCAGCTAACTGAGCCTGTTAACCCTCTTCACTGCCGAGTGTCTTTCTGAAATCTTTTCTTGATTCAACGGCCGGGAGTTTGTCGTCCAGGCAACATGGATGACAAGTGATTCAACGCCCAGGAGTTTGACGTCCAGGCAACATGGATGACAAGTGATTCAACGCCCAGGAGTTTGTCGTCCAGGCAACATGGATGACAAGTGATTCAACGCCCAGGAGTTTGACGTCCAGGCAACATGGTTGACAAGTGATTCAACGCCCAGGAGTTTGACGTCCAGGCAACATGGATGACAAGTGATTCAACGCCCAGGAGTTTGTCGTCCATGCAACATGGATGACAAGTGATTCAACGCCCAGGAGTTTGACGTCCAGGCAACATGGATGACAAGTGATTCAACGCCCAGGAGTTTGTCGTCCAGGCAACATGGATGACAAGTGATTCAACGCCCAGGAGTTTGACGTCCAGGCAACATGGATGACAAGTGATTCAACGCCCAGAAGTTTGACGTCCAGGCAACATGGATGACAAGTGATTCAACGCCCAGGAGTTTGTCGTCCAGGCAACATGGATGACAAGTGATTCAACGCCCAGGAGTTTGACGTCCAGGCAACATGGATGACAAGTGATTCAACGCCCAGGAGTTTGACGTCCAGGCAACATGGATGACAAGTGATTCAACGCCCAGGAGTTTGTCGTCCAGGCAACATGGATGACAAGTGATTCAACGCCCAGGAGTTTGACGTCCAGGCAACATGGATGACAAGTGATTCAACGCCCAGGAGTACTGTATGACGTCCAGGCAACATGGTTGACAAGTGATTCAACGCCCAGGAGTTTGACGTCCAGGCAACATGGATGACAAGTGATTCAACGCCCAGGAGTTTGACGTCCAGGCAACATGGTTGACAAGTGATTCAACGCCCAGGAGTTTGACGTCCAGGCAACATGGTTGACAAGTGATTCAACGCCCAGGAGTTTGACGTCCAGGCAACATGGTTGACAAGTGATTCAACGCCCAGGAGTTTGACGTCCAGGCAACATGGATGACAAGTGATTCAACGCCCAGGAGTACTGTATGACGTCCAGGCAACATGGTGGACAAGTGATTCAACGCCCAGGAGTTTGACGTCCAGGCAACATGGATGACAAGTGATTCAACGCCCAGGAGTACTGTATGACGTCCAGGCAACATGGTTGACAAGTGATTCAACGCCCAGGAGTTTGACGTCCAGGCAACATGGATGACAAGTGATTCAACGCCCAGGAGTTTGACGTCCAGGCAACATGGTTGACAAGTGATTCAACGCCCAGGAGTACTGTTTGTCGTCCAGGCAACATGGATGACAAGTGATTCAACGCCCAGGGGTTTAACATCCAGGCAACATGGATGACAAGTGGTTTCAGCAAGAGGCGTGGATCCTCATGAGCCCCCGCGACTACGGGGGCTCACCTCTTGCAGATCGATCACGTTTACTTTTTTTTCGGCGGTGAAGGAGTTAACGACTTTGTTGGCTGCATGCACAATGAAGTCAACCATTTTGATGACAACGATAGACAAGTTAATGGAGACAAACTGAATTCTCCACGCGTCACAACCATGTCACTGATCGGACATCTTAGGGGTAGTGCTAAAAAGCCGAACTTGGGATTTTCCAGGATGCATGAACGAAAAGGTAAAGACCGAACACACGAGCGAGACACCGGAGGTACCCGGATACACTGCTCGGTTTTGCGGACTCTGTTTTAAGGCCTTCATCCATGTGCCCAGCAGATTGCAAAACAAGAAGAAAAAAAAATCCCAAACATCAAAAAACTTTCTCAATGGCCATTTAGTGTTACTATAACTTTGTCGATTAACTGTCACAAAATAGCGTTATTCTTGGCAACCTGATTAAATTCTCCGACGAAAAGTAATCTGAAGATGGTCTATTCCCTTTTCTGTCTCTGTGTATGTGTCTGTTTCTGTCTCTGTCTGTCTGTCTGTCTGTCTCTGTCTTTGTCTCTGTCTCTCTCTCTCTGTCTCTCTCTCTCTCTCTCTCTCTCTCTCTCTCTCTCTCTCTCTCTCTCTCTCTCTCTCTCTTTCTCTCTCTCTCTCTCTCTCTCTCCCTCTCTGTGTCTCTGTCTCTCTCTGTCTCTCTATCTCTGTCTCTGTCTCTGTCTGTCTGTCATTCTGTCTCTGTCTGTCTGTCTGTCTCTCTCTCTCTCTTTCACCAAAACTGTCACCATTGTAAAATAAAGAATCATTGTCATTGTCATTCTCTCTCCCTGCCTCTCTCTCTCTCTCTCTCTCTCTCCCTCCCTCTCTCTCTCTCCCTCTCTCTCTCCCCCCCTCTCTCTCTCTTTCAATAATGAGAGGCTTCCCGCACCCTTAATAGCGACATTCAAAAGACATTAGAGTATCGCTTACAGAAAGACAATCACACACCTCAAAAACAAACTCTCACTGCCCGAGGAACAAATTTCCAAACGCCCCGCGCAGACGATGACTTGTGCACAGAAATCACGGGGCAATTAAATTAACTCGGCCCTTGGTTATAAAGAAAGTGCACGATGCACACAAAGTCATGAACCCCGCAGGGCGGGGGTTCACGACTTTTTGTGCAACGTGCACTGCAGTTTTGTACAACTATAATTATATACTCAGGCGAAACAGGTAAAGGCCGGGTGTGTGGGTGGTGGTGTAAAAAGAAAAATGTTTGTGTCGACACGGAAATGTCATACGCTTGGAATCTCCAGCCTTAAGTTTGCACGTTTAGGGAGTCAACAGATTTAGTTACTTTAGACAAAAAGTTCATGGATAAGTTAATCGTACACTTTCTGTTTGCTGCATGATTTCTTTCCCACGAGATCTTTATGGAGGATTCGATTTTAGTGCAGACCTTAATTTAGTGCATGGTCTGCATTTGTCTCTGCGGCATGCCACGTGAATGTCCGCTTAATGACTGCGTACCTTGGTCATCAATAATGACTTGTTTGATCTAACCACTTAATTTAATCAAGCTTTACTTGTTTCCTTGGAAGAAGAGAGAGAGAGAGAGAGAGAGAGAGAGAGAGAGAGAGAGAGAGAGAGAGAGAGAGAGAGAGAGAGAGAGAGAGAGAGAGAGAGAGAGAGAGAGAGAGAGAGAGAGAGAACGAATTAACTTGGAAGACATTAAGATCAACAAATGAGCCGACGAACGGGGGAAATAAAAGCTGTCAGCGCGGCCGGGTAACGACAGAAAAAAAAAAAAAATCAGCCCAAATATCTCAGCAAGGCTTGCCCATTTTTATAACAAAGAAAACCACTTGGTCCTTGACGTTTGAGGCGCAACCACAACCTTAGCACAATGTCCTCGGGCTCGCGTCGCCGTGCTGTGCGCGGGTCAGCTGCGGCGGACGCGAGCCCGAGGACCTTGCGCTTACTGTGATTCTGCCGCCGTGACGGATTGAACATCGTGAATGTTCAAGAAGCGGTTTGGATTGCTGATTCCAGTTTCACCCTCGCCCTCATTCGATTGGAGGACAAAACACTTCGGTCCCGTTCACCCTCTCCCCGCTGCTGTACGTATTGTTTATTTCTTCCATCTTTCTACATTCCTCGACCGCAAGCCAACACTCTCCAAGAAATACAGGTACACGTTGGTCTTAGCAAGAGGCATAGATCCTCATGAGCCCCCGCTGTCGCGGGGGCTCATGAGGATCTATGCCTCTTGTAGTTGGGTCGTGTTGACTTTGTTTTCTCGACACTGATGGGGTTAAGGGGAAGGACAGCAAGTCCATCTTTGTGAAAAAACGAGTAATGCAATAAAATCCCTCGCTTTTCGCAACAACAACAACAAAAAGATTATTGTCTTTTGCTCTCCCAGAGAACTGGTTGTTTTCTGCTCAGATCGAATAAGGCGTCACCCTCACTGACAAGAAAATGAACACAGGAAAAAAAAAACGTCGATCCAACAACAACATAACGCGGCAACAACGTCAAACCAGGAAAACAAAACAGAGAACACAAACTTCCAGCTAAAAACAAACACAAAGCAATACAAAGGCCAAATCAGCGGCAACAAAACACAGCTAAAACCACCAACTAAAACAACAACAGAGAGAACGTTAAGACGAGAGAATGATCGGTGGATTCCCAGTAATCTACGGAAACTTGATGAAGCCAATAAATTCTGATCAAACGCAAGAAAATGTCAAACTGGCCAAAAACAACCTACGGCAGTCCAAGTAAGCGATGAAAGTACAGTCAGGTACCGTTTTAGAAAACACTACTTTTACCATCGTCTGTGAAGGGTCATTTGTCTCATTTCCTTTATCTTAACCCATTCTAGCCCAGGACCGAAATCCCCAAATTTCGAGGTTGCCCTCTGAAGGAGTGTATTACAGTGCCAGAGACAGATCGAGCATGATAGTTCAAGGGTGATGCCAGAATAGCTTGGCGCTTATGGGCGCCAAGCTATTCTGGCACCACCCTTGAACTCTCATGCTCGATCCATGTCTCGCTGGGTTGTGTCCGGGGCTGAATGAGTTAACTTTCTGCGCATTGCGTTATATTATAAATATGAGAAATGCGCCATATAAATACCATGTAATAATAATAATAATAATAATAATAATAATAATAATAATAATAATAATAATAATAATAATAATAATAATAATAATAATAATAACGTGAATTATCGGTTTATTAAAGTCGTCGGCTTTGGCGGGATGCTTTCAAGTTCCAACTCAGACAGACTTAATCTTCTTAATCTTCATCTGAGTGCAGCCGCCGGTACTTAATTCAAAAGTATGTATGTGTATGTGATGTAACTGTTAGCGGTAGTGTGATTGGACTGTGCCGCTGCGCCGGTGGCTGTATGCACAACGAGATTAATCCTGTTACTGACAATATCGCTCGGCGTAAAAGATCGTCAGTAGCATGCAAAGGGTCAACTCATTCTACCCGAGACACGCCTCAGCAAGTTATGGATCGACCATGATCGTTCAAAGGTGATGCCAGAATAGCTTGGCGCCTACGGGCGCCAGGCTATTCTGGCACCACCCTTGAACTATCATGGTCGATCCGTGTCCTACACTGCAAAGCAGCCTTCAGAGGACAGCGGCAACATTTGGGGATTTCGGTCTTCGGGTACAAGGAGTAAAATAAGGCGATTGGAAAAAAAAAAAAAAACAAAAAAAAAACAAAAAACAAAAAAAAACCAAAAGAAAACAAAACAAGGACATACATATTGTTGAAAAAGGATGTTGTCATGTGCAGTTCCGAAATATTTATTAAATTAAAAAAAGAATCGCAGCCAGAAAATATTAGACAGATTAATTTGCAGACATAAATCGTCCAATAACTCTGTTAGGAAGGGCCCAGGAAACTTAACTTTGTGCACGGTTAAAACGCGTGGGACATGGCCTTTCTATCGCACGCGCGATTTCTTAACCCCTTCATTGCCAGAGCCAAGTAAAGATTCCTGGGTAACCACCCACAATTTACTAAACAGATGTCCTCATCTTTCTCAGGCATGTGAATCAGAATGACGACAGCGAGGCTTATATCTTCATGCTTCCCCGCGCATGCGGGAGATCATGAAGATCTGTGCCTCTTGCAGCAGGATTACCTTCACCAGTTCTCGGCAGTGACGCGGTTAAAGCGGCATGGCACGATTCTATGTTTGTCAGTAACCCCATCAGGCCTATCAGTTAATTATCCACACACCCTGACTGACGGCTAGCTGTTTGCACTAGCTGTATCCTAAAAGCTTCCCGCCACTAACTCTCGGGCAACGGGGGAGGGCGGGGTGTATGGTGGGGGTGTGGGGGGGGGGGGGGGACAATATAGTTATGTGTGCTGGCATGCGATTTTTCGACCTTACGGCTTTAAGCCGTAAGGTCGAAAAATCGCATGCCAGCACACATAACTATATTGTTTAAGCCTTTAAGCCGTAAGGTCCAAAATCACAGACAAGCACATAAACGCACATAAACGCTTTGTTAGCAGAGCCCCGTGTCACCCCCATCTAGAAGAGTTTGAGATATCGGCTTTGTGGCCGCCTAGGAATATGCGATGCAATCTGCACATTGTCGACACTGTCTGTTACAAAACAGATATTCAGGGAAAAGGCGGACTTGTTCCATAGTATCTGCCGTGTCTAGGAAGGTGTTTCAGTTACTGTCATTTATGTTCCTATAATTCTTGTTACCAATTTAGTTTGATGGAGATGACAATAGTTACTGAAATGTACAAATCAAGCGATGACGTGTAGCAAACGTAACAATCTTATCGTGTCACAGCCAATTGCTTTACAAATCGTCATCTACAAGTATTATTATTATTATTATTATTATTATTATTATTATTATTATTATTATTATTATTATTATTATTATTATTATTATTATTAAGTTGGAATGTGGTATGTTTATTATTTTAGTATTATGTGAATGTGCATTAATGAGTGTATTAATGTATGCTCTCGGTACTTTAGTTAGTTAATTTCAGTATTTAGATTGTCTATAGGTAGAGCGCTCTGAACCTTTATTTGTGCTGATATTGCGCTATAGAAGAGTTCTATTTTCTTCTTCTTCTTCTTCTTCTTCTTCTTCTTCTTATTATTATTATTATTATTCTATTTTTATTCTTCTTCTTCTTATTATTATTATTACTATTATTATTATTATTTCATGACAGGAGTGAACACGACTGAAACATTGCTTTATCCGTTACTCGTCTATTATGATGATGACGACGACGATGTAGATGATGAAGATGATCATGATGATGACGATCATGATGATGATCATCATCATCATTACGAGAAAAGGAGTGAACAAGAGTGAACCATTTCCTTATCGTCCCTCCGTTACTCGTCTTTTTATCTTGCTCGAGGACATAAAGGCGGTCACAGTACCCCCGCGCTGAGCAGACTGACGTGCGACGTGCAGGTCCGCCATTAATCTGAGGGATTGTGGGAGAGTAGGGGGGATAACTGGGCTGCCACAACCCGCTAACCCGGCAAAGCTGGCCCCATCGACTGGCGCCGGGCCCATAGCCGATACAGATGTCCAGTGTGGACTTTGTATTAACTGGCTATTCCCACCGTGCGCATTTATGAGCCGCGCAATCCAGATTTTACTATAAAAAAAAAATATCACCGCTAGCAGCAAGAAATTCAATGTGAGAACTATGCCAGAGTCGCTGCTTGAGGCGCGTGGACACAAATGAAGCTAGCAAGAGGTATAGATCCTCATGAGCCCCCGCGTACGCCGGGGCTCATGAGGATCTGTGCCTCTTGAACTGTTTGTTGTTCCCTATCAGCGAAGGGGTTCAAACTTTTCTTTTTTGTTATTTTGTTCTGCTAATTCGAGAAATTCAACATTCGTAGGATCTGGAAAGTGACTTTTCAACCCTCTGGGTGTCGCCGGGTAGAGGTTTGAGTCACGATGATTCCCGCATGAAGGTATGGGTTGTGTTCCCGCAGGAATCATGTCGACAAAAAAACCGCCACCGACAGACGAAGGGTTAACATAACAAATGCCATTCACCCCAATCACCCCAATCAAACAATAGGCGGAAACAGACTAACAATGACATTCACCCCAATCAAACAATAGCCGGATTCAGTCTAACAATGACATTCACCCCAATCAAACAATAGCCGGATTCAGACTAACAATGACATTTCAGTGGGTAGTGCCTATCTAAAACCGTGGCTATTGGCCGAAGCTCCGGCTGGCCGGGCAATACCCTTGAACTAACATGCAGGATTTGAGTGAAAAAACAAAACACCCATCCATGAGAATTCTGGACCTACTATCACCCAGAAAATGTGGTAGAAAGCCATTGCCGATGCAGGAACAGTGCCCAACTGTTCAACGATCTCTGTCGTGTATGGGTCCCTATCTAGAAGTCGTTTGTCGCACACGTCACTGCAAAATTTAACCCATTCAGCTCTTACGCTCTACAACAAGCAATGGACAGACCATGATAGTTCAAGGGTGGTGCCAGGACAGCTTGGCGCCTGGAGGCGCCAAGCTGTCCTGGCACCGCCCTTGAAATATCATGGTCGATGTGTCTAATCTTTAAAAATCAATTTACAAATTAGGGAATTTTTAACTTAGGGGTTCAGTGTGTTCCGCGTGTCCGTGTTGACAGGAGTGTCTGGCACTCAGATTAGCTTTACTACGCATGACCGTCAATCTGCTCGGAATTTATTGGCTATCGACACTGTGCACGGGCCAGCTGTGGCCACTATTCTGGCTATTGGCACTGTGTTCATTGGTTTCATTGCAGAGTACAAACCTGTTGCTAAGTTTAGGCCCGGGGGCCTTGGCGCGGTACTGGGCCAGGGTTCAAGTGACCGCGAGCTCCGATGCATGTTCTGGGGTTAATTCTCAGTCGGTCGCTTAACACTTTCACTGCCGAGAACACTGACCGCACAACTGCAAGAGACACAGAACCTCATGTGCTACCCGCAGAGGCCTCATGCTTGCCTTAGTTTGCATCAGTGTTTTCTTGGGCAGACAAGGCACTTTGAGTTTGAATTTAACTTGATGTCAAAAACCGCAAAACAACAGTCTCAATCTGAAAACAGCCGCTGCCAATCTTGTTCCATCATCCCATAAGTACATCCCCAAGGCCGAATTTCTCAAATTTGGAGGGGTCACATGACAACTATGTATACAATACAATACAATACAATACAATACAATACAATACAATACAACTTTATTGTCTGTTCGAGTCAAAGCACGACAGAAATTTGCCTTTTGTCTCGTCATAAAAAAACAACAATATAAGACACTAACAAATAAGATCATTTCATTAAAATTATCATTGCAGCAATCTATCACAATTTATCAGTTGTAGAAGACGGGTGGACTACAATAATTCAAGGGTAGTGCCAGATTAGCTTGGCGCCTGATGGCGCCAAGCTAATCTGGCACTACCCTTGAATTATCATGGTCCATCTCCTGCTTTAGCGCGTCGGGGGGGTGGGGGGGTGGGGGTGGGGAATGGACAAAGAAGCTTTGATTCACTTGGATTCTGCTACTGCCACTAACACGGGCTCGCGAGAATCAACGATTTTGAATAAAGTAGATTTGACGAGAAAATGTGTCTTGAACTGTAGAGCTACGCTTGTGGGGCTGGGTGGAAAATGGTCACCAAGAGCATTAGAGTCCCATGAGCCCTTACGACTGCGGGTGCTCTTTTCAATCTATCCCTCTTGCACAGAAAACGAGCTGTGTGGGCCGAAAAGCTGTCAGTCCTGGAGATAAAACGTTATGCGGGTGGGATTGGGTGTTACGGGTGTTTGGGTGGGGTGTTATTGTGTGCTTGTGTCATCCAGACTTTCATCACATTATAATTATTCAGGAAGGGAACCTGACAGTTGCACGGCCGTTCTGCTTGTGACGAAAGTGGGTCAGCGCAACGGCTCTCGAATCACCCGCGTCAAAACTTCAAGCGTCAACATGGCTTTGATATCACCATCCTCTCCATCCCGTAGATGGCCCTGGTTGCCTTATCGGCGTCAAAACTTAATAACTATCTAACTAAAGTGTGACAGTCTGCAATGACGTAAATATTCAGGACAAGGAATGGGTCGTGATGGTGCAACTCATTACATCCTAAAGGGTGACATTATTATTATTTGTTGTTATATCATTTAAAGTCTGTGTCATACGTTTGGAGACAGATCGACCATGATAGTTCTAGGGTGATGTCAGAATAGCTTGGCGCCAACAGGCGCCAAGCTATTCTGACACCACCCTTGAATTAGCATAGTCGATCAACACCCAGTCGTAGCATATCAGGGATGTATGGGTTAACACATGCCAAACGTACAGTGTCTGGATACGTGGGTTGAAGTAATGGAAAGGTTAACGTAAAGGAAGAAACACGGTTAGAAAAGACAATTACAGCAATTGCGTTGTAACTGTCTTTTCTAAGCGTGATTCTTTCTTTATTGGGTTGTTCTCTGCAATGTGGCCATCTTGGCAGCCACCTTTTGGGTCTGGATTGTGAAAAAAAAAACAAAAAAAAAAAACAACTAGTTACTGCACAAAGAGAAAAAGCAAACTGAACTAGTACAAAATACAAAAGATTGCCGCAAGACATTTGTAAATTGAAATATTGTTCTGTCCTAACCGCCTTTGCTAGTATCTGCACCATAATTCTCCTGCCAAACACTTGTGCATTGTTCCGGTCACGTGGGATTCTGGGCAATTACTCCTGACAACCTAGACACCTACGAAAAACACAAATCTTCGATATCTGTTACACGCTACATGATGTCTTTCTAGAACGGATCACGGCAACCTTCTGGTGCATGCAGCAAGCTGTGCAGTAAAGTGACGGTGGCTGCATGAACAAATGGGGGTAATTTTCCTCTGTGTCCTTCTGAAGGAGGTGATGGGAGGAGTATTCTATAATTCCCTGACATGCCTCCAACAGCGGCAGTTATACATTATTTGGAAATGACAGCAAATGCGATTGCCTCTAGCCGCGGATGTATCGCACTTCAAGTTTCTGCCACAAACGACACACTGCTGCAAGATGCAAAGATCCTCAAGAGCACAGGCATCTGCGTCTGCACATGCAGATTTACACCTCTGAAGTCCTAAATTATTGTTATGCGTAATGACGTAATACCTTATTGATTGTTGTAGAAGTTTATATTTATTATTATTGTGTTTCAAAGACAAATTTCCATTGTATTGTTATTGCATGTGAGTGTATTGTACGCCATTGTATATTATCGATACCTGACGTACATCTTCAATTCAGTTCAGTGCTTTGCTTTTTGCAGACTTCAACTGACTACATTCGCGTTCCTCACATCGCGAAAGTCCGCAACCTTCAAGTACAGGATTCACTCCCCTTCGCAGCAATTTTAGAAACATAGAAAAAAGGAAACTGATAGCCAGCAAGCAAACGATCGTGGGACCGACGTCAGCAGCAGATGCTCAGCGCACAGTTGTGACGTCGGCCCGATGACATCACACTTGCTTGTGACGCTGTTCTCTTCTCCGCATTTTCGAGAAACATCCCCCCCCCCCCCCTCACCCTCCCGCAGTTTTTCTGTAGTGGTAGCGTTTGATTGGGCACGTCAGCGGGCTGCCTGCTGCCTGCTGCCTGGGGTGACTGTCTTTTTGCCGCCAAATTGCGCACGCTTTTATCTTAGACTGGATGCTCAGCTTTCATGTAATAGCTGTCGAGAAATGTCTTTGTGGAACGTTAGCGAGCATCTCGAGTCTTTTGTCGAATATTGCAAATTGATCAGATCAAACTTAGGCCCGCATTTGTAACGCGCCTTTCTTGAATTAATTGAAAGTTATTTTTTTTAGGGGGAGTGCCATATCGTGGCTTTTATTTCATGTGACAATGTCGGTGGGACATGAAGGCTTGTCCGTTTAATAATTTAAGCAACGCGATTAGATGTTAAACACAGAACGATCATCTGCGGATATTTTTATGGATACTTGGTCATGACTCCCAATGCTTGCCACGCATTTATTGTAGATTGTCTATAACTCAGTAAATACCCAAGTTGGAGATTTCTTCTGCATATAATTTGATGAAACACATCAACTATGATAGTTCAAGGGTGGTGCCAGAATAGCCTGGCGCCTGAAGGCGGCGACAAGTTATTCTGGCACCACCCTTGAACTATCATGGTCGCTCCTGGTACTGCAGTTCTGTGTTAAATCTTAACGGGTAAAAAAAAAAAAGAAGAAATGACAATCAGAAACCAAATACACACTGGGAGGGCGTCGTCTGGTTTACAAACATCCCTCATGCCTTGTGGAGAAAAACAAACGGCCGCATGCACGCTACGCTCAAATCTGAACAGGCCACCGACACCTCTCGTATTGTTATTTAAAAACATTTACATCAATCAGAAACAGAAATGCGCAGATCTTTGTCCATGTGCTTTCTGTGATATTGGACCTATCGGCTTTGTGCCGAAAGATTCGAAATCACAGGCCAGCAAATACTGTTTCTTCATCTTTGGCGTTGTTGTTCTAACTGCCAATACTGTGGACTGAACAATTACTACTGTCTCTGCGTCAAATGCATATACTCAAACAGAATCAGAACAAATATAAATCATTATAACCCCTTACCAGGGGAATGGCCTATGGCAATCTATGCCAGTTCCATATGTATAAAGTCAGTGTATAAAACCTAAGAGCTGGAACAAGCTACCACTGGTGACACCCCCAACTCTGTGAAAACACCGGTTTGTCTCGCTCGATTCGCTTCCGCTGATCAGCAGTAGTAGATTCAGAGAGACAGCCGACGTTCCCCTTGAATACTCCCTCGGATCACACATTCACCGTGCATGCGGATTTAGCGATCTCTCAGACCAGACAAATATTAAAAAATATGTTATTTTGCTGCAGGCTATTTTATTGTTGTTTAACTCAGTCTACCCCAGACCCACCACAGCAAGATATGGATCGACCATGATAGTTCAAGGGTGATGCCAGAATAGCTTGGCGCCCAAGCTATTCTGGCATCACCCTTGAACTATCATGGTCGATATGTGTCCTGCACTGCAAAACAGTCTTCAGAGGACAACGGCAACATTTGGGGATTTCGGTCTTGGGGTACAAGGAGTTCAACCCTTTCAACGTCAGTTGGTGCAGGCTGTCTTTCTGCATTCTTTGTTAATTCAACACCAAAATTAATGGCCTCACTTTCCCAGATACCTAGATTCAAAGTGGTGTCAGCAAGAGGTATAGACCCTCATGAGCCCCCGCAGCTGCGGGGGCTCATGAGGGTCTATACCTCTTGCAGTTGTGGGGTGTTCAGATTTTCTCGACACTGAGCGGGTGAAATACAGTTTTAAACATCGAACTACGTCAAGTTTTTTAGCTACAATTTTTTTTGTCACATTAGGTGACTGTGAATCAGTGACACCGTGTACCAATACTTGTGTCTACCTTGTCTATCAATCTACACTGACGCTTCCAGTCTGCCTTGTGCCTTACCCAGTCTATCCTTCAGTCTACAATGACATCTACGAAGTTCTCCGCCGCGTCCGGCGATTCTAACGCGCTTGCCATCGAGTTTCGGAATTGAACAAGTGTCACTGAAAACCACACACACAAAAAAAGGGTTAGCCAGCGCAGAACAGGCAACTTTTCTTTGGACAGGTACGGAACTTTTCCAGCTGCCACAGATCTAAACCAGTACACAATAAGTTATCGGGCTGAAGTCAGCCGCAGTTCAGTGGCCACTGACTGCCGTAGACGTCATCCCGAAGGTCTTTTACTTTCCGGGAGTCTCCGTTCAGACTTGAGATCTGAGATTGCATCGTGGGAATGAGGGAACAGGGGCGGGGCGTCCAGCGGCGATAAAAAGCTAAAAATGTCAGCGTTCAACAGTGAGCAACCATCGTAATTTGCCTTAAGTGGTTGTCGGGCGCACTGGCGGCTACTCCCACGTCACGTGAGGCAGATATCAAGAGCCGATTGGCTGAAAGAGTGTGTGATATACGCGTGATGTCTACCGGTCTGCAAGAGGCACAGATCGTCATGGGACCCCGCATTCCCTATGTACCATGACGATATGTGCCTCTTGTAGTTTCTGTTTAGGTGTATGTTTCGCCAGAAATCATGTGCACGAGAAGTTTTCTGACACAAGAGAGGACTAAAGAGAGTCGCGTGTCCCGCAAAACACACACAAAACTGCTCAACAATATGTCGGCAAATATTGGAACTGCAAAACGGCCATTTTCCTTATCAGGGGCTCCAAGGGAGGTAATCAGTAATTTGTCATTTAATTGGAGTTGTGCGCAGTCCTTAATAAATCCATTATTTCATTATAGACTTTTTTTGTTTGTTTGTTAACGCAATCTCTCTCTCAGTCTCTCTCTCTCTCTCTCTCTCTCTCTCTCTCTCTCTCTCCCCCTCTCTCTCTCTCTCTCTCTCTCTGACAAGGACAAGAATGAAAACAGGTCTGCGCACCTATTCTTTTATCCTTGGAAAATAAAGTTTCATTTCAAATAAAGTTTCATTTCTCTCTCTCTCTCTCTCTCTCTCTCTCTCTCTTAGGTCACTGCATAGTTTGACTCTGTGATGGCCAGTCCCGACTGTAACTCTTTCTGCACGAAGTGACCCGTACAATCCCTTTTTTCAGCTGAGAAACACCAGCATCTGTTCGTTCTTGTCCGTTTTAAAGGTCAGCAAAACCTCCATGTGATACCCCTAGTTATCAATCAGCGGACCACTCTAGAATGCACTAGAACTCTCACTCCACGTCTCCGGCTCCCTACCACCTTCCTTAACCCTTTCCCGACCAAGCCAATCCATCCATCTCACTCTATCCCATCTTCCCACCAAGCCAATCCATCCATCTCACTCTATCCCATCTTCCCACTGGTGCGTTGAGCGAAGACATGAGAACATCATCAATGCGATGAGAGATATGTTCGCAGCCCTTGTCAGTGATTGCGCGCATTAAAGTTGGGCTGGTCCGAGAAATTCCACCTTTCGGACGTGTGGTGGTCTGTGATCTTGGACCTTGCGGCTTCAAGCCGTAAGGTCCAAAATCACAAACCTGCGCACGCATGCTGCATTATCCGCGAAAGCGTGGACACTCGGCTGTAATTGGAGGAATTAAGTGATCAGCCTCGCCGGCCTCGCGTCAGACTAAGTCATAAGCTAACCAACTCCCGTGTTACTGCAAGAAGCATAGATCCTCATGAGCCCCCGCAATGCGGGGGCTCATGAGGATCTATACTTCTTGCTGGGTCATTATTTAGAACGTGTTTCTAAAACTGAGAAAATAGTCTGGTATATCCCAAAGCAGAAATTAATGGGATTTGCGAACGCCGCTAGAATCCGTATTCTGTAGGTAAGGTGCTATACAAATACAGATTGCGGCCGGCCAGAAACAGTATAGTTGGGAATCTACGAGATTTGTACGCTTTTCTGCAGCAAAACTAAAGTCAGCCCATTTTGTCGTCTGCGTTGTTCAGAACAAGGATACCGCCAGAGACTCCAGCCGCTTACAACCGCCTTGACGTGAGCAATCAGTTAGCTAGCGGGACAACCCATGCAGCCAAATCACACAGTTCGGTCCCCTGACTCCTCTCGCGGTGTTAGCGACGTGCCATTGCTCGGTTACTTGGGAGTAGTGTTCGTGCTTTTTCCGATCCGACTTCTTTTTTTACGTTTTCAGCAGGAAGTCAATGAAATGTTAGTATTTGTCCAAAATATTATTTTTAATAGGCGAGGTTTTCTTTGTAACATATTGATAAGGCGTTTTTTAGGCCTTATATTTTCATAAACACATTTGGCGTTCAGCGAAAAACGATGATTTAAAATTGCGGGAATCAGCAGGGAAGCAAAAAGGGGCTGTTTTATTTAAATTGAGAGAGTTACTGAGCATGTCAGTGAACCTTAAAAAATTCACCTCTGTTCTTTATTTAACCTCTTCTAGCCCTTACGCGCAAGGGTGGTGCCAGATTAGCTTGGCGCCTGATGGCGCTAAAGCTAATGTGGCACTACCCTTCAATTATCAAGGTCGATCCATCTCCAGCAACCGTTGCATAAGCGTTAGGTAGGACCTCCAACATTTTGGAAATGCGGACTTAGAGTGAAAAAGAAAATGTAATGTGCATACTTTAAGGTGACGTTCGCACGGGTTGCGTCCTCGTATATAAAAATAAACGTGTGCTGGTTTGTGATTTTTGACCTTACGGCTAAAAGCCGTAAGGTCCAAAATCACATACTAGCACACATTTGCAAGCAAACATTGAGCCACAGAGAAAGTTCCCATCAACACACATCGAGCTTGTGATTATAGAAAGTTCCCATCAACACACATCGAGCTTGTGATTATAGAAAGTTCCCATCAACACACATCGAGCTTGTGATTATAGAAAGTTCCCATCAACACACATCGAGCTTGTGATTATAGAAAGTTTCCATCAACACACATGGAGCTTGTGATTATAGAAAGTTTCCATCAACACACATGGAGCTTGTGATTATAGAAAGTTCCCATCAACACACATCGAGCTTGTGATTATAGAAAGTTCCCATCAACACACATCGAGCTTGTGATTATAGAAAGTTCCCATCAACACACATCGAGCTTGTGATTATAGAAAGTTCCCATCAACACACATCGAGCTTGTGATTATGAACAAAGATTTCCCCCGCTGCGGTCTGATCGAAACGTGGCCAGGAAAAAAAAAAATTAATTTACAAGCGGGTAGTGTGACTAGTTGCCAATACACGGGAGGGCGGGTAGCGGGTAAGGTCCACACTCGTGTACACTGAAATACCCACGACCTTCTCAGTCCAAGAGGAAAAGGGTGAACCTGCGATGGCCGACTTTACGTCTTGAACATTGATGTTGCCGGCGCTCGTTCTCATTTTGGCGTCATGTTAGGTGGAAATTACAATAATGCTAATCGAATCAGACGAATAGTATCTCCCGTGAATCGTGCTTATGGCAATATAGCTAGAGCCAGAGATCCTAATAGGCACTTGAATCTGCAATGGGTCATGAGGATCTACGTTACTATTAGAGGGAAACGGTTTCATGTGTTGTCTAATGACACAAGGGGTTTTTCAGTCTTTGAAATCACCTTCACGGTAGACAAAAGATATCAGCCCGTTGAGTGCCAGTTGTTGGAGACTGGGTTTGTGCGGTCCTCGTTAATTGAACAACAACAAATAAACAAAACACCCTAGCTCTACCAGGAACATGGATTCAAAGTGGTGATAACAAGAGGCATAGATCCTCATGAGCCCCCGCAACTGCGGGGGCTCATGAGGATCTATACCTCTTGCAGTTGGGAGTTGCTCTAGTTATCTCGGCAATGAAAGGGTTAATGGGCAAAACACTGATTTTTGTTTTTCTCCACAGGAGAATTCATGCGCATATTTGTGGAAGCGTTCTAAAGATCTTCTTACATTACCGCGCTGTACAGGCACTGGAGGATCTATGTCCTTTTGTAGAGTGAGTGTGTTTGCCTTGAGAGTGTCCGGGGTACCTTGCGGAGTATACCCGTGAGATATTCCCCGTCTTGCCCGCACGGCTCCCGGCGTAATGTTCCGGTGAGAAATGGCCGTGCCGCGCGATCCATCTTAACCCCGGTAATGATGTGCAAACATCGGAGGAGTTTCCCTATTTGTCAAAACCAGCCAGCCAAAACTGAATTTTACCGATCTGGCACGGTACCGATTTTTTTTTTTTACCGGGGCCACGATCAACCGTTTTGCAAGAGGCATAGATCCTCATGAGCCCCCGCAATTGCGGGGGGCTCATGAGGATCTATGGCTCTTGCTGCAATAATTTAATCATTCATAAATCTTATGCCAAGCGGGGTCAGCAAAGGCTGTGTCTACAAAATCTTTTCCTCGTTTTCGACACGGATCGGAAGCGCGTATTTGTTTGTTTATAGTTACCAAGCTATTTGCGTCCAAATTCTGGCCATTGTAAAACGTTCTTTCATTAAACAACGTATTTTGGGTGTGTGTGTGTGCGGAGGGGGGGGGGGGACGGGGGGGGGGGGGGGGGAGGGGGGCGGGCCGGGGTGGTGGTAAATGAAGGCCTAACGACTAAACTACCTACGACTTTGACAATTTAGTGGCGCGTCTCCCTGTCTTTAGGCGGCAATGCGAACGACAGCGATTCGAATCAGTCTCTGTGATTACAGGATTCCAGAGGACGTTGGCTGTCGGTAGCGGTGTTTGTCGCGACTCTAACCCTTCCTGTCGGACTCTAACCCTTCCTGTCGGACTCTAACCCTTCCTGTCGGACTCTAACCCTTCCTGTCGGAATCATAGCGACAAAAACCGCTACCGACAGCCAAAGGGCTAATCCTGTTGAAAGTAAGCCACGCCCCCATATTTCGGACCATATAAGCCACGCCCCCATATTCCGGACCATATAAGCCACGCCCCCATATTTCGGACCATATAAGCCACGCCCCCATATTTCGGACCATATAAGCCACGCCCCCATATTTCGGACCATATAAGCCACGCCCTCATATTCCGGACCATATACTCAGAACTACGATAGCAATGACGTGGACAAAGCAGACGTCGCTACGTAAAAAGACAAGTTGAGTCAACCACTAACCGATCCATCCAGCTTACACTACTCTCATGAATCAGATTTTATGGCGAGCGAAAAACAGAACCAACACCGCAACGGTTTCAGGTGTGAAACACAACTGTAGCGAACGCAATCAGGCTGGTACAGGCACAGATTGTCATTCCCATGGTTAGTTGGGGGTTTAACGTCCACAGCACCGAGGTGATCATGGACGACCCTGACGGGCGGGTTATGTGGGACAGGTAAATCTATTGTCTATGGAGTACGACCTGAACACTGATCAACTCACGCGCACTCCAACTGTGCCACTTTGATTTACCAGGACTTTTCATTCCCAGCACGGATTTGAGAGTTTATGTGTCACCGGTTCTCCAAAACAGCGCCAGCATTCGTCTGAAAACACGAGTTTGCACAGCGTGTTTAGTCCAAGATGGCCTAACACACATCGGTCTTACACACACGCCTGCAAATCACCAGTCTGTACTAGACTGACGAGCCTACGTCAATGTACAACTATGACCCTAAGATGAAGCAGGAATGTGTCCGCTCCTCGCTAGACTGTGCGGACGAAACCGCAGCCTTTGTTCAATCGTAATTTTAGAAACCTACCCTGAGTAAAGTGTCCAACATTATACGGCGATACATCAGCGAGCTGCCGCCGCTAAATGCCCTCGGGCCGACATCAGCTATTTCTGGCCCGCGCACGGTCGTGCGCGGGCCTGGGATGGCTGACGTCGGCCCAAGCACCTTGTGCTCAGCGGGTAATGGCGCGCGGCTGAACAAACCACCGTCGTCAATAGTTTATTCGGGTTATCGGTTCTAGTGTAAACGCTGTCTACTCAAAAACGGCGCAGATGCTCGTGAGGCGGACTCATGACTGGATCTAGACGTCTTGCTCTGCCTATTTATAACTGTGTCCCTTGCGTAGAAAAATCACGTGCGTTTGGGTGAGTGATGAAAGTGAGACTGGGCCGGATACGGCGCGTGTGCTCAATCACTAAAGGGGTATACAACGATTTGCATATCGGTGTTTCTGTGTCACACACTTTCCTTTCACGAAATCACTGGTGGCGGCGACAGAGGCGGCGGCGGTGGTGGTGGTGGTGGTGGTGGTGGTGTGTGTGTGTGTAAATAATAATAATAATAATAATAATAATAATAATAATAATAATAATAATAATAATAATAATAATAATAATAATAATATAGTAATAGTAGTAATATTATATTAGTTTTTCCACGCCACGTGTGTGTGTGTGTGTGTGTGTGTGTGTGTGTGTGTGTGTGTGTGTGTGTGTGTGTGTGTGTGTGTGTGTGCGTGTGTACACGCGCGCGCTCGCTCGCGCACGAGCGCATGGAAGCGTAAGTGCGTTTGTGTGTGTAGCGACATTGCTGGTGTAGTTCTCTCCTGACGTATGTTACAAACCAATTAACAAACCAATTAGACCGGAAGTTCCAACAGTTATCTTTTCAATGCATCAATTACTAATCTATCGTCAATTTCTTCGAAAAGATATAAATGACTTAAGTCTTGGCAATGTCGTCTATATTTCACCACCGTGACGTACTTCCGGTCTTATTGTTTCGCAATCTGCATGCACCTTACTTCAAGATTGGCTGATCTAAGGTTACCAGCGTGACGCAATAAAGACGAACGTGGTATATTTGTCATTTTTCCAATCTGATTTCCTCTGAAACACATTTCCTGTGTCCACAATACTCAAGTAGTAAACACGCTCGGGCCCACGTCGGTCGCAGTTGACCCGCGCATGCGCGGGTCAACTGCGGCCGACGTCGGCCCGAAGAATTTGGCTAGCTAGGAATATATATTGTGTGATACTTTTCCAGTACAAAAACCTCCTAATAAGACGGACGTTTCGAAGAGTCAGAAAGCCGGTTGTTAGACAAAAACGTGCGGATCAGACCGACCCGCTCTGGACAATGAAGAAACCGGAAGTCGTTCCGAGGACACACGAACTTAACTTCCAAGAGGGAGTCACGTTTTTATCCTAAAGGCGCTCCTTATATGTTTTGTTTTTTTCTCTAGGAAAGGTCAAAGTGAAACTGAAACTTACATCCTCAGTTAAAACTGCTTCGTGACGGAAATAGACGTCATGACTGCAGATTGAAACTGCGGACTGTATGTGAACCCAGGGTCGATATGGCGTACGTACGCCAAGCTGACCCCTGGCTGATTTGGAGTGGTGGGTTATTAAGGACTGTTACGCCGGCAGTGGCATGGATCCACCACGCTTGCCAAAAGTCTCTGTTCCTTAACCCCTGAACTGCCGCAGACGATACCGCTCGGCGTAAAAGACGCGTAGTTAGGTAGTGACGTAGTTACGTAGTTAGGTAGTGACGTAGCTACGTAGTTACTTAGTTAGGTAGTGACGTAGTTACGTAGTTAGGTAGTCACGTAGTTACGTAGTTAGTTAGTGACGTAGTTACGTAGTTAGGTAGTGACGTAGTTACGTAGTTAGGTAGTGACGTAGTTACGTAGTTAGGTAGTGACGTTATTACGTATTGACGTAGTTACGCAGTTAGCTAGTGACGTAATTACGTAGTGACGTAGTTACGCAGTTAGGTAGTGACGTAGAGACGTAGAGACGTAGTTAGGTAGTGACGTAGAGACGTAGTTAGGTAGTGACGTAGTTAGGTAGTGACGTTGTTACGCGTCTTTTTCCGCCGAGCGGTATTGTCAGTAAGAGTACAGGGGTTAATTACGTCTACAAGTCGCATGCGCGTGATAAAAATCAATTTGTACTCTATTTCAGACAGCAAGCGTTTAGTTTGTCAACGTGAGGTCGGTAGAAGGGACATGGGCGGGAATTGTCTACGTGGGTAACAAATACGAGGGGTGTGAGTAATATGAGGATATGACGTTCAGCATTTTACACGTAAAGGATATCCCCCCTTAATAAAACCCACACAAACAAAAAACACAAACAAACACCCCAATTGTACATTGGTTCCTTAGGCAACTGTTTCTAAACATCTGTATTGTCCTACGTCTAGATGTGACCCTTTTCGCTGCAACCCAAATGATTGATTAAACGAACATTCGGGAACATTTGCACTGCCGTTTGACGTCTAAACTCGTCCCGGCACAGTGACACCATCTATAATGATACCTTTTGAGCAATTCTATTGTTTGTTTCTGTACTAATGTTAAGACGTGTACATTCGGCATTTGTCTCCGTCATTCTGTAACCTGTAGGCTGTCGGTAGTGCTTTGTGTCGAGGTGATTCCTTCAGGACCCTACTCTAACCCTTCCTTCAGGACCCTACTCTAAACTTCCTTCAGGACCCTACTCTAACCTTTCCTTCAGGACCCTACTCGAACCCTTCCTTCAGGACCGTACTCTAACCCTTCAGGACCCTACTCTAACCCTTCCTTCAGGACACTCCTCTAACCCTTCCTTCAGGACCCTACTCTAACCCTTCCTTCAGGACACTACTCTAACCCTTCCTTCAGGACCCTACTCTAACCCTTCCTTCAGGACCCTACTCTAACCCTTCCTTCATGACCCTACTCTAACCCTTCCTTCAGGAATCACCTCGACACAAAGTACTACCGACAGCCAAAGGGTTGACAGCCTTTCTTGCGATGCAAAGAGTGAATGGGTAGTCTTAGGTATTGACTGGTGCTAAGTCAGAGTGAACGTTTCTTGTTTTGAACGATGACGTCACTATCACTCTTTACTCGCGTGTGGCACCGGAAGTAAAGGTGAAAGGTGAAATGTGACGAAGTTCAATAAATATCCAGATGATTCCATTCACGTTCTTTCCTAATAAAGCGGATCAGAAACGGTCACAGACTGGTGCCTGTCCGTTTACCTTGTGTGCTGTTTCTGTTATATCTGGTCAACTGTAGGTCTGGTCTAATAACAAAATAAAATAAAATAAAATAAAATAAAAAAAAAAACTCCTTCTGAGTGTCTCATTACCTTAACCCTTTAACCACCGGGGAAAGGCAATCGCCACCCAGCTGCAAGAGACATAAATCATCATGAGCCCGGGCGGAGGGGGGGGGGGGGTCATGAGGATTACGTCTCTTGTTAGTCCTATATTCTTTATACCAATTTTGGTACTATTTACATCTGTGCTTTTTTCAAACACGGAGTGCTTGCTCGGAGGCACGGTGGGGAGGCGGGGGGGGGGGGGGAGGGGGGGGGGGGGGGTGGGGGAGGGGGGGAGGGGGGGAGGGGGGAGACAGATAGAGAGAGCATAGCACAGCTAACAATACAAGTTCTGTTTTACTCGTCTACAAAAGGTCTCAAATCCTATGTTGACTGCGGTGGAACATGAGTGTTCTTCTTTTGCATATGGCAATCGGCCCAATTCCGCCTCACGCACCCACTGTTAGTACATGCTCTCAGTACTACTGGTCACGTGTCCGCTGACGCCGCCAGAGACAATAGCGAGGTTTCGTTTGTGACGAAAGACTCCCCACAACGAACGAGAGCTTGTACCCTAAGCATAGACAACACTGCAAACATCTCCAAGAGGCATAGATCCTCATGATCTATGCCTCTTGGAGACGTTTGCAGTGTTGTCCATGCTTATGGTAGAAGGCCGTGACTTTCCTAATTTTCGTCGTTGGGAGTCGATCGGTGCAAACCTAACCTCACTGTTACTTTCAGCCGTTGGCAGCGTGACGCGGTGATATCGCAGAAACCTCCCAGATACACTGATATAAGGTTAGCAAGTGATTTAGATCTGTGTTTTGGCGGTGAATGGCCTCTTGGTGCAACCAATCAATCAATCAATCAATCAATCAATCATAGTTTAATACAGTGTTGATACAGCTCAGGTCACCGTATGTTAGCCTCTCTTTCGGCCCATCCACAAACACCTCTCTCTCCCTCTCTTTCTACCACCCAACCCTCCCTCCCCGTTCACATCCTCCCCCCCCCCCGTTCCCCCTACCGCCCCCCGCCCCCCCCCTTCCCCACCAAAAGCAACACGTCTACGGGCTCAGGACGGCCGCAGTGGGCCCGCGCACAGCCATGCACCCGAGGATCTTTGCTTACTGGGTCTCTCTCTCTCTCTCTCTCTCTCTCTCTCTCTCTGTCTCTCTCTCTGTCTCTCTCTCTCTCTGTCTCTGCCCCCACCCCACCCCCTCCCTCCCCTTCTCTCTGTCCCCGGGCCCTGCAGTAGAACTATACAGATCTGCAGGGTGTGACGAACGCAATTAGTACAGAAACGACGCCAACTAATTGGATTAAAAGCTGGGAACCGGAAGCGTGCGCCTCAAGACGGGATGTTTGGGGTGACAGCGCTTCTATGCCCTGTCAGAACGAGGTTATACGATGTTAGAACGAGGCTTCACGATGTCAGAACGAGGTTCTATGTGTTTCCACACTTTCCACGGAATACTCCTGCTGCTGCCAGCAGTATCCGACCATTCTGTATTTACGCTTTGCGTTTTGGTTATTGTTCTTTTGTTTGTTGGGAGCGGCTAGTGCGTGGGCGGCGTTCACGTTGACAAGAAATACATAAAGCTACAATTACTGCTTTCATAATTGACTACTACCATCACTCCATTATACGTATGGAGTTGTCCCCCCTATCGAAATACGGATCTTGTTTCTGACAGAGAATGTTTTAGCCCTCAAGGTAGACAGATTAGGGTTTATTTTTTTTATCGCGTTTACTAATTATTTGTAATGATGGTCTAGTTGACAGAGAAGGAAGTGACGTAAAAGCGACGTGTGGGAGGAACAGCCTTGTACTAAAGACAGACATTAATCAGACGTCCAGCAGTAGGTTGAACGTCCAACAACTTACTCACACTGAGGAACGCGTGTGTGCTGGACGGTCTGTGATTTCGGACCTTACGGCTTTCAGCCACACAACGAGGAATAGGATTAATCCGATACACCTTCCCCAACAATTGCCGCTGAAGATTACAATAATTATATTCTAACGACCAAAAGAAATGCGCCGTTTTTGGAATCATCCGATGATTCCAAAAATGTAGCATTTCTTTTGCTAGTCAGTATAGTTGAGGAGACAGTTCGTAGGGTCCAGAATTACAGACCAGGCCACACACACACGTAAGATCTATTCTAAATCACCGGCCAACACTGGCTCAAGGCAGCTAAGCCGTTGGTTGTGTAAGAGGGGTTTAAAATAAATATACCACGCGCGCGCCTTTTATCCTATCATCAGTTTATGACGCCTGCATGCGTTACTATAGTTAACGGCCTGGGATCGATGGTGGGTCACGGGCTCCCTCGGTAAGACGCCCTGACATTGACGTTAACTCATTCTGCCCCAGACACACCACAGCAAGATAAGGGCGCCAAGCTATTCTGGCATCACCCTTGAATTATCATGGTCGAACCGTGTCCTGCACTGCAATGCAGTCGTCAGAGGACCGCCAACGGCAAAAATTAGGGGATTTTCGTTCTTGGGGTACAATGAGTTAAATACAGTCATACGGTGGTCCACATTTAGAACGTGTCCTGTGAAGATTACATAACATATCGACTATGATAGTTCAAGGGTTGTACCGGAACAGCTTGACGCCTACGCTATTCCGGTGCCACCCTTGAACTGCCATGGTTAATGAGTCCATGTCTCATGGTCAACGCTAAATGGCTGAGCATGTTCTGTCTGACTTACACACGCACTTCGCAGGCCATTTGCCTGTCTCATCAGTCATATTGCTTTTAACGCAGGCAGCTAAACCCGTGTTTAGGAGGAAGTGTGATGTTTGTAAATCACATTAATGCAACATCAAAAACTGTTAACGGTATAAAAGCTGGAACTGCAGGAATGCCGTGCTGCGGGCGATTCAAACATTACAAAGAAAAAATAACCCTGTAAGTTTGCATCGTGGTCGATGGCTATTTAGTTCATTAATCCCTTCACTGCCGAGGTAACTTGAAAAATGTCCAACTGCTGGAGGCATAGATCCTCATGAGCCTCCTCAGCTGCGAGGGCTCATAAGGATCTACGCCTCTTGCTGACACCTCTTTGAGTCCAAATTCCTATGACGTTGCATTAACACTTTCGAGACGTGCCGCAACCGGATTCGCGGCTTTAAGCCGCGAATCCGGTTGCGGCACGTCTCGAAAGAGTTAAGAAAGATTTCAAAGCCACGATCTGCGCCACTGGCAGCAAACAAGGGTTAGGGAGAAAAAGAGGAGAAGAAAACATGGAATGTATAAACACAAATGCTGGCGATGAAAAGTGATGACATCACATCAAGAGATGATGAGGAGATTTACTTTAAACCACGACAAACTCGTTCATTTATTAAATTGAGAATTATAGCGATCATTCCAATCAAAGACTCGTCAGACAAGAATTAATGAGATGCAACGAAACTTGTAACTTGCTCCGACACGTTCTGATGACACCGATACCCAAGGGCCACAACCCAATCCCCCTCACTTGTGTGGTGGTCTGTGATGTTGGACCTTACGGCCTGTCGGCCGCAAGGTCCAAAATCGCAGACCAGCAACCTTTTCTTTAAAAAAAGGCAGGATAAGTTTAATAAACTGAAAAAAACAAATCACAAAAAAGTGCGATAAAATAAAAAGAAAAGGGGAGACTGCCAGTGCTAATATTTTAGGAAGTTACAAAGTAAAGTAGATTATAGCACTGTCAGGGGAGAGAAATGTGCATGATCGACCAGTGATCATAGATCTACTGTGGCCAAAGCACAAAAAAAGAGATAGGAAAGAGGGGGCGCTAAAAAGTGACTGAAGCATGGAAGCCCCCCCCCCCCCCCCGAAGGGGGCGTATCACATATCCCACTGTTCCAGCCACTCAGTGCATGGAAATTTAAATCTAGGTCCCCCGAGGGGGGTCCAGATATTTAGCCGGTGTGGACAGCTGTTTCGGTCTTGGCGACTCCTCAGCACACCATCGGCGATACGGAGGAGGCAGGAATTTCTGCCCACCTGCAAAGACAACCACATTTTACTGTGTGTCTGCAAGGGCATACATTCCATGCACCACCTAGAGCCAAATTCCATGCACCCTAAAGAGAACCTACCAAAAGGGGGGAAGGGGTTGCAGTCGATATTGTAGTAGTAAATGAAAAGAAAAGGGGAGACTGCGATAAAATAGTTTGGCAAAAATGGAATTAATAGACCCACCCCCACATGATTAATCAGTGAGCCATCAAGCCATCATTTCAGTGTGTCCACCCCCATGTCAATCTTTGGCTCTCACAGTCGGCTGAGGAAGGGAAGCAAAAATGTATCTCACGCAGCTCTAGACACATATCCTCACGAGCACTCGCAGATGCGGGGTTACATGCTGCCCCTGGTGTAATGCACGTCTGCGTTCCTCAGGCAGGTGGGATTATCGGGTTTTCAGTGTGAGACTTACGATGCCGAATTGGCGAGTGAATGAAAGCGAGGGACGTGTTTTCAACAAACAAAGAGAGGATTTGAGGGTCCATTTTTTTCCCGCCTAGTTTCAGTCCGAGGCTAAATGTTCACGTCCGTTTACAATTGAAAAGCACCGATGTAAGAGCAGAGAACGGACCCCCCTCCCTCCCCCCATCTGCAGGGGCTCATGAAAATCTATGCCTCTTGCACATATAAGGGGATAGAAAATTCAAGGGACCAATGAAAAGATGAGAGCGGAAAAGCCAAACTCACCACACTGTCCCAAGGGCGCGCTAAATATGTGCTTTTGTTGACTATAGAAAATTCACGCGTGAAAATTGAATATTTGCAATTGTGGTGGCGTTTCCTGACCTCACGATTCCCAAGCTGACAAAAATAGCCAAACTTCTGATGTAACGACAGCATGTGTCAAGCTGACGCGAAATAACCAGGAAGTTACAATAATCGGCCGCAGCCAAGAGCCCCTCGTAAGGGCGTGAAAGATACTTGAAAAAAAGACATTATGTGAAGTGCGTCTTTTCAGAAACACACACACACACACACACACAAAACAAAAAACAAACAGAATTAACTCAATATACTGCAGCATCATTTGGAGAATACAGCACAAAACTAATAACGAGAATAAAAATAACAGTGTTTGTCGTCTTTCTGTCATGTTTTCTAGAAAAGTGTTGACATTTTCTCAGTGTCCTCTGTAAACTTCACGTTTAAACACCTTTCGTGTGAGTGGAACTGATATAAACTGCTCCAGCGATCACGGATCATCGTATGACCAGGTATGCTGCTGGGGGTGTTTGGAGGTCAGTTTTTCTGGAGGCGGTTTTCGGGAGTTTGACGGAGGGGTCTGGATGGGTCAGGAAGCCACGTTATCAAGCGGTCAGGTTGTCCACCTTCGGGACACGTCAAAACACACACCGACACTGACGTGCTTGGCATTTTCAGCACAAACGTGTTGATTATTAACTGTGCGTGTATTTTTGTAGGAGGCTGTCCTAAAGAAGTGTTAAGAAATCCTAGCTTAACCTTTTGTATGCCGAGATAAACGTCAACTTGTTCCATCTGCATGAGCTATAGATCCTCATGAGCCCCCGCATTCGCGGGGGCTCATGAGGATCTATAGCTCATGCTGACACCACTTTATCTCCATGTATCTTGAACGGTTGGGACTAACAAAGATTATACAAACTGAGTCTGCGGCCATTTGCAGGGAAGGGGAGTAACTGGAAGAAAACCCGTCCCGTTACGTTGATTAAAACAGCGACTGCAAGCTGTTTGTTGTTTCAGGTCATTTCAAGGCCTCGCAGACAAATACAAGTCTGTTATACCGAGAGAAAAAAAAATCGTCAGTGAAAAATGGGACTGTGACGCTAAAACACTGTAATGACGTTTACGAGAGATAAAATGCGTTTACGAGAGATAAAATCAGTTGCCACATTCCTTCTGCATATGAAGATAAGTAGCGGCTAATGTCTCTGTTTGTTTGTCTATTTTGACAAAGGGTATTTACCCGAAATATTAATAAATTGTGTTGTACCGTTTTTTTCTAAGCGTGTTTCTTTCTCCGTTGGGTACTTCTTTGCATTTCACACGCTTGGCAGTCACCTTTTTGGTCTGGATTGATTATTTGTGAAGAAGTTATAGTTTCGAAGTCAGTGCCTGTAATTAGATCAAAGTAGCTCAGTGTCATGTCACCAACGATCAGAAAAACTCTGGTCCGAGAAATGAAATGGTACACACGTATAGCGCCACTTTGCTCGACATCTCAGCTTTATCTCAAATTCCTCGACATTTTAAACATGCGTTTGCCCTTCGTGTCCATCAATATTTTCAAACCACGTCCAAGTAATTGGTTATATTTTGACGGGCAGAAGACTGCAGAGGTGAGGCTCAAGCCATAACTTGTCTTCATGGGCGAAAGGTAGTCCTCAAAGTTTTGTGAACAGGCGTGAAATCTAGATGAACGTCTGATGAAATTTGCAGCTTTTTAACCTCCCGCCACGTTCGTCATTCTTTATCAGTCTCATTTTGCCGCGCACCTCAACGTTTTGACGTTAGTTTTGTGTGGGGTGTCTCGACCAATCCATCTCGTCCGCAAGAGGCATAGATTCTCATGAGCGCCTGCGGCTGCAGGCGCTCATGAGAATCTACGCCTCTTGTTGAATTAGATTGGGATGTGCATGTGCCTCGAATTGAGGGTGCGATTTCAGGCGTTGCCTGTGCCTCTTTGAAGAGCCCTTGGCAGACAAAACGAGGAATAAACTCGGGGCCAAACTTGTTTGCCCCCCTTCGCAAATTGTGCTGGCAGGATCCCCAAATCAATACACACTTACATCCCCGCCTCGTGCCGTCGTGCGCAAGACGCATGTGTATAGCATTACGTGTGGGTGGATGCCGACGTACAGGCTTTGACTGCTACCCTCTGTTAGTCCGCTCACCCCTAAGGTCCAACGTTCCAACTCGGGGAGTAGTCCTCTGAATGAAATATTACAGTTCAGGAGACAACAAGTCCAAGAGAGGTGCCAGAATAGCTTGGAGCCTTGAACTGCCATCGCCAATTACTATCTGATGGTACTGCGTCAGGGGTGATGGTGTTAATTGTTGGGGGCAGAACATAGAGGCTAATGAGGCAGAACGTTGTCAGTGAGACACAAAAGACTCAAAAACCGGCGAAACTTGAATAGACCCACGGATATCTGTGCGTGTGGATTTTTCTTACATTTTATTTTTGCCAGGATGTTGAAGACGTTTGATGTTCAATCGTTGATCTAAATGAGACTGATTTCCGCCAGCAAGCGGCTAATATCCTACAGGACCCCTTGCAAGTTTGCATCTGATCCACATGAAAAAGTTTCATGTTGAGCCACGTGAAGAGCAACAGAGGGTGTAGGACGCAGGGAGGACAGGCGGAAACAAGCATGGCTACCCACCGCATATCCGGTGCTGTCTCTCTATCTCACACTGCACGCTTATTTCTTGTCACGAGCTTGTCATGCGATACGCGTTACCTTATCAATGTGATTCTCGGCCTGTGTTCTGAGTTCAGTCCACGTCCACAAGAAATACGTCGATACATGCAACGGCGAAGACTTGACGTCGCCGACTGACATCGGTGAAAGACCTGACAGCGGCGGGCATCCCACAGACTGAAAGCAGCCTCCCGTAAAGCGGAACGTTTCTTAGTAGTCCATGCTTTAACGACATTTATTTTCAAGAGGCACAGATCTTCATGAGCCCCCGCATGAAGCGGGGGCTCATGAAGATCTATGCTCTTGGTACCCTTAATTGGAATCTGCGCTGTTCAGGCGGAGGATGTCATTAGGAGGTCCTTACGTGCTCACGTTGTGACGTTTAGTATTTCCCACATTTACGACATCTATTTTATGACCAGTTGTATTGGGACTTGCCTGCCGATTGCGAATGAGCGACTGTATTTATTGTAAGTGTACACGTTGTGCATGCATGCAAGCGAGCTGTGCTCTTTATGTCCGCAGACCTATACAAGCGTGTGCGCGATGGAACTGGTGTCCCAGCACTCTGCGTGTAATAACGCTGGATATTCCTCTAGCGTAAATATATAACCTCGTAGAACTATGGCACGTCCAGCGCCCAATGCAGCAGACGGATTCCCGTGAAGGCTGAAGGATAGTGCTCGATGAGGTTTACGTGTGTGTCTGAAGAACCTGAATAGCAAACTCAAATCAAACAATCGTTAATTTTCTGTTCATTTTCGGCGCTACCTACGGGTGTTTGGGTTGACTCATGCTTCAAATGAATTTGACTATGATAGTTCAAGGGTGGTGCCAGAATAGCTTGGCGCCCTTGAACAATCACACTCGACCTGTCTTGTAATCTGTAATATAGCCTTCATAGGACACAACAGATTTTAAAAAAATCAGCCTAACGATGTAATGGGTTTTTAGCGCATGATTGGTGCCTGATTCCTTCCAGTACATAAAGCACTACGCACGAGCATATATACTCTGATTAGTCTTATTCAGTTTGTAGCCTATGCTTACCATTCCTACGATTTAAGTGATCAACACAGAAGAAAAGCCATTCTTGGCAGATTTTTGTTTGGTTAGGTTTCTAAAATAGGCTGGACTAATTCGGCTCCCAAAATAAACCGCAAAGTAGAATGTTAATATGGAGAGGTTCTGGAGCTGCTACTAAGTACTTATTTACCAGTTTCGTCCATGTTTGAGCAATCTAGTCAAGTCGGTTCTTCTCTATGTGACTTTGCGTCTCTATGTGGGTCATCTGGTTAAGACTGGTAAGTGCAAAGAGTACCATCAAATGACATAGCGGCACGTGGTTGTCTCAGACGCAGTGTCCCTGACTTCCAACTTGTGAGGAACACAGATGTTTGAACAGTGTTGAAACGTTCGAAACGCGCTGCATCCGGATACCCGGCTTTAAACCGCGTGTCCGGATGCAGCAACGTTTCGAAAGAGTTAACCGTTGACCGAAACTTTGGCGAAAGTGCAACAGTGTTGACTATGGATGTTTTCAGTCACCGACATTCTCTAAACTCTCTCCCATCTGCAAGCAGCATAGATCCTCGTAAGGCCCTGCTGTCGCTGTGCTGCACTGGTGCTGTCGCAGGGACTCATGAGGATCTACGCTTTTTGCAGAAGGGGGAGTCTTTCTGAAGGCGTTTGAGGAAGTAGCATGCAGCACAGTCAACGTATTTCCACTTTCGCGTGATGGTCCTCAGGAACCTTTGGACTGGTGATTGGTTTTCACTTTGCGAAACCCAACGACGAGCTGTTTCCGATTATGTTACTTCCATGTACAAAACCGCCATGCCATCCCGCAAGGCGAGGAACTCACATGGAAGCACACACAGTTCCGCATTTGCCCTTGCAACCTGTAGACACTTATGTCGTTATGAGAATTTTCATTGTAGCGCGGACGGAATAGGAAACGACGGAATATATAATGGAAATCCGACGGAATTGTAATCAGACGGAATGGGAATCAGACAGAATAGGAATCAGACGGAATGGGAAAAGCAGTGGCGGAATAGGAATCAGTACGGCTTTCAAACATAATTGTGTGCTGGTCTGTGATTTCGGACCTTCCTTACCTGAGCAGTAAGGTCTAAAAACACAGACTAGAACACAGATACGCGGAGGTATTTAACTGACATTAAATGCACGGGGTTGGTTTTGTTTTTGAAGTAATAGAAAATTTGCTGTAACTCAGTGTGGTAACCGTGTTTAGCCAAGTATAAAAAGGAATTGCACGCATAATTCGTCCACATGTTAATCGCACTCCTAATTCGTCAACATGTTAACCGCACGTCTAATTCGTCAACATGTTTCACATCCTAGTTCTGTGTTTGTACGAGCCACGAACACTCGGGCTGAACACGAAACACAGTCCCCGGTCAACCAGCATTGGAAGCCGTAGTTACGGGCTCTTCAAAAGCTCTCTTAACCAATTACATCCGCGCTGAAAAAGAATTAATTTCTTAGCGGGCGAAGTGAGTGGGGAGAGAGAGAGAGAGAGAGAGAGAGAGAGAGAGAGAGAGAGAGAGAGAGAGAGAGAGAGAGAGAGAGAGAGAGAGAGAGAGAGATAGAGAGAGAGAGAGAGAGAGAGAGAGATAGAGAGAGAGAGAGAGAGAGAACGGCCATGCGCGATTGATGACTAACAAGAGACATAGATCCTCATGAGCCCTCGCGACTGCGGGGGCTCATGATGGTTTATGTCTCTTGCAGATGGGTAGCGTATGCCTTTTCCCGGCAGTGAAGGGGTTAATTACCCAAATGAATGCGGAAAGCAATCGATCAAGACGAAAATAAATAATAGCGCGTGAGTGTAGCGCGTTAACCTTCGTGCGTGATGACCTCTCCTCCCGCTCTTTTCTGTCTGGACAAAAACTAAAAAAGATGGACAGATTGTCTTTTATTCTATGGTTCCCTGAGATGTGCCAGGTCGCGCCCAGCACGCACAAGTCAGTCGGGCCGATCTTGGCCGCAGTTTAGCTCGTGCACAGCCCGATGGCCTTGTGCATGCTGGTTTTTATTTTTTTTTTCTATCTCTATCACGTCGAAGTTCCTCCAAGCTGTCGTTTGATGCCTGCCTCTGTCTGTAGTGTTTCTTGTCGATTTTTAATCGCGTTGGAATCGCGACGATCAGAAGTACAAATAATCAACTGTCAGCACTTTCAAATCCAGAGTCGAATGTTTGTAAAAATCGTGTGCGCTGGTGTATTATGATGTGGTGGGTATCTTATTACGTCAATAGGCCGGCAACAGACATTTTACTACGGATGGACAAGAGAATTAGCAGAGACTTGCATCCTGACAATTGGCATACAGTAGAATCATCTGCTACCAATCAGACTGATGAACTTACAGTGTACGTGTACATTGGTATCACATGAAGTTACACTGTGCGTGTACTACAAGTTCTTAACGCATTAATTCCTGACACGCAATAACCGGATGCGGATCGAAAATGGTAGTTCAAGGGTGGCGTCAGAATAGCTTGGCGCCGACAGGCGCCAAGCTATTCTGACGCCGCCCTTGAACTATCATAGTCTTTCTCCACAACCACGACGTAAAAACCTCTGATGATTTCTCCCAGATTTGACGAGTTTGTCCTCAGGACTGATTAAGGTACAGGCCTTAAAAAGGAAAGAAAAAATAAATAAAAAATAAACGCACTATGCTAGAGCTATCAGCCTCAACCCATATGTTCAGTTAGCACTGAACGTTAAACTAGGTCCTCATCATGTCGGCCAAAAACGCGCGTGCACCCCGGCCAGCAGTGATGCATCTGGGGTTCACGCCTAAAAAAACCGCTCATAGGCCAGTGATGGACTTAGACCCACATGGCCTCCTCTAAGCGAGGGCCTATATCTGCCAGGAAAGGGTATGGATTCTCGTCAGCACCTGTGTCTGTAGGGGCTTATGAGAATATACGCCATTTGCAGATCGAAGTTGTCAAGACGAGGAACCTAGTACTCCTACTGTGCGCGTTGTCGAAGACTAAGACAATTTCTTCTCTCGGTCTCTCACCAGCCCGAGCCTTTTTCTACAAGAGACATCGATTCTCACGAGCCCCTGCGACTCATGAGAATCAACGCCTCTTGTAGACAGACCTCAGTCTCACATACGTCCTCTACTGCGGAAACCATCTGGGTTTCAGTCAAGGGCTGTTGCTGATGCCCTCTGCTCTTTTATCTAGTTGCCTATCGGGATTGACAGCATGGGGGCTTTCTGTCCCAAAATGGGACACCACGTGAGCAGTGCTCGCATTCAATGAAGCAAGTGTCCGTCGTCATCAGGACATCAGGGGAGAAAAGAGATCCGGGTTGAGTGCAGAGTTAAGGGGCCTGATTAACCCCTTCCCTGCCACTGTACAGTGCATGTTTGTTTCTCTTTTTTTTTTCGTTCAACGACCAAAAGCCAACACGGTCCAAGAAATATGGATACAAATTGGTCTCAGCAAGAGGCATAGATCCTCATGAACCCCCGCAGTCGCGGGGGCTCATGAGGATCTATGCCTCTTGAAGTTGGATCGTGTTCACTTTTTCTGGGCAGAGAAAGGGTTAAGGGCTGTTAGTTCAAATGAAACGTTCCACTAAACCCATGCGTGTGCAATGGACGTTTCCCGATTGTGTACTTTTCCGCGACCCCATTTCTGATGACGTAGTACGCTGGAGGGCAAAGCGGTGTGGAGACTCTATACGAATGTTCAGCAGAGTGGGGGCTGTAGCAAAAACAATGTCCAAACCTGGAGTTAAACCGTCTGAAAAGTATATAGATACTCTAGATTCAGTATCTAGAAACCGTTATGAGATGAAATTGCGAGCAGTTGGCGGGTTAGATCCCTACGAAAACTGTCAGTGGAGTGACGATGTCGGACTTCTACCTCCGGTTGCTCAAGACGACATTTCAGAATATTTGGTTCATCGCACCAGCTACTACACAAGAAAAGCCTTTAAAGCAAACAAACAGCTTGGAGCACACAATCAACACACATCAGGATGGGTGAAGAAACTGTTTGCCCACAAACCCAGAGGCTGTGACAACACCATCATCACTGCTGAGGTAAGCATAACAAACTCACAAAGTAGGCCAACTTCACACATTGTGGATGGGATTGTGCCATCTTCACTTTAGCAGGTTTTGTCATAGCTTACTGTAAAATCTTACATTATCATTAGAAGGGATTTAAACTAAATAAAAGTGTTCATAAAGT
>BTPG01000006.1:5813052-5845973 GCA_036245525.1 Semisulcospira habei
TTAAAATTATTGTTTTAACCGAGTAAATGCTTATTTTTGGCAATTGGCGTTCCTCCCATCTATTACTAAGATAAGATGTGGCCTTTTTCAAATTACCCAAAATGAAAACCGAAGACAGTTTATTTAACTGTTGTTTAATACTGATGAATTAAGATTCATAATGATTAAGGAGTGGGAACAGGTTGTGGTGGGAAAACAAATTGACACTGGATCTGGGGAGCATGCTTCCCTGGAAAACTGCATTCCTGTGCACTTACTGACAAATGCATTACCTTCAAAAAGCATAATTTCCTGGACCACATCAAATATCTAAACACGAAGGTGGTGACATCATACATGACAATGCCAGATTTACAAAAGTTGAAAATTGCATTTCCGAAAGGCGGAATTGTTTCAAAAACAGAATATTCTTTATTCTTGAAGATAAACTATGAAATGTTTTATAAAGTAAATACTCAGTGCATACCGCTGTGGGCATTTCCTTGTTTCCGTTGCTCTCTCTTCTGTTTCCTTTCAAACCGGTCCACATCAGTAGATGCACATTTAGTTTTGTAGCCAAGGTGCAAAGTTGGGATCCAGTTGGGCGCATCATCTTGGTAGAACTCAGCAGGTTTTCCTGTCATCAAGATCAAGTGAAAATGTAATAACTGGTAGGACTCAGCAGGTTTTCCTGTTATCAAAATCAAGTGAAAATGTAATAACTACACTACAATATTGATTTGCATGATAAACAAAACAAGCACTCCAGTCTTTCCTGTGATTCTGGAAGAAGGGTATCATACAGTATCCCTCCACAGGTGTTTTGTGTTTATGTTTTTTTTCTTCAAGTACACATGAAGTTGGAAAAAACAAATAAATATAGTCCCAGTCTTTGCACCAAGAAGCCTAATCTCACATTCTATGAAATGTGAGAACAGAACAAAAGTCATCTAAATGCCCTCCAACACTCCAATCTGCTCAAAAATGGCAGATTTCACTACTGCCAGGTTGTCACTGAAAGTGGGCAGCTGCAACTTCGCAATGGCCTAGGAAGACCAATAACAAAATGCATGTGAACCATTGAACAATTTTTGAAAATGCTTACCTTTCACAAAGTGGCGTGAACACACACGGGTCCATGGTTTCACTGTTTTGTCCGTGATCTTCTTTCGATTGATTTGGGCGATCCAAAGCCTTCTCCTCTTGGCTGTCAACTCGCGTATTTTGGAGCCCTTATTGAATATAACTGTCGGAATTCTATGGTAAGAGATCCCAAGATCCCTAGTACTTCGTTTCGAACAATGCTTGACACAGCAATCGTTCGTCATGGTGAGAAAAATGCGAATAAATAGGCTTACGTGACACACTTTCAACCTTGCTAGGAAATTGCATCACCCGCCAGCTTGCCCTCCAGGGGCGGCAACGCACAAAGTGATGACGTAGATCGGGATAGGTCGATAGCTCATATTGAAATAAAGAAAGAATGAAACTCCACATTTCTTGGCGTCAAAAATCAGACTATTTACATCAGGGAACTGAGGAGGCTTCAAAATAAAGTCTGCGTCTGTGTAATTGTTAAAAAGATGGGGTATTACTTTTGTATGTCTATATATGTATCAACAAAACAAGACATCAAGGAGCTTGGAACACACACCGCACTTCCTGCAGATCCTATTGAACAAAGCCATCACCCCCAAAGATAGATTTTGATATGCTGACAACAGAACAACAGAAACGTAAGTAATCATTTTGTTAATTGCATTTCGTCAGCTTGTCTTTTGTGTTGTTGTTGTTGTTGTTTTATTGTTCGTTGACTGAATGTTTTGGCCGCCGACGCTTACAGACACAGCAAGTATTTAGAACCACTGGAGCCATAAAAACTATCTCGGATTAACCTGCTCAATGCTAGCTAGTTAGTTCGGGCTTTAACGTCCACGGCACCGAAGTGATAATGGACGGCTCGGACGGGCGGGTTTATGGGGGACAGAGAAATATATTTTCTATGGAGTACGACCTGAACACTGATCAATTCAAGCGCACTGCAACTGTAGCACTTTGATTTACCAGGACCTTTCAACGGACATGCTGTGGAACAAGCCCGTCCTTTTTCCCTGGATTGCTCAGTGCTGGCTGACAGAGACTGTGTTTGTGCAATCGTCGTCTTCTTCTTCTGTTCGAAAGCCGTCGCACTTGGAGTTTGGCTCTCAAAATGAAATCTGTGGTCTTCTGTAGCACCTCCACAGGCCCGTACAGTTTCTCTTGTAGAGTGGCGGGCTTCTGCCATATCTCCTCCCTCAGCAGCTGGTGGTTCCCACAGTCCTGGAGGATGTGCTCTGTGGTCTGCTCTGCTTCTCCACAAGGACACAGGGGAGATGGCACGAGGCGAAAGCGTCTGTGCAGGTGGAAATTGAGTCGGTTGTGCCCGCCGGTCATCGGACGTGCAATCGTCGTTAATTTCAGACAAAACCCCCTCACATGGCCAAGATTCAAAGTAATGTCAGCAAGAGGCATAGATCCTCGCGAGCCCCCGCTTTAGCGGGGTCTCATGAGGATCTATACCTCTTGTACTAGGTTGGTGGTGTTCAGATTTCCTTGGCACCGAACTGATTAGTTACCGCTCCAATGTTGATACCGGGCCGTCACGTAAACATGCGCGGCTCGTAGCAGAATGTAAAAATCTGTTAACTTGATCTGTTTACACTTGGGCACCGTAGTGCACCTTGCGTGTGGCTGTAAAGAACGTGCATGTCTTCTCCACACAATGCTTGTCCTAATCGACAGTTCGGAACGCCGCGACCTTCATTCAAACTTCCGTCCAGAGAGAAATGTGTACGTACATGATCCGCCGGAATTACTCCGCTCAGCAAAAGGCGTCGATTCTCATCAGCCCCCGACAGCATGAGAGTTGATGCCGCTTGCAGAGCTGTGCAGCAAAAGCACGCGCCATTGTCACTGTAAAGGAAGGACGCCCGTGCGCATGCTCACGTGCAGCACTTCATTACGATTCACATCAAAGACAAACACTCATGCGCTAACTGAAGGCCGAGATTTGTGTGGCCATCTTTCGTGGCAACAGATCGCTACGCAAGTTTGAGGGGCAATGATGTAATTGCAGCTGGGTCATATCTTCGAAACATGGCGAAGTCTTCAATTTACACACGGAGATTTTAAGTCACTTTCTGATTCTCCCGCCTAGCAAAGCGACCACCAAGGACGCCGTAAGCGCGAATTGCAGGTGTCTGAGATATCAGAATAATCATCATGTCCACTTGTAATGCGCGAGACGTCCGTTTTGGCCAAAGAGGCTCCACATTGCCTTAGTAACATCTCAAAAGGTAGAGTAGATAGGCCCTGTTCTTGCTGCACGGTACTAGAAATTCGAACGGAAATGCTTGAGTATAAATTTCCTTCACCCGTTCAGTGTCAGTTGCCGCGGATTGTGTTTCCGCCTTCTTTGTTAATTCAACACCAAAAATGACCTAGCTTTCACAGGCGTGAGCACGGATTCAAAGTGGTGTCAGCAAGAGGCATAGATTCTCATGAGCCCCCGCGAATGCGGGGGCTCATGAGGATCTATACCTCTTGCAAGTGGATGGTGTTTAGATTTCTCGGCATAGATTTTTTTTTTTTCGTATCCTGTTTTTCGCATCATCACTTTTTTTAATAGCGGCTGCCGTCCACACCGGTCGAAGAAACATCATAGAGCCACATAAGCACTCTCCAACCCTTGGGGTGGGTGGGTGGGCGCTCATGAGGCTCTATGCCTCTTCCTTGGGGCGTGAACGACTAACAGCAGAAGTTCACCGACGAGAGCTCTCTACTCAATTACCGTCGCTTCGTTAAAGACGTGCAGACCACACCGACAGCGCTGCAGGCTATTATCATTCCCCACATCAACAGTCCACGCCCCCCCCCCCTTCCCCACGCCCACCCCTCACTGTCAATATGCCCTTCAACACCATCACCGCAACCCAAACGGCGTCGCTGGTCACAGTTGTAGCAATCGGTAGTGCATGTGTGTTTACAATCCGGGCGGGCATGTAGTGATAATTTCCATTGTTTTGCGCAAATTTATTTTGACTTGTAAGAAGACACTAAACCCAATTCATATATCGATCATTATAGTTCAAGGGTGATGCTACAATAGCTTGGCGCTTTTAGGCGCCAAGCTATTCTAGCACCATCCTTCAACTATCATAGTCGATGCATATGTTGTGGCGTTTTAAGGTTAAATACTTCAAGGCATTTTATTGAGAGGCAAACTTCCCTCAACTCTTGCGCTTTTATCGAAATTTACAGAAAAACAAGCGAACGACCGTGACAGCTCAGCTGGCGCCTGAAAGTGGCACAGGAGTAAATGGAAATTAGACCAGAAGGACATTCGTCAAGAACAGTGTTAATCGCACATTGCGACACCGGAAGCGGAAATCAATAGCGCCGCGCTGACACCTGGGATATGTGCACCGCACAAATAGTGTCTTGCCCGGGTAACGAGGACGAGAGGGGAGCTTGTCGCAGCAGTTCCGCCCCTTTTATGTCTATCTGGGATTCCTTCCCTTGACTGAATGCAATGGAAGCCCCTGTACATACAGACTGTTTGTTTAACTTAAGTTCTTTTGCATACAATGCCTTGTCGCCTCAGGGTGGACAAATTAAGGAAAATCGGTTGATCACTTTCGAATGATTTTTTTCTTATTAAGATCTGAACACACCGGTCAGTGCATCACAATTACAGAAGTAGGACAACATTAACACACCGGTCAGTGCATCACAATTACAGAAGTAGGACAACATTAACACACCGGTCAGTGCATCACAATTACAGAAGTAGGACAACATTAACACACCGGTCAGTGCATCACAATTACAGAAGTAGGACAACATTAACACACCGGTCAGTGCATCACAATTACAGAAGTAGGACAACATTAACTCATTCTGCCCGCGACACACCACAGCAAGATATGACTCGACCATGAGAGTTTAAGGGTGGTGGCAGAATAGCTTGGCGCCTACAGGCGCCAAGCTATTCTGCCACCACCCTTGAACTGCCATGGTAAACCTATGTCCTGAATTGTAAGGCAGTCCCCAGAGGATAACTCCAAAATAGTGGGGTATTTCGTACCTCGGGCACAATGAGTTAATTAGACGTTGCACGCACAAAATATACGAACAGACACATTCGAGGCCTGCAGCATCGAGCACGACTCGAGTGTGTTAAATTGAACCACTGATGCTGTTTAGAGGAAATGACCGACCAGGTTGTTAATACAGGAAAGCGAAACCCACACGGCCACAAAAAATGACAACCAAGAATATAAAATGCAGAGAACATCCCAACGAAGAAAGGAACACGCTTAGAAAGACTATTACAACACAGTTTAAACATCTCACCAAGAGAATACAATAATATACACTTTTCAGACGCGATGCGTTCGAAGCGTGTTTCTTTCCTGGTTTGAAGGTTCTCTGTAAGAAAGCGTCCCTGTCAGTGACGCTCAATGTCTAACTAAAATGGAACTGAATGTTATTTTCTGCCCAGCTAGTATCCCGACGGGGACACATTAGTGCAGGAGGTTTGTCGATAATGATGGCTCAAAGGATGTGCTTAACCCATTCAGCCCTGACGCACTACAGCAGGAGATGTGTCGACCATGATAATTCAAGGGTAGTGCCAGATTAGCTTGGCGCCTGTCGGCGCCGAGCTAATCTGGCATTACCCTTGAATTATCAAGGTCGATCCATCTCCTGCAACTGGTGCATAGTCATTAGATGACGCCTGCAAAATGTGGGAGATACGGCCGTCGAGCTGAATGAGTTAACCCCTTGCATCCTGAGGCTGAATTTAAACAAAAGTGCTTATTGCAGTATAGGTTGCAAGATAGACGAACCATTTTGAACCTCAGGCGCCAAGCTATTCCGGCACCACCCTTGAACTATCACTTCCAATTTATTTCAAGCAAGAGTGTGTCAGGATAGAAAGGCTTAGCTCACACAGCCCGACGGCCGTATTTGCCAAATTTCGGAGGCGTCATCTAACGACTATGCACCTGTTGCAGGAGATGGATCGACCATGATAATTCAAGGGCAGTGCCGAATTAGATAATCTGGCACTATCCTTGAATTATCGTGGTCGATCCATCTCTGTTGTAATGCGTCAGGGCTGAATGGGCTAATTAGTTTAGCGGCCCAAAGTGGTCACGCTTGTCAAACATTCCTCTTCGGTCATGGTCGGTTTGTCTCCCGCTGTCTGTACTTAGTGATTACATTTTATTAACAAACTAGATATCATTGCCTGGGTAAAAAAAAAAAAAAGTATTCATGATTATATTGGCATCTTAGAGACAAGTGGTGCAATCTGCCGGCGTTGCAAGTTTCCAGTCAGCAATTTCGACTCAGCTGTCCCCGAAGACTGCCCAAGACTGTTTTGCTGACTGGGTTGGCTGTTAAGTGACACGGCAATGAAGGCGTATGATGCGGCCGACGTCTGTCCGAGGACATTGTGCCGGCAGGCCGCTGTCACGAATGTGAGGACAAGAACTAGGGCAGTGGGTAAAAAGCGCCCTGACTATCAGAAACGGTTCAGGTCGTGTGGACATGCACGAGAAGCCCAATAGACTGAAGACCACCAAGCGCCGAGAGAGAGAGAGAGAGAGAGAGAGAGAGAGAGAGAGAGAGAGAGAGAGAGAGAGAGAGAGAGAGAGAGAGAGAGAGAGAGAGAGAGAGAGAGAGAGAGAGAGAGAGAGAGAGAGAGAGGGGTCGTGTGTTAATGGGACAAGCCGCTTTAACCCTTCCAGCTCTGATACAAAACAATATACGGAGCGACGGTGATAATTCAAGGGTGGTGCAAGAATAGCTTGGCGCCTGCAGGCGCCAAGCTATTCTGGCACCACCCTTGAATTATCATGGTCAACCTGTCTCTTCAATCGTTTCACCAACAAGACAACTTCTCAATTTAGGGACTTTCGCCTCAGTGTTCAGTGTGTTAACCTACTCATTGCTGTAAAATTTAAAGAGAGACTGTACGCCATCGACGGCCGAAGCAGACGAGAAGACCTTCTGCTGAGCGAGTAGGCGGACGCTTTGCACAGGTGGCCCGCCATGCAAGTCTGACTGTCTTCTTCTTCTTCTTGTTTCTATCAGTGATGGGGTTAAGATTTCTTCCCCAGCGTTATTGACACAGGGCGCCAGGGGGCGATCAGCCTGACACCACTCTGTCCAATTACGACGGATAACCTACAAGTTATCTGCCCTCACCCCGCACAAATCATGTGATCGCGAGGTGGGCTTTTTGTGGTGCTAACCGATCCAAGAAACATCGGATGACAGCAGGTACGGAACATCATGAGTTCCCGCATATGCCAGGGTGGCTCATGAGGATCTATACGCCCGCCTCTTTCAGTTGAGTGGTGTCGGCATTTTCCCGGGAACTGAGAGGGTTAACCCTTCACTGCCACTGGTCTGCGTTGTGTTCTTGACATCGCCGTTAATTAAACGTCAAGATCCCCAGGCGTCCAAGGAACACGGAACCAAAGTGGTTTCAGCAAGAGGCATAGATCCTCGTGAGCCCCCGCTTTAGCGGGGGCTCATGAGGATCTATGCCTCTTGCAGTTGGGAGTAGAGTTGTTTTTTTTTTGTCCTCGGCGTTCAAAGGGTTAGCACAATGACATGCGGGTTTTTTAAATATTTTTTTGTGTGGAGAATCCGTCAAGGGCTGCTTTGTCCGCTATTGGCTTTGCAGCCATCACCGGCGTCAGAAGGGACTTTTTGTCCCCCTATCCGTGAAGGCTGACAGTGGGCAATGGAGAATTTTTTTCCAGGGCTGAACTGTTTTCGCCACCGTGAAGGTGCTGTCAGAGATCTGGACAGCAAAAGGAGCAACAGGAAGTTTGGCTGCTATGCTAGCAGTAAATTTACCAGCTGGATGAAACGGTGGTGGGGTGGGCTAGTGGTGGTGTGGAGGGGGATGGCTAGAGAGGGTGGCGGGTTCAAGCAAAAAGTGGTGTAATATTCTACAGTTTTTAATGTATACTGTGGTCTGTTATCGATATAAAATGTCTGTCTAAGTAAAATAAAAAAATTCAAACGTAAAAGGTGACCGTCAAAGTTTAAAACGCAAAACAAAAAGAAACACGCTTAGAAATGACAGTTACGACACAATTCATTAAAATTTATTTGTCTAAATATAATATTTTCAAACTTTAAAAATGAAACTAATGTATATACATTTTTCTTACACCAAAAAATGGGCGATGAAAAATCCTTTTTTTTTTAAATTCTGCAAAGACACTTGGAGACAAAAAAAAAAAAAAAAAAAAAAAAAAAAAAATTCGACGCACCTAACTCGAGTCCGTAGGTCGACCTTTTGCGTTTTGTCCATTGAAATGCCAAGCCCTTCACTTAATTCTGTAATTCTTCGCTCTCAGCTCGCAATAGGCTGGTCTACTCTCTGAGGAAGACGTGGGATTCATCTTCAAGAGGCATAGATCCTCATGAGCCCCCGCAATTGCGGGGGCTCATGAGAATCTACGCCTCTTGCTAGAATGATCTATATCCGCGCTCCTGAAGCGCTGGGTAGATTGTGCTGCGTGATGGTTACTGTCATTTGTTCGGCCGAAAGAAATAGGTGCGGGTCTGTTTCACTGAGTTCCCTCCCTTGTGAATGAAAGTCCCCGGATGTTGCAGCCAGAGCCCAGTAGTGAGTGGGGACGTGTCAGTTTACACTTCACGGGCAATGCTGACTGCAACCCGTTACATTCTGAGCCTGACGTTTTAAACTTGCTTATTGTCCTATGAAGGCTGCAGTGCAGATTAGGAGATAGGTCAATCGTTTAAGTTTATGCGTGGTGCCAGAATAGCTTGGCGCCTCTGGTGCCAAGCTACAGGGCTTGGGAAGTTCCCCGCCTTGCCTAGCAGCGTCTGCCGCGAGTCAGCCGCCATCTTAAGAGGATACCACAGTCATCGTATAGTAGCGAAATAGTGTTTCAACACGTTTTTCTTCATTTTTCTTCCTCTTTGGAAACCAACAAAAACACATTGTGGTGAGCGGTTTCCTACAGTGATGGCAAGACTTGCTGTTATTGCTTATAGTACGTCATGACTTTCCTGACATTATAAAAATCAGCGATTTCCATATAGAGCGCTTAGTCCCATATCCTCACAAGCTGGCCGCTACGACTGGCGTGATGACGTCAGCTATCCGAGCTCTATTCTGGCACCACCCTTCAACTATCACAATTAAATTTATTTCAAACAGCAGTGTATCAGGATGAGAAAGGTTTAAGGTCAGTGCGGAAATGCACTTTTGTCATTGTGACTGAAAAATTACACTCAACGTGAATCATACAATGCTCATGACGTCAGTATCATCAATGGACGTCATTCGTGAGCCATTTCAACAGATATTGCACTTTATGTATGTGTGTCACCAAATTCAAATTACGATTTCAGCTAATATGAAGACTTAAACGTACATTCCTTAACATCTTTATCACAAATCGTCCAAAACTGTTATCTGTGACACCAAAAAATATTCTCTAGCACAGTGAATTACTTGTTCAATGTAATGTTAAACGTAGTGTTTATGTCTGAGTGATTTAAAAAAAAACAAAACAACAAACTTTCTTAACTTATTCACCCGGACGGCCGTGTTTCCCAAAGTTTGGAGGCGTCATCTAATGACTATGCACCAGTTGAAAGCGATGGATCGACCATGATAATTCAAGGGCAGTGCCAGGTTAGCTTGGCGCCGATAGGCGCCAAGCTAATCTAACACTACCCTTGAATTACGTCGACCATCTCCTGCTGTAGTGCGTCAGGGCTGAATGGGTTCAGCTTTTTGCCTAAAGCATGTTCTTAATTAAACGAACTTTAGTTCGCGAACTCTGACGAACTACAGTTCACGATCTCGGACGAACCAGGTTGGTTCTTAATTGGACGATCTAAAGATACGGCGAACCTAGTTCGAAGTAGTTCACGAACCTCGGCAAACCATAGTTCGCTGTCGGAAAAGGTTCGCTGAACGTGTTGAGCAAACCAAGGCGAACCTTTTCTCTGATTGGTCAAAACGTTTACCTTCTTCTGCGTTGGAGATAAGAAGACAGTCACCGATACAAACAAATATGGCGGACGGCGATATTTCACTCGTGCGAAGAACAAGACCTATTTTTATTAATTTGTGGGAGGCGCAACGCTGTTTGTGGGGTCGCTACTGCAAGGAGTACAAAAACAAACATCGTTCAAATCGCGAAGCGGCATAGCGGCAGCCATTTTGAACCAGTAAGTACGCCGAATCAAACACTTCAGTTAAGAAAGAGAACCATGGCAAACCTGGTTTGCTGAAGTTCGCCTAGGTTCGTGCAACCTCAAATAATAAGAAACAAACCAAAATATCGCCGATCTTCTCCGATCTAGGTTTGCTGATCAGAAGTTCGTCCAATTAAGAACAGCTCTAAAGCACAAATTTAATCGTACGTGGACTCTCGATTAATTCTAAAAGTTTCGGTTTTCGCGTGTCATTAACATATGTAACAATCGTCATACTAGTACTGTCTGTATAAATATTTCACTGTGTCAAGATACCTCAAGGAAAAGATTGTTTAGCAAAGTATTTGTCTATTTATCAACAAGGCGTCCCTTATTGGACAATATTCCATTAATACAGATTTTATGATCCTCAGAGTTTTACTGCTGTCTGTATGTGAACAATATCGCTGTTTATAAATTTGTCTGAAGGGAAATGTTTGGCAGATGTAAGTGTTTAGAACATCAAAGGCAAAACAGCCTGTGCTGCGTCCCATGTTATGTCGAGTTTGGCCGGCAAACACTCCTACACAATACAAAACCCACTTTTGTTTCCTAGCAATCCCATCCAGAAATCAGCGTATTACCTCTCTGGGGGGAAAACAGATATAAATAGTTCAAGAATGAGGCATAGATCTTCATGCGCCCCAGCGAATGCGCGGGCACATGAAGATATATGCCTTTTGCAGACATTTTTGGATGGGGAGAGAGAAGAAATATGCTCTGCCAAACACTAGGCCGTTGCCGCACTTTACTGGAGACGCGTAAGACGATTTACGGGCTTTGATTGGACGGTTCCCGCGTTGGACAACGCTTTTCCACGGTTTCTATTGGCTCCCTCTGAGTGTGGGTTACAGCCTGAACCCGGCCGATGTTACCGACCCATCTGGCTGCACCAGGTTTTTTTTGGTCGACGCGAGCCTGCTAGAAATCACGCAATAAGAAACGCGCCGGTTTAGGCTGTGGGACAGGAGCTGCACATCTGCAAGTGGAATGGATCCTCATGCGCCCCTGCCGCCGCAGGATCTCATAAGAATTCAACCATCTTGCTTGAGGAGATGGGAGCCATTTTCGCCCTCTTATTAAGCAAGTTATGGGAGTTTATGCGACGACTTAACAAGCAATCGTATGGGAAGTCAGTGGACACAAAGTATTTACGCAGCCAGGGGTCTCAGAATTATTGAGGACACAAAATACCCAGACAATCGCAGTCAGTGGACAAAAGATATTAGGACAGGTCCATAAATATTAAGCAAGAGTATGGCTCGATAAACCATTTTCCCTGGCATTTAGCGCGTGGCGGCCTGAGAGGTTTACAACATGGGGAAATGCTGTTATGTCAATGTTCCTGTGTCGTGCAGCTTTCGCCCGCCACGCAATGCTATAATTCCTTCTTCTTTGACCTGTAGCTCGGACTGAGGCAAAGGTTGTATACTACCTGGCTTTGATCGATTTTTAAAAATTATTTATTTATTTTTATTTATTTCTTTTTTTAGGGGTGGGGGTGGGGGGTGGAGGATGGGTGGGTGGGGAGGGGGTGGGTGGGTGGGGAGGGGGGGGGGTGTTTTGTCGTGAAATAAAGAAAAGGCAGTGGACGCCTACTATGTCTGAACCGCTCTTTCCTATTAACTTATTCAGCCCTGACGCACTACCGCAGGAGATGGATCGACCATGATAATTCAAGAGTAGTGCCAGATTAGCTTGGCGCCTGCCGGCGCCAAACTAATCTGGCACTACCCTTGAATTATTATGGTCGACCCATCTCCTGTAACAGGTGCATAGTCGTTAGATGACGCCTCCAAAATTTGGGAAATACGTGCGTCGGGCTGAATGAGTTAACGTCTCCATGCACGTACAGCGATCGGGGACAAGAGTTTTGGGGCTTTTCGAGAAAATCCCACAGAACTTGAAATGCCACCAGCAGCCGAACGAGAGTTCACTCATCCGAAACGAACGGCTTCCGGATACGCGGCTAGCACCTTGCTTAGTGGCTGGTACTAGAATCACTCGCCCAAAAGGCCCCAGCATCGCGGAGCACCAAGCTTAGCGGCTGGTACTAGGATCACTCGCCCAAAAGGCCCCAGCATCGCGGAGCACCAAGCTTATCGGCTGGTACTAGGATCACTCGCCCAAAAGGCCCCAGCATCGCGGAGCACCAAGCTTACGGCTGGTACTAGGATCACTCGCCCAAAAGGCCCCAGCATCGCGGAGCACCAAGCTTAGCGGCTGGTACTAGGATCACTCGCCCAAAAGGCCCCAGCATCGCGGAGCACCAAGCTTAGCGGCTGGTGCAGGACTAAGATCACTCGCCCTAAAGACCCCAGACAGTCAAGATTTGACCTTGACTGAGGAAAGGCAACTACTTAAAACAGCTTTCCTGAGCGCAGGTGTGAGATACTAATTTTGTGCGATCGAGTTACTTTTTCCCCTCTCCTTCTGAGCACTTATCAAGTTTCATTACCAGTATATATTCTACCTGACCTCACGCCGCCAGGTTGTTCGCCTCTCTCTTTTCTCATAACCCTAAGTCAGTGAGTCACGAAATGACCGATTAATGTAAGAAGATAGCTTGGTAGGAGGCTTAGACAGATTGGCGCATTCAAATAGCAAAGGCCATCTAACCACTTTCTTATCGTTCTTGTATGATTCTAGAGATATCAGGTGCTTTGAGAACCTTTTATATAACCCATTCAGCCCGACGGGCCGTATTTCCCAAATTTTGGAGGCGTCATCTAATGACTACGCACCAGTTGCAGGAGATGGATGGACCATGATAATTCAAGGGCAGTGCCAGATTAGCTTGGCGCCGATAGGCGCCAATCTAATCTGGCACTACACTTGAATTATCATGGTCGACCCATCTCCTACTGTAGTACGTCAGGGCTGACTAGTTTAAAACACCCCGTACTTTGTGTTCTAATTACTGTTCTTCAAAGTACGCCAATGACGTTCTAAGGGCATGCTATCGGACCAAGAACTAATCGTGTTCTTTCTGCAAAGACGGATTGTACTTTTGGACGAGAATACCATCAACGTCTGGGAGTACAGGCAGAGCAAATTAACAGGCAAAGTTAGTTAGTCAGCTAGATGGGTTTAATGCCGAGCAGGCGACTAAGGCTATCTCACGGCGCTTGACTCGCCGTATCCTACCGAGGCTGAAAGCTTCAAACTTGTACACTGCCATACGCAAGCTACATTATAGTACTTACGGATATTGATAAGGACATACACCAATGGCTTTAGTTCAAGGGTGGTGCCAGAATAGCTTGGCGCCTAGAGGCGCCAAGCTATTCTGGCACTACCCTTGAACTATTTTAGTCAAACTTATTTCACACACTGGTGTATTCCGAACGATATGGGCTAACAGGCACAGGTTTGTAGGTTGAGTTCAATACTCTTGTCTCCGAGCCTGAAGCGTAATGCCTGATGACATTTCTACCAGAAGATAAACGAGAAAGCAAAAAGTACAGATCCTCATGAGCCCCCGCATTTGCACTAACTTACTTTATGTGCCGGGGCCCATGAGGATCTATACTTTTTGAGGACAGGTAAAATCAAATGAAATAGTCTGCGTGTCCGTGGTTAACTCCATTTCCATTCTAATTGCACGCTCCGCACGCGCTGATCCTGCATCCGGGTTCAAACATGCCACCATCTTGGTACATCCAGGTATTTGCTGTCGACGTGTTTCCGCTGCCGGGACAAAGCATCCACTTGCCAAGTGCAGGAGGGCATATATCTTCATGAGTCCCCGCATAAGGCCGCAGATCAAAATGAAACATCAGAGGCATAGATCCTCAGGAGCCCCCGCATTCGTGAGGCACCTGCGGATCTATGCCTCATGATGGTCTCATTTACATTTGTGTTCTTTGTGCAGAACAGTTGCCAGGCTCTCAGGTCTATGAAATTATATTCGTGGCCAACTGTAATGAAGGCGGGAGTGCACGTGGACCACGAAAAGGCAACAGAGAGTACACGTGCAACCGACTATTATTTTCTAGCCCTGTCCAACTGAAAAAAATATATAGGTCTCTTTCGCGCGTTGTCTCCCATTAACGCATTGCTGGCCTTTACACGCGCATTACCGGCCCTTACATGCGCATTACTCGCCCCTTGTTGCGTCATGTCAGTGATTCCAGATCTCATCCGGGGTCCTTGCAGTCCGCCTTTTAAGTGTAAGCCGTTGTCTGCCTGTCAGGTCTGCAGGAGCAGGCCGTCTCACAATGATGACATGTGGGTTGGGTTCCGTGACTTTCCTGAACTACGTCCTGTCGATGATCTTTAACTCATTCGAGACGTGCCTCCTACGGATACGCGGCGAATCGCCGCGTATCTGTGGGCGGCACGTCTCCAATGAGTTAAGCGTCGCCCGGTGGCAAAACCCACGTGGCCAACGTGCACGGGGTGTACATTCCAAGACACTCACGTCAGTGAAATCCCCACGCGGACAACTATTTCCGACTGATTACCAATCATCCACAATTGGCATAGGGCGGCATGCCAACTTCTCTGCATACGCCATGCTGGACATATTAACTCATTTGAGACGTATCCGGAGGCGGCACGTCTCGAATGAGTTAACCCTTTGGCCGTCGTTAGCGGTTTTGTCGAGGTGATACCTCAAGGGCCGTTGGTAGCGGTTTTGTCGAGATGATTCCTTCAGGATGTCAGCTTGCTATTCCGTTAGGAATCACCTCGACAAAAACCGCTACCGACAGCCAAAGGGTTAACCTCTTTGAGCCTACAGGCACCAGTGTGTGGGTTAAAGTGAACAGTTACGGCGGCCGAAATAACAAAGCGGTAATGTGGTGTTTCTGGCTCTGAGGTCAAGTATATTTTGGAACCAAGAAGTGGTTGTGAGAACGGTACGAGGTGGTTCGCTAGCCCCCGTCTTACCTTATTACCTCCCCTTCCTCGTTGTGTACGTGATTACCTCCCTTTCTCAATGTACACAAAGACGGTTTAGGGACGGGCTCCCCTCGTCTGTGGTCATTCATTACGACGGCTTAACCCCCGGAAAACGATTTTCCAATCGCCGACACACGTTCCCCCATCGATTTGAAACCGGATGCGGTTTACTTGGGAAATGCCAGAGGTGTCGTCCTTAGTCTTCACCTCTCGACCTTCCAGCACCCCCTCCCCCCCATTTCCCCCTCCCTTCCCCACACGTTCACCCGTCTCTCTCTCTCTCTCTCTCTCTCTCTCTCTCTCTCTCTCTCTCTCTCTCTATCTCTCTCTCTCTCTCTCTCTCTCTCTCTCTCTCTCTCTCTCTCTCTCTCTCTCTCTCTCTCTCTTTTCTCCAACTGGAAAAAAAAAAAAAACAAACAGCATCTCCAGGAACAGTCTCTATAAAAAGGCCTCGTATAGACCTGTTCAAATCTAGCCTGTCTTATTCAGGTGCTCTTTTATGGAATTCACTTCCTCCCACTATTCAACAAACCACGTCCCTCTCTCTGTTTAAAAGTATAGTACATGATTACCTTTCTAAGACAACGTTATGCTGATCCTTTCTTCTTCTTTGTTTCTCGACACAATACGCTTCATGTTTTTCAATTTTTGCTATTTTTTTCCCCCATCTAGCCTTCAAATTGTTTGTTCTGTTTCTAACTTGTTTTTGATAGTACACAAAATATCATACCTACTTATATGTTAGATGCCCCACCCGGGTCTGCCCTGGGGGACTTGGGTGGGGTTAGGTATTTTTTAGTTCCCAGGGTCACCCTGGTCAGCCGCACAGGGTGGGTTTATCTCTCTATTCTGGGGCATGTGTTTCTGTCTACCCTTTGTCCATTCACCTGTATTTGCCTTTTTAAAACTCTCCCTACTGTCTGCACTGCCTGTAGCTCTTGATATTGGATGTGTGTTGCTAGATGGTCTTAGCTTTATTTAAGCCCATGTGTTAGGTTTATTTAATGTATTTGACCGGCTGGCGACATACATTCAATGTTCTGTTTAGTTTTTTTTTTTCACAAGCAGTGCAGGCACGTCCTGAGAAAGCCTTGTTGCTGTCGGGACGTTAAGCAATGTACAATAATAATAATAATTATATGTTAGATAATTATGTGCGCACGTACGTGCGTATGTGTATGTACAAAAGTGCGCATGTGCACGAGTACATGCATATGTGTGTCTGTGTGCGTGTGTGTATGCGCGTGTGTGACGTTTATTATTAGTTAGTTTTTGTTGTTTGGTTGGTGTTTCTTTTTTTAAAAAGTAGTTTAGCAAGGACAGATTGTAAGAAAGGCCTGCGCGCCTAATATCTCAATCCTTGGGAAAAAAATGTTTCGTTCGTTCGTTCGTTTGTTCGTTCTCTCTCTCTCTCTCTCTCTCTCTCTCTCTCTCTCTCTCTCTCTCTCTCTCTCTCTCTCTCTCTCTCTCTCTCTCTCTCTCTCTCTCTCTCTCTCTTATGTCTGGACACATCTGGAATGCGCTTCCCGACCATGTAAAATCCGCCTCCTCGCTAGCCTGTTTTAAAAAGGGTCTCTGCAAGTATTTCGTGGATCACTCGTAGGGCCTAGGGATACCTTTACTACATGGTTTATATGTTTCTTTCTGTGCTGGTTCCAATTTATTCCCAATTAAGCCTGTTATCCTTTTCATTTATCATTTGAACTACTTAGTTTTGTGTGTGTGTGTGTGTGTGTGTGTGTGTGTGTGTGTGTGTGTGTGTGTGTGTGTGTGTGTGTGTGTGTGGGTGGGTGTGTGTGGAGGGGGGAGGGGGCGGGGGGTGGGGTGGGGGGGGGGGAGAGGGGTGTCTGAGAGTTTATGAGTATGTCTGCCTATGTGAATAGTGTTCTTAATTGTTTGAAAATATTATATTATGTGCACGTGTAGATAGTTTTGTAGTTGTAGTTTTGTAGTTTGTAGTTGTTAGCAACGGCAGGTTTGTAAAATGGCTGTGTCAATGACGATGTCAATGCCTTAAACCCTTGTAAAATAAAGTTTCGTTGATTCATTGATTCTCTCTCTCTCTCTCTCTCTCTCTCTCTCTCTCTCTCTCTCTCTCTCTCTCTCTCTCTCTCTCTCTCTCTCTCTCTCTCTCTCTCTCTCTCTCTCTCTCTCTCTCTCTCTCTCTCTCTCTCTCTCTCGTACTGTCTTCATAACCGCATCATGCACGTGCCGACAGAGAGTGTAAAATCTGTTTGGAGTCTTCATAACCGCTTCATGGACGTGCCGACAGAGAGTGTAACCGCATCATGGACGTGCCGACACAGAGTATAACTGCATCATGGACGTGCCGACACAGAGTGTAACCGCATCATGGACGTGCCGACAGAGAGTGTAACCGCATCATGGACGTGCCGAAGGAGAGTGTAACCGCTTCATGACGTGCCGACAGAGAGTGTACAATCTGTTTGGAGTCTTCATAACCGCTTCATGGACGTGCCGACAGAGAGTGTACAATCTGTTTGGAGTCTTCATAACCGCTTGATGGACGTGCCGACAGAGAGTGTACAATCTGTTTGGAGTCTTCATAACCGCTTGATGGACGTGCCGACAGAGAGTGTACAATCTGTTTGGATTCAACGCGAACTGGCCCCGCCGCCCAAAGAACGTGAATACAAAATTTATGTCAGCAAGAGGCATAGATCCTCATGGGTCCCTGCAGCTGCGGGGGCTCATAAGGATCTATGCCTCTTGCAGTTGGATCGTGTGGACGTTTCCTCGGCAGCGAAAGGGTGAAATTACTGTCGCTTCTTTGAACCTTTCTGTCTGCCATGAGCTGTGAAATTATGATAGTTTAGTTTGTCGGTAATACACGCACAACAGCTCCGTCTGGCGAAACTGTTGGTGTTACTGAGTGCTCGGCCCTTAGGTGTGATAATTGTTTTTGTTATCGGAAATGTAATATGACCTTGAGATAGAAAAAAAAAGAAAGAAAAGAAAAGAAGTAGAAACAGGAGATGTGGAAATGCGATACTCGGAAAGCTCGAACTTGCGAGTATCCGAAAAAGAGGACCCCAAACACGTAAGACGTACTAATCACGTGGGGGTACGGTCAGAGGTTTTAGTACTGCGTGACCAATGAATTCACGCCTTCCACCAACGAGATGAAAATGTAATCTAGCTCGTAAATGGACAATTTACATGTAAATTGATCGAAACCGAAACGAAATTTGATAAGCGGGCCCCCCAAAACTGCCACCCTCCACTCCCCCCCCCCCTCACACCCCTTACCACGCAAAACAGCAACCTCAGCTTTTCAGATCTAGTCCAAGGTCATTGTCCGTCCCATTACGCAACAAATCACCGGGCAGAGGTCGATGTCGTTTTGTGTGCTGGGGTATTTGCAGATCACCCGGGAAGCTCCCTCGCGAAAGCCCGAGTACGGAGCAAGTTTGGGGAAGAAGAGTAAAGACTTTGTCAAGTAAGACGGGCGTTTCGCCCAGATTGGCTGTTTCGTCAAGCTGTTCTGACGGGAGTCTGAGACAAACACCCTGTGCTTCTGTAAACAGATTTAGGTTCGTCTGCAAGAGGTATAGATCCTCATGAGCCCCCGCTTAAGCGGGGGCTCATGAGGATCTATACCCCTTGCTATTTGTGATGGAACCTTTTTTTGTGTACGTCGTCGCTCCTTTGAAGGAAGATTTGACGATGTTGAAGACTGGACAATTTCCGACAGCCGGGAACGGGGGACACGCAACTACAGACAAGGCTTACCCCGACTGTTCTATTCTTGCTGGCTTGGTTGGCTGTGTTTACAACCCAAGCCTGACACGGTTATCAAAAGATAAAAGAAAGTTAAAGTCTAGCGGTTTTGTCAATCGATGGAATTTTGTGTATTTATTTATTTTTCCGATTGCCGTATCTGTTTGCTGAGCTGCAGGCTGCAGGCACGGATTTTCACTCACGGAAATAAATATGTATTAATGTAAGAGAGTACGGATAAACCTCTTTATTTTACAGTTCGCATCTTCCTGTAAATAGCTTGACAATATCTATTCAGCGTTTGTGCAAGAGCATCAAACAGCACTAGAGCTAAACAGACACGCGATTTCCGCAGGAAATATCTATAACAGCAGTGAGTCTCTTCTTACCTCTGTAATCTATGTGACCGGGAAGTGACCTGTGGAGTAACTCATTCTACCCTAGACACACCACAGCAAGATAAGGATCGACCATGATAGTTCAATGGTGATGCCAGAATAGCTTGGCGCCTATGGGCGCCAAGCTATTCTGTCATCACCCTTGAACTATCATGGTGGATCTGTGTCCTGCACTGCAATGCAGTCTTCAGAGAACAACGGCAAAATTTGGCGATTTCGGTGTTGGGGTAGAATGAGTTAATTGAAAACATGACATCAAAATAATGTAGGCTCGCGCCCTCTTGGAAATGTACTCGGGTACAATTCAGTTTTGTTGAATCTTGTCTAAGATCGTCTTGCACCAGACATCCTTCATTCCAGCTTAATCACCAGTAGAAAGAAATGCGGTTTTCCCTGAACTAAAACCAGACGGGGGCTCATGAGGAGCTATGGCTCTTGCGGACTCATATTTGTGTGGTACGGTCAGACCTGGCTTCCTTTCCAACAGTGATGGTGCAAGACACGCCATTTTTAGCCCGCGAGGACTGTATTGTCCGATCTGTCCCTGAAAACGAAAAGTGCAGCAGAACGGAGATTACACGCCAGTGTCTAAAAAAAAGAAAGATATTGGTTACTATGACAACTAATCGCAGCATCAGGTACCGAACGTGTCCCGCTATCGCCTATCAACTTCTTGCCGCCGCAACGTCTTAATGACGTCACAAGTGGCCAGCAGACGACACTCGTCGCGTTGATCGGATCATAGGCCACAGACCCGCGAGTACAGACAGTATCGTCTGCGGCTGGTCCGTTCTGAATTAATACGCCGTGATAACTCAAGGGTAGTGCCAGATTATCTTGGCGCCATCAGGCGCCAAGTTAATCTGGCACTACCCTTGAATTATCATGGTACCTTCACCCTTCTCCTTAACCCCTTCCCTGCCACTGTACATACATATCTGTTTTATGAAACGTTTGATCATTAGACGACTCAAAGCCAACACCATCCAAGAAACAGTGATGCGAATTGGTCTTTGCAAGAGGCATAGATCCTCATCAGCCCCCGCGACTGCGGGGGCTGATGAGGATCTATGCCTCTTGCAGTTGGATCGTGTTCGCTTTTTTGTCGGTAGTCAATGGGTTATTTCTTTTCCCGTACAGTTCGATGGATTGACTCGTCACTTTTGAATCGACCCGACAAGGACTAGCTGGACACGAGAAGAAATGAGACAAGCGCAGTTCCCGTTTTTACGGGTTGTGTACGTTCTTGTGGAAGTGTTGAAAAATGTCATATCCTGCCACATAACGATTAAAAAAAAAGTTCACGCTCAAGTCATAAATTGACGCACACAAAAAGCCTGTGTGGAGACATGCTCCACCCCCCCACCCCCCTTCCAGCGAAGCGCAACCCGCCACTGCGGAAAAACTCTCAACTGCGGGATTACGATATTTCAGTGATACAGGTGAAATGTCTCGTCGTTAAAAAGAAATGAATTCATTCAAGGCGTCTCGCATCCATAGCTGCGAAAGCGGCAACGCTATACGACACTTCAGCAGCTATGGATGCGGGCGCCTTGTGTGAGTTGAGCTATGCAGTATGTTGGACCGAACCAGGTTAGTTAACTACAGGCTGTAACAACTCGCCAGGGAACACGATTTATGTTGTTGTTAAACCCGATGTTTCGTTATAAGCGAAGCGATTTACGTTGACAGAGTGCTGTAGGGACCTTTCAAAAAGGGTTCTTATATCCGACTTGTGGTATATCCGATTTTTGTTATAAGCGGAGTGGACTGTATTAACTCATTCAGCCCGACGCACGTGTTTCCCAAATTGTGAAGCGTCATCTAAGGACTATGCACCAGTTGCAGGAGATGGATCGACCATGATAATTCAAGGGTAGTGCCAGATTAGCTTGGCGCTGACAGGCGCCAAGCTAATCTGGCACAACCCTTGAATTATCATGGTCGACGCATCTCCTGCTATGGTGCGTCAGGGCTAAATGGGTAAAGATTTAAGGTCACGCATGATACTAAGGCCACCGCTATCTTGTAACAAGAAAGTGATCCCACTGTTACATTGCGACGATGAAATGACCGTGTTGGTCTGTGATCTTGTACCTTACGCTCTAAGGCCACCAAGTCCCAAAATTACAGACCTACGTCTCTGGTATGTTCACTGGTACCGATTATGAAGGTACACCCACTAAAACGGTATCATCCCAAATGTGCCGTAGCCTCTCTGTTAGACCAAGAGAACGGGGTCCACGTGCCGAAGATTAAGACAAAATGTGTCATCATAGTGACAATTATTGATTCATCACGCAGTTCGCACTCGCTCGTCTTCGCCGGCCCAGCTACTCGGTCAGCTAAGTCTCTCACACACTGCCTCGACCCTTGTCTGCAAGAGGCATAGATTCTCATGAGCCCCTCCTTTCGAAGGGGCTCGTGAGAATCTATGCCTGTGGCTGCCAAGAATTGGGATTTTAAAATAATTGTGGGGCGGAGTAATCCTTTTTAGAAGCCTACGACCGCTAACAAACCGATGAGAATCTGTAGGGTTTCTTGGTAGAGATCAGCCATGTTTGCGGTCCTCTCTGGAGAGAGAGAGAGAGAGAGAGAGAGAGAGAGAGAGAGAGAGAGAGAGAGAGAGAGAGAGAGAGAGAGAGAGAGAGAGAGAGAGAGAGAGAGAGAGAGAGAGAGAGAGAGAGAGAGAGAGAGAGAGAGAGACTGACTGACTGACTGAAACTTTATTTATCAAGGATTGAGATATTAGGCGCACAGGCCTTTCTTCCAATCTGTCCTTGCTACATCTACTGACATATAATAACAGGCAAAGCTACATTAAACTCACAAACAACATCGAACTGAAATTAATGCGAATTACGACAACACTACAAACTGCAACAATGATTTAACAAAACACACAGGTACCCATACGAAGATGTTTGCACGTGTCATAATATCCGTTTGCGGGAGCCCTCCCCAGACACTCCCACCCGGGGGGCACGCCACAAATATACTTTCACTCGAATGACATACTAAGCACATCGTTTGAATAAACTGTGCACCGGCACTGCATCCCCTGACCAGGTCTATACGGGAAGCACCCTCACAAACGGCACGTGAACGCAAATGGTATAATAAAAATAATAGTTGCATAAAAAGAAATAAAAATATATTATGGTTAGACAACACGAGATAATTAAATTTACGTTTGCCTTGGATAAGTGCTTGAACAGTTTTGCTTTAAAAGCAGCTAGGGAATTAACTTGTTGTAGATGCAGGGGAATAGAATTCCACAGGAAACCACCTGAGTATGACAAACTGGATTTATACAAATCAATGCGGGGCCGTTTTATGCTCAGGTTGCTCCGAGAGGTGCTGTATCTCTTCTCAGTAAGAGTAAAAAGTTCCGATAAGTAGCCGGGGGCCTTACCCTTAAGAGCTTTGTGCACTAGTACGCACTTGTTAAATACTAAGTGTTTGTCAAGAGGAAGGAGTCCAGCTGCCTCGAGCCTCGGATCAGTGGGTAGAGATGAGCTAGGAATAATGAGTTTGGCTGCTCTTCTGTATAGCGAATTTATTTTCTTGAACTGAACCTCGCTACAGCCATCCCAAACTGTTGAGGCATAATCAATGTGGGGCTTGATGTATCCATTGAAAAATAGTTTACGCGTGTTCAGATTAATGACCGCTTTCAGTTTAGACAGTAAAAATAATTTCTTTGAAATTGTCTTTCCGATGTGTATGAGATGAGGCTGCCAACTAAGTTGGTTATCTACAACTACCCCTAGTAAACGGTGCTGCTGTACTTGCTCTATGGGGACAGCTTCAAATGAGAGGTTTAGAGGCGCGGGTTGCAGCTGATGTTTCTGACGTGTTGTGACTAACATGCTTTTTGTTTTAGTTGGATTGACTATCATTCTATTTCTACTGCACCATTTAGAGACTTCTTGTAGGCTCTGCTGGAGGCTGTTGGTTATGTCAGCTACAGTTTTACCGGATGCATGTAGCGTCGAATCGTCAGCAAACATGTCACACTCGGCACTAGCACATGTGATGTGTAGTGGTAAATCATTAATAAAGATACAAAATAACAATGGGCCCAGAACCGAACCCTGAGGAACACCAAGCTCTACCTTACCCTCTGAGGAATAGTTACCATTTACATAGACAGCTTGTGTTCTCGCAGAAAGATACGAGTTAAAAAATGAAAGGGCTGACGGGCTGTTGTTGTTGAAATAAACATTAAGTTTCCTCAGCAAGATTTCATGATTTATCAGATCGAACGCTTTTTTCAGGTCCAAGAATACCGTGCCTGTCATTTTGTTATTGTTGATGTTATCTAGCCATGAATCAACCATACGTACTAATGCTGAGTGGCATGAGTGTTTGGGTCTAAAACCGGACTGGAACTTATTTAACAAGGACCGTTCTTCGAGGTACTGGAGGAGATGCTTTTGAATATGCTTCTCAAGTGGCTTTGATAAAACAGACAGAAGAGAAATGGGACGAAGGTTATTTACATCAGTAGTATCTTTGGTCTTGGGTATAGGAACAACTTTTGCTCTTTTAAACGCCACAGGAAAAGTATTGTACTGTATGCATAAGTTAAAAATGTAAGTGAGGGGTTCAACAATATAAGGCAGTGATATGTGGAGTATATAACCATTTATACCGTCCACACCAGCAGATGTCTTGTTCTTAAGGCACGTAATATAACGCCCGACTTCGTGAACAGCGATAAAGGGGATACCAAACGTATCATCGGACGATAATCGTTCCTGGCAAAACATGGACAGTTGATCCGATATTACATACGCTGACGGATCAGAGAGAGAGAGAGAGAGAGAGAGAGAGAGAGAGAGAGAGAGAGAGAGAGAGAGAGAGAGAGAGAGAGAGAGAGAGAGAGAGAGAGAGAGAGAGAGAGAGAGAGAGAGAGAGAGAGAGAGAGAGAGAGAGAGAGAGAGAGAGAGATGTGTGGTGGGTATGTGTGACTGAGTGTGGGTGTTTCAGTGTTTACATGTCACGCAAATCGGCTTCAGATTAAACTGGCCACATCAACCACTTCTAGTCCATTGTTCAAATGAGTAATTTCGCTGAATGACGCCCACACAGTTCAGTGTGCGTAGAATTAAATTGTTGTACTTCTACATTTCATCTTATTTCAGTGTTTGGTCTTGGAAGATAGCTGGTTAGGCCAGTCTTTCACAAATCATCATTCATTTTAATTAAAATATGCTCACAAAGCACTTATAAAGTATTATGCGCACTAAGGTATCGAGTTTCACCATGGCCCCCAAAACACACGACCGTAAAATATTCAGCTCTGACGGAGTTAAAGCGGTTAATAAGAAAAACATCAGCGTGAGGGTTAATCTATCCTCTACCAAGAAAGATTGAACAGGCTCCAACTGCAAGAGACATAAATCCTCATGAGCCCCCGCATATGCGGGGGCTCACGAGGATCTATGTCTCTTGTCAAACTCATTTTACATACATGTTCCTGTACGTCTTTTGTTGGACCCATTTAATATCCAGGTTCCTTATACGTGCATTTTTGGACTCATTTAATATCCCGCATGTTCCTTAGACGTGTATTTTTGGACTCATTTAATATCCATGTTCCTTGCAGGTCTCTTTTTGGACTCATTTAATATCCATGTTCCTTAGACGTGTATTTTTGGACTCATTTAATATCCATGTTCCTTGCAGGTCTCTTTTTGGACTCATTTAATATCCATGTTCCTTGCAGGTCTCTTTTTGGACTCATTTAATATCCATGTTCCTTGTACGGCTCTCGTTGGATTCTATTCATATCCACGTTTCTGGCACGTCTCTTGTTGCGTTCATTTCATATCCACGTTCATGGAACGTCTCTTGTTTAACTGATTTAATATCCATGTTCTTTGGTTTTGGGCATTGAGTTTTACACAGATTTCGGAAACACAATTTGCGACCGCTGCCAGTTAAAAGGTTAAAGATTGCCGGAATGTAATAGAATGATGTGTCACCAGGATGGTTAATTTGATGCTGAGCAAGGGACAACGTGTTAGCGGGAGAAAAGAAACCCTTCCAAAAGCAAACAGGTCATCGTAAGAAGTAATGCCAAGGAAATGGGAGAACAGAAATAATATTTTAAAAAAAATTCAAGCAAAGTGAAGTAAACAGATACAATTGAAACGCAGAAAAAGGGCACGGGAAGGTGCAGCATGTTAAGACGAAACATCTGATTAAAAGGTGAAATCTGGCATATAAGAGATCAATAGAAGCCCAAATTGAAAAAAAAAAGAAACAAAATTTGAATGAAAGAACCGTGAAATATTAGGCGGGATGAAAAGGACGACACTATAAAGGAAAACGGAGTGGAGAGACGTCACTTCAAACTGCAATAAGGAAGATAAACTTCCTTGGTTTAGTAGAAAGACAAAAATCATGAATCAGAACATAGGGATGCAGATCTGTGCTCGATTTAGATGTAAGACAACTTTGTTTGATGTTTGTTGACAACTGAGTTAAACTTCCCGCCTAAAACAGATGAATACTCTGTTGTGCATTCTGTATTCACGCATTGTGGGGAAAGAGGGGCTCTAACCCGAAACAAATTAACCCATTTAACCCGTACCCGGCGTCCTGAAGCAGGAGATGGATCGACCATGATAATTCAAGGGTAGTGCCAGATTAGCTTGGCGCCGTCAGGCGCTAAGCTGATCTGGCACTACCCTTGAATTATCCGACCATGATAATTCAAGGGTAGTGCCAGGTTAGCTTGGCGCCGTCAGGCGCTAAGCTGATCTGGCATTACCCTTGAATTATCATGGTCGATCCATCTCCTACAACTGCTAGAAAATTGTCAGATGACACCTCCAAAATTTGTAAAATTCGGCCGTAGAGTTACATGGGTTAATAAACATTGTTGCAATCCTCCTTTCTAAGCGTGTTTGTTGTTTTTTATTATTTATTTATTTGTTTATTTATTTATTTTTTATTATTTTGTTGTTGTTTTTTATTTATTTATTTTCTTTTTGGGGGTGGGGGTGGGGGTGGGGTTGGGCGGCGTTTCTTTCAAAAATGAAAGCCGGATGGCGACCTGTTTTCGACTAAATCAGTTAGGAGAGTTCAACATCCTCAACATCTTTAATGCGTTCGTTATAATCAATATCTCGCAAAATGAACCCCTTAATTGCTACCGACGATGCGTAAATATACGTCTTTTCCGCCTGTCAGTATCGTCAGTACCAGCCAAATGGTTAATCTATTTATCTGCATACACGCATAAACCATGCATATTTCGCTGTTTAACAAACAACTACAACAGAAGCCGCGATGAGTCGACTGATGTCACTACACGGAATGATCCGAGACAAACGTGGGCGGAAAGTTAGAAAGGTAGATGGCTAAGTGGTAGTGTCTGATGGGGTCGGGCGGGGGAAGGGGAGGAGTAGGCCCTAATGTAGAAAACCTCAGATCATTAAGACTTGGTCCCGCGAGGTCGTCCGCTCCTACTCTGGGCGTTAGTCCGGGATCATCTAGTTAAAGCGACTCACTGACGTCATCTTTGAGCTGATTGTCGGCGATGACCGTTGGCTAACTCGGTCTGAGCACGCTACTTTTTCCCTGATCATGCGACGTCACAGTAAGTCTGTAACCCCTTTCCGCCAACGGAACCACATTTTGTCTCCGAAACCTGTCTTCACTGAGGATTTATTTACTGTTGAAAATGTTGCTCTTGAAAGGGTAGGAAATTAAATCACTCGCGTGTATTCTCTTTTAACTCGTTTGAGGCGCCCCGCATCAGTAGGTGCAAAAGTGTCGTACAGCGTGGCCGCCGGCAAATACGACACTTTTGCAGCTATTGATGCGGGGCGTCTTGGATGAGTTTAAAAGAAATAAATAGTTCTACGGAAATGGCGACTTCATAAAAACCGAGGAACAAAGAGGATAACACTATAACGTGTTCCTTTTGGGACATTGTAAATTATTATTATTATTTTGTCTGTTACAAATTCAGAAGCAAAATAAATCTACTAAAAAAAATAAATACAAAAAATAAAAAACTATGTGAATCCTAAAGTTTAGGGAAATACCCGAATGAACCCAATCAGCCCTGACGCCCTACAGCAGGAGATGGGTCGACCATGATAATTCAAGGGTAGTGCCAGATTAGCTTGGCGCCTGTCGGTCGATTCATCTCCTGCAACTGGTGCATAGTCGTTAGATGACGCCTCCAAAATTTGGGAAATACGTGCGTCGGGCTGAATGAGTTCAGCGAAAGTCACATCAGGAACGAGATGTAACACACGCCATGTTCCCTCAATACTCCGCCGGGAGATGGCCTTAGTTGCCTGCTCGGCGTTAAACCCAAATAACTAACTCCCTCAATACTGGGCATTGAGCCACGGCGAACTTCTAACCCACTCTTGAACACTGTCCACATTTTTGAAATATGGAATCTAAGAACAGACAAATGAGGCGAGAGAAACAACGCCGCCTTTGAGAAAAAGGTAGTCTTGAACCCTTTGTGCGCATCAGTCATAGTGGGTGGATCCAGCGTGAGAAATCAAGGGTAGTGCTGATTAGACTGGCGCCTTTCAGGCGCCAGTCTGATCAGCACTACCCTTGAAATATCGTGGTGGTTCCGCCTCCAGCGAAGAGTATGCGTTGTCTAGCACTTTATGATCGATACAATTGTGTCGATGCACCAAACTTCGCATGGTCCCTTGTGCATATTGAATTATAAGGGACACGAGGAACAATGAATAAATAAATAAATAAATAAATAAATAAATAAATAAATAAATAAATAAATAAATAACTAAATAAATAAATAAATACATAAATAAAAAAATTAATAAATACAACCGAAGTTGTGTAACACACTGGTTAGTGGGCAGACTTTAAAGATAAATAGTATCAAGACACATCTTGTGTCAGACACATAATATTGATTGACCGGTCCATATACATGTATACTTCCGAAGTGTTTCCGAAGGTTCCGAAAATGTCGCGTTTCTTTTGTTCGTCGATATACAACCAACATACACGGAATCGAAAAAAAGTGAATAGACAAAGTCGGCAGTCCCTGTCATGAGATGTAATTTTTGGACGAAACCCAACACATAAGAGCAAGTATTATAAAATTAGCCAGAATACAGAGTATCTGGCGGTGAGATATATTTTCTTTTCTTTCTTCTCTCTCCCTCTCTTGGGGGAAGGGGGTACATTTAAATAATCAAAGGAACTCATTACTTTGTTAGAAATGTATTTTTTGTCAATAAAGAGTTGAAGTGTGAACGGATGTTATATTGCACTGGTTTCACGCCGTGCAAGCTTTACCCGTGTCAAATGTCTTACACGAGGAGAAAATTAAAATCAAAATTTATGAGCTTTGAAGAAATTTGAATTTGCGGAGATAAAATGTAAATACATGTTACGAACATAAATACGCGTTAGCGACCAGTTAGAATTCTGAAAATGAAATACGAAAATACCGCACGATAAAAGCGTGCCGTTTGGGTAGTGTCCCTTAACGTCGTCTTGTTTTGAGAACGTACTAAGAAGGATAGGGTAAATGATTAAAAATGAAATATCAAGACGCGTGGATCCTCATGAGCCCCCGCAAATGCGGGGGCTCACGAGGATCTAGGCCTCTGGAAAATAGCATTCGCGCCCTCTAAAGTGACGTACGAAACTAACAACAGCGTCTATGCGGAGCTGTTCACAAATCTCTAGCCGCATGTGGATGAAAATCTATCCCACGAATTTGCTCCGCTATCATCTGACATCGTCTGCCAGCCCAGTCACGATCTCCTCAGATAAACTGTCCCGGAAAAAGTGCGTCTCACCCAACATCGTCACGATCGGAAGTCTTAATAGCCCATATAATTATTTCCGATATTTCTTTTTTGGACGCGATTCCCGCCTTTGTGGGAATTTCTTTTTTTCGAGCTGACAGTTATGCACTCTGATATCAAACGCCTAGGACACGGTTTTGATTCGAGGTCAACGTACAGGACGCGCAGTCTCTAAAACAAAATGCACCGGGACGGATTTGTCATACAGGTTTCTAGCCTGTTTAGTCTGAGCTCCAAATGAGATTGATCGACAAAGATATTTTAAGGGTAGTGCCTGCTTAGCTTGGCGCCTGAAGGCGCCAAGCTAAGCATGCACTACTCTTAAACTAGCTTTGTCAATCAATCTCCTTCAACTTGCGTACAATTGTCAGGACACCTCCGCAAAATTTAGTCGTTTGGTTTACAGAGTTTGGTCTTAGTTTTGAGTTCAACGCACGAAAGTTGTAAATCGTAAAACACACAAATAAGTGCATACTTCTGTTCAACGGCATTTAATGTCAGGCAAAGAGTAGACTAAACGGGTTAACGCAGGTATACCGCCGACACTTAATCCATCCCCAACGTACTCTTTATCAAAAAGCGCGTACCCATTGGCAAAAACACTTTGCTTCTTTTAACAGACGTTTCCGCTCAATAAGTGTGACAAACAGCTTGCAAATCAATTATCTCCTTTTTGCAACTTTGATGGTATTTTTGTGTACAACTTTTAAATTTCTTTTTATATATATTTTTTGTACAACATTTGTTTCTACAACATAGTTGTTTTTGTCGAGCGATTATTTACAATTTTTGGTCGAGTTGTAAGCGCATTTATTTCTAGTTGCGCGGCTCGTGCGCGCGTCTATCGGTGCGCGGTTAGTCGATTTCCATAGCTAAGGTTTGTCATCTCTGCGCATCGCTTGCAACAGCTGGATTTGTAACAATGTTTCGCACGAGAGAAGCAAATCGTTTTCATTAAAATATTATCCCCGAATAAGGATTTTGGAACTGCTTATTAAGTGTGTATACATTTGATTTATAGTTAAATACTATAGTTCAAAATTTCTAGTTGCAGATTTTAGTTCAAGGGTAGTGCCAGATTAGCTTGCGCCTGAAGGCGCCAAGCTAATCTGGCACTACCCTTGAACTATCATGAACGATTCGTCTGATCTTCCGCTGTTCGCGATTTAACCAACTCGTGAATGCAGACAAAGGTATTTTAATCGATGACTGTATGCACTTAGAGATTTTTAGGTGACTAGTGTTTAACTAATTTTGTTTAAAAAACAAAATAGAAAGTGTGGAGATCCTTACCTTCATGGAGATGAAGAACGAGGAGACAGCAGGCGATTGGAAGATAGAAATGTTTCATGATGAAGGGCTTTGTTACCGGTGTATGGTGGGTTGTCACTAGCTTACGCTTCTCTCCCGGCGCTCAGTCAGCGTCACAAGTGCAGCATTGGAGAATAACACACACACAAAATGTCCGGCAAAACTTTCTCTACACTTGGGCACTGTTCTTTCTGACTGTCTCTTATTTCTTTGGACTTTCCGTGGCGTTGTCCTTGGATATGGTGCCTAAATGTTGAAGTGAGTTGAAGTTGTGGTAGCGGTTAGTGGCGGTTTTTCTACTTGCTGCCTATGGTGGTTGTGCTGGTTACTGGTGGTGGCGCGTGTCGTTGGACACTTGACGGGGCACTGGCTACGACGTCCTCTACTTTCTTGTCACAGCGGCTCCCGGCATGCAATGCGCGTCGTGGCGGGTGGCGGGTGTGTGTGCGAGTGGCCGACACCCGGTGATCGTCTGCCTTATAACGTCTGCCAGCCCCGCCGACACCGCTACCACAGCCTCAACCCCGCCACGGCCACACAACCACCTCCGCTCCCGGTCTCTGGCCGATGTTGGCCGCGGTGAGCCCGCGTACGGCCGTGCGCGAAACCACTACCGACGTCGGCCCGAAGAATGTTTACTTACTGGGTCTCTTTTTCTCTCCGCCCTCGCATACGGCAACGTCTGGTTCTGTTCACACACTCACAAAACCACCAGCGCACCCACAAATACACTGACACACATTCACATACGCACGCATACGCACATTACACGCGCGAGCGAGCACGTTCAGACACGCACACAGACACACGCACACATGTACCCTCCCACCCCACCCCCCCTCCACACAGACAAACATACACACACGCTCTCGTGGTACCGTTTGATTTAGAGGTTCCGTTTACACCAACTGTCTCAAAGCAATGAGCGAGAGCCAAGTCAACGGACAACCAGCCTCTACCATACAATGAGCATAGACAACACTCGATCATCTCCAGGAGACATTGATCTTCATGAGCCCTAGGAGCTGATGAGGATCTATGGCTTTTGGAGATGTTCGGAGTGTTGTCTCTGCTTATGGCGCACACTGGTTACAAGCCGTGAGTTCGTGCTTGTTCCATGTTAAGACTCGTTCCACGCCGCTAACGTAACCTTACGACATAGGTACGCCGCCCACCCGCAAGACATTGTTTTCCTTCCGATAAACAATATCACGAGGCTGAACGGGCAAACACAAAAAATTGCACATAATTATACGCAAGACGAAATTTATTATTGTTTTCGTTTGAAAGTAGTGAACCCCATCACTGAAGAGAAAAACTGAACACGATCCAACTGCAAAAGACATAGATCCTCATAAGCCCCCGCGAATGCGGGGGCTTATGAGGATCTATGTCTCTTGCAGTGACCAATTTGTATTGCCGCTTGGTGGACAGTTTTGGCTTTGCTCGTTGAAATGAGCCCAGATTTCAGATACCAAAATGTGCGTGCAGTTTCAGCGAAAGGGCTAACCGTTAGCATCACAGTAACCGCTTATCCCAGTACTGGCGGACTACTCACAAACCAGATAGGTGAGGCTAGCGCTGGCAGAATTGTACAACAAACCAAGGGGAATTACTCAGCGCTGGACAACAGTTAGATCCCCTGCCCCCGCCTATCAGGCACCCAATCGCCAGCCCACAGAGAAATACGCAGGTATAGAATAAGACAATCATTTGCATCTTCAATAAGATGCATCAGGTCTCTTATATAACCCATGTCTTTCTCCGGAACTTAGGAAGTAGGCAGGGGAAACATACATACACAAACACGAAGGTGCATTACTATATGTGGTCGGGTAAATACCCTGTATTCCCACAGTAGATGCACAGAACATTACACAACAATGTAACGATACAAATTTGCCTCGAGTTATACTGAGATACTCACAATACTATCGCTGGGACATTGTAGGACTTGCAGAAGTTCGATGGACAGGCTTCGGAGAAACAACAACAGATGAAGGCCATAAAATCTGGTTCAGCGGAAAAGAAACCAAGCACGAACATGGCGTAGCTTTTATCGTAAGGAAAGAGGTGGCTGGAACTGTCATCAGCTGCACCCCCGTGTCAAGCAGACTAATCTCCATCCGCATCTCCGCCCGACCGCACAACATCACTATCATTCAAGTATACGCTCCAACAGCAGATCATGATGATGAAGAATTAGAAGAATTTTACGAACAACTGGACAACATCATCAAGAAAACACCTAAGAAAGACATTCTGACTGTCCTCGGTGACTGGAATGCAAAGATCGGCCCTGACGCCTACCAACAATGGGCAGGAACAGCTGGCAAGTTTGGCCTTGGAGAAACAAACGACAGAGGCCTGCGACTTTTAGAGTTCGCACAGAGTCACCGTCTCACCGTTGCTAATACCCTCCATCCACACAAGAAGTCAAGAACAGTGA
>BTPG01000006.1:5847546-5882546 GCA_036245525.1 Semisulcospira habei
CAGGAAAGCATTTGATTGCGTCTGGCACGACGGACTCTGGCAAGTCATGAGATCGTTCAACATAGAGGAGGGAGTGATCCAAATGATAGAAGCGCTTTACAAGAACGCCTGCAGCGCGGTTCTACTTAACAATCAGTCAGGCGAGTTCTTCAGGACGACGATCGGTGTCCGTCAAGGATGCCTGCTCTCTCCTGTCCTTTTCAACATATTCCTGGAGAAGATCATGCAGGAAACCCTCCACGACCACCATACTTCAATCTCTATTGGTGGCAGATCCCTGTGCAATCTTCGATTCGCAGACGACATTGACCTCATGGCAGGCAGCAATAGTGAGCTCCAAAACCTGACAGACAAACTTTCAAGTAGCGCAGGGTCTTATGGCATGGAGATCAGTACGGATAAAAGCAAAGTGATGATCAACACCACAAGCGACAGCAGCAGCAACATTCACATGAACGGCCAGAAGCTAGAAGAGGTCAATAGCTTCAAGTACTTGGGAGCCACCCTGTCCAAAGACGGTAGTTGCATAGCAGAGATCCGTATCAGGATAGGTACAGCAACATCCGCAATGGCCAGGCTGGACAGGATATGGCGAAGTAACTCCATCAGCTTCACCATCAAGTACAGGCTTTACAAGTCCCTCGTAGTGTCTATTCTACTCTACGGCTGTGAGACTTGGACACTGCTTGCAGACTCAGAAAAGAAAATCCAGGCCTTTGAGAACAAGTGCCTGAGGAAGTTGCTCCGCATCTCGTACCGCGAGCACAAGACCAACGAATATGTACGGAGCATCGTCACTTCCCTGGTGGGCCCACATGAACCCCTTCTGGCAACCGTGAAACGGCGCAAGCTTGCTTGGTTTGGCCACGTGACCCGACACAACACCTTGTCCAAGACTATCCTCCAAGGCACTCTCGAAGGAAGTCGTCGGCGAGGTCGTCAGAGAAAGAGTTGGGTCGCAAACATAAAAGAATGGACCGAACTCGAGATGCCAGACTTGCTTGCCACCGCCCAAAATAGAACTCAGTGGAGAGCACTGTCTGTTGCTGCTGCCTTTCAGTCCCCCCAACGCCCAGTTCGGGCAAGGGACTGATGATGATGATGACTCACAAACCACATATAGTAATGCACCTTCGTGTTTGTGTATGTATGTTTCCCCTGCCTACTTCCTAAGTTCCGGAGAAAGACATAGGTTATAAAAGAGACCTGATGCATCTTATTGAAGATGCAAATGATTGTCTTATTCTATACCTGCGTATTTCTCTGTGGGCTGGCGATTGGGTGCTTGATAGGCGGGGGCAGGGGATCTAACTGTTGTCAAGCGCTGAGTAATTCCCCTTGGTTTGTTGTACAATTCTGCCAGCGCTAGCCTCACCTATCTGGTTTGTGAGTATCTCAGTATAACTCGAGGCAAATTTGTATCGTTACATTGTTGTGTAATGTTCTGTGCATCTACTGTGGGAATACAGGGTATTTACCCGACCACATATAGTAATGCACCTTCGTGTTTGTGTATGTATGTTTCCCCTGCCTACTTCCTAAGTTCCGGAGAAAGACATGGGTTATATAAGAGACCTGATGCATCTTATTGAAGATGCAAATGATTGTCTTATTCTATACCTGCGTATTTCTCTGTGGGCTGGCGATTGGGTGCCTGATAGGCGGGGGCAGGGGATCTAACTGTTGTCCAGCGCTGAGTAATTCCCCTTGGTTTGTTGTACAGTACTGGCGGAAATAAAATGAACACAGACCCAAATAACTGCAGAGGCGTAGAACCGAGGTAGTTTAGTGGTAGAGCCTTCGACTCTCGTCCAAAAGTTCGCGGGTTCGAACCCATCTGCGGGGTCGAAATGTGTTCACATCCTATTGGGCGCCTTCGTCTTTGAAATCACCTTTGTTGCTGACTCACTCTTACTGTTGACAGTCCCTCGGCACTATCAAAGTCATCAGAGACTAAGCAATATTTTCGAAATATTGATCGCTTAAAGTGGCCTGAAACCGGTACCAAAGCAGAGGGGGGGGGGGGGGGGGCGGTGGGAGTAAGAGCCGGAGTCGCCGGAGAAAGAACCCCCGACGGTCCGCCCGAATTAACGGTGACACTTACTAGAGGAGAAAAGTCCGACGACGGAACCCGGTATCGAACCTCGCATCTTTAGCATTGGAGGCAGCCACCTTAACCACTGCGCCACGGACCACCCCCCCCCCCCCCCAATAAAAAAAAAAAAAACAAAAAAAAAAACAAAACAAAAAAAAACCACAAAAAAAACCCCAAACAAAAAAAAAAAAAAAAAAAAAAAAAAAACACAAAAAAACCAACAACAAAAAACAAAAAAAACCCAATAAAATAAATAAAAATAAATAAAATAACTCATTCGAGACGTGCCGCCTCCGGATACGCGTAGCATGTTCCATAGCATGTCCGTTGAAAGGACCTGGTAAATCAAAATGGCACCGTTGCAGTGCGTCTGAATTGATCAGTGTTCAGGTCTTACTCCTTAGTCAAAAATCCGACCACATCACTCCCCTGCTCAAGCTCCTTCACTGGCTCCCCATCCCCCAACGCATCCAATACAAGATTCTGTCTCTCTGCTACAAATCCCTGAACAACTACGCTCCTGCGTATCTCTCCAACTTACTTCACCCCTACACTCCTCCCCGCTCCCTCCGCTCCGCCTCTGACCCTCTCCGCCTCCTCATCCCCCGCACCAAACTCAGCACTTTCGGTCTCCGCTCTTTCTCAGTATACGGTCCAACCACCTGGAACACTCTCCCACTCTCTCTCCGTCAGAAACACTCGCTCTCCTCCTTCCAGTCTGCCCTCAAAACTCATCTCTTTCAACAGTTCTAGCACTATATCACCACACTCCCCAGCCCAAGCTGACCGTCCTAATGTATCTTCACTATTTGTGTTACGTGAGTCATTGTCTAAAGCGTGCGCATGCGTGTGCGAGTTGTGAGTGCGCGCTTAGAGTTATAATTATTATAAGATAAGCGCATTATAAATACCGTAATTATTATTATTATTATAATAGATTTCCCTGTCCCCCCATAAACCGCCAAGTCAGGACCGTCCATTATCACTTCGGTGCCGTGGACGTTAAACCCCGAAAGCAAACCGCCGCCTACTCTGCAGCTAAACAGAAGGTACACCCTCGGGACCCGACCCTTTAAGCCCTACGCGTTTAACGTTTACATGACACCCCCCCCCCCCCCCACCAACACCAACCCCCTACCCCCACACCCACCCGCCTCCCCCGTGGACCTTCTTCGCTTGCTGGGTCTGTTTTATATCTGTGTTTTCTGGACGAGTAAGTCCATTGGAGTTGACTCGGAATTTACGGCGATTTCGTGATTTCAGAATCTAGGATTCAAAAGGTTTTATTTCTGTCGCACCTTATCGGGGACGTGGAGGAAATACCCAAAACGCTTTAGGTCATTCACGCCTGTCGCACGCGTGACGGTGACAAACGTTTGCCAAGTATGCGCAGCCAGATGACACAAACACGCCAGTCTGGCCACTGGTAGGTATGGGTTACCTCATTCTGCCCCAGACACACCGCAGCAAGATATGGATCAATCCAGACCACATTCTTTCTGCCAATGAAGATAAGTAGCGGCTAATCTCTCTGTTTGATTGTTTGTCTATTTTGACAAAGGGTATTTACCCGAAATATTAATAAATTGTGTTGTACCCGTCTTTTCTAAGCGTGTTTCTTTCTCCGTTGGGTACTTCTTTAAGATATGGATCGACCATGATAGTTCAAGGGTGATGCCAGAATAGCTTGGCGCCTGTGGGCGCCAAGCTATCCTGGCATCACCCTTGAACTATCATGGTCGATCCGTGTCCTGCACTGCACTGCAGTCTTCAGAGGACAACGGCAACATTTGGGGATTTCGGTCTTGGGGTGCAGTGAGTTAACGCCTAAGTCGTCCCAAGGTCGTCGGTAATTAACTTGTCTGCTGCTCAAGTGTCCGCCTGTCTGTAGAGTTACGCTCGCGCCTGCTGCATGACGGTTTAACAACCTTTCAGTCCCGTTCAACCCCTTCACTGTGGCGGACAATTGCACCACCACCTAACCACCTAACCTCAAGAGGCATAGATCCTCATAAGCCCCCGCAATTGCGGGGGCTCCTGAGGATCTACGCATCTTGCTGAAACCACTTTGCAAACGTGTTTCACTTGACGGCTGCGGACCTTTTGATTATGAAATTGACGATGATCTCAAAACCACGATCTGCATCACTGTGAACGATGATTTCAAAACCACGATCTGCGTCACTGTGCACGATGATTTCAAAACCACGATCTGCGTCACTGTGCACGATGATTTCAAACCACGATCTGCGTCACTGTGCACGATGATTTCAAACCACGATCTGCGTCACTGTGCACGATGATTTCAAAACCACGATCTGCGTCACTGTGCACGATGATTTCAACACACGATCTGCGTCACTGTGCACGATAATTTCAAAACCACGAGCTGCGTCACTGTGCACGATGATTTCAAAACCACGATCTGCGTCACTGTGCACGATGATTTCAACGCACGATCTGCGTCACTGTGCATGATGATTTCAACACACGATCTGCGTCACTGTGCACGATGATTTCAACACACAATCTGCTTCACTGTGCACGACGATTTCAAACCACGATCTGCGTCACTGTGCACAACGATTTTAACACACGATCTGCGTCACTGTGCACGATGATTTGAACGCACGATCTGCGTCACTGTGCAGCCCATGTGCGTTTAACCTCATCAATACCAGTAAACTCAAACTTATGTCTTTGAAAGCAAGGCAGATTCACCACGAAATAATTCAATCGATCAACGATTTCAAACCACGATCTGCGTCACTGTGCACGACGATTTCAACACACGATTTGCGTCACTGTGCACGATGATTTGAACGCACGATCTGCGTCACTGTGCAGCCCATGTGCGTTTAAACTCATCAATACCAGTAAACTCAAACTTATGTCTTTGAAAGCAAGGCAGATTCACCACGAAATAATTCAATCGATCCGAGGAACACGGACATCAATAGGGCCTGCAAGAGGCACGGAACCTCATGAGCCTCCGCATCAGCGGGGGCTCATGAAGTTCTTTGCCTCTTGCAGATGGGTGGGTTTAACATTTTCCCGGGCGGTGAAGGGGTCAACAGAAACAAATTGCCAATTTTTCAAACAGTTAATCGACTTGTTTAATTGACCCCGAGATAATTACATCTGCACGTGTCAATTCAGTGTAAGAGGTTGTATGGTCTGACACAAATGCTGTAGTTTAACTGCAAAAGCGCTCGTTCATTTTGTTTGTTCACTTTGACAATGTTATTGTAAACGTAAAAAAAAAAAAAAAAAAAAAAAAACCAACAAAACTGGTTCGTGTGCGAGGTACCTCTAGAGCCAATAGGGCCAGACGCGCTAAGCTAACAATGTAGGAACTATTAGCTGCTCAACTCTCTCGTTAAACTCAAACAATCAATCTAACCAGGGACTAATCTTGAGCTAAAGGTGAACACGTCTTCCCAGCGCCCTTAGAAATAAAAGCTATGATGAATTAAAGCAGACACCATTTTCAGTATCATCGACGAGTGACTTTTGGTGTATGTGTTGAGGGCAGGGGAGGCAAGGGTGGTGGTGGATGGGGGTGGGGGTGGGGGAGGTGTTGGGGTGGGTGGGGGTTGGGGGGTGGGTGAGGGAAGGAGACTGATAAAAACGATGTACATCATATTACTGCCGCTCCATTTAATTTGCAAGCTAAAGATCCTCAGGGAGACGTCGGCTTCCGTTGGCCCCGTGCACGGCTGTCCGCAGGCCAACTGAAGCCGACCTCTGCCCCGGCTGTGGCTGACGTGGGCTGACCTTTTGCTTGCTAGGAAATGACTGACAAGAGTTGCGAGCGGGCAAGGAAACAGATAGAAGCCTTGGTGGCGCCACTCTACACACCTCCTGCACTCACAGTACTACCCAGTGCGCAAAAGCCATCGGGCCGAGGTCGGCCAACGTCGGCCCGATGGCCTTTCGCGCACCCTGGGTAACTACCGAACACGCTTCTGTCAGTGTCGGGACGTGTACACACATTGATTTATTGAATAAAGAAATGAACGAACCAAAGAACGAAAAAAAAATAAAATAGGGCGAACGAACGAACGAACAAACCAACAAACGTACGGATGAATGAATGAGCGATCGACCGAGCCACACATCGACCCGGCTACCAACCAACCAATCAACCACTCGATCCGTCCGTCCCAAATATTGGTCCGCCAATAAGTCAACCAGGCAGTCAATCAGTTAGCTCAAGCGTAGAGGAGCTAAGCTAATCCGGCACTACCCTCAGCAATCACTGTCTGTGAAGTGCTCTGCGTCGGCTGAGTACGTGCTCAGCAGATGCGGGCTCCTTGATATGAAACGAAAGATGTGCTGACTTGGCGGAATCCACATGAAGTACGACTGACGCGCGCCCGTAGCATAATCTCCTAGCACAAGGTCCTCGGGCCCACGCCGGCCGCAGTCGGCCCGCGCACTGTCCAGCGCGGGGCCATCCGCGGTCGTCGCGGGCACGAGTAGGTTTTGCTTTGAATCTTTCTGCATCTTATCGACCATTTATTCTGCGTGCGTGTGGTCCGGTGTGAAGACGGAGCGCTGGTCACTCATTGTAAGTCTTATGACTCTTAGATAAAGATTCAAACTCACGGACAAGCCCTACACATGTAGTAATAATAATAATAATAATAATAATAATAATAATAATAACAAATAATAATAATAATAATAATAATAATAATAATAATAATAAAAACAAATAATAATAATAATAATAATAAAAACAAATAATAATAATAATAATAATAATAATAATAATAATAATAATAATAATAAAGAGCATTTATATCGCGCTGAATCCCCAGGAGCAGTCGGCTCTAAGCGCGTTACAAATAAATGTACATATACAGAATCTCACTACCTTTAAAAAAGTTTAATCTACGCACACACATACAACTAAAACACACATAACAAAATAGTATTCCGTGTTAGTTCCATAGTTAGTTAGTTAGTTAGTTAGTTGGGTTTAAAGCCGAGCAGGCGACTAAGGCCATCTCACGGCGGGATGGGTAAAAAGCTGGCCAGCCAAACTAGAAGAAAGGTCTGAAAACAAGATGTGAATAAATCTTAAAAATATTTCATGCTAAAATGTCGCACAAGTCTTCAAAGGAAACGTCTACCGACTGTAAAAAGGTCAAAATAATTAATTCACATAGTCTATGAACGCTCAGATCTTGTTAAAAATATTGCACTCTCTCAGAAACCTGAAGATCTTGTCAAAGGGAACATCCCGGAACAAAACCTTCAAGGAGTCTGCTGTGAAGTGTTTATATCTTGTGTCAATTAGTGTGTGTATGAGTTTCATGATCCTCAACCCCTTCACTGCCAGTGGACGTGGAATGTGTTTCTACAGTCGTAAATTCAGCACCAAAGACCCCCAACTGTCCAGGGAACATGGATGGAAGGTGGTTTCAGCAAGCCGCATCGATACCTGTCGAGCCCCCGCAACTACAAGTTGTTGTTGTTGTTTTTCTTTAATGAGGATCTGTGCCAGTTGGTTGGTGTTCAATAATTCTTGACAGTGAATGTTTAACCCCTTAAATGCTACCGAGGATACCGCTCGCCGCCGATCGGTATCGACTGTAGCCATGGGGTTAATCAGTCTTTAGAATGCCCCGTCATTTTGCACGTTTTAGTAAAGCTAGTGTGGAAACTGAAAAAAAGAAAAGTAAAGAAAACGACGGTTACTTCCGGTCTCCGTCTGACTGGGTTATTACGCGACGTCACTTCATACGGGCCTCGACAGTACCAACCAATGAATGAAAAGGGCTGTCTGTGCAGGAGTATTACTACCGCAAAATTGTCGTTAAATGACTCTTACTTTTCCTGGCATTGCTGTCTTTTGATGTACATTCGTGCTGCTCGGTAACTTTCGGCCTTACGCTGTTTGGCGTTCGTGTGCTGGTCTGTGGTTTTGGACCTTACGGCCGGAGGCCGTAAGGTCCAAAACCACAGACCAGCACAGATAAATGTAGCGGCTATCAGTTGAAAACTTGCGAGTGTGTGCACTTCTTTGCATAAAAAGAAACAACCCTTGTAATGATTCAGCAATAGGTTGATTTTTCGGTGTACCCCCCGGCTATTTCTGTGGTCTGACTGTGTTTGCACTAAAATGGGAGTTGTTAATGTCGACGCTATACGCATAATTTGGCTCGGGTATTTTGTTCTCGTCAGAAGAGAGGGTGCGGCGGATGAGGGTAAAGATAGTTGTTAGGGGTGTGGAGTGGAGTTGGTCTTTGGGGGTGGGGCGGGGGGATGGGGTTGAGGCGGTATGGTGGTGGGGTAGGAGTGAGTCGGGGGAGGGTGGTGGTTGTGGGTTACGTTGGGGAAAGGGGGTGGGGGGAGGGATGGAGTATTTGAGGGAGAGGAGGGTATTGTAGGTGGAGGGTGAAGGGCTGATGTGCAAATTTCACGATGGCTTCATTTATTTCAGTCACGAATCACGATCGTTTGATAGAAATTGCGCCCGATCAAAGATGACGGCGTTTTGTTACGAGTCACAAAGCTTGACATACAACGTGACATACATCAATCACGAGAAACAATTGAACCCATAAACTTCTCCGCCCCCCCCCACCCCCCACCCCTACACACACGCACACGTACCCCCCACAATACCCACCCCACACCCCTCAGCATCACAGTGAAGAAAATAGTTCAACGACCGCAGTGTTCCTGAAAATAATCTTTGTTTAGGAAAATGTGTTTGTTTGCCGTCCGTCAGGAAGCTCAAACATTCTTCGGAAACTTATCCTCCACACTTGAAGAAAGCTCCACCTCTCCTGCAAGAGGTATAGATCCTCATGAGCCCCCGCAATTGCGGGGGCTCATGAGGATTTATACCTCTTGCAGGAGAGAGAGAGAGAGAGAGAGAGAGAGAGAGAGAGAGAGAGAGAGAGAGAGAGAGAGAGAGAGAGAGAGAGAGAGAGAGAGAGAGAGAGAGAGAGAGAGAGAGAGAGAGAGAGAGAGAGCGAGGATACTTCAAACTTTTCTCCTGAAGGACGAAATGAAACGAGAGTACATTCTCTATCCACCATACGCAGTATCACTCAGTAAGAGAACCCCACACTAATCGCCCCTCCCCCCTCTCCCCCTGCCTCCCACCCCGTCACACCCTCTGTCGCATCTCTAGCCAAAGGAAAGCATCTATAGAATCGAAAGTTTGACCTGACATTTTTCAGTTAAAGTCAAGCTAGTTTACCTTTATTGCTCTCTCAGACCTGAAAATGTATACCACCTGACAAATAAACGTATTTTCCTATTTCCAGATCTAATTTTGTTGATTGTTGTGTTTTCAGTGAAGTAAGTAAATGTTACAAGTGACGTAATTTGTAAAAAAAAAATGGCGGCACGCCGGTTCAGCACTAACTGGAACTCTGCACTGGCCTCCCTCCCCCCCACCCCCCCCCCACCCAATGCACAAAATGAGCACAAAAAAATCTCCTATATATGTAAAAAAGATTAAAAAAAAAAACAAACACTGTTTTGCGATGTACATTTTTACGTCAACAAAAACGCGTCACTGGTGACGTTAGTGCAAAAGTCCGAATAGTTTGGTTTTGATGATTTTGCACAAAATACGTCATTATTTCAAGCGTCATGCTTTTCAGATTAAAAACAATTGAGGCTAAGTGAAAAACAGTTTACATTATTAACCTCTTCTTTTCAACACCGCGTTTTGACAGTTTATTAACCCCGTGACTGCTGCTGCTAGTTTACGCGTCTTTTCTGCCTAACGGTGTCGTGGGAAACAGTCAAAAGGTTTCTCTGGCTGTCGGTAGCACCTTTTGTCGTGACGATTCCTGCAGGATGTCCGGGTTTTATTCCTGCAGGATGTCCGGGTGTTATTCCTGCAGGATGTCCGGGTGTTATTCTTGCAGGGTGTCCAGGTTTTAATTCCTGCAGGATGTCCGGGTGTTATTCATGCAGGATGTCCGGGTGTTATTCCTGCAGGGTATCCGGGTGTTATTCCTGCAGGATGTCCGGGTGTTATTCCTGCAGGATGTCCGGGTGTTATTCCTGCAGGGTATCCGGGTGTTATTTCTGCAGGATGTCCGGGTGTTATTCCTGCAGGGTATCCGGGTGTTATTACTGCAGGATGTCCGGGTGTTATTCCTGCAGGATGTCCGGCTGTTATTCCTGCAGGATGTCCGGGTGTTATTCCTGCAGGATGTCCTGATGTTATTTCTGCAGGGTATCCGGGTGTTATTCCTGCAGGATGTCCGGGTGTTATTTCTTCAGGATGTCCGGGTGTAATTCCTGCAGGGTATCCGGGTGTTATTCCTGCTGGATGTCCGGGTGTTATTCCTGCAGGATGTCCGGGTGTTATTCCAGCAGGGTATCCGGGTGTTATTCCTGCAGGATGTCCGGGTGTTATTCCAGCAGGGTATACGGGTGTTATTCCTGCAGGGTATCCGGGTGTTATTACTGCAGGATGTCCGGGTGTAATTCCTGCAGGGTATCCGGGTGTTATTCCTGCAGGATGTCCGGGTGTTATTCCTGCAGGATGTCCGGGTGTTATCCCTGCAGGGTATCCGGGTGTTATTCCTGCAGGATGTCCGGGTGTTATTCCTGCAAGGTATCCTTGGTGTTATTACTGCAGGATGTCCAGGTGTTATTCCTGCAGGATGTCCGGGTATTATTCCTGCAGGATGTCCGGGTGTTATTCCTGCAGGATGTCCGGGTGTTATTACTGCAGGGTATCCGGGTGTTATTCCTGAAAGATGTCCGGGTGTTATTCCTGCAAGGTATCCGGGTGTTATTCCTGCAGGATGTCCGGGTGTTATTCCTGCAGGGTGTCCGGGTGTTATTCCTGCAGGATGTCCGGGTGTTATTCCTGCAGGATGTCCGGATATTATTCCTGCAGGATGTCCGGGTGTTATTCCTATGAGATGTCCGGGTGTGATTTCTGCAGGATGTCCGGGTATTATTCCTATGAGATGTCCGGGTGTTATTCCTATGAGATGTCCGGGTGTGATTTCTGCAGGATGTCCGGGTGTTATTCCTATGAGATGTCCGAGTGCTATTCCTATGAGATGTCCGGGTGTGATTTCTGCAGGATGTCCGGGTGTTATTCCTGCAGGGTGTCCGGGTGTTATTCCTGCAGGATGTCCGATGTTATTCCTGCAGGATGTCCGGATATTATTCCTGCAGGATGTCCGGGTGTTATTCCTATGAGATATCCGTGTGTGATTTCTGCAGGATGTCCGGGTGTTATTCCTATGAGATGTCCGGGTGTTATTCCTATGAGATGTCCGGGTGTGATTTCTGCAGGATGTCCGGGTGTTATTCCTATGAGATGTCCGGGTGTTATTCCTATGAGATGTCCGGGTGTGATTTCTGCAGGATGTCCGGGTGTTATTCCTGCATGGTATCCGGGTGTTATTCCTGCAGGATGTCCGGGTGTAATTCCTGCAGGGTATCCGGGTGTTATTCCTGCAGGATGTCCGGGTGTTATTCCTGCAGGAATCATCGTGACAAAAAAAAAAGCTGTACCGAGAGCCAATAGTTTATCCTCCGCACTGACACACGCTGTCAAAAAAACAACAACAAACAAACAAAAAACAAACAAACAAAAAAAACAACAACAGCGTACAGGAGAAATACCAAGCACTACACACTATAATAAACCAGCGTACAGGAGAAATACCCAGCACTACACACTATAATAAACCAGCGTACAGGAGAAACACCCAGCACTACACACTATAATAAACCAGCGTACAGGAGAAACACCCAGCACTACACACTATAATAAACCAGCGTACAGGAGAAACACCCAGCACTACACACTATAATAAACCAGCGTACAGGAGAAACACCCAGCAATACAGACACTATAATAAACCAGCGTACAGGAGAAATACCCAGCACTACACACTATAATAAACCAGCGTACAGTAGAAATACCCAGCACTACACACTATAATAAACCAGCGTACAGGAGAACCACCCAGCACTACACACTATAATAAACCAGCGTACAGGAGAAACACCCAGCACTACACACTATAATAAACCAGCGTACAGGAGAAACACCCAGCACTACACACTATAATAAACTGTTAAGGAGAAACACCCAGCACTACACACTATAATAAACCAGCGTACAGGAGAAACACCCAGCACTACACACTATAATAAACCAGCGTACAGGAGAAATACCCAGCACTACACACTATAATAAACCAGCGTACAGGAGAAATACCCAGCACTACACACTATAATAAACCAGCGTACAGGAGAAATACCCAGCACTACACACTATAATAAACCAGCGTACAGCACTACACACTATAATAAACTGTTAACCGCTTCCCTGCCAACGGACGGACATTTTGTTCCTGAAATCCGTGTTCACTGAAACGACCAAAAGCCACAAACTGTCCAAACAACAGGGACACAAAGTGATCTCGGCAAGAGGTATAGATCCTCATGAGCCCCCGCAGTCGCGGGGGCTCATGAGGATCTATGCCTCTTGCAGGTCACATTTTCTCGGCGGTAAAGGAATTAAAACACTGATGTCTCCACCCTCGCCTTGGGGTGAACTATTTTTGGAATGAGGAGGAATGGGTGGACCGGTTTCTTGTCATTTTTGTCAGGAAGACAGAGGTAGGGGCGGGCGTGACGAGTTCGATCCCTCCATCACGCGTAGGACTGAACACCTAGCAAGCTCCTTCACCCGAGAAAGAGAGAGTTCACGGTGACAAATCAACCACCCTGAACTATCTCTTTCTCCGTCATAGAAGCGTGATTTCAGGCCACTATTAGCTAAAATTTGTTCTTTCTGCGGAAGACATCCACGTTGGCGACATTCATTTTGGACTGCGTCGGGATGAATTTCATCAGCAATTTACCCAAAGATATCTATGAGCTCTTGCACCGTGCAGGGGCTCGTGAGGATTTATGCCAACTGCAAACTGGCAAGGTCATAACGATCTGGGTTTCTCGCGGTTGTTTCCTGAGGAATTATGTTTTTTTGCAGATCAATGGGAACTTTTGGGTGAATAAGTTGTAAATGAGACCTTTTTGTCTACCCTACTTCTACCAAGAAGCACAGATCCGCATAAACCCCTGCGCACTGCAAGGGTCCATGGGGATCTATGCCTCTTGAGATTAAACCAATGCCTTCTACGGGTAGCCTATACAAACCGCCTTCTTCTTTTTCAGTCGGTTTTGATACTCACACGATCTCGGGAGCTCAGACCTTTTCTCAGCTGGTCTCACTTTCCTAGAAGTCGAACTCTTAAGGATGTAGGCTACTAGCAGAGGGATCTTTACGGATCTGTGTGCCTGCTGCAGATGTGGTCAGTTCGCTGACGTGATTACTAGGCCTTCGCTGGCATATGGCAGGGAACAGTAGGTGATGACAAGGTTAAACTCGGCACATGGACAGCCAGACGTGAAATCGAACGTCCGATATTGCGGCGACGGAGGCTGAAAGAACGTGAAAATGCCATTTTTAACGTATGTGCCAGAAACGTCAGCCGTGATAATGCCAAGGAACGTGACGTCATGAGGGTAACCCCTTCAATGCCGGAGCACAAGTGGAAACACCCAGATGCAAGAGACATAGATCCTCATGAGCCCCCGCCCGACAGCGGGGGCTCATGAGGATCTATGTCTCTTGCAGGTCTGTTTGTTCCTCACCCAAAACAGGCATCAGGCGTTCGGTTTTCTATAACTCCAGAGAAAAGTTTTATTTCATGTTTATGACAGTAAAAAGGTTAAGAAGTACCCAACGGAGAAAGAAACACGCTTAGAAAAGACGGGTACAACACAATTTATTAATATTTCGGGTAAACACCCTTTGTCAAAATAGACAAACAAACAAACAGAGAGATTAGCCGCTACTTATCTTCATTCTTAGCGGCTAATCTCTCTGTTTGTTTGTCTATTTTGACAAAGGATATTTACCCGAAATTTAACAGATTGTGTTGTACCCGTCTTTTCTAAGCGTGTTTCTTTCTCCGTTGGGTACTTCTTTGCATTTTACACGCTTAGCAGTCACCTTTTTGGTCTCGATTGCTTTTAGTAAAAAGGTTAGTATATAGTTAGCCGATGGCCCAAAATGGGACTATTTTAAAATAACACAATTTACTGAACTCCTCTACATGAAAATGCGTAATTTCAACTGGTTTTCTTTCCTGACATTCTCGTTGCTTGCGCGAAGCCGCATTCTCACTTCAAACAATGAATGACTACTGTATGGTCGATTAAACCCCCAAAACGCCCTTCAATAGCTTGTCTGTTGCTTTTTGTACAGCAAGGCCAGAAAAGAAGAAAACCCGTCGCCTTTTATTTCCTTGCAATACCTGCGGTATTTTTGTTGTGTGACCAGATTTGGAGAGACTTGAAGGAGTTAAGCGAAGGAGTTGCGGAAAGATCAATAATCTGTTGCTTGTGATGCAGCGGGAACGAGGCAACCGGATGGATGGAGGTGTGAGGGGGTGGGGGGGGGGGTCGGGGTGGGGGGGGGGGGTCGGGGTGGGGGGGGGGGATTCGGCGTGGGGCTGGTTAGGGTTTGGAGTATTTATCACATCTAACCGCACGATCGCATTTAGGAGGTGTCATCCAGCCACAATGTACCGGTTGCAGAAGATGGATAGACCATGATAATTCAAGGGTAGTGTCAGATTAGCTTGGCGCCGTCAGGCGCCAAGCTAATCTGGCAATACTCTTAAATTATCATGGTCGATCCATCTCCTTCCGTAAAGCGTCGAGGCTAAATGGGGTGACAGTCTGCGACGGAACAGGCGCTTCTGCCGTGACTCTGTGGCTGCGTTGTCGCGGAATCAGTAAGAGCCTTTCAGATGCCCTTTAGTTGAAACTTTGATGACGGCTTCTTTGCAGAAAGTGTGACGCGGCGTGTTGTTGATTACAGACGCAACAGAGAGTTTTGTCTCTACACAAAGGAACAAACACGCCCACATCAACAATTACTCGATCCCGGCTGCCCACGGCCATACACGCTGTCTACTTCAGCCTTCCTTCATAATAATAATAATAATAATACCGTTATTATATAGGCGCTTTTTCTCAATTTTGGGGAAATCGACTCAAAGCGCCGCGCCTGAAACCCAACACACACACTCACGAAACAGACACGGATTTACGCCATTTAAGACAAACACAGTACAAGACAAACGAAGGGCCAGTCAGCTACTGAAGTTACAGAGATTTTTGATCGCTTGTATTTGAAATTTGTAAAGTGGCCTGAGACCGGTACCAAAGTGGGGGGGTGGGGGGGGGGGGTGGAAGAACCGGAGTACCCGGAGAAAGAACCCCCGACGGTCCGCCCGAATTAACGGTGACACTTACCAGAGGAGAAAAGTCCAACGCCGGAACCCGGTATCGAACCGCGCACCTTTGGCATTGGTGGCAGGCGCCTTAACCACTGCGCCACGGACCGCGGGTTGTCCCCCTCGATTGCTACGCTGTTCGGCATAGCAACCGAGGGAGTCACCCAGTGTGGTCTGTGGAGGGATGCGGAGGAAGACTCAGCGGCCGAGCTGAGTGTGTGTGGGCAGAGGTAGGCCTTAGCCGGCCATCCCCACAGCTCGGTCCGGTGGACTATTTTTTTTTTCTCCATTTGGCGTTGCGTATCCATTCAAGCGTGAAGCTGCTGAGTGCAAGACACACGACGATGTCAGGTTAGATCTATAGATCCTCATGAGCTCCTGCAGGATATGGGAACCAGTTCATCATTATGTATGCCTCCTGCCTAATTTACATATGTTGGGCTTTCACAAATGCTCCTGGTTTGCAAATAATTATTAAGAAAAGATCTGACTATCTATTTTTAGCCAAGCGACAAACCTCTTTCTCGACTGTTTGCGAGGATTCTGTCAAGTCTAGATCAGACCCATTTACACAAATTTCCCACCAACAGAGGAGGTGTCTGAGGGTTCGGCAGAAGTCTTGTTTTCCATATGACAGCGGATGGTTCAATGACGACTCCACTCAGTTGTAATCCTGTGGAATCATTTCTGCCCGCCTGATGCATGCGTCTCTCCCCTCCCTCTCCACCTCCTCCTCCCACCTCCTACCCACTCCCAAACACGCCCCTCCACCCCCCGTCCCCCCCCCCCCTCCTCCCTCTCACCGCCTCAGCTGAATGCGCCGGAAATCATTCATTTATGACGTCACGAAAAACCATCCAATCTTGACGCCCCATGATTGACCGCCCAATTTTACCGCTACCAGTCACAGGCTTAAATCTCCTCCACCCCTCCGTCTGGGGAGCCGAGATTTAAATCCATGGGATCTAGGCATTCAAGACAGACGTTTCTTTTGTTTGCAGAGGCTCACGAGGATCTATGGCTCTTGCAGATGGCTCTGGTTGGCAAGTTTTTATTGCTTTTGGAAGCCCAATCAGGTGTGTTCGACACAAACACTTGCTGATTGGCTGGACAAAGCAACATGGCCGCGGGATATGAGATTGGAATGATCCCGCTGGCAAAATGGCAATAGCTTTCTCGACAGCCCTTGGTTTGGGTCGGTGATGTCAACCGCAAGGACCTGGTGATTGAAACCGCTGAGTGACCGGGAATCACCAGATGCGGGTGTTGATGACTTTAAAAAAGGAAACAGAAGGAACCGCTAAAGCAACAACAAAAAAAGATGAAATGTAACGAGCTCATAAAGGACTCTTTTTTTTTTTTTTTCCATGTGAAAAGGCAGTTGGTCAATTTTCGTGAAAAGCGAGGCAGTCATTGTAATACAACGAAAATCTTGATTTTCCCAAGATAATGGACTAACTTTTGTTTACTTTTGTTTACAGTGCATCGTTTTCGTTTTGCTGACGTCATCAAATGCGGTGACGACACTGTTTATGACGCGGATCTTCATCGTCATTGTTTGATTCCAATAACAACACTCCTTCCCTTCTACGTGCAAGGCACAGATTTCCCACAGAGGAAACACGGACCATTAAGCACGCAACTGGACGCAAATTGCTTTGACTAGTTTTAAATTAATTAACTCATTCTAGCCGCGACACACCACAGCAAGATATAGCTCGACCATGTTAGTTCAAGGGTTGTGGCAGAATAGCTATTCTGCCTCAACCCTTGAACTATCATGGTCGATCCGTCTTCTGAATTGTAATGCAGTCCTCAGAGGATAACTCCAAAATGTGGGTATTTCGTACCTGAGACACAATGAGTTAAAACAGAATTCATCATCACACACCTCTCTTTAAGTTGGCCGATGGATGGATGGATAGGTGGGTTCGTGGATGGATGGATGGATGGATGGATGGATGGATGGATGGATGGATAGATGGATAGATGGATGGATGGATAGGTGGGTTCATGGATGGATGGATGGATGGATGGATGGATGGATGAATCTATGGGTCGATGGGTGAATAGACAAGTGGGTGGGTGGGTAGGACGGCCAATCTGCTGACACATCAATAGATTTGTCTAACTGATTGATTGATTAATTGACCGGTTGTCTGAATGTTTAGCTGTCACTCAGTGCAGGCAGACACACATTTTTAAGTCCCTTCTATTTATCGAAGGGACTTTGTTTTAGGACGGGTCGCGGTGGGGCGAATTTAATATCATGTCCATGATGTCAAAGGCGGGCAGGCAAAACCTCTAACAATTGAAGTAACAAGATAAAAATTACGTCATGTCTAGTTACGCTAACCTCGCTGCTGAACGTACATTTGCCCCTTATAGAACTCACTGACGCATTGGCAGATCTGCGAGACTTTTTCAACAGGAGATAATTCAACATAAGAATCAGGTCTAAGACAAAAGGTAGAGACAATTGACAGCGAGTACAGCTCTCATATAGAAGGAACTTTGTAGGTTATGGTTCATCCCATCTTGTTTTTATATCGAATTAGCAACTCTTAGAATCATCGCTTTGTTTGCATTGCACATTATACCATACCCATGGCATTACTAACATACAGAGCGAGCCATTTCACAAATCGGCTGTGCTTGAGAAACTCTGCCGGCTCCTGTGCACGCCGGATAGCTTGCTCACGCTCTTTCCAGTCGAGTTGCATCGTCGGCGATCCGTGAAATACGAATTAGTAAGCACTTTACCCGTCGCCAATTGACCGAATCACGCAAATAAAGTTTACTGACATACCCTTGGCACTTACAAGTGGCATAGATCCTCATGAGCCCCCGCAACTGCGGGGGCTCATGGGAATCTATGTCACTTGCTCTCACCATTTACATCTATTATTTCCAGACGTACGATGTCACTGGGAGATCAGAGTACGACGTTGTAGTGTTTGGCGATGCCACATGTTTTGTCATGTATGCGCAAATACGTTTTATTGTCGTGCGATACCCTGGCACCGTGAACTCTCTGTCAAGAATCTGTGAAATGTTTGTTTTCCCTTGTCGACGTGATACTGATAATCATATGGACATAAAGTGCGCCATCGTAGGTTTGTTTTTTTGAGGTGCGTAGAACAACACCACGGGTACACTGTACCCCTGATCAAACGGTCTTCCCACGCTCCCAGCATGACGCCAATCCGTACAGAATATATGACTGACATGATTCTCCACATCTTCATCACGTTTGAGTTAACTCATTCTACCCCAGACACACCACAGCAAGATAAGGATCGACCATGATAGTTCAAGAGTAATGCCAGAATAGCTTGGCGCCTATGGGCGCCAAGCTATTCTGGCACCACCCTTGAACTATCATGGTCGACCTGTGTCCTGCACTGCAATGCAGTCTTCAGAGGACAACGGCAACATTTAAGGATTCGGTCTTGGGGTAAAATGAGTTAAACGAAACTACATGAAGCCAGCAAGAAGTATAGATCGTCATGAGCCCCCGCAGTTGCGGGGGCTCATGAGGATCTATACGTCTTGCAGATGGCTTGTGGTGAGTGTGGAGTGTGGTGAGTGTGGAGTTTGGTGGAAGCATTGTGTTTTATTAACCGTAATACTTTTGAGGGTGGTGTCAGCGCCCTGGGTCACAAGCGCTGTCTGTCTTTAAGTCGGCTGTTATGATGACCAGGTCGAAGGACCAGAATTCACGTACACATACCGGAGCAAACAAACAACATCCACGCTTCTTAAAATAGTGAATAATCCACTTCCGGTCTAGAGGCTTTTGGTTCCTGTTATTCCGCGGATGGGCTGCGTCCAAAACACACAGAGTCTGGGACAGATTGAACGTGAACTAAATAGCTTTGTTTAATAGCTACATAGCTACGTCACACGACCAGTCACTTTAGCGCAAACCGCACCATGTGACCGTGATATAAAAACCCCTGTAGCGAAAAATGGTGGACGTTTTGTAGCTCTCCGGCATCTTGGATGCCAGATTTGTTCTATAAAAGATCGCCAAACGTTCTAAAGTACAAAGTTACTTAGTGTTGTTCGAAACAACAAGCACACTCAGTACTTCAGTACTGGAGACGGCAACGTCATGACATATTTTAAATTACGTCATAAGTCTATTATGTATAAAGGTATATTCCTTTGACGTAAGTCATGTCTGGCGTGATCCAGGTCGCAAGATGTCTTCTTTACTTCTTTTACGAAAATAGTGGAAGGAACCATTGTACCCCTTAGGCCTTCCGCCTTCGGGATACAATGGTTCCTTTGGTCTCCCTCAGGCCTACAAGGGTCCGTGTAGCATACCCCTCAGACCAATAACTTATATTAGTGCATGTCTGATTGGACTGGTTTCCACCATGACAAAGTAATGTCAGCGAGTACTTGGTTCAATCCGTGCCTACGTGCCTCGTCAATTAAACAGATATTGTCAGTTAAAACCATGAAACCAGAGCTTTTACTGAGTCTTTAAGTCCTCAAGTATTTATCCTTTCCGATCTGTAGACATTATTCCAGTGAAACCAATCCGCGTGTCTCTAACATGACATGACGGGACGAACTGCAGACTGTTCAATTTGACGTAGTTAGGTCTAACGACATGACAGGTGGTTTAAGCCCTCTGTCAGATTTACAAAACTACACAGCGTGAGGTTTTAACTCCTTTACTGCCGGAGCAGAGCAAACAGACAAAATACAAGAGGCATAGATCCTCATGAACCCTCGCAATTGCGAGGGCTCATGAGGATCTATGCCTCTTTCTGCATCAATTACGTCACGTTCCTTACGAAGAGCGGGTTTCGGGCTGGTGGTGAGCGAAGGTTCCAGTGTTCTGTCGGCAGAAAAAAAGATTACTCTGTGCAGAATTCACTCAAGCATGCCCTAACCGTGACCACAGACCAGCTGAATGGGGTTTTACGGTTTTATTCCGACATGCATTTGCTCTTGACAATTTAGGCCCAAAATGTAAAACTAGTACTCAGCCATGCTTACATCCGGGCTGTCCACAACCGGAAACAAGCCCCACTGCGCACAGCCTTGCGCACCAACAATCAGATATGGCAAAGTTCACTTACAGCCTGTGGTGTAGGAAACCGAAGGGGGTATCATGGTTCTGCCATAGCTCCTCTGGCATTGGTATGGTTGGAGTATACTTTGGCCATATCTCGAATCATTTTTACTTGAACCATACTTGAGCTAATCATACTCGTGCCTTACACACAAAATACAGTATTAACCCATTCAGCCCTGACGCACTACAGCAGGAGACGGGTAGACCATGATAATTCAAGGGTAGTGCCAGATTAGCTTGGCGCCTGTCGGCGCCAAGCTAATCTGGCACTACCCTTGAATTATTATGGTCGATCCATCTACTGCAACAGGCGCATAGTCCTTAGATGACGCCTCCAAAATTTGGGAAACACGTGCGTCGGGCTGATTGGGTTAACTATCATGTGTCACACACCAAGCGCATGCGGGGGCTCATGAGGATCTATGCCTCTTGCCCAACGACGAAAGAAGCATTCACACAAAAGACAGCTACAACACAACGTATTCATATTCAGTTCAAAATGGCCAAGAAGTATACACTTCACTACTTACTTATCAGTGCGTTGAGAAATTTGTTATTAATAAATGGTGATTGTGTTGTAATTATTATTATTGTAACCGGCTTTTCATAGCGTGTTTCTTCCTTTCTCTGTTTTTTTTTTTTCGGGCTTTTTGCAGTCATCTTTTTTTGGTCTGGATTTTATAAGTGATAGGAAATTTTATCGTTAATTCAATTAAGGCGCCCCGCATCAATAGCTGCGGAAGTGTCGTATAGCGTTGTCACCGGCAACGCTCTGGCCTCTGTTGGTCTCATGAACTTTTGCACATTGGGTGTGCACCCCCTTTCTCCCCACCATTCCCCGTCGTATAATTTCTCAAGATAATAATAATAATAATAATAATAATAATAATAATAATAATAATAATAATAATAATAATAATAATACCGGTTATTATATAGGCGCTTTTCCCAATTCTCCGAATCGCGTTAAAGCGCCGCGAACTGCACCCAACACGCACGCTCACGTGACACACACGCATACACTCTGAAGACACACACAGTGCAAGACAAACACAGGACATTCACGTGGTGCGAAGGGTCAGCTCAGCTACTGAGCTTTCGGAAATTTTGTTCGCTTGTATTTGAAATTTATAAAGTGGCCTGAAACCGGTACCACAAGGCAGGGGGAGGAAGAGCCTGAGTACCCGGAGAAAGAACCTCCGACGGTCCGCCCGAATTAACGGTGACACTTACTAGAGGAGAAAAGTCCGACGCCGGAACCCGTAATCGAACCTCGCACCTTTAGCATTGGTGGCAAGCGCCATTACCACTGCGCCACGGACCGCCCAAGATTTGGGCTATATCTGCCTTGCAAATTTTCCTACGCCACAAAGAATTGTCGATCGCCGAGTTATATTGAAACTGTGCAGATGCATTTAGAGAAGATGTGGATTACAACGCAAAATGAAGCGACAGACCTGTCATCAAAGCTATCCGGCATGTCAGTTCTGCCCAGTACATGACGAGATAAAGTATATTGTGTACACGCAATCATACAAGACAACGCCAATGCCTGTTATCTTACCTAACCCTTTAGCTGTCGGCAGCGCTGTTTGTCGATGTGATTCCTGCAGGAATCACCTCGACAATAAGCGCTACCAACATTCAAATGGTTAATTGCGTCGGGAGGTATTGACTTTTTCTTCCACATAATTCCCAGTACCGGAAGGTTTTAGCTGTCATTCCTGGTTGTGCTTATGGTCAGAGCTAATTATAGGAGAATAACAAGTTTACAACAGTTCTATGAAATTCGATCTGTGTTTGGTTTTTGTTATATCAATACACGATAATTTCAAGGGTTTTCTACGGTAACCTCTTTTACCTTACAACAGTAAATTTTTCATTGACCAGCCTGGAATTCCAATTCCATGGCATTAGCGTAGCACTGCAGAGCATTCTCAGAATGTAATGAAAAATTATATATATATATATATATATATATATATATATATATATATATATATATATATATATATATATATATATATATATATATATATATATATATATCTATATCTATCTATATCTATCTGTATCCATCTATCTATATCTATCCATATCTATCTATATCTATCTATATCTATCTATCTATCTATCTATCTATCTATCTATCTATCTATCTATCTATCTATCTATCTATCTATCTATCTATCTATCTATCTATCTATCTATCTATCTGTCTGTCTATCTATCTATCTATCTATCTATCTATCTATCTATCTATCTATCTATCTATCTATCTATCTATCTATATATCTATCTATCTATCTATCTATCTATCTATCTATCTATCTATCTATCTATCTATCTATCTATCTATCTATATCTATATTATATATATATATATATAATTTTTCATTACATTCTGAGAATGCTCTTGCTACGCTAATGCCATGGAATTCCAGGCTGGTAATACCAGCCTGAAATTCCATGGCATTAGCATAGCAAGAGCATTCTCATAATTTAATGAAAAATTACGTCCCTTGAACTATTCTGATTGAGTGCATATTTTGGCTTTGGGCGACGCCTTTGTTGAAAGTAAAGAATATATATATATATATATATATATATATATATATATATATATATATATAATATATATATATATATATATATATATATATATATATATATATATATATATAATATATATATATTATATATATATATATATATATATATATATATATATATATGCAGTTAAATAAAAGACTTTAAGGTTCATTTCATGTCGGAACATCTTGCTGTTCTTAAAATAAGTCTAAGAATCGCAGTTTACTCGCACTGAGGTAATGATGTTATTCGTTAACCCTGTAACAGCCGCGGCAAGACGAACGCCACCCATCTGCAAGAGACATAAACCCTCATGAGCCCCCGCAAACGCGGGGGCTCATGAGGATTTATGTCTCTTGTTACTCCTGCGTTCTTTATGTATTGTCTTATTTAGATCTGTGTCAGGTCTTCACGCTAATGTCGGTCAGTGTGCGATCGTTTCCGACGCCAAATTCCTGGTCACCGGCTGCGAATGGGTCAAAGCTTGGGCGGGCATGTCGGACCCTCCCCGAGATCCACTCATGTGGGAAACAGGGTTCATTGCTCACGAGATTTTGTTGTTGTTGTTAAAGCTGCAACAGAAACTCCAGCATTGACTGTTCCTTTTAATCCAGGATCCGATGTGTTTCAGTTTACCAAACTCCAATAAGCAAGCTGTGCGGTTTTATCCCTTCACTGCCGGGGAAATAGTCAAAAGGACCCAACTGCACGAGACTGAAATCCTTACGAGCCCCCGCAGAGCTTATGAGGATCTATACCTCTTGCTGACGTCACCATGTTTGTTAATGTCTTATATTGTTGTTTCATGACGAGCCGAAAGGCAAATTTCTGTCGTGCCTGGACTCGAACAGACAATAAAGTTGTATTGTATTGTATTGTATTGTATTGTATTGTATTGTATTGTATTGTATTGTATTGTATTGTGTTGTATTGTATTGTATTGTATTGTATTGTATTGTATTGTATTGTGTTGTATTGTATTGTATTGTGTTGTATTGTATTGTATTGTATTGTATTGTATTGTATTGTATTGTATTGTATTGTATTGTATTGTATTGTATTGTATGTATCCACGTTTCCTGGGCGTCTGGGACCTCTTGGAGTTGAATTTAAAAAAACAACAACATCCAGAAACAAAGTCCAGTTCAGGTTATTTAGGTCGAGATGGTATCTCTGTGCTCGGAAAGGTATATAAGCGCTATACACCCACTACCAGGAGTTTCCCCAATCACTTATGTGCCAGTGGGACATAAAAATGGAACGAAAGAACGAACGAACTACCAGGAGTCTCCGATAGTCCGAAATAGCTCAGGCGGTTAAACGTCGGAGCAGGAGAGCGAAGGGAATCGCCGGGTCGTGGGTTCGAAACCCGTCCCGGCCCTGGTAGCTGGACTCACAATCCAGGGGGAAAAAAACGGATTTGTTCAATAGCAAGTCCGTTTAAAGGTCCTGGCAAATCAAAGTGGCACAGTTGGAGTGCGCCTGAGTTGATCAGTGTTCAGGTCGTACTCCATAGGCAATATATTTCCCTGTCCCCCATAACCCGCCCGTCAGGGCCGTCCATAATCACCTCGGTGCTGTGGACGTTAAACCCGAACTAACCAACCTACCAGGAGTCTCCCAGAGTTAGTTTGGATATCGTACCCATGTTGGTTTGGTTGACGATGCATCTCTCACGTCCAGAAACACAGTCGGCATCCTCTGGCAGTAAAAAAAAAAACAAAAAAGCCAAGCAAACATGAAGGAAGTATTTTTGTTATCACAAGAAATCTCCCCAGTAACCAAACGTCTTTCGTCGGTCCACGACGGCCGCTGTGGGCCCGATGACCTTTGCTTGCTGGGTCAGAGCATGATCTTCTGCTTGATCTTAGAAGTAGCCTCAGATGATACATAGGGCAAATTGGGGGTATACATAAAGTCTTCACACAAGAACAATTGGCAAAACTACTTTCCGTGCATCGCTTTGCGTTGACAGACCAATTTTCCTCAAGATGATTAATCTCTCGTGCTGGTCAGCCAAGCAAAGCACAGTCGTTTGCAGGCAGGCCGGTTCCGTAGTTTTTTGGATGAGAAAGAAGGGATATAAACAAGATCGGCAATGGGCATAGATCCTAATGAAGCCCTAGCATAGATGATCATCTATGCCTTTTGCAAACAGAGGGAGGTACACTCGGTCAGTGCTCATTACAGTCCAGTCTGAATTCCTATCACATCCCGTGTAATAATAATAATAATAATAATTACGGTATTTATAATGCGTTTATCTTATAATAATTATAACTCTAAGCGCGCACTCACAACTTTAGACGGAAATAGCGAGGATCACCTCTTTCTGAGGAGGGGTTGGGGGTGGGATGGGGCGCGCGGGGGGGCGGGGGGGGGAAATCAAACAGGAAGAGGTTGTTTTGACCCCTTAACTGCCGGGGCAAGGCGGACGCTACCCATCTGCAAGGGACATAAACCCTCATCAGCCCCCGCAGTCGCGGGGGCTGATGAGGATTTATGTCTCTTGTCAGTCCTGTCCGTTACATTTGCCCCATTAACGTCTGTGTTCGTCGCCCAAATGTAGGTAAGTGTGCAGTCGCTTCAGACGCGCAATTATTGATCACTTTCAGTGAAGGGGTTAACAACCTGAAGATTTGTTGCTCTTACGCACCGAAGACGTTGGATAACTTCTCTTGCTACCGCTGACTGCGGTCACGTTTTTCCATTCTTACTTACGGTCCCGCTGAGCCATCGCGAATACTTTAATGCTCAAGCCAACTTTCTCTTTTAGTTTACGGCTGGCTGAAACGTCTGATTCTGCAAACATAATTATTTGCCATGGATGCTTTCGTTTTTTTAATCTCCCCCCCTCCCCCCCCCCCCCCCCCCCACACACACACACACCACCACCACCACAGTCATCAGGAAATCGAAACAGTTAAGACGAAGAAGCCATTGTTGATTTTGTGTGTGTGGAGCGCTTCTATAAATTTGCTAGGAAACTATACAAAAAATGTCATTAAACATTTTGAGGTGAGAGGGACTTGTGTTGAGGTGTCTATGAACTTGGATCTTACACTTTAACCCCTTCCCCGCCAGTGGACGCACACTGTGTTTGTTATTCATTGTAACCTCAACGTCGAAGATTCCCAGCCGTCAACGGAACGAGGACTCAAACTGGTTTCAGCAAGATATAGATCCTCATGAGCCCCCGCAACTGCGGTCAGTTAGTGCAACTGCGGGGGTTCATGAGGGTCTATATCTCTTGCAGTTGAGTAGAGTTTATTTTTCTTGGCAGCGAATGGGGTTTCAAATCACAGATAAGTCTCAACAGTCGCTTTGACGTGATGATTATATGCCTACGGTCTTCTATCGTTAATTTGACTTTGATAAAGATAAACTGACACAAACCTACAGCCCACTCGTCTGGTCCCCCCCCCCTCTCCCCCGAAAACTTCCATTGTACACCCCCACCCCACCCCACCCCCTCCCCAACAATACTCCTCACTGGTGTTGACCAATTCCGTCTTATGAGGCTCGAGGGCGGCAGTGCACACGGATAGTGCCAATAGCGTCATTACAATGTTTGCACTGGGGTGTAAATAACCGAATTGTAATGCCCGCACGTCTCACTGGGCCGGTCACTCGTGCCAGCCTCCTCAAACAAAATCGTACAATCATGGGACAAAGTGCGCGCAAGCTCCACGGACCGCTCGTCAATGAGAATTAAGCCTTCTTGCGACAGCGGCCTTCTGTCGCGCCGAGGACGTTGTGCGCTCAATGAACGAGCGAGCGTCGGTAACATGTATAATGGTTTGTGAACGAGCGAGCGTCGGTAACATGTAGAATGGTTTGTGAACGAGCGAGCGTCGGTAACATGTAGAATGGTTTGTGAACGAGCGAGCGTCGGTAACATGTAGAATGATTTGTAAACGAGCGAGCGTCGGTAACATGTAGAATGGTTTGTGAACGAGCGAGCGTCGGTAACATGTAGAATGGTTTGTGAACGAGCGAGCGTCGGCAACATGTAGAATGGTTTGTGAACGAACGAGCGTCGGTAACATGTGGAATGGTTTGTCAAAGAGCGAGCGTCGGTAACATGTAGAATGGTTTGTCAACGAGCGAGCGTCGGTAACATGTAGAATGGTTTGTGAACGAGCGAGCGTCGGTAACATGTAGAATGGTTTGTCAACGAGCGAGCGTCGGTAACATGTAGAATGGTTTGTCAACGAGCGAGCGTCGGTAACATGTAGAATGGTTTGTGAACGAGCGAGCGTCGGTAACATGTAGAATGGTTTGTCAACGAGCGAGCGTCGGTAACATGTAGAATGGTTTGTCAACGAGCGAGCGTCGGTAACATGTAGAATGGTTTGTCAACGAGCGAGCGTCGGTAACATGTAGAATGGTTTGTCAACGAGCGAGCGTCGGTAACATGTAGAATGGTTTATGACAAACAAAGCCTGCGCGACACAAACCGCATCCACGGTCCCAGTGACCAAGAGGAATCGGGCTTAAGTCGGGTTAACTCCTTGTACCTCAGACACACAACAGCAAGATAAGGATCGACCATGATAGTTCAAGGGTGATGCCAGAACAGCTTGGCGCCTATGGACGCCAAGCTATTCTGGCGTCACCCTTGAACAATCATGGTCGATCTCTGTCCTGCACTGCACTGCAGTCTTCAGAGGACAAGGGTAAGATTTATGGATTTCGGTCTTGGGGCACAATGAGTTATTTGGCCAGTGCATGGCAATCTACGGCTTACGTCGGCCCAATGTTGCTTTACTTACCGGAGACGGGGCCAGTAGCATGAGCGAACTTAGACCTGCCTCAGCCACTAAGCAAGGTGCGCCGCTATAGCGGGGTGGGTGTTGTGACGCTATAGCGGGGTGAGTGTTGTGACGCTATAGCGGGGTGAGTGTTGTGGCGCTATAGCGGGGTGAGTGTTGTGACGCTATAGCGGGGTGAGTGTTGTGGCGCTATAGGGGGGTGAGTGTTGTGGCGCTATAGCGGGGTGAGTGTTGTGGCGCTGTAGGGGGGTGAGTGTTGTGGCGCTATAGGGGGGGTGAGTGTTGTGGCGCTATAGCGGGGTGAGTGTTGTGGCGCTATAGCGGGGTGAGTGTTGTGGCGCTATAGCGGGGTGAGTGTTGTGGCGCTATAGCGGGGTGAGTGTTGTGGCGCTATAGCGGGGTGAGTGTTGTGGCGCTATAGCGGGGTGAGTGTTGTGACGCTATAGCGGGGTGAGTGGTGTGGCGCTATAGCGGGGTGAGTGTTGTGGCGCTATAGCGGGGTGAGTGTTGTGGCGCTATAGCGGGGTGAGTGTTGTGGCGCTACAGCGGGGTGAGTGTTGTGGCGCTATAGCGGGGTGAGTGTTGTGACGCTATAGCGGAGTGAGTGTTGTGGCGCTATAGCGGGGTGAGTGTTGTGACGATATAGCGGGGTGAGTGTAGTGGCGCTATAGCGGGGTGAGTGCTGTGACGATATAGCGGGGTGAGTGTAGTGGCGCTATAGCGGGGTGAGTGCTGTGACGATATAGCGGGGTGAGTGTAGTGGCGCTATAGCGGGGTGAGTGCTGTGACGCTATAGCGGAGCACCTCGCTTAGTGGATGACGCAGGACTAAATTCACTCATACAGCCGTGTCACACAAAGCGGCCTGGAGTGCCGCATAGGCCTATGAAACTCTGTGTCTCTTGCAGATGGACCACGCGAGCTATGACTGTATTGTCGCCACTTTCATCAGCTTTGATTATGTCCCCCTTTGTGCAGGGTTATGCCCCCTTGTTGTAAGTTGCACGGTTGACAAACAGGTGGCGCTATTTGTGCGCGCGCGAGCCAGGAGCGCGTCCTGTCAGCGTGATTCGTAAATAATTTCGTTTCAACGAGGACCCTTTTCGATCAATCAGCCCCTAAATATAATGTATTATTATCATTCAAATATCCGTAAGCTTTTAACACTACTACTACTACTACTACTACTATTGTTCAGTTTTATACCAGGATTAATCAGCACGACAGTGTTGGTGTAATATCCAAGCCACGATGATAGCGTGTGGTCATTGAGCGGCAGTAGTGTTACGTCGTGTCAGCGCGATTTAGTGTCAGAGGTCGAGGCGTGAATGTAATACGGACACTACGCTGACATCAACTGTGCTGGCAACAGATGGCATAACGGTTACTCGCTCATTTAACGAGGTTCCGAGCCATCCACCCGCTCAAACCTCTGTGACTTCCCCACACTGAGCAGCAGGGGTGTAGGCTGTGTGGTTGACGCTAGCAGCATCGATTGTAATCTATAGACGCAATCGCATTAAACTGAATTAAATTATTAAAAAAATGTATTTGACTGGAACATGTTTAACTGTCCGTTGTGTGCATCGGGAGCAAGGGCATAGATCCTCATGAGACCCCGCAGTTGCGGGGGCTCATGAGGATCTATGCCTCTTGCAGATCGCGTGTCCACACCGCAGTCTTAATTTATTGATGGTGCGCCCAATTACAAGCACAATAATTCTCTCCCCTGGTTGGATTTACGGCCCCTTGAGCTTAACAAAGCATAAAGATCAATTATTTCATGATATTGCTTCCCCTGATGTCCGCACGCTCCCTCAGATAGACACCCGGGGTGGGGAGGGCGGGGTGGAGGTGGGGCTGTGGTGAAGGCGGGGAGGGGGTGGAAATTGAGATGATGGTCAGTTGCGAGTAAGAGGATGAGTGCTTGTGGGTGTATACAGTGGGTGTGTGTGGGTGTATGAAGAGTGAGAAAGCATATCCATGAACAGAGCCAAGGGCACCACACGGTCGATCGCCTCCAGAGCAGAGGTGTGGAGAAAGGCAGGGGACGTTGGCAGACCTGAAAGTACATGCATGAGAGATCCATTGTAAACCAGACCAATATTGGTACGATATGGAAAGGAATTCTGGGAAGACTTCTGACGGGTTAGGTGGAGCACGTATGGACCTTTCCGAGTACAGAGATCCAAACTTGACCGAACTCAACTGAATCGAACAGAAGATTGAGAGGCAAAGCGTTTGACGTGGTGTGGATTATTCTGGAATAAGGTCACGGGTTTAGACAAAATTTCAGCTTGTAAATTCTCTTCTTTTTCTGCTCTAGTGGGTCAGTGGGTTTCTTCATTGTTTGTTATCTTTCATTTTGTGTGTGCAAAAATACTTTCTTCCCGGTTTTTCTCCTTCATTTGTGAATTTTCATTTTGGTTAATAATAATATGAACAGTAACTACTCACAGTGATACATGTCAAGGCGGGCAGTCCTGCGTTAACGCTTTTAATCCCGACGCACTACAACAGGAGATGGGAAGACTATGACATCTAATAATAACAATAATAATACCGGTTATTAAATAGGCGCTTTTTTCCTATTCTGCAAATTAGGCTAAAAGCGCCGCGAACTGCACCCAACACGCACGCTCACGTGACACACGCATTCACTCTGAAGACAAACACAGTACAAGACAAACACAGGACATTCACGTGGTGCGACGGGTCAGCTCAGCATACTGAGGTTTCGGAAATTTTGATCGCTTGTATTTGAAATTTTATAAAGTGGCCTGAAACCGGTATCAAAGTGGAGGGGGAGGAAGAGCCGGAGTAACCTAATACAATTTCGGTGTTGTTGTTGCTGCAGGTGCCAAGCTAATCTGGCACTACCCTTTAGATATCATGGACGATCTGTCTCCTGCAGCTGTTACATAGGCACACCTACATTTGGGGGTGGGGGTGGGGGGAATACGGACTTAGATAGCTCAGTTAAACAGCTTGTTGAAGAGCGTTCAAGCCAGGGAACAGAAATTCAGAGGTACCATGCCTTGCAATGATTATCACGTGACGACCGACTAAAACATTTATGGGTGTGTCGCAATATTGTCGGCCTGTTCCACAAATGCACATATTGGTTGAGGTAATTGGACTTTTCAATGAAAAAACCCAGTTATGTATTTCCGTCGAAAATATAGAACTTTATATGTTCGGAATAATGTACTGTACCTCTTTAGACTCAAACGTAATATGACTGGCTTATACCCGCGCTCTTCTTAAAGTATTTACGGTATAAAACAGAGTAACTTTCTAGATGTTTATGTTTCATTTTTCTCGCGTGATTCAAAATGTGATTGCTTCGACCACTCCCAGCCCTGTCCAGAGCATCGTGACTGCCCAGTTCAGTGTAATAAATATACGCAATATACAGTCAATTTTGAATCTTACATGAATGGTTGCATTATAGATTACTCTTTTAACATCTCCCTATCTTTCCATAGTTACGAAAACGTTTTACGCAGAATGCCTGAAGCGAACCGTTTATTTTACATTTACTGGGTGAGTGAAAACATGACGGCTGAATTGCTGGCGTGTGACGGAAAGGGTGGGGCGGGGGGGGGGGGGGGGGGGGAAGAACCAACAGTTGCAAGTACAGCATGATTCCGCCTCCAAGCGCAGTCTTATCTTTAATAACCTAAGACCTCCTTTGTCTGAAGGATATAGATATAGATGAAACAATCAAGAGGCATTCATCCTCATGAGCCCCGGCTTTGCGGGGGCTTATGAGGATCTATGCCTCTTGTAATTCCGTGTAAGACGAACCATCCCTCTTATTTCCCCGTGGTAAAAAGAGGAAGAATTGTGTCATTGAAAGGCATCGACCAGGGGCCTTAATCGGAAAGGAAATGACGTAAATGATGTAAGACGAACGGAATTATGGGTAACAAACCCCAAAGAGGACTGTATTGAGAAGCTGCGGCAGTGAATAAAACCGAGCTTTCTCATTGGCCGAAATTGGCGGTTGATAAGGGCCGCAATCACGGCGCACAATAAATCCCCGGAAATGAAAGCAGCGGCGGGTGTTTTGGCAACTTTCTTGTTGGAGCCTTCACACACACACACACACACACACACACACACACACACACACACACACACACACACACACACACACACACACACACACACACACGCGCGCGCGCGCGCGCGCGCACGCACACGCACACGCACACACACACCTACACATACACACATACACACTCACTTCACGCGCGCACGCACACGCACGCACGCACACACACACACACACACACACACACACACACACACACACACACACACACACACACACACACACTCAGAGGTACACATAGACAGCTCGTCGTTCCATTATTACATGTGACGTACGCTTTCCGTACGAATACGGACTATTCGACGGAAAACTTTACAAACAATCAAACCCCCCAAAGTAGCAAACGCGTACACACACAAGTGCAAGGAAACAAACATGTAAGCAAGGAAGCAAGCAGACAAACAAACAAACAACAAACAAACAAACGAGCAAAAAACCCAAAAAAAAAACAACAACAAAAAACAACTCTTGTTGCGGTAGGTGATACCGATTTTTACAACAGCAAACGCGTACACAAAAAACGTGCAAAAAAGGTGTTAACAAAGAAAAGAACGAACGAAAGAACCAGCCAACGAACGAACGAACGAACGAACGAACCAACAAACCAACGAACCAACCAACCAACGAAGCAACCAACCAACCAACGAGCCAACCAACCAACGAACTAACTAACGAACGAACGAACGAAAGAACGAACGAACGAACGAATGAACAAACCAACGAACCAACCAACCAACCAACCAACCAGCCGGCCTACCGGCCTACCAGCCAGCCAGCCAACCAACCAACCAACCAACCAACCAACCAACCAACCAACCAACCAACCAACCAACCAACCAACCAACAAACAAACAAACAAACAAACAAACAAACAAACAAACAAACAAACAAACAAACAAACAAACAAACAAACAATGTTCTTTTGCGGACGATGAATTTATTTATTAACTTTACTCACACAGACCGCGTTTCTGTTCTATAGTTGTATGTACCCACTCCATAAAGATTTCCCTTCTTTGACACATGTATTGATATATTGTATAACCAGCAAATTAATATTCACGAGCTTGCTAGGTATACTTTCCTTCCCAAAATCTCTTGCTCACCAAGAAGACTCGATGTTGACGATACTTGGATTTTCAAAACGGAAACGCGAAATATGCTCACACTGCAACATTAACACGCTCCTTATTTTTTATTGTGTAGTAGTAATGGCATAATTTTTAATGTGTATGAATGCTCGAAATTTATATCCTATACACACACACGAACGGAGAAAAGACGCCAGGAAACGGGCTGGACTGAAAAGTGAAATTGACGAGATGTCAGCTAGCGATCGACAACCTGAAAAAAGAACAAAATAAACAAACCTGCTGGCATTTTCCGCAATTATGCATGATCTAGTTACAATTAGAATTTACTCAGCAACACGCACGGTTAAACAATGCACTGATTTCTCCCTAGTCAATGGAAATCTACTCGCTGAGTCGACAGCCATGTGCGGCCGTCTGCCATTCATGTGTTTTGTATGAACACCGCAATCAGCCGCAAAACTAATGACTAGAATCACAGTTTTGTTTTGGACTGGGTACATAAATTATATTGAGCAACAATTTTGTTTGATATAGTGCCGATAAACAGACAGATGTCATTACTTGACTCGAATCAAATGTCCTCGTCTTACGACACGGACATTTTGATTCAGTCGGGTCTCGTAATCACATCTGCCTGTTATCGACACTAAAACAACAAACAACAAAAATATTGCTCAAATATCATAATTATAATGTCGTGACTTCATTAACCCCTTAACATCCGGGCCAAGGCGAACGCTACCCATCTGCAAGAGACATAAACCCCCATGAGCCCCCGCGAGGGCTCATAGGGGTTTATGTCTCTTGCTAGTATTGTGTTCGTTGTGCACAAGTCTGGCCCCGTTTCATCTGTGTTGTTCACGCGAGTGTGGGCCAGCATGCAGGGCTTTCAGACGCCGATCATTGGCAGCTCGGGGAAAGAGTACAGTCCTCAACATGTCCATGATTTCAAGACGTGATTGCAATTCCACCCAGTACTGCATGCAGACTGATCGGACGTGCACTACGCACAGACGGAGACTCCACCATCACGACGGACGTCAGCAGGAAAGCCAAGGCTGGGAGCTGAGCAAAGACAACACGGCGAAGGACGGTGCTGGCAGTTGGTCATGGGTCACACCTTTGGCACTGTTGACCCGCTAAGCGAGGACACAAAGACAGAAAGGAAGAATGGTGTTACTGGCCGACACGTCAGCGAGCATAGACGGGCAGTACGTTTAGAAGTATACTGACGAGCAAAAGAAAGGCGACATTTTTGGAATCATCGGAAACACTTTAAATGTCGCCTTTCTTTTGCTCGTCAAAGTATTACTCTTTCCTTACAGCATACACTTACATGTAAAATGGATGCAATAGTTGAAGAGAGAGAGAGAGAGAGAGAGAGAGAGAGAGAGAGAGAGAGAGAGAGAGAGAGAGAGAGAGGGAGAGAGAGAGAGAGGGGAGGGGGGGTCCACTCCAGGGAAATTATACGTTCCGTTAACAGGCCAACTGTTCTGATCCCTCTGAACTGCGCGGCCTTACTGTGGAAACGGAATGTAAACCATGGATGCACTGCCCCTGCTGGACGAACATAGATGTCAATAAAGCTTACATCTTTCATGCGGCATCCTCATGAGCTCTTCCAATCGCACTACTGGTTCATAAGGATCTCTTTTTTTGCCAATGGAATATGGACTCCAAGCTTCTTGTAAAATGACACGCGCCTTCTTGGCAGCGCAAGAGGCATAGAGCCTCATGAGCCCTTGCAGTTGTAGGGCTCCTGAGGATCTATGCATCTTGCAGATGAAATGTTATCAATATATACTGTGTAATTGTAGACAGACTGGACGCTTTTTGCAAACAGGGAATGTCGACTGCAGGACACGTTTGACCGCGCATGTTTCTGACCAAGAAAGGCAGGGTCCAGAT
>BTPG01000006.1:5890046-5952546 GCA_036245525.1 Semisulcospira habei
AATCAGGTCAAAAACAAAAGGTAAAAGACCCTTGACAGCGAAGACAGCTCTCATAATTATAGAAGGGACTTTGTGGGTTATGGTTTATCTCATTAAAGAAAAAGAAAGAATAGTCCAAGTAGCTATGCTGTCGTTATGAAAGTGATGTCATAGTTAATTGAAGATTATCCGAAGTTTACTGAATATACATTATTGTTGTATTGTTTGAACTGCTGGCTTCATTTAAAATTATTCTGAAAGGTGGTGCGGATTTTAAAATGAATTTATTTATTTATTTATTTTTGAAATAGATTACGTTACAGATTTAGTTCACGTAAAGGGACTGTAACCACGTGACCCGCAACGAATCCTGGTCTGCTCAGTCATCATGGAAAATTGCTGTAGCATTTTAACTTCAAGCGATGATTGCTAGAAATTTTGCCGCGAATTGAAGGTTACGAAATATGACCCTTTTGGCCCAGGAACTGAATGAGTTGTAGATTTTCACTCAGTTAAGGATCTAAAATACGGCTTTGCACTGGACGGCGCCAACCCTCTGTTTGCTGTCGAGGATCAAGCTGTTTTCCACTTTCTTCCCGTAAAAGCCCAAGTCGACTTTGGAGAGCCAGACCCTAAACCCCTTAACTTCCGAGAAAACTTTAAGACAACCCGAATGCAAGAGACATAGATCCTCACGAGCCCCCGCTATCGCGGGGGCTCATGAGGATCTATGTCTCTTGCTGAGACCTATTTGTATCTCTATTCCTTGGAGGGCTGTGACGCTGGGTGCTGGAAAGAACCAAGATTTTCGAAACAAAATGTAGGTAGAGTGGCAGGGAAGGGGTGAACATCTCACTGGCTGCATGCACACGAGACGTAGATCCTCATGAGTCTCTGGGACCTCACGGGCTCATGAGGATCTATGTTTATTGTTGGGATATGATGGCAGTCGACGCATGCGCCTGATACAGTCTTCTATATTCACGTGCATCTATTAGGGTTTATTAGAATACGTAATTACAACAACAACAACAACAACAACAACAACAAAAACAACAACAAAAACAACTAAAACGTTTACTGAAGGATTCTGCGGAGCACTGTTCTGAGGCTTGCAGTCGTAAGGAGAGTCAAACATTTCTTGTTGGCGTTCCTCGATTGACATCTCCTACATTCCACGAGTCCTAGGGGAGTGTTTCTGATATCATACCCCTCAGTAAGCTCGTCGATGAAAACGCTTGGGACAGACTGTCGCCGTGGCTGTGGGTTTGCTCAGCACGAAGCGAGAGACCCTCGGCCAGATGCCGGCTGCAGGTGGCCCGCGCACAAACGTGCGCATGGGCCACCTGCAGGCCGGCGTCTGCCCGAATATCTTTTGGTCACTGGGAGCAGGCTCGCACAACAGGATGCGAGTGTAAGGGCAAGTGACATGCAAGGGAGCGGACTTAATTAAGGACGCAACTTGTCGCAAGGTGTTGACAGACCAATATGGAAAACACACACTGGGACTGGCAAACGTTTTGAGGATTACTCCCACCGGCAGGTCAGCCCTCCATGTCCTCGATGCAACGTCCTAGAACCTCCTCCGCCCGAGTAATCCTTTTCGCGTGGGGGTCACTTCAAACAAGCCTCGTGAGGTTAAACCAGTTAGATTAAACATTCGCGACGAACTGCAGCAGGAGGTGGATCGAACATGACAATTCAAGGGAAGTGCCAGCCAATCTGGCACTACCCTTGAATTGTCATGGTCGATCCATCTCCTGCAACTGGCACACAGTCGTTTGGTGACACCTCCAAAATGTATGAAATATTTAGGATGTATAAGTATATTACTCCCTTGCCGTCGCCTCAAGCACCAGACGGCGCAGAGAGGACTGAATGAATAAGTATATTAATGTATTTGTGTATATATATTATATACTATATATATACTACTGATAATCACGAACCTGTGTAAAAGTGAGGAAGAGTGCTGCCCTGGGATGCAAAGGGTAATACGTCTATTTTTGTGAAAAGCGAAATGTCCACAGTGTTTCAATGAAAATCTCCCTGTTCACGAAACTTTTGCAGGACAGAGTGACGGCAGGTCGTCCGCCAGTCTACACGTCCCTCGCTTCAACAGAGCGCAGCAGGAGATGCGACTCGCGGTCAAGACAGCCTTCAATGAAACTCAGCCCTGACTGACTACAACACGACATGGACCGACAATGATAGTTCAGATGTCGTGCTACAATAGTGAGGTCTTATTTGCGACAATCGACTCCCAACAACGAGCTAGGGCGACACCACGGCAGATACTGAGCCAACGTGTACCATAAGCATAGGCAACACTCCAAACATCTCCAAGAGGCATAGATCCTCATGAGCCCTCCGGGCTCATGAGGATCTATGCCTCTTGAAGACGTTTAAAGTGTTGTCTACGCTTGCCTGATTTCGCTCGAGTTCGTTTGTTGGGAGTTGATCGTTGCAAACGAAACCTGACTAAAACCTTGGTGTCAGAAAGCAGTACTGATAATTACATTCTGTGACGTTACCGACGTCTTCCGAGAGGTGGACCCGCGGGTCACTGGTTGTCACTCACCTGCTGCGGGCCGTCAGACCGTGACGACAGCTTGCCGCGAATGGAACACCCTGGCAGTCCACCTACCTCTCGGAGGCAGAAATAGCGGATGGTGAGCCTTCAGAGTGGAAATTGAGGATTGGTTAAGCAGTTCAGTTCAGTTCAGTTCAGCTCGGTCAAAATGGGATCTCCGCGCAGGGAAATGCACACACGTTCTCCACTCCAGGAATTAGAAGTATGACAAGAGTAAATCAAATCAGATACTACAAAATAATGGGGGCAATTGTGTTGTTTCTTTGCAGAAATGGAGTACTAGTTTGACGCAGTATAACGTATAAACATAAAGAAGAGGTTGCCAAAACGTTTTCAGTAGGGTTCGGGAAGTTATCAGCGTCGGCGCGTCAGCCGCCATCTCATGAGGATATCATAGTCATGAGATAGCAGCGAAATAGTGTGTCGACACGCTTTCCTTCAATTTTCTTCCTCTTTGGAAACAAACAAAAACAGATTCTAATGAGCAGTTTCCAACAGCGATTTCCATATAGAGCGCTTAGTCCCGTATCCTCAGTCACAAGATGGCCGCCACGACTGGCGTGATGACGTCAGCTTCCCGAGCCCTATACGGCTGGTCGGTGGCTGTAGCAGAGCGCGATAAGGTGAAGGCTGGGGCCAAGAAAGGGAATAATTGACAATAAGCGGGGGGAGTTGTGTTTTAAGGGAAGTGTCCATAGTGTCGAGTTGGGTTTGTGTGCAGTTCACCCCTTCACTGACAATGGACACAGATTGTGCTTGTAAACCATTGTACCTTTAACCTTAGACGTCAAAGTAGCATGAGCACATAAGGGTTTCAGCCAGAGGTATAGATCCTCATGAGCCTCCGCAATTGCGGGGGCTCATGAGGATCTATACCTCTCGCACTTGGGCGGAGCTCTTTTTTTCTAGGCATTCAAGTGGTTAAGACCTGGCGCTTCCAGCAGCTGAAGGGGTTAAGACCTGGGGCTTCCAGAAGCTGAAGGGACACCTGACGTTTTTGTGAGGAACTCTCGGCATAGTTCAGGCCGGACGCAGGCTAGTTACCAAGGCACTGGTTGGATGAAGACCTGGACGTAATACTCTGCATGTTGGATTCTGCCCCATCACGCTGTAAAGTGTATGAAAAAAACAAAAAAGAACAAACAGAAACAAAACACGCTTAGAAAGGAAAACTGCAACACATTGTGTTGCAATAGGGCTCGTGAATTTCCACGCGTTGCCTAGCAGCGTCGGCGCATCAGCCGCCATCTTATGAGGATACCCCAGTCATCAGATAGCAGCGAAATAGTGTTTCAACACGTTTTTCTTCATATTTCTTCCTCTTTGGAAACAAACAAAAACAGATTCTGGTGAGCGGTTTCCTACACTGATGGCAAGACTTGCTGTTATTGCTTATAGTCCATCAGGACTTTCCTGACATTACAAAAACACGATTTCCCTATGAGGCGCTTAGTCCGGTATCCTCAAAAGATGGCCGCCACGACTGGCGTGATGACGTCAGCTTCCCGAGGCCTATTGGTTCTTGATAAGCGCGTTTCTTTTTTGTTGCCACTTCTCTGCATTTTACACGCATGTCAGTCGGCTTTTTTTATTGCATATTTTCAGGCGTGACACAGCACTTCTCAGACTGAGCTTTGAAATCTGTTGTTAGTCGTCTGCAACGAAAGCTTTCATCTCATATATTCTTTTTCGCGGTTTTCAATTTTTACAGTGTAATATCTGACCAATGAGTCCACTTCCGTCTGCACAAGAGCAGAGCGAAGTTCATAACCACAAACTGTCAGTCCATCATCAGTTCACTTCTTCGCCCAGTGAACAGTGAACACTGACACATCTCTAAACCCTCTCTGCACCGACCACTGAAACACAGCATTTCCAGACCGATTTGGGGCCTAGACAAACTTGAGTTTGTATTCCTCTACAGGAGGCATAGATCCTCATGAGTCACCGCGAAAGCGACGACTCATAAGCATATTTCCGGACATTTTGAAGCAATCTGTTTCATCCGGAGAAGGAATGCAGGCATTGAAGTCACATGACTCGGCGCCGATTGGTCCTTTGATGGCGCTTTCTCTGACAACAAATATGAAAGCTGAGCTAAAGCGCGGGTCTATGGCGAGGTAATTACGGTGCCGGGATATGAAGGAGGGCGTGCGTGCAGGGGTCTATCTTAAATCTGCCATCCGGCAATACGCCCGATTAATCTCGCATAAAGACCGCGGCACTCCCACCATTGACCCCCCGACCCCACGTCACCCCCACCCCCTCCCCCACCAGGCCACTCCTGCTCTAACCTAGTGTATTTTCAATTTCACCACCCCACCTATTGGCCCCACGCCTCACCCTTACCTCCCCTTCAGACACAGTCAATATCATCTTCAAAAACCCACTAAGAGCTCAACCGTTCTCGTTTTAAGCTGTTCGTCAGAACATCATAACTTCCTCAGTCTGAGGGACAGCTGGAATCGAAATCCGAATGCATGAGGCACAGATTGTCATGAGCTCTTGCATCCGCAGGGGCTCATGAAAATCTGTGCTTCTTGCAGATGTCTCTCAGATTGAAGGGGGGGGGGGGGGGGAGGGGGGCCGGAGAGGGGTCGCCATTTGCAGCATACAGTATGTTTCCAAGCGAGTTTGGTTGGCAGGAAACACCCCGACTCCAGAACGATCGGAATCATAATGACCAGAGATTAGAAATATAGAGAGAAGTGCAGGACAGGATCACAGTGACTAGAAATAAAGCGACAGACTTTAGGGTAAGAATCAACATTTCCATAGATACCCTGACCGATACGTTATCTAAGTGAATCACGACGGTAAGAACTGATCTGACAGTAAGCTTCGGGTCAATTTCGCGTAAAGAAGTGTCGAACGTCAGATTCCTGCCGTAACGTGACTTACTCAAATGAAGGTGAACAAATGTATCCATCATTACAAGAAGAAAACCAAACAAACGCCAAAACAGAGAAATCTCTACGACGCCCTGCGAAGTCAGGAGCCACTGAGAGTCTATCCACAGTTTAGATGTCAGGGTGATGCGTTCAAGCCACACTGGCTGTGTCCCTGGATTCGCTACCGCTGCGGTACACTGGTTGTCTCCCTCGATTCGCTGGAAGCGAATCGAGAGAGACAACCAGTGTACCGCAGCCGTAGCGAATGGCGGGAGACAATTGACCACCGTGGGGTCCGAGCTTGGCTAGTTGAGACCCTTGGCACACCCCGTGCACCCAGAAGACGTCGGCCCGCGGGTCTGACAGCAGAAATAACACAGTCCGGCTCCAGTCGTGCCCAGGACAATGTCTCGTGCAAGCGGCGCGTGCTGACCAGCTGACACTGGAGAAGGGTCGGGCACGAGGGTTGTGAGATGATATAATACCGTAAGGTCCGGAATCACACACCAGCACACGAATGATGACCTCATCTGTAGGGGCTCCGGATGATCTGGGCGTCTGAGAACCTCTGAGGACAATAGGAATGCATTTGTGGATTAGATGGAGCTATCGCCAGTGAAACTGGAGATGGCTGGAAGCTGGGTTGAAAATGCTGATTCGGGATAGATCTTCAGAGAGGAGAGGTGTTTTAGTTTAATTCTCCTTTTGTGTGTCTGTTTCCAGCGATGAAAAATTAGCCGTTTAACTCTGGTCTTGTCTGTAATACTGAGAGAGAGAGAGAGAGAGAGAGAGAGAGAGAGAGAGAGAGAGAGAGAGAGAGAGAGAGAGAGAGAGAGAGAGAGAGAGAGAGAGAGAGAGAGAGAGAGAGAGAACAATGAACAATGAACCTTTATTTTCCAACGGTAGAAGTTATTGGTAACAGGACCAGTTTTCAAACTTGCCGTTGCTACATCTACTAGGCCTACATAAGTGACATAGACATGTAAACGTACACATACCGCACACTGCTGCATGCATGCATTCGCTCACGCTCGCACGCACGCACCACGCACGCACATACATACACACACATACCCACACACACACACGCACTCAGGTACGCACGCATGCACATCACAACTCGCGCATGCACGCTCGCACACACACACACACACACACACACACACACACACACACACACACACACACACACACACACACACACACACACGCACACACACATGCACACCTCAATTACGCATGCACACACGCACGAACACTCTCTCTCTCTCTCTCACACACACACACACACACGCACACACACACACACACACTTACACACGCACGCACTCACGCACATACGCACAAAAAACAAACACACGCTCTCGGACACGCACTCCAGACATACCTACCCGCACACGCGTACGCACAAAAATATAAAATGAGTAAAAATGCAAAGTAAAGCAAATAAACAAAAAATCATTAAGTACATTAAAGTTCATACAGCAAGGGCAAATATGTATGCAGGTGCTATATATCTCTCTCTCTCTCACGCCGGCACACACACACCTACACACACACACACAGCATGCACGCACGCGCGCGCACACACACACACACACACACACACACACACACACACACACACACACACACACACACACACACAGAGTCACACATACAGTACACAAACAGATACGCGAGCGCGCGCCCAAATTATCGAGCACACACATATGAAGGCAAAAACAATATACACAGTACATGCAGTATTCAATGTACTCTTTGGCATTCAAATATTATGATACGGCTATGGGAAAAAGGGACTCAGGTGCTATCTCTCTCCCTCTCTCTCTCTCTCTCTCTCTCTCTCTCTCTCTCTCTCTCTCTCTCTCTCTCTCTCTCTCGCACACACACACTCATACACACACACACATACACACACAAACTCACATACACGCACATGCACACACCTGAACACACGTGCAAGTTATCCCAATACTGTAATGATTAGATTACGTCAGAGATTCTAGGTGTTTGAAGAGGCTGTCCCTATATGAGGTGAGCGTCTTTGCGTTTCTGATTTCTGCAGGAATAGAATTCCAGAATGAACTTCCCGAGAATGACAAACTGGTTTTGAATAAATCAATACGCGGCAGGGGTACTTTGAATTGTTGTCCATGTCTAGAAGCTACAGATGTCCGTTCTGAGAAAAAAGAACTCAAGTACAGTGGACGTGATTGCGTGTACAGCTTGTACATCAACACACCTTTATTGAACTTAAAGTGATGGGATAGAGGGAGAATTTTTAAAGTTTTAAGATTTTCGTCAGTTGAGAGTTCGGGATCGGGAAATATAAGCTTAGCAGCTCTCCTATGTAGGGAGTTCAGCCTCTTCAAATGTACATCACTAGAACCATCCCACACTGATGATGCATAGTCTATGTGCGACTTGACATGAGCATTGTAGAAAAGAAGACGCGTATCTGTGTCAGTAATTGTTTTCAATTTTGACAACATATACAGGCTTCTGGAAAGCCTTTTGCACACATTATTAATATGCATTTGCCATTTAATCTGATCATCTATAGTGACCCCCAAGAGGCGGTGGTGTGATACTTGCTCAATTGGGCTGCCGTTCATAGATAGACTAAGAGAGAGCGGGCATAGCTGTGCTTTTGACGTGTGGTTATAACCATGCATTCTGTTTTTGACGGATTTACGGACATGGAGTTGGAATGACACCAGTCGGTGACCTCACGCAGGCTTTTCTGCAGACACGTACTAATTGCAGCTACATTTTTGTGAGGAGTGTGTAGTGTGCAGTCGTCAGCAAACATGTCACAAGAAATATCGCGGCAACTAATATGCAGTGGAAGGTCATTGATAAATATGCAGAACAGCAATGGCCCGAGGACAGAGCCCTGAGGCACGTCGCTTTTGACGAGACCATACGAGGAGTAGGATCCATTTAACAGTACTCTTTGCTTCCTTCCGCTTAAATATGAAGTGAACAATGAGACAGCATCTGCATTGCAGAGATATGTATGAAGTTGTGACAAAAGAATGTTATGATTTACACGGTCAAAAGCTTTCTTAAAATCAATAAAGATCGACCCATTTATTTGGGAGTTATTTATGGATGCTAGCCACGCATCAATAAGTCTTGTTAGTGCCGTATGGCAAGAATGCTTGGGGCGAAAGCCGGACTGAAATACGTGCAACAGACTGCGACTCTCCATATATTGATAAAGGTGTTTGCGCACGTGTCTTTCAAGAGGTTTGGAAAGGCTGGATAATATTGAAATGGGTCTATAGTTATTACCTCAGACAGATCTTTTGATTTAGGCAAAGGGATAACCTTGGCTTGCTTCAGTTCTGATGGAAACATATTTTGTTGGATGCATAAGTTATAAATATACGTTAACGATTCTACTGTATAGGGAAGGGACAGTTTCAGGATTTTATGACTGATCTCGTCAGGTCCCAATGATTTTTTTTGTTTTTCGGTGACCCGATCAGTTTTCCTACTTCATACACAGCTAGAGGCGGTATAGAGAAGGGGGGTTTGTCCTTAGTCTTCTGATTACAGAAGCAGAGAGAGAGAGAGAGAGAGAGAGAGAGAGAGAGAGAGAGAGAGAGAGAGAGAGAGAGAGAGAGAGAGAGAGAGAGAGAGAGAGAGAGAGAGAGAGAGAGAGAGAGAGAGAGATATTGGGCGGTCAACCAGTCCACTATGTCCAAAACAAGCTGCAGCCCCCACAAAACCGAAAACAACCTCATAATGGCCGCCTTGCTGTTTTCAGCCGGCCAGACACATTGTCACAAAGCAACCAGTAAATGGCCAATCACGGAATATTTAGGGGGACTTGCAAACTACTGATATCCGATTATGTAGACCGATCCTGCATGAAATGGTACCGTCTACGAAAGATATAGATCCTCATGAGCCCATGCAATTGCGGGGGCTCATGATGTATACCTCTTGCTGACACAAACTTAAGAACTTCTGCCTTTTACAGCATTTTATTTTTTAAGGCCGTGTGTGGCGGAGTGGCTTAGCTTTCACGTTCTATATTTTGCTGGACCGTCTTGGAGGACCTACCCGCCGTGAGATGGCCTTAGTCGCCTGCTCGGCGTTAAACCCAAATAACTAACTAACTTGGAGGACCTATGACTTTGCTTGGTTTTGATCTTTGAGGAGTAGTATGTTTTCTGTCTGATCGTTTAGGATTTCTGATCACATTTATATGTCAGATCCTAAAGTATTAGAGGCGCTAGACAGCAATTTCCTGACGCTTCACTATCAAATCAATCAATCAATCAATCAATCAATCAATCAATCAATCAATCAATCAATCAATCAATCAATCAATCAATCAATCAATCAATCAATCAATCAATCAATCAATCAATCAATCAATCAATCAATCAATCAATCAATCAATCAATCATAACTGTATTCTTCCAAATACATGTTGCCACGTACAGAAAAAAATTGTTTCGCCACCCCAGGTGCAACTCGCAATCACCCAAATTCACACAACAGTTATTATACACACAACACTGAAATGGACAATGGCTGGGGACGGGTGAAGCCCGTCGCCAAGGCGTCTCATGGCCGGCGTCAACGGCCCCAACCCGACCTGAACTTCCCTAACACAAGCAAACTAAGGACAGCCCTATCATAGTATCTCTTAAACACGTGATCAGTAATAATGTTTAAATAAAAAAAAAAAAAAAAAAAAAAAAAAAAAAAAAACAAACAACTTTCTGCGTGGCTGAGACTAGTTACACAAATGAGAAATACGCATCAACAAAACAAAAAGACGAATTATACTTTCACAGTGAGTACCAGCAGAAATGCACATGCGCACATAATTGTCCGTTCGAACGACTTCCGGCCCCGTGATCTGCATCACTGAGGTGGTTCCCGTGTCCATGTGGAGTCTGCGTGACGTTGATGTCAAGTCCGCGCAAGATCCTTTGTTATACCCATGTGAAAGTTGTATGACAGGTCTGTCATCTGTGTGACCTGGCTGACGTCTGACCCCTGAACCCCTGACCCCTACGGCTTACGTGCCGGGTAGATATCGACATGTGATGACGTAGAATAGACGGTAGGCTATCAAGGTCATCTGCAGGGTCAGTGGATAAAGTTCCTGAATCCTGCAACGGAAACAACCCGACCGCAAGAGGCATAGATCCTCATGAGCCCCCGCATATGCGGGGGCTCATGAAGTGAGGATCTATGCCTCTTGAGGAAAGTCCTTTGTTTTAAACATGCCCCATACACATCTGTTTTGCCACAGCGGCCGGAGTGGACAGTGCATCGTGTACACTTGTCCATGCGCGATGGATTACTGGACACAATCATGCGGACAGACATTATACCCTGCGAGATAACGGTAACATCTACGGACACGCATGCTCATGTGTAACTGAAGCATAGAAACGGAGCCTCAAATGATTTGTGTGAATTTGTCCTCCACGCAGATCCAACGCACCTTCATCGTTCCAATCAAACTGCATCTCTCTCTCTCTCTCTCTCTCTCTCTCTCTCTCTCTCTCTCTCTCTCTCTCTCTCTCTCTCTCTCTCTCTCTCTCTCTCCCTCCCCCTTTCTCTCTCTCTCTCTCTCTCTCTCTCTCTCTCTCTCTCTCTCTCTCTCTCTCTCTCTCTCTGCTCTCGCTCTCTCTCTCTCAAGCTCTTAGGGTAAGGCCCCGGCTACTTGTCGGACTGTTTACTCTTACTGTGAAGAGTACAGCACCTGTCGGAGCAACTGAGCATAAACGGCCCGCTTGATTTGTGTAGATCCGTTTGTCGTAGTCAGGTGGTGTGCTGTGGATTCTATTCCTCTGCATCTACACAGTTAATTCCCTAGCTGCTTTTAAGCAAACTGTTCAAGCACTTATCCAAGGCACGTAAATTTAATTATCTCGTGTTGTCTAACCATATATATTTTTATTTCTTTTTATGCAACTATTATTTTTATTATACCATTTGCGTTCACGTGCCGTTTGTGAGGGAGCTTCCCGTATAGACCTGGTCAGGGGATGCAGTGCCGGTGCACAGTTTATTCAAACGATGTGCTTAGTATGTCATTCGAGTGAAAGTATATTTGTGGCGTGCCCCCCGGGTGGGAGTGTCTGGGGAGGGCTCCCGCAAACGGATATTATGACACGTGCAAACATCTTCGTATGGGTACCTGTGTGTTTTGTTAAATCATTGTTGCAGTTTGTAGTGTTGTCGTAATTCGCATTAATTTCAGTTCGATGTTGTTTGTGAGTTTAATGTAGCTTTGCCTGTTATTATATGTCAGTAGATGTAGCAAGGACAGATTGGAAGAAAGGCCTGTGCGCCTAATATCTCAATCCTTGATAAATAAAGTTTCAGTCAGTCAGTTAGTCAGTCTCTCTCTTTTAAAATCGTGTATATCTTGATTCAGATCAAGTAAGTCAAATAAATGTTATCCATCTCGCTCTCTGAGTGATCCGTTTACATGACAGCCAATAAAATAAACAAAAATTGTTAGCGAAGAGTTGGCAAGGATCCAAAACATGATGGGTATGCTGGTCACACACTATGGTCGTATTTAAAACGTTGTTTACTTTATTCTCGCAAAGGCCAAAATATTTTCTCTCTGACATTGACTACAGCAGATAGTAAAATACGGACACACAAAATATCGAACAAGGGAGGGGGAGGGGTGGAAAAAAGGGGTGAGTGGGAAGGAGGCTGGGGGGGGGGGGGGAGGGAGGGAACGGGGGGGAGGGGAGGGGGGGGGGGTAAGGCGTGTGTGTGTCAAAAATCGCGGGGAGGGGGGAGGGGGAGGTTCGAAATTCTGTTATAGCACGTTACAGTTTTGTGTGTGTGTGTGAGGGGGGGGGATATCGGGGGGGGGGGGGGATATCGGGGGGGGGGAATGGGGGGGGGGGGGATGGGGGGGGGATGGGGCTGGAGGGGGGTTCCGGAACCCCTGAAACCACAACCCACACCCACATCTGCCCCTGAAACCTGTTAAAACTGTAAGCATAGGCGGTGAGGAGGTTTACCTGACATGTCCTGAAAGGTCCGAACCATGGATTAACTTTACTTGGGACAAGATCAGACCAGGAGCCATAGTACCAGTGAGTGCAATGCCGTCGTGGCGAGAACTACCTCCTGCTCAAGTCTTTCCTACTTGACCTTGGATCCGAGTGCTGCCCATCGTTCATTTTTTTCCGCACTGGTTGTCTCCCTTGATTGGCTGCCGCTTAGCGGCAGCCAATCAAGGGAGACAACCAGTGTACCCTGCTTTGATGAAATTTCTGCGCGTGTTTCTGGTCGAGAAATATCGGTGCACGTGCACTCATTTGTCCATTTGATTGTTTGGTGTGGGCATGAGGCCCAATTCCTGTCCGAGTCGCCTTCGCGAGAAATAGCGCGACAGGCAGGGGAGGCAAACGTCATGTAAGAGTTATGGCCCGTGTGCGGCATGACGAATGCGGGTGTGAGGCGTGATTGAGGCAGCGTGCATAAATACATGCAAATGGCCGCAGATCGGTAAGGCGATCACACGATGAGGACAATAGTCCAGCTTCTGATAGGAGAAAGAAGTAACCAGCCCTTTTTTGTTCCGTTTCCAGGCCACAGTACATAAACACAAACAAATAAACAATTAACCCCTTAACTGCAAGCGGACACAAAATAGGGGTCCTTGTATTCGAAATCATTGCCAGTTCAAGTGGGATCAATGATTTTCACCTTCTGCTGTTGCTAGTGCTTATTGTCCAGGCGATTCCTGCAGGGGGGGGGGGGGGGGGGGGAAGCGCTCCCGACAGCCAAAGGGTTGAATAATCATAACCGTCAAAAGAGCACAGATGTGAATGGAACCAGGACACGACAAAACCCTTCATGGTGACGCACTAGAGGTTCCTGCAAATGGGCAGTGTTGGCATTCCCTAACGGTGAAACTCCCCGCCACCAACATCTCGCCAACAACACAGTACCAACAACGGTAAAAGTTCCTGCCTTCCACCAGTATGCCGAATGGTGCGGTGACGAAGTCGCCAAGACCGAAACGGCTGTCCACACCGGCAAATTATCTGGACCCCCCTTGGGGGACCTAGATTTAAATTTCCACGCACCAAGGGGCTGGAACAGTGGGATATATGATACGTCCCCCTTATTGGGGGTGGGGGGGTGGGGGGGTCCATATGCATTGCTGCCAGTCACTTTCTTAGCGCACCCCCTCTTTCCTATCTTTGTGTGTGTGTGTGTGTGTGTTCTTTGACCACAGTGGATCTATGATCACTGGTCGATCATGCACACTTCTCTCCCCTGACAGTGCTTTTACCTACTTTACTTTGTAATCTTCCTAAACTATTGGCACTGGCAGTCTCCCCTTTTCATTTCAGTTTCAACAACGTTTGTTTTGAACTCCCGGGCAGAGCGAACTCTACCCGTATGCAAGAGACATGAATCCTCATGAGCCAACGCGACAGCGGGGGCTCATGAGGATTCATGTCTCTTGTTAGTCCTGTGTTGTTTGTGCCCGCGTCTGGTCTCATTTACATCGGTGTTATATCGATCAGCGTGCAGTGTTTTCAGACGCGATATCAGCGACCACTGGCGGCGAATGGGTCGCAGTGCGTCCATACACTGTGTAGCCTATCAAAACTGTTTAAAAAAAAGCTCAACATTTTGGGTGCGTGCTTCATTTTAGATACTCTCGCTGTAATCCCTTCAGTTGGGAACATCCAAATTCAAATTCAAATTCAATTTAAAAAACTTGATTGTGTCAGTCTAGCGACACATTTTATTTCGTTGGGATCACATGCGCGCGTACGGTTTTAGCCACATTATGACAATTATGACATTAATGAAAAAAAAAGCAAGAAAAAAAAAAAAGAAAAAAAAAAGCGGAGCCCCACCCACCTGCAAGAGGCACAGATCCATATGAGCCCCCACAGTTGCGGGGGCTCATGAGGATCTATGCTTCCTGCTGACGCCACTTTGCATCTATGTTTCTTGGACGGCTGTAGGTCTTTGACGTTGAATTGACAATGATTTCAAGAAAACAACCTGCGTCGGCTGACAATCAAGGGGTGAGGATAACCATTGTCGATTGCACGGCAGTAGAGCTCATTCACTTCTCTCTCAGTGTACTGTGTATTAAACATCGTCCACTGTCCACTCCATGGATGCTGAATTGCGTGTGAGGCAATTGATATGCAGGAAACAATGTTTACCCCGCCATTTCCTAGCAGATCATCAAAAAAACCCGAAGCCTACGGATTTTAACTTTTACGCGGCTCTTTAAAATCATATCTGCTTAGAGCAGCAATTTCTGGTCGGAGGATTAACATCCATTTCTAAAGAGTTCCGGCGGAACGATTACAGCAGGGGGCGCCACCTTGACACCCACATCGAGCGCGAGAAACGTCCGTTAACTATTTCACTGTGGGTAGCGCTTTTTGTCGATGTGATTCCTGCAAGGGTTTAAAATTGTGCGCGAAAAGAGCGCTACCCAACATCGGCCATCACACCACACTTTGTTTCAGTTGTCATATACCGAAATCAATCACTAACCCGGCCTTTAAACCCATATTTTAAGGTACTGTGTACGACTTTGCGCCATGATGGATGGATCGACCATGATAATTCAAGGGTAGTGCCAGATTAGCTGATGGCGCCAAGCTAATCTGGCACAACCCTTGAATTATCATAGTCGAGCCATCTACTTCTGCAGTGCGTTCAGGACTAGATTGGTTAAGGCTGTAAACCGGACGTTGTCAATCGTGTTCATTTTGAAAAGAAAGCGGAAAACACGAACAAACAAGATGAGGGTTTCATCCCAAAGTCTACCGTATTGTTCGGAGTTCACATGTGTTTTTCATTTAGGAACATTTGGAGTTGTTCATGTCTTTAATCTTATCCTTCTGATCCATTTCCCTCCTCTCTAACCCATTCTCCTATCAACACACACCGGCGCGCACAAATAAAGACGGACACACGGCGCTTCCCGCCATTAATACGCTATGTGACTGTGGGCTGGAGTAGAGACTGAAATTCTGAAGAAGAATAGCACGAGCAGCAAAATGACGTCATTATAAGTTTCACCTTATGGCATCGCTAGTTCCACGACGCCGTGTGACGAAGTTGATGTTTGACGTCACTCATCCGAAAGGCACGCAGCTTCTTCCAGGGTAGACTGATTGTTGGAAGTATATAGCTGCTCCAAAACTTGCAAAATAAATTAATTATTATTGAAAACGTTGAAGAGGTACAACGCTGGATTACGAACTCATTCAATATCTCCATTTAATCTAGCTGTATGCAAATTATCTAGTAAGAAGAACAAAAAATACGGGCTCAAATGCGGATCAACCGGCTTTTGTGAAACGGACATTTTCTTGTCAACGTGTAAGGTAATTAAAAATAAAACCTGCTGAGGGAGAATTCACGTAGGGAAAATATCTTAAAGGTTCAAGCTTGTATGTCCACAGATGCTGGCTCTAGTCGCTGTCACACACACACACACACACACACACACACACACACACACACACACACACACACACACACACACACACACACACACACACACACACACACACACACACACACACACACACACACACACACACACACACAAACACACACACACACACACACAACACACACACACACACACACACACACACACACACACACACACACACACACACACACACACACACACACACACACACACACACACACACACACACACACGGCGTTTGACGCCAAATGCACGTTCTCTAACAAGTTTGGTGTAGCTAGACGTGACATCATTTTTATCTTGTTACTTCTTTGCCGGAATTCGGACTCCGCCCGCACAGGACATTTTCTGCAATCTACGGAACGCCCTTCAATACGATAGACAAAAATATCCATAACAAAATGAAACGAAAATGCTGGAGATAATTCTCTGTGACGCCAGTTGTCTCGTGCAAATGACGTCAGTTTGTTTTTATCGCTCGTTTTTCACAGTGTTTTAAACGTCGACAAACCTCTTGAACACAAAAATGCTGTCCACAAGGTAGAGCTTGCCATCTGACGACAGCGAGTTTTACAACATTTTCTCCGCCAAAAAAACGTGTGCTTTTGTGGTAGCTGTTATCGCAAATCCTGTAAAAGCATGCCAAATACTAGCCTCCACGAGAGCCGGTGAGGAATATTTTTAATTTAAATTTTGATTTCCGTACATAGGAAGCATGGGCATTTCAAAGCTGACTGATTAGGGTCAAGATTGAATGGCTTATAATAGTACCTAAGGTTTCTCTCGAATTGACCCCTTCAATGGGAGTGGCCGCAGACTGAACTTTTGAAACCTGAGTTATTTTAATGTCAAAGATCTCTAGCCGTCATACGGACAAGGGTGCAAAGTGGTTTCAGCAAGAGGCATAGATCCTCATGAGCCCCCACGACTGCGAGGGCTCATGATGATTTATGCCTTTTGCCATTGGATCCTGTTCAGTTTTTCTCGGCAACGAAAGCGTTAAAAAGATACGACCTCTAAGCTTGAAAGGGACAATTGTGCCTCTCCCAAAAAACGGAGCCAGGGACAGCCACGCTATTGACCCAAATTACAACAGATGCCAAGAGGGGAAAACTATGGATGCCGGTCACATTTCGAACACTGAAAGAGCCGTGGCAAATTAGATCAAAAGGCAAATTCGGGAAACCCAAAAGACAATCTAGTACTCGCGTGGGCATTCCTGGTTGAGGATACGCTATTTGAAATCTATCGCAGTCACTGTACTAGTAGTCTGCATGGAGAAGTATGCTATTTCAGGTTAATTCAGTCACCGAGATAACAGTGAACGCAATTTCAACGCAAGAGGAGTAGAACTTCGTGTAGCGCCGCGAGCGTGAGGACTGATGAGGCTCTATGGTCACTGGACCAGGAGTTAACACCGTCGCTGTCAGTGTACGCAGATTATGTTCTGGAACTCATTGCACATTCAGCCGTCCAAGGATTCCATGCAGCCGTGCAAGGACCCCACGCAGCCGTCCAAGGACCCCACGCAGCCGTCATAGGACCCCACGCAGCCGTCCAAGGACCACACGCAGCCGTCCTAGGACCCCACGCAGCCGTCCAAGGACCCCACGCAGCCCTCCAAGGACCCCACGCAGCCGTCCAAGGACCCCACGCAGCCGTCCTAGGACCCCACGCAGCCGTCCAAGGACCCCACGCAGCCGTCCTAGAACCCCACGCAGCCGTCGAAGGACCCCACGCAGCCGTCCAAGGACCCCACGCAGCCGTCCAAGGACCACACGCAGCCGTCCAAGGACCCCACGCAGCCGTCCAAGGACCCCACGCAGCCGTCCAAGGACCCCACGCAGCCATCCAAGGACCCCACGCAGCCGTCCAAGGACCCCACGCAGCCCTCCAAGGACCACACGCAGCCGTCCAAGGACCCCACGCAGCCGTCCAAGGACCCCACGCAGCCGTCCAAGGACCCCACGCAGCCGTCCTAGGACCCCACGCAGCCGTCCAAGGACCACACGCAGCCGTCCAAGGACCCCACGCAGCCGTCATAGGACCCCACGCAGCCGTCCAAGGACCACACGCAGCCGTCATAGGACCCCACGCAGCCGTCCAAGGACCACACGCAGCCGTCATAGGACCCCACGCAGCCGTCCTAGGACCCCACGCAGCCGTCCAAGGACCACACGCAGCCGTCCAAGGACCCCACGCAGCCGTCATAGGACCCCACGCAGCCGTCCAAGGACCACACGCAGCCGTCCAAGGACCCCACGCAGCCGTCATAGGACCCCACGCAGCCGTCCTAGGACCCCACGCAGCCGTCCAAGGACCCCACGCAGCCGTCCAAGGACCACACGCAGCCGTCCAAGGACCCCACGCAGCCGTCATAGGACCCCACGCAGCCGTCCAAGGACCCCACGCAGCCGTCCAAGGACCCCACGCAGCCGTCATAGGACCCCACGCAGCCGTCAAAGGACCCCACGCAGCCGTCCAAGGACCCCACGCAGCCGTCCAAGGACCCCACGCAGCCATCATAGGACCCCACGCAGCCGTCCAAGGACCCCACGCAGCCGTCCAAGGACCCCACGCAGCCGTCCAAGGACCCCACGCAGCCGTCCTAGGACCCCACGCAGCGGTCAAAAAAACGTGAGCGGTTTCATCAAGACGCATAGTAAAGGTAGTTTCAGCCAGAGGAATAGAACAGTTGCGGGGGCTCATGAGGATCTATACCTCTTTTAGTCGGGTGCTGTTCATTTTTTTCTCGGCACTGAGCGGGTTAAAACTGGCCGAACATCTTTTGCGTTGGTTGTACAACGATTTCGAATCGGAATCTTCAGAGAAGGAGTCAGTTGTTACAACAAGCCGGTCCAAGACTGACGTAGCACAGTTTGAACTCAATCTGCCCGCGACACGCCGCAGCAAGATGCGGCTCGACCATGATCGTTCAAGGGTGGTGGCAGAATAGCTTGGCGCCTACAGGCGCCATGCTATTCTGCCACCACCCTTTAACGATCATGGTCGACCTGTCTCCTGACATGTAACGCAGAGGATAACTCCAAAATGTGGGTGTCTCGTACCTCGGGTACAATGAGTAAAGGAAAGAACACAAAGAAAGAAGTAGCACAGTCGATACGCGGCCGATACGCGGCCGATACGCGGCCGATACGCGGCTTAATGACACGTATCCGGGTATGACACGTATCGAATACTTCTAAGTCACACTGATGTGCATAATTGTCAACATTACAGCCTTCATTATCAAGCTCTAGCCCGTTCTGTACCAGTTGCATCCGACCGCGTTTCTTCAATCTTCCTTTAAAACCTGCATGTTAATTAGAACATACATTATTACGTATGCATTGTTGTTTAGTTTATTGTAAAAGTGGTGTGTTCGGGTGTTGTGTTTTGTTTGTTATGTGCATATGTTATTGTATTTTTATTTTTGTGTACAGATTGTAAAGCGCTTAGAGCTTTTGATTAAGATTATGCGCTATATAAATACTCATTATTTATTTTTTAAAAAGTCACAGGAACAAAGACTGCAAGTGGTGTCAGCAAGAGGCATAGATCCTCATGAGCCCCCGCGACTGCGGGGGCTCATGAGGATCTATGCCTCATGCACTTGGGCAGTGTTCACGTTTTCTCGGCACAGAACCTGTTAAGCGTGGGGAACTTTTCATGTCAGGAACGTAACCCGCCGGGACGTTGCATCCAAACAGACCAACCAGCGAACGTCATGGGCAGGCTGCGATGACGTAACGCGCGAGGGGTGATGAGACTGAAATGGCGGACGAGTTATGGGCGACGCAAATCTTTCCCAGGCCCACTCACCTCATAACGGAATGACGAGGGTTTAATGCCCACTGCAATCAAGTGGCTGTGAATAGAATACAGCGTCCTGCAAAAAAAAAAAAAAAAAAAAAAAAAAAACTAACAAAAAAACAACAACTTCCTAAGTGATGTTTGGGCGATAAAACACTCAACTGTCAGCCATCTTCTTCGTCTTGAGGAACACGCATGTGAATGGGGCTGATTCTTACCACAAGCACGCAGAACGGCTCATGTTCCATTGTAACAGATCACCGTGCCTAAAGTACTCATTTGTGTCTGTGTCTTCTTGCGCGCGTCCTATTCCAAGACATCTTTGTCCTCAGTTTTCAAAGAGACGCAATACATAAGCAAACGCAAGAGGCATAGATCCTCATGAGCCCAGGCAGTGTCTAGACGGTCATGAGGACCTATCCCTCATGAAGATAGCAGACTGCGATAGACTTGTGATGTTTGGATCATTATTTCGCCCATTACTTCCTCCTGAGGCTTTTTTTTTCTTTTTCTTTTAATAAGTGAGTTGTCCTAGGCTTCATTACAGTTCCGGCGATAGACTGACCATGATAGTTCAAGGGTGGTGCCAGGACAGCTTGGCGCCAAGCTGTCCTGGCACAACCCGCTTGAACTATCGTGGTCAGGTTTATAGCATTTTAGAGTGTACCAGCACTTAAATAGTTAAGGAATATGTGACCATATATTGTTCCTATGGGCTGCAGAAGCTTGCGACAGTGTTATACAGATGTGCGTGAAGATCTATGCATTTACGACATGTCCAGATCTGCGATTTCTGTCAGGCTGAGCGAAACATCCCCGCATAATGTCACCCAAAGCCGCTGTGTCGATAAATATTGATAGTTTAGATGCCGCAGAGAACGAGCGTAATTCCACTCAAATCGCAATGGCTTGTTTTCGCTAATGCAGGGATCTGGACGAACCTGCTACGCAAAAGCTCCACGGGCTGAGGTCGGTCGTGTTGGCCCGCGTACAGCTGTGCGCGGGCTAACACGACCCACCTAAGCCCGTGGAGCTTTTGTTTAATGGAATCTTTCTGAGGCGGATCAGCGCTGTTGGGAGTTGAGCTGCACGGTAAAACTGTTGTATTTGATGTGGCACTTTTATGTGTCGGTGTCGGTAACAATCAGTCAGGCGAGTTCTTCAGGACGACGATTGGTGACCGTCAAGGATGCCTGCTCTCTCCTGTCCTTTTCAACATATTCCTGGAGAAGATCATGCAGGAAACCCTCCACGACCACCATACTTCAATCTCTATTGGTGGCAGATCCCTGTGCAATCTTCGATTCGCAGACGACATTGACCTCATGGCAGGCAGCAATAGTGAGCTCCAAAACCTGACAGACAAACTTTCAAGTAGCGCAGGGTCTTATGGCATGGAGATCAGTACGGATAAAAGCAAAGTGATGATCAACACCACAAGCGACAGCAGCAGCAACATTCACATGAACGGCCAGAAGCTAGAAGAGGTCAATAGCTTCAAGTACTTGGGAGCCACCCTGTCCAAAGACGGTAGTTGCATAGCAGAGATCCGTATCAGGATAGGTACAGCAACATCCGCAATGGCCAGGCTGGACAGGATATGGCGAAGTAACTCCATCAGCTTCACCATCAAGTACAGGCTTTACAAGTCCCTCGTAGTGTCTATTCTACTCTACGGCTGTGAGACTTGGACACTGCTTGCAGACTCAGAAAAGAAAATCCAGGCCTTTGAGAACAAGTGCCTGAGGAAGTTGCTCCGCATCTCGTACCGCGAGCACAAGACCAACGAATATGTACGGAGCATCGTCACTTCCCTGGTGGGCCCACATGAACCCCTTCTGGCAACCGTGAAACGGCGCAAGCTTGCTTGGTTTGGCCACGTGACCCGACACAACACCTTGTCCAAGACTATCCTCCAAGGCACTCTCGAAGGAAGTCGTCGGCGAGGTCGTCAGAGAAAGAGTTGGGTCGCAAACATAAAAGAATGGACCGAACTCGAGATGCCAGACTTGCTTGCCACCGCCCAAAATAGAACTCAGTGGAGAGCACTGTCTGTTGCTGCTGCCTTTCAGTCCCCCCAACGCCCAGTTCGGGCAAGGGACTGATGATGATGATGATGAAAGCTGAGACGTGTAGCAGTTTTTAAACAATGTGGGCAGAGGCAAAGAATATTCCTAATGCAGGTGTTGTATTTTGATTTACAGACCGCTGCCTTGTGTGGGCTTTGGGACGCTAGCGGAACCAGACAGGCAAGCAAACAAAAAATGACAACTAACAACATCTTAAAATTTAAAAGTATGTATTATATGGATATTGAGCTACATTTTGCTTGATATAGTGCCGATAACCGGCAGATGTGATTACGAGACCCGAATCAAAATGTCAGTGTCGTGAGACGAGGACATTTAGATTCGAGTCAAGTTATCACATCTGTCTGTTTATAGGCACTATATCAAACAAAACTGTTGCTCAATATAATGTATGTACCCAGTCCAAAACAAAACTACGCCTAGCGCCATTCTTTTTGCGACTGATTGCGGTGTTCAGACAAAACACATGAATGGCAGACGCCTGCATATCGCTGTCGACTCAGCGCGTAGATTTCGTCTGACCGCTGTGAAGACATCAGTGCATTGAGTAACCGTGCGTGTTACTGAGGAAATTCTACCTGTAACTAGATCACGCATAATTGCGGAAAATGCCAGCAGGTTTGTTTATTTAGTTGGTTTTTTTTTCTTCTCAGGTTGTCGATGTCGCCAGCTGATATCCCGTCAATTTCACTTGTCAGTGCAGCGACTGGCACGTTTGCTGGCGTCTTTTCTCCGTTCGTGTGTGTGTATAGGATGTACATTGCGAGCGTTCATGCACACTAAGAAGTATTTCATTACCACTACACATAAAGAGCTTGTTAATGTTGCAGCGTGAGCGTATTTCGCGTTTCCGTTTTGAAAATGCAAGTATCACCAAGTTTCAAGTTTGGGACTTGACGTCTGTACGACTGACATCATCACCGAGTTTGATATTTGACGTCAGTCTTACTGCCATCATCGCAAAGTTTGATATTTGATGTCAGTCTGATGTTATCGAATGGTTTGATGCTTTTCATCGCCCACCTCCCGCCGTGAGATGGCCTTAGCTGCCTGCTCGGCGTTAAACACAAATAAATAGCTAACTACCTTCATCGCCCACCTAATGACTGGCAAACAGTCTTCGCAACTTCCCCGTGAGCTTTAGGTCTTAAGACCGGCATCAACCGCGAATCTTTTTCGGAAAGTGTAATAAAAATCTTACAGCTCAGTGACGAAAGACCTTCGGGCCGGTGTCAGACACATTGGGCCCGCGCACAGCTGTGCGCGGACCCACTGCGACCGACATTAGCCCGCCGAGAACCATTGCTCTTGCAGATGACATGCGTCGGGTTGATGAAGAGCTGTGTCCCTTTTGCTTCAGAAACGCGAGTGGATGGTCTGGGTGCAGAGGTAATTCAGAGGGGGGATTCTGCTTGCATCTAGAGTGGGCGACCTGACAAAGACAAAGCGAGCAAAACGGCACCCGGTACAGCCGTCCGTCACAGTCGCATGATTACTGCTCACCAGCCGAATCAATCATAATCGAACGCCCGATAATCCCCCCTCCCCCCTCCTTTACTGTAGAATAGAATAGACAAACCTGCCCACGAAATTACAGTGAAACTATCAGAGGCTGTTGTCTGCTGGTCAAATGAACCAGCTCGTTGCCGGCTGACACACACTGTGTTTCTGCAATCTTTGATAACTCAGCACCTTGAACCCTTAGCTGTCACAGAAACATGGATTCAAATAGCTGACAGCAAGAGGCATAGATCCTCTTGAGCCCCCGCAACTGCGGGGGCTCATGAGGATCTATACCTCTTGCAGTTGGGTGGTGTGTTCAGTTGTTGTGTTTTTTTTCTCGGCACCCTGCGGATTGGAGTCCGAGATAGCTCAGGCGGTTAAGCGTCGGAGCAGGAGAGCGAAGGGAATCGCCGGGTCGTGGCGTTCGAATCCCCGTCCCGGCCCCGTTAGCTGGACTCGCAATCCAGGGGGAAAAGACGGGCTTGTTCAATAGCATGTCCGTTGAAAGGTCCTGGTAAATCAAAGTGGCACAGCTGCAGTGCGCCTGAGTTGATCAGTGTTCAGGTCGTACTCCATAGGCAATAGATTTCCCTGTCCCCCATAACCCGCCCGTCAGGACCGTCCATTATCACTTCGGCGCCGTGGACGTTAAACCCGAACTAACCAATCCTGCGGGTTAATGCCTTAACTGCAAGACGAACGTTACCGAGCTGCAAGAGACATAAACCCTCATGCGCAGGACTAACAAGAGACATAAACCCTCATACGCAGGACTAACAAGAGACATAAACCCTCATACGCAGGACTAACAAGAGACATAAACCCTCATACGCAGGACTAACAAGAGACATAAACCCTCATACGCAGGACTAACAAGAGACATAAACCCTCATACGCAGGACTAACAAGAGACATAAACCCTCATACGCAGGACTAACAAGAGACATAAACCCTCATACGCAGGACTAACAAGAGACATAAACCCTCATACGCAGGACTAACAAGAGACATAAACCCTCATGCGCAGGACTAACAAGAGACATAAACCCTCATACGCAGGACTAACAAGAGACATAAACCCTCATACGCAGGACTAACAAGAGACATAAACCCTCATACGCAGGACTAACAAGAGACATAAACCCTCATACGCAGGACTAACAAGAGACATAAACCCTCATACGCAGGACTAACAAGAGACATAAACCCTCATGCGCAGGACTAACAAGAGACATAAACCCTCATACGCAGGACTAACAAGAGACATAAACCCTCATACGCAGGACTAACAAGAGACATAAACCCTCATGCGCAGGACTAACAAGAGACATAAACCCTCATACGCAGGACTAACAAGAGACATAAACCATCATACGCAGGACTAACAACAGACATAAACCCTCATGACCCCCCGGAGTCGCGGGGGTTTATATATTATGTCTCCTGTCAGTCCTGCGCTCCTGGTGTCTATTTTGTACCCAGTCACATCTGCCTTCTTCACGCAAATGTAGGTCAGCGCGTATTGGCTTCTAACGCTTAATTCGTGATCACTGACAGAGAAGGGGTTAACGTACAGTAAACACGTTAACAGTCAACACATCCCGCCATTAACCCCGTGACTGCTGCTGACGATGTTCGGCGGATACGTCAACTATGCGTAACATCGCGTCCTTTTGCCTAGCGGTATCTATCTAGCCTAGCGGTATCTATTGCCTAGCGGTATCTATCTAGCCTAGCGGTATCTATTGCCTAGCGGTATCTATCTATCAATCAATCTATCTATACCATAGTCTTGTGACAGATGAGGGATCAAAACCAGAAATAACGGCTGTCCAGGATTGCGTAGACAACAACAGCACTGACAAGATTGAAGACCATATGGAAGGACAGAAACATCACACTCTGCTCCAGGATCAGACTGAAGCGCTCCTTAGTCATCTCAGTGTTTTTATATGCCTGTGGTCATGGACCATCACAGCAGTCCTCGAAAGGAGGATACAAGCCACTGATATTATGATGAGATGTTTTCGAAGGCTGCTTGGCATTTCGTACAGAGATCACGTCATGAACGAGGTGACGTGCCCAGACCGGCTTTGATGACCACTGTATTTTCACTGGACGGCTGATCAATCACGTGACAACATGGCAGATCGGAAATAATTCCCGCCAGGAGATGATGCAACGATACTATAGTTACGATACTCTCTCGCTCAACCCCCATCCATCTGCAGAAGGTAGAGATTCTCATCAGCCCCGTCCGTTTTTTTAACACGTTCAGCACTGATACGCTACAACAGGAGATGGATCGACCATGATAGTTCAAGGGTGGTGCCAGAATAGCTTGGCGCCTGTAGGCGCCAAGCTATTCTGGCACCACCCTTGAACTTTCATGATCGATCTTTCCTGATTTGCAGTGTAGTCTTCAGATGACACCTCCAAAGTTGGGCAATTTCGACCTTAGGGTTTCAAGGAATTAATACAAAAGTGATTGCGCATCTGCGTCACTAGACGGAGGAGGGTGTTCGTGTTTCACTGTACGACTGACGGCTGCACGACAAACTGCAAAAGACATAGACGCTCAACATCCAATGTGTCGTTTTTAATTTACAAAAGCTGCCCAACACCATCATGAAAGTTACCCTTATTTCACTACAGGAGCTGGCGATGGGGGGTTTCAGCCAAGCACTTCTAAGTGAAAGAAACATGGATTTTCTCGAGCCCTTGCTCTGTGGAGTCCACTGACCTGAAGCTGTAGGGACTCTTGAGAATCTACTCCACTTTCTGAAAGACAAATCGCCTCGCTAACACAGAGGAAGATAGGCCGGTTTAGTTCTAAGACTTTGCGATGACGCCGGCCGGAGCGGGGAGCCCAGTCCAGGACCAAAAAGGCCCATAACTGCGCGGCACATCAAGGCAGGCAACTCGTGGCTAGATTGCTGCGGGAACACGGCGTCTGTCTTGTACGGCCCGCGGCGGCCCTGTAATCGGTGCCGGCTAAACAACCTTTGCCTGTCTCACCAGACCAATTACATTGTTTCCACACACCGGAGCCAATTAATCGCAGCACGTCCACAGTAAGCGCGGCAAGGGCCCCCGGGCCTACGTCGGCCGCAGCAGGCCCGCGCACAGTCGGCCCGAAATCCTTTTCTTTACTGGGGCTCCGTCTCCGTCATTGCTGAAAGTGAGGGAGGCAGACATCCATAAAGACAGTAGCGTGGATCTCCGTGAGAACAAGAGGCTGGTGATGAAGAGTGTGTAAGCTAGCAGATGGTGCGGGTTTCAGCTACATAGCGTCCTGATCTCCCTTCAATATTAACCTGTTGACGGCCGGTGGGCAGCAGATTGTTATGGAGATCAACGTGTCAGGTTAATGTCAACGATCCCTAGTCGACAAAACAACGTGGGTGCAGAAAGGTCGGTTTCAGCACGAGGCTATAGATCCTCATGAGCCACCGGCTTATGCGGGGGCTCATGAGGATCTATACCCCGTGCTGTTAGGTCGAATGCCCGGCACCCCTCCAGCGATTCCAGAAATAACGAGATGTAATTGGACCAGTTAGATGTCTTGTCTTTAAAATAATAATAATAATAATAAAAAATAATAGATATTCACAGCTCTTCAGGAGACGTAACCACTTGCAGGTGGGTTCTGCCCCTTTCAGAGGTCACGTGCCCACTGAGATTGGCCGGTTTCTTCCCAAGTAAGGGCCGCTGGCCACAACGCACAACGTGGTGTATGAGTCAGGAGCCGCTATTCTGCAAATAGCACGCGCTGTATAGCACGTGCAACCCGCCAGACAGGACAGGCGACGCCAGTCGGACCTGAATCAGCGTCGGCCGCTTGCTGACGTGCTCCGAACACTGTAAACCACTTTAACGTCATAGGGAAAAGTTTTCACCCGTAGCAGGGGCTCATGAGGTTCTATGGTTTTTAGCAGATGTGATGTCAGTGGTTTTTGCTGTTTGAGACGCTTCGTGGTCGATCGGCGTGTAATGTTCGCGTCGACTGAAGGGGTTAACGTCATCACTGTCAGTGGACGCAGACGGCGTTTGTGAAATCAGTCCTTGTCTATTTAACCCCCTAAGATCCCCAGCCGTGCACGGAACACGGATGCGCAGTGCTTTAAGCAAAGAGAATACAGAGCGGTGAAATCATGCTGAAGTCAACGTCAAAGTGGTTTCAGCAAGAGGCATAGATCCTCATGAGCCCCCGCAATTGCGGGGGCTCATGAGGATCTATGCCTCTTGCAGCTTGATAACCAGATAAACCAACTCACTCTTGGGCCGATTTTGAGCAGCAAGACTGAATTGCTGAGGTATACAATTTCATACCCCCTCTCCTGTTGGAGGGATTCGTGACTCTCTACGCCGAACTTCCGCATCGACTTATTGCACTGGGCATTGGCATGTAGGAAATCTGGATCAATGTTAAATATCTCCAGACACAGACAGGCAATATCTTTGTCAAACCACAGGCCGAGAAATCCATCAGGAAATTAGCCCCGTTGCTAGCAGGCTGTTCAGTGCGAAATAGTTACCAAGTTCGGGGTCACAGGAATCCCATGGTAGAAGACGGGTTTCGTGTACGATTACCGGGCCTGTGGTGAAATATCCATGCATGTTAGCGACAGGCAATGTCACCCTCCACGCGGTGCCTGATGGCTGGGTCCCGTGTCCACAACGCCGGGTATTTACTGACGGGAACAGGTTGATGCCACGCTCTGCTTTCGCAAAGTCCTTACACGGACTGAAAACTGAATAGAAAAGGGTGTGTGTGTGTGTGGGGGGGGGGGGGGGGAGGGGGCGAAGAGGGTAGGGGTGGGGGGTGAGCTTGGGGTGGAGGGGATTTGGAGGGGATACATAGTAAGTAAAGGCCCCTAGGGCCCACTGCCGCCGTCGTGGGCCCGAAGACAGGAGGGTGGGGCTGTGAACATAACACTGTGCCAGCAGACTTGTCACGTTTCACGAAATAACTAGGAAGATATCTTTTTAGATTTCACTGTTCACTGCGATTTCTTCTTTGGTTTAAATAGTTTATTACTTTACAAAATACATAAAAGAATATACATCACTTATCATCATATCAATACAAACCACAGGCTTATATGATGATCTGGACACTCAGTTATACTATTTACACAATTTGCATGGCGGTGGTATGCAGATTTTAATACAATATAGGTAAGCAAATCAATATATATATATATTATTTATGCAGATTTTAAATACAATATAGGTAAGTAAATCTTCTAAGTTCTTCTTTCACAGCTCATGGGTATAAAAGTATTGCAATTAAGCCTCACGCGAACCGAAGAGAGGCCAGTCACTCTGCATGCTTTTAGGGCATATCCTCTCTCACCCCCCGCCCCCCCCCCCCCCCCCGCCGCCCCCCCCCCGCCCCCCAGCAACGCTTCCTTGGTTATTAACCCATTACACGCCGCACTTCTCACAATCTGGAGGTGTCGTCTGCCAACTGCAGCTGACGGATCGACCATGACAATTCAAGGGTAGTGCCAGATTAGCTTCCTCTCCTGCTGTAGGGATTTGGGGTTAATGGTTTAACATTATAACATTACTTAATAATAATAATAATAATAATAACAACAATAATACCAATAATAATAATAATGATAACAATATTAATACCAATATTAATAATAATACAATAATAATAATAATAACAATAATAACAATAATAACAATAATAATAATAATAATAATAATAATAATAATAATAATAATAATAATAATAATAATAATAATAATAATAATAATGTTGACAATTGTCCTTGTCAGTGTAAGAGACATAACTACCGTCTTGACAGATCTTGAAAGACCCAAGTGTTATGCCCCATATTGTATCGTGCCAGAGGGTAACAGGTTACGGTATATATTTAAATTAGGCAGGTCAGGCAGTGGGTGATGTCATGCTTTTGGGGGGATTTTGTGCATTTCAAATGTACAACAGGTGGGCGGTAGTATTATTTAGGGATGGAAAACTTAGAGGATGATTGGGGCAGACTAAGGCTACGGCGTTTTAGTAGCTATGACAGTAGGGAAAATAAATTGTGGTCTAGCTTCAGCACCATCAAATTCTGTGGTGCAAGGGACATAACTACTGTTCACGTCGGATATCAAAAGTTTTGAGGTTTTACCTCCCATTTTGTTTGTGGTCGTAAGACTTGTGACACCGTCGTATCAGCAATGCAAGGGAAATAAGTCCTGCCTACAACAGTTCTTGTGGTTTTACCTCCCATATTTTTGTTGTGGTAGTATAACTTGCGACACTGTCGTATCAGCAATGCAAGGGAAATAAGTCCTGCCTACAACAGATCTGAAAAAATATCTGAGTTCTTGTGGTTTTACCTCCCATATTTTGTCAAGCTAGGTAAGGGAGACAACCTGCACAGGTCTGATATTAAGCCATCTGGCCTCGGGACCCTGCTGCATGAGATGGCTTGATCATGATAATTCAAAGGCAGTGCCAAATGAGCTTGGCGCCTTCAGGCGCCGAGCTCACCTGGCACTACCCTTGAATTATCATGATCAATCCATCTCCTACAACTGGTACATAGTTGTTAGGCAACACCTCCAAACATTGAGAAATGGGACCTTTGGGAAAGAAGGGTTGCAGGCGATCCCGTGCTGTTCACAGCATTTTCTTTTCTCAAAAGAAAGCCAACAATTTACAAAGATAACACCGCCCGTGATAAAAATTACCCTCTACCCAGCCCAGAAAAACTGAACACCCAGCAACTGCAGCTGAGAGGCATAGATCCTCATGAGCCCACGCATTTGCGGGGTCTCATGAAGATCTATGCCTCTTGCTGAAACAACTTTATGTCCATGTTCATTTGACGTTGAAATAACCGTGATTTCACTGACGCGCAATCTGCGTCCAATGGCAGTGAAGGTGTTGAATTGGGCGTCACATTTGTTGAATTGGGCGTCACATTTGTTGAATTGGGCGTCACATTTGTTGAATTGGGCGTCACATTTGTTGAATTAGGCGTCACATTTGTTGAATTGGGCGTCACATTTGTTGAATTGGGCGTCACATTTGCTTTTTTAGTCAATTAGAAGGACGCGTAGGCACTAGTTTGGTATAGATCTACGTACCCACTCCATAAAACTGTCCCTTCTATGACACATGTAATGATATAGTGTATAACAAGCGAATTAATATTAATGAATTTGCTTGATGTACTTTCCTTCCCCAAATCCCTAGCGCGTCAAGACGACACGATCTTGATGACACTTGTTTTTTTCAAAACGGAAACGCGAAATACGCTCTCCCTGCAACATTAACAAGCTCCTTATGTGTAGTAGTAATCAAATACTTCTTAGTGTGTATGAACTCTCGAAATTTATATCCTATACACACACACGAACGGAGAAAAGACGCCAGCGGGAAACATGCGAGTCGGGCTGGATTGACAAGTGAAATTGACGAGATGTTAGCTGGCGATATCGACAACCTGAGAAAAGAACTAAATAAGCAAACCTGCTGGCATTTTTCGCAATTATGTGTGATCTAGTTACAGTAGAATTTACTCAGTAACACACAAGGTTGTACAATGCACTGATGCTCTCTCTCTCTCTCTCTCTCTCTCTCTCTCTCTCTCTCTCTCTCTCTCTCTCTCTCTCTCTCTCTCTCTCTCTCTCTCTCTCTCTCTCTCTGTGTGTGTGTGTGTGTGTGTGTGTGTGTGTGTGTGTGTGTGTGTGTGTGTGTGTGTGTGTGAGTGAGCTAACTTCTTTTTTTATGCTCACGTTTTGCCTTTCCAGTTTTATTAGTTTTAGTAACGCGCGTGAGATTGGTGTGTGAGTGCGTGTGCAAGGACATGATTGAAAAAAGGTCTGTGTACCTAATCATTTATCCTTGAGAAATAAAGTTTCATTTCATTTCATTTCATTTCATTTCATTTCATCTCTCTCTCTCTCTCTCTCTCTCTCTCTCTCTCTCTCTCTCTCTCTCTCTCTCTCTCTCTCTCTCTCTCTCTCTCTCTCTCTCTCTCTCTCTCACAACATACACACTATATAATATATAAACTCAGAAATGTGTAGACCTGTGTACGTGTAATCGGTACCGGGAGAGGGTGATGATAAATATAGGACAGACACCTGGCCGTTGGAAAAAAAGAGAGGGTGCCTGCAGCTGTGTAGTTCTTCTGTCGTGCAAACGTTGATAGCGATACCGTACTGTCTGTATTAATAGCGCGGGGGTAATGGCGGCAGGCCGAATTCCGAGTTCGAGCCAGTTTTCGCTTTTGTAAGGCTACATGCTACAGACTAGTGCGTCCCTAATGAAAATCTGGACTTCTCAACAAATGCAAGGGCAAGAACTTGGGAAAGGGAGCCAAGGTCGTCACCACGGAAATAATAATAATAATAATAATAATAATAATTACGGTATTTATAATGCGCTTATCTTATAATAATTATAACTTTAAGCGCGCAATCACAACTCGCACACGCATGCGCACGCTTTAGACAATGACTCACGTACCACAAATAGTGAAAATACATTACGACGGTCAGCTTGGGATGGGGAGTGTGGTGATGTAGTGCAAGAACTGTTGAAAGAGGTGAGTTTTGAGGGCGGACTGGAAGGAGGAGAGAGAGTGTTTCTGACGGAGAGAGAGTGGGAGAGTGTTCCAGGTGGATGGACCGTATACTGAGAAGGAGCGGGGGGCCGAAAGTGCTGAGTTTGGTGCGGGGAATGAGGAGGCGGAGAGGGTCGGAGGCGGAGCGGAGTCAGCGGGAAGGAGTGTAGGGGTGAAGTAAGTTGGAGAGATAGGTAGGAGCGTAGTTGTTGAGGGATTTGTAGCAGAGAGACAGAATCTTGTATTGGATGCGTTGGGGGATGGGGAGCCAGTGAAGGAGCTTGAGCAGGGGAGTGATGTGGTCGGATTTTTTCTTTCTAAGGGCGAGGCGGGCAGCAATGTTTTGGACGCGCTGGAGAGTGAGAGTGCTGGAGTGAGGAAGGCCGGAAAGGAGAGAGTTGCAGTAGTCGATGCGAGACAAGATGAGAGAGACAGCGAGTTTGGTGGCAGCTTCGGTAGTGAGGTATTTTCTGATCTGACTGATGCGGCGGAGGTGGAAATAACATGCCTGGGCCGTGGCGGAGATGAAGCTGGTCATGGAAAGAGAGGAATCGAGGATAACGCCAAGGTTCTTGACCGAGTCAGAGAGGGAGATGGGGGTGCTGTCGAGTTGAAGGTGGATAGAGGGAGGGAGCTGGGAGAGTTTCTGGCGAGTGCCTACCAGCATGGCTTCCGTTTTGTCGTCGTTCAGTTTGAGCTTGTTTGCTGTCATCCAGTTTTTCACGTCTTCATAGCAGTCAGCCGTGCGAGTCAGTAGTGTCTGAGTGTTGTCGAGTTTGTCTTTGTCTAGTAGTTGTGAGTCGTCAGCGTAGAGGTGGTGGTGTATGTGGTGAGACTGGATGATGATGGACAGGGGAGAGGTATAGAGTGTGAAAAGGACCGGGCCCAGGACGTACCCCTGTGGAACGCCGCAGGGGAGCCTGACTGGGTTGGAGGAGACGCCGTCGATGGTGACGGACTCCTGTCTGTCTGAGAGGTAGGAGAGAAACCAGGCGTGGGCAGAGTCAGTGATGCCAAAGGAGTGGTGAAGGCGGTGGAGGAGGATAGAGTGGTCTATGGTGTCGAAGGCGGCAGAGAGATCGAGTAGCGTAAGAAGGGAGATGTTGCCCGAGTCAGTAGAGAGAAGCAAGTCGTTTAGGATTTGTAGAAGGGCTGTTTCAGTGCTGTGATGTTTACGATAGGCAGACTGGAAGGGACTGAGGAGGTTGTTGTCGGCGAGGTGGAGGTTGAGTTGGTTGAGGACAACCTTCGCAAGAAGCTTTGACAGGAAAGAGAGATTGGAGACTGGGCGGTAGTTCTTGAGTTCGTTTGGGTCGAGGTTGTGTTTTTTGAGGAGAGGACGGACGATGGCGGACTTGAAGATATCGTGGACGGAGCCATTCTTTAGAAATGTGTTGATGATGTCGGTAATGAAGTGCAAACGTTTTGGGAGGCCGTCCCGGTAGAGAGAAGCTGGGAGGGGGTCTAGTTCGCAGGTTTTGAAAGACATGGACTTTATGGTCTTGAGGACTTCATCCTGAGAGAAGGGGCGGAAGGACGAGAGGGGAGTGCCGGAAAAGGGGGGGGGGGGGGGGTCAGGAAGGCAAGGCGGAGAAGGCAGAGTGTCGAGTGTGTTGCGCAGAGTTTGGAATTTGTCGGAGAAATAGGAGGAGAAAGCGGATGGAAGTTCTTCTTTGCTGTGTGTGTTGGGAAGAGGAGAGTCTTTAGAAGTGCCTAGGAGTGTGTTCATGGTGGCGTAGATGGTTTTGGAAGAAGTGGATTCCAGGATTTTGTTTTGAAGGTGTTTACGTTTGGAGTCGGAGATCATTCTGCAAATGACATGTTGCACGAGGAGAAAAGAGAAACTTTGGTCATCTTTTGACGTCATCTACTATGATGACGCCATATTTGTTACTCCCGAAAATGGAATGCACATTGTTGGAATTGTTACATAAAGCTGATACATATGAACCGTCAGGATTTCATCGCAGTGCTTGCTTCCCTTCTCTGGAGCACTGCGTGTTCCAAATACTGCTGCAAATTACTCAACAAGATGGGATGAACCATAACCCACAAAATCCCTTCCGGCTATATGAGAGCTATCTTCGCTGTCAAGGGTCTCTACCTTTTGTCTTTGCCATGTCCACCGTCTGGATGCTTTGTGTGGGCCAAACGTGTTCATCAGCTTTAGATCATTTGAGCTGGCAAAACCAGAAGTCTTAAGCCTCTGTCGTTGGTCTCTGCATTGCAGTGCGTCCACATGTGTCTTTCCAGTTCCTAGTTTCATTCTGGACGATTTCAAACTGAGCGTTGCGGAGATCAGCTAGAAAGGCTGCCTCGTCAAATCGTTTAAATGAGCGGAACGTTATAGTAGTGTGTGCATGCTTTTTCTGCACCGGAATTTTAGATGACCACTCACAGACAACGGGATAATGGTCACTAATACTGAGACCAGCAACACTAACATTAGACGCGGCGCGGTTTGGGGAAGGTTTGAGTAAATGTCGTCTATCAGTCTTGCCGTTGAGTGGGTGATCCTGGTTGTTTTACAATTCTGCCAGCGCTAGCCTCACCTATCTGGTTTGTGAGTATCTATAACTCGAGGCAAATTTGTATCGTTACATTGCTGTGTAATGTTCTGTGCATCTACTGTGGGAAATCAGGGTATTTACCCGACCACATATAGTAATGCACCTTCGTGTTTGTGTATGTATGTTTCTCCTGCCTACTTCCTAAGTTCCGGAGAAAGACATGGGTTATATAAAAGACCTGATGCATCCTTTTCGATGATGCAAATGATCGTCTTGGTCTATACCTGCGTATTTCTCTGCGGGCTGGCGATTGGGTGCCTGATAGGCGGGGGCAGGGGATCTAACTGTTTGTCTGTCCAGCGCTGAGTGATTCCCTTTGGTTTGTGTACAATTCTGCCAGCGCTAGCCTCACCTATCTGGTTTGTGAGTATCTATAGCTCGAGGCAAATTTGTATCGTTACATTGCTGTGTAATGTTCTGTGCATCTACTGTGGGAAATCAGGGTATTTACCCGACCACACTACTATAGTAATGCACCTTCGTGTTTGTGTATGTATGTTTCTCCTGCCTACTTCCTAAGTTCCGGAGAAAGACATGGGTTATATAAGAGACCTGATGCATCCATTTCGAGGATGCAGATGATCGTCTTGGTCTATACCTGCGTATTTCTCCGCGGGCTGGCGATTGGGTGCCTGATAGGCGGGGGCAGGGGATCTAACTGTTTGTCTGTCCAGCGCTGAGTGATTCCATTTGCTTTGTGTACAATTCTGCCAGCGCTAGACTCACCTACTGATCTGATTTGTGAGTGGTTGTTTTAAGCCTAACTGGTTCATTATACACTCCCATGCCGCATGAGTCGCGAGAGAGAGAGAGAGAGAGAGAGAGAGAGAGAGGAGAGAGAGAGAGGAGAGAGGAGAGAGAGAGAGAGAGAGAGAGAGAGAGAGAGATGAGAGAGAGAGGAGAGAGAGAGAGAGAGAGAGAGAGAGAGAGAGAGAGAGAGAGAGAGAGAAGAACGATCGATGATGCTTACCGCAGGTTATTTTCTAATCTTCAGGAAAAGCGAAAAACGCACCCGTTGTGTGTCATACGTCGACGCAAAATGCAACCCCCCCCCCCCCACCCCCCACGCCCTATTTCTGCAGCAGCAAAGATACTCATGATCCTGAGCCGATTGGGGGCACGATTTTTGGGCAGTTTGGCTTCTTTTTCTATCATATTTTACCCGGTCAATTCCAGCTGAGGTGGATTATTTTTGTGCAATCCTCGTGCATTCATCACACACAAAAATACAACCTCTCAGTCCCACTCGCAGACAGATTTCAAAGTGGTGTAAGGAAGAGAAATAGATTCTCATGAGCCCCCGCAAGTGCGGGGGCTCACGAGGATCTAAACCTCTTGCAGCTGATTGGTGTTCACATTTTGTCGTCACTCAACGGGTTAATTTTAATACCAACAATCTGTTGATATGGAGAGAAAAAAAAGAACCTTTACATATGCAACAGACATAGAACCTTATAAACTCGCTGCCACAAACGTTCATTAACTCATTCGAGACGTGCCGCATCCGGATACGCGGCGTGCGCCGCGTATCCGGATGCGGCACGTCTCGAATGAGTTAAGATCTTTGTCTTTGCGCTTTATAATTTGTGTTTATCTTTCATCACCAGCAGGAAACAAAAACTAGAATGTCACTAGTGTGTTTCCATTGAAACACGAAACTCTTCCTCTGCTGACATTCATATTTTGCCCAGCGAACGCAAGATACCGTAAGCGGATTTGTGGGAAAAGCGAGATGTTCACTGTAATACAATGAACATCTTGCTTTATACAAAAATTGATTTACTGTGTTTATCCTGTGCATGACAGTAATGATCTTAAGTCCTGAGGTTCACATGAAACTAACTGTTGCTGACGCAGAATTTCGTGTGTTGACAGCTTCTGCCTCTTTTTCATTTACATCTGCGTTTGTCGTGAGCAGGACGTCTTGGTTTATCACCTGGGGCTTATCCAGCGGAGCGAGAAATGCGTGCACGGGTCAGCAGGCAGGGTTGTGTACGTCCGCCGATTGTGCCCATTATCTGGCGGTGTCGTGCACCTGGCCACTATCACGCGCAGCACCCACACACTTTCTCTTCGTCAGGGGCACAGGTGTACGTAGTGGTTACAGTGCATGCAATTAAGAGTGTTTAGTATTATTATCAGCCTATTAAGACTCATATTAAAAGAAGGAAACAAACAAACAAATACAAACAGACAAACAAACAAACAAAAAAACTAAAAGACAGCAATAAAGCATCAAACAAAACACACATTTAAAACAAACATACAAACGAACAAACAAACAAACAAACAAACAAAACAAACAAACGAAACAAACGAATTTATAAAACGAAAACAAAACTAGAACTAAAGCACAATTACACAAAAATAAACAAACAAACAAACAAACAAACAAACAAACAAATTTATAATAAAAACGAAAACAAAAATACAACAAAAACACAATTCAAACAAACAAACAAACAAACAAACAAACAAAACAAACAAACAAAACAAACTAAAAGACTACAATAAACCATCAAACAAAACACACAACTAAAACAAACACGCAAACAAACAAACAAACAAACAATGATGATAATTGATGTATATTCTTTATGTATTTTGCAAAGTAATAAATTGTATAAAGCAAACAAACAAACAAACGAAAACCAACAAAACAACAGCAACAACAACACAAATACGACACAAAAAAACAAAACAAACAAACAAAAAAAACAACAAAAAAAAAACCAACTCTGCTCTATTATGATAGTTCAGTGGTGGTGCCAGAATAGCTTGGCGCCTAGAGACACCAAGCTATTCTGGAACCATCTTTGAACTATCAAGGTAAATCTACACAGAGTAATAGTCGTCTAAGGGCAAGACCGCTTTTTGGAATTGCAAACTCAGGGTTCAATGGATCTTGAGCAAGAGAGAGATTCTCCTGAATTCTTGCCGCTGTCATGGTCGATCTACCTACCAAACTGCTATGTAATCCTCAGAGGACAAAAGTCTGGATGTTTTGACTTAAGGGCTTAATGTGTTAACCCCTTCCCTGCCACTGTACGTACATCTTTGTTTCTGAAATCTTTGGTTCATTCAACGCGGACCAAACGCCAACACCGTTCAAGAAACAGGGATACAAATTAGTCTCCGCAAAGAGGCATAGATCCTCATGAGCCCCCGCAATCGCGTGGGCTCATGAGGATCTATGTCTCTTGCGGTTGGATCGTGTTCACTTTTTTTTTCTCGGCAGTGAAGGGGTTAATGACATGAAACATGGGTTCTTATACACCACCACCGTGGGATGGTAATGGTCTAAAAGCCTGCTTGACGTTGAACACAACTAACGAATTTCGCATACGCAGTAAGCCTGTGTCCTCGGGCCCACGACGGCCGCAGCGGGCCGCCGTTGCCCCGAAGATGTTTTGCTATTTGGGTAAAGCCCTGCGTTTGCTGATTCCCCTGTAAGCGCCTGCCTGCTGCAGAAGCGTGGGGTTTGCGGCAGGGGAGTGGCACTGCAATCTACGCCACCTCCGCTAGGCGGCGCTGGGAGGAAATGGACCAGTAATTGGCGAGGATTTGGATGTGATACTTTCCCCCGCTCACGCCGGCTAAACTCCTAACCCTTGTGCTGCCGGTCAATCAATCCTCGTACCGAGCTGTCTGGCACTACGGCTTGCTTCAGTGCAGCTCAGGTCATCACTTGTGTCTTTTAGGTCATCCCGGAAAACGGTCATTTCAAAAATGGCTGGATCGGTTTGAAATCTGCATCAGTTATGGCCGGGCTAGGGACGATTGTTTTGAAGGTGAAAAGGGCTAACCGTTCCTTTGCGTGTCGGTAGCGGTTTTCGTCGCGATGACTCCGAGAGGAATAACCACCTGACATCCGACAGAAATCTTCGCTACAAAAATCAGTACCGCCGGACACGCAAAGGGTTAAAAAAATGAAAAATGAAAAGTGATTTCGCTCAGAAGACTTAAATAGTGGGACAATAGACCAGTCTCACGGATAGAAAGCCAAGCCTCGTAACTCAAAGGTTGCATCCTTGCACTTAACAGTCTAATCTCCTGAACGTTGTTATGTCTCGATAACATCTGTTTGAAGTCTTTCTAAATGTTTTGATACACTTCAGCTGCGTGTCAGCTACTGACATGATGTCCGATTGGACAAGGCCCGAGTCCATACCCTTTGTCCAAGTCCTTTGCAGAACATTCTTGGCGATGACGAACGTTTGTTGGTGTCGTTCAAGACGCCGAAATGTGGCTAGACATACCCAACGGAGAAAGAAACACGCTTAGAAAAGAGGGTACAACACAAGCGTGTTTCTAAGCGTGTTTCTTTCTCCGTTGGGTACTTCTTTGCATTTTACACTCTTAGCAGTCACCTTTGTGGTCTGAATTAGACATAATAATAATATTAGGACAAATCAGATTTTTTTTCTCATCAAGAAAAGCAGAATATGAATCAAGATGGGCAAAACATATAAACGACAAAATGGTGAGATTCACATTTGCATTAACAACAACAATAACAAAAAACAACAACCCAAAACAACACAAAAAAAAACCAAAAAAACAATTAAAAAAAAAAAACTGAACAAAATACAAGAAAACAACAAAAACCTTGCGTTTAACCCGTTGAGAGCCGGAAAAAAGGTAACACCACCCAACACCACTCAACACCACCCAACACCACTCAACACCACCCAACACCACTCAACACCACCCAACACCACCCAACACCACCCAACACCACTCAACACCACTCAACACCACTCAACACCACCCAATACCACTCAACACCACCCAACACCACTCAACACCACCCAACACCACCCAACACCACTCAACACCACCCAACACCACCCAACACCACCCAACATCACCCAACACCACCCAACACCACTCAACACCACTCAACACCACCCAACACCACTCAACACCACTCAACTGCATGAGGCACAGAACCTCATGAGCCCCCGCAGATACACTAACTTACCGCAGATGCAGAAGCTCATCAGGTTCTTTGTCTCTTGCTGACCCAAGTCATAGCCGTGGTTCCTTGGATTGTCGGGATTTTTTTGGTGTTCAGTTTGCCCAGCTTTAAAAGAGAGTTTAGCGTTCGCTGGCCGTGATGGGGTTAAGATGCCAACTCCGGAACTCCAGGCAGGAAAGGGGGGAGGGGTGGGGTGGGGGGAGGAGGAGGCCGCAGGGCGCGGACCGGCGGAAGTATGACGTGATCACTAGGTCTAGATTGACGGCGTAGCTTACCTGTAACAGCACCTGACGTTAAACAGCCGTCCCAGGCTCATCTGCAAGAGACATAGATCCTCATGAGCCCCCGCGTTAGCGGGGTCTCATGAGGATCTGTGTCTCTTGCTGGAGTACAGTGATGCGGGTAGGGCTTATTAAATGTCGCACGCGTCTTTGTCACTGGTAATATGATAATTTAACCACTTTTCGCCGCTTCTTCGTCTGGCAGATCCGTTGCATTTGTGGACATCGATTAACCATTTCGCTGCAAGAGGTATAGATTCTCTCAGTTGCTGGGGCTCATGAGGATCTAAACCTCCGGTTGACCCGGCTCACTTTTCATCCATGTTCCTTGGACAGATTGTTTTTTGTTTTTTTATGACGTAGATTAATTCAAGATTTATTTATGACGTAGATTAATTCAAGATTTATTTATGACGTAGATTAATTCAAGAGTTATTTATGACGTAGATTAATTCAAGATTGGTGACAGTCTGCGCCCACTGACAATATTTTCATGCAGATTTGTTCCTTTAGGGGAGGAGGTTATAAGGTGTTCAGTGTAGGTTACTGGCACTTATGAATATCAAAGAACAGCAATAATTAACATCCAACCACACACACAAGTTACTTATTATAATAGTTTACCCACCAGACTATGAATTATTATATTAACCATTGAAATGGCAATATTTCTATTTAAGATGTCATACAATTTTTGTGCTAAGCGATCAACTGTTAAGTTATTTTTTTTCCCAACAGATTCACTGTAATAGGACACTCACAGATTATATGTTTAACAGAGATGCCCACGACACAAGTACGGAAGATCACATGGTCTCACACAAAATTTCCAATGGATAATTGACTATTCCAGTGCAGGGCCCATCCCAGAACGGTCTTGCTGGATGTATTTGTCCAGTTTATAGGTGTATTCTGAGCAAGGAAACGTGTATTGCTTCACGTATCGTGAACAATAATGAGTGTACGTGTGCAAAGAATGGTCTATTGCAAGTTTACGTCAGTGACGAGCGTCCGATGCAAAATTGGACCCATCCCTTCATTCCGACTTTCTTACAAGAATGGCAACGCTTACGCATGTACGTAAAAGGATGTCCGGAAAACGCACACTGGTTATGAGGAAAGACCACTCGGCCAGAGCATGTTGACTGTGTACTCCCTGTCTTCTGACATCATCAGCAAAGTTGACGTCAATCGGATAGTTATTCGCGTCATTCAGAACGTTTTAAGACCCGTAATTTATGTTGAAACCTTTTTTTTTCTGACATAGCTTAGAAGCCGAACACGTCTTGAGAACTTGGTGTCGAATGACGTGTCTGAATATTTCCACCCACATTAACCCCCTTGAATACCGAGTAAAAGTGAAAGCGACCCAACCGCAAGAGACATAGATCCTCATGAACCCCAGCAACAGCGGGGGCATATGAGGATCTATGTCTCTTGCCGAGAAAAATTTGTACCCATGTTCCTTAAATTGTAACTGTTTTTTGGCTGAACAAAGACTTTAGCAACAAAATGTACGTTTAGTGGCATGGAAGAGGTTAAGGACGACACTGGTCATAATAATTCATGCAGTTTTTGTTAGCTTGCAAATTACCTAAACCAGTGTTCAATCGACAGAAACAACAAGTCCTCATTCCGTGACACTCGGCTCAAAATCTGGGAGAGTATCAGCATTAATCTGTAAAACCTTACAATATCCATGTGCCCGTAATTATATGGATCATGTTGCACTTTAAGACCATGACAAGACCATGTTGCACTTTAAGAATAATTTAACCCGTTCAGTGCCGAGAAACCTGAACACACTCAACTGCAAGAGGTATAGATCCTCGTGAGCCCCCGTAATTGCAGGGGCTCATGGGGGTCTATGCCTCTTGCTGACATCGATTTGAATCCATGTTCTGGCTAGGGTCTTTTGATGTTCAAAATCCATGTTCTGGCTAGGGTCTTTTGATGTTCAAAATCCATGTTCTGGCTAGGGTCTTTTGATGTTCAAAATCCATGTTCTGGCTAGGGTCTTTTGATGTTCAAAATCCATGTTCTGGCTAGGGTCTTTTGATGTTCAAAATCCATGTTCTGGCTAGGGTCTTTTGATGTTCAAAATCCATGTTCTGGCTAGGGTCTTTTGATGTTCAAAATCCATGTTCTGGCTAGGGTCTTTTGATGTTCAAAATCCATGTTCTGGCTAGGGTCTTTTGGTGTTCAAAATCCATATTCTGGCTAGGGTCTTTTGGTGTTCAAAATCCATGTTCTGGCTAGGGTCTTTTGGTGTTCAAAATGCATGTTCCGGATAGGGTCTGTTGGTGTTCAAAATGCATGTTCTGGCTAGGGTCTCAACTGTTGGTGTTTAATTAACGAAGATTGAAGACATACAGTCTGCGTCATCCGGCACAGAGCGGGTTCATATAATCAAAGCGTTGACCTCATGTCATTCGTTGATTATGATTATGACGCACACGTTTTGAATGTTGCTGTGACGCACTTTATTTCGCCACAAATCCATTTTTTTTTGCCGTCACGCGCAGTCTTAAAGAGTGTCTGAAAGGCAATTTTACTCCTGTTTCAGTAAGTTTGAAATACCAGCGCTCTTCGCTTAACCCAGGCGCAGGCTGCGTTTGTGAAATCGTCCTTAATTTAACACAATAGCCCTAGGAGTCTCAGGAACCTGGCTTCAACATGGTGTCCGCAAGAGGCACAGATCTGGGTGCGGGTCTACAACACTTGCAGCTGTGTGATATTCAATTTTTCTCTCCACAGAAAGAGTTAAGCTAAATTAAAACAGCCTCATCGCACGTTTCCCTGCATCGTTTATTTAATATTAACCCCACCACTGTCAGTGGACTCAAATCCTGTTTCCGAGAAGAAAAAAAATTCAACGCAGAGGATCACAAGCCGTCAAGGAAACATAGATACAAAGTGATTTCAGCAAGAGGCGTAGATCCTCATGAGCCCCCGCGACTGCGGGGGCTCATGAGGATCTATGCCTCTTGCAGCTGGGTGATGTTCGACGATTCTCGGCCGTGGAAGTGTTAAAAGAACATTTTCTCATTGAACTTCTCTGACTTGCCGGCGCGGTGTGAAAATAATGAGCTAAATAGTCAGAAAATCAATGTTAAAAAAAAAAACAACCAACAGCGTTGTTATTGGTTTTTTATTTGTTCGATTTTTAATGATCCTTGGCAACATCGTGTTGCACCAGACTCCCTTTAACCTCTTACCCTGCCAACGGACATATTTTTTGCTTTTGCTCCATGTTCATTGAACGACAAAAAGCCACAAACGTCCAAACAACACGAATACACATTGGGCTCAGCAAGAGGCATAGATCCTCATGAGCCCCCGCTGTCGTGGGGGCTCATGAGGATCTATGCCTTTTGCAGTTGGACCGTGTTGTCTTTTTCTCGGCAGCGAAATGTTTAATAGCACCATGACGTAAACTTGTATCCCGGCGCCAGGCTCTCGTATGACAAACTCTTTTTTTTTTTTTTTTTTTTTTTTTTAATGGCTTACTCGCACACCGCTTACCGCTGAGCTTCAAGGGACACGGGCAGGGAGGGAACTCTTTCATGTGTATGACACCAGCAGAGTGGCCCGCCCCGCCATATCCGGCATCCAGCTTCACATGGCCGTCTGCACGCTGCACGCTCAAAGTACAGCAGACCGGGGCTTGAGGCAATGGTAGCCTTTGATCACACACACGCACGCACGCACGCACGCACGCGCACGCACGCACACACACACACACGCACGCACGCACGCACGCGCGCGCACGCACGCACGCGCGCGCGCGCACGCACGCACGCACACACACACACACACACACACACACACACACACACACACACACACACACACACACACACACACACACACACATACGAACGATTTTTGTTGTCTGAATCGTCCGAATCGTCTGAATTTTATCTGAATCATCTGAATTGTGTCTGACTCGGCTGAATGTTTTTGAATCGGCTGAATAGTCTGATTAGTCTGAAAGCCGGTTCTGATTTTCTTCTGAATGGTCCTGATTTTTGTCTGACTTTTGTCTGACTCCTCCTAATTGTGACTGAATTGTGGCTGAATCGTGGCTGAATTGTGGCTGAATCGTGGCTGAATTGCTGATGCCTCATTTAAATATTTAGACAAGATTCAGTAAACAGTCAGACAGAATTCAGAAAATTTCAGACTTATTATTTGAGTAGGGAAATTGCCGATGCACAGGTGAGTTGATCGGTCCACCCTGCTGATTTACTTCTTATAGACATTAACACGTTCCAGACGTGCTGCCGCCGGATACGCGGATTTATGTTACGTATCCGAATTCAGCAGGTCTACAAAGAGTTAGATGTGCTTAGTTGTGTTGCTCTCCTAACACTTCCAGCTCTAACGTCTAGACAATATGGGCGCTGTCCTATGGGACCTGTCCACTGGGAGCTGTCTCTGTCAGGAGATGGCTCGACCATGATAGTTCAAGGAGGGAGGCAGAATAGCTTGGTGCCCCTAGGCGCCAAGCTATTCTGTCCCCCTCCTTGAACTGTCATTGTCGATAATTTTCGATCAGATATCATGTTTAATCAGCATCTTGATGTACCTAAGGTATCAGAGGTTAGTACGGTAACCATTATAATGTAGCTGCCAATCCTCAGAAGCTTACATCTGTTAGTATTCTCTGGACTCTTTTGTCTTGCGAACATCTTCTTCTTCTTCTCGAACGCCGTCACACTTGAGAGTTTGGCTCTCAAAACGAAATCTGTGGTCTTCTGCAGCGCCTCCACTGACCCGTACAGTTTCTCTTGTAGAGTGGCGGGCGTCGGCCATATCTCCTCCCTCAGCAGCTGGTGGTTCCCACAGTCCTGGTGGATGTGTCTTGCGGACACGATTGCTCGCTATTTTCTTCATAAGTGGCCAGCAATTCCAAAGCTTTGCTCCGGTAAATTGTAGGTTGCACCCGCTCAATGACGGGGTAGCGTCAGCAGCGTATTCCTGATAGTCGTGGGTGAAAAAAAGATAATTGGCTAAAAAGAAAAAGGACATTAAATGTCCAACCGGATATAAACGCTTGCGTGTGTCTCCCTCCGCACCTACAGTGACATCAAGATTCTGAACAAGGCGTGTCCAGAGTTTATACCCGCCGAGCACGAGGTCCTCGGGTGGACGTCGACCACAGTTGGCCTGCGATTGATTGTGCGCGCGCCAATTGTGCCCGACGCCGATCAGTAGGTCTTTTGCCCCGAGCTTTCGGTATTTTTTCCATTATTTCCTTCAGTTATAGGACTGTTCCAATATTTGTATGAAATTAATTTTGCTTGCGCATATACATATGCATTTCAGCACAATTACTTTAATGATTACACGTGTACTCACTAAGTGTATTCTTGTACTTTCCTCTGTTTAAGTCCCTTCTGTTTATAGTGGGACGAATTTAATAGCTTGTCCATGATGTCAAAGGCGGGCAGGCCTAAATCTCTCACAATTGAAGTAACAAGATAAAAATTACGTCATGTCTAGTTACACTAATCTCGCTGCTGAACGTACATTTGGCGCGAACGCCGTAAATGCGAATGTGTGTTTGTGTGTGCGTATGTATGTAAACAAGAGAATCTCCGACATTTCTGTACACAAAAGCTTGAAACTTGGAGATATACTTTCTAAAGAGGAAGCTAAGACAGCCTCCGAGCATATTGTAATTGAATGTCTCATTGAAGACATAAACAATCGTTTAAAGTAAGTCGGTTGACCCAGATTAGAGTACGTTATTTTTGTCATATTTATTGGAAATTTTGGATATAGCTAGTTTGGAGAAAGACATTAGATGAGTTCGTTAGCCAGCTTTGTATCCTTTCAACTTCTTTAGTAAAAAATAGTTCTTTTCAGAAAAGAATTTAAACAGTAAAAAAAACCCTTGACCTCCATAGAAAGTCAGACAGTGGAGGTGACGACAAAGAGTCAACTCCGTCACCGCGCAGACATCGAAATAATACTCTAAATATGACGTCATTCTCCCTAGCTCTCTCTCTCTCTGTCTCTCTCTCTCTCTCTCTCTCTCTGTCTCTCTCTGTCTCTCTCTGTCTCTCTCTCTCTCTCTCTCTCTCTCTCTCTCTCTCTCTCTCTCTCTCTCTGTCTCTCTCTGTCTCTCTGTCTGTCTCTGTCTCTGTCTCTGTCTCTGTCTCTGTCTCTGTCTCTCTCTCTCTCTCTCTCTCTCTCTCTCTCTCTGTGTCTCTCTCTGTCTCTGTCTGTCTGTCTGTCTGTCTGTCTCTCTCTCTCTCTCTCTCTCTCTCTCTCTCTCTCGGCCCTTGCTGTGTACATAGCATTTATACTGAAAATTCTCTTTCAGTTTACTGGTTTAGCGCGCAGCATTCAAAACTAGGACATGTTTTTGTTTTGTTTTTTTTAAATCTTGACTATGATTCAATCCGCGAGCCACGGACAATAGCGTGTGTTCCTATGTGCTTAGGTGTGTCAGCCCTTGTATAAGTTGTGTGGACTTAATTTGAAATAATAACAGAAACGTTTGAATTTCTGTGCATGTGTTTTAACAAGTGCTGTGGCACTTAGACATTTTTATTTAGTTTTATACCGTGTTACGTAAATAGTGATTACTTTCTGGTAATCGGAACTGCGAAATATTACAGACTGTTTTGACGTTGGATGTGTGTTTGCCTTTGAGGCAGCACACTGAGAACTGTTTGACTACAGAAGTCACAGTGACTTTCTGGCCTTTAGCCAGTGAATTGTCTTTTCTTGTTTTCTTTGGTGGACTCCCAAGTTCTCTTGGCAAAAGAGACTTAACCGTACTGTGTGTGTATGTGATCCCATTTTGAGATCATCGTGCATTTTTGTGAGAACAAGACATCAGCTGGTGTGGACGGTATAAATGGTTATATACTCCACATATCACTGCCTTATATTGTTGAACCCCTCACTTACATTTTTAACTTATGTATACAGTTTAAGACTTTTCCTGTGGCGTTTAAAAAAGCAAAAGTTGTTCCTATACCCAAGGCCAAAGATACTACTGATGTAAATAACCTTCGTCCCATTTCTCTTCTGTCTGTTTTATCAAAGCCACTTGAGAAGCATATTCAAAAGCATCTCCTCCAGTACCTCGACGAACGCGTCCTTGTTAAATAAGTTCCAGTCCGGGTTTAGACCCAAACACTCATGCCACTCAGCATTAGTACGTATGGTTGATTCATGGCTAGAAAACATCAACAATAACAAAATGACTGGCACGGTATTCTTGGACCTGAAAAAAGCGTTAGATCTGATAAATCATGAAATTTTGCTGAGGAAACTTAATGTTTATTTCAACAACAACAGCCCGTCAGCCCTTTCATTCTTTAACTCTTATCTTTCTGCGAGAACACAAGCCGTCTATGTAAATGGTAACTATTCCACAGAGGGTAAGGTAGGACTTGGTGTTCCTCAGGGTTCGGTTCTGGGCCCATTGTTATTCTGTATCTTTATTAATGATTTACCACTACACATCACATGTGCTAGTGCTGAGTGTGACATGTTTGCTGACGATTCGACGCTACATGCATCCGGTAAAACTGTAACTGATATAACCAACAGCCTCCAGCAGAGCCTACAAGAAGTATCTGAATGGTGCAGTAGAAATAGAATGATAGTTTGTTTGGCATCCTGTCTCGGAAGACAATGGAGTATATGCGCTTGCTGGGTCAGTCACTGGAGTGACCTCTCCAGGGCGCAAGCCTGGGCGAAGTGTATGGAGATCCTGGGGTGCCCAGTCGTCAAGATCCCCCTCTCGGCCTCGCTGATGTATCCAAAGGAATGCAAAGCAGTACGGTTGGCACCAGTTTGGCTGCAGGAGCTGCCAGAACAGTGCGTGAATACAGGCAGCTGTCTGCCTTCGGGGCTCCACTCCTGATTTGAAGGGTTTACTCCCCCACATTTGGCCGTTGGATCCAACCTGATCTCCTCCGTCCTCTAGCCGTTGGCTGTCAGAAACAGCTCATCCGCCTAGTGGTGCAATGTGAACACCACCACCTCACGTGGTTTAGCCCACCAGCTGAGGTGGTTTGCCAGGGTGTGGCGCTTGGAGCCAGCACGTGAGAGATTAAGGAGATGGATGAGGACCAGTGATGCCCGTCCGTCCTATGTAGGACGCAGCTGCCGAACAGCAAAGGTGCTACCTCTATCCAGAGCCCCCTACACCCCAGAATGATAGTCAATCCAGCTAAAACTAAAAGCATGCTAGTCACAACACGTCAGAAACACCAGCTGCAACCCGCGCCTCTAAACCTCTCATTCGAAGCTGTCCCCATAGAGCAAGTAGAACAGCACCGTTTACTAGGGGTATTTGTAGATAACCAACTTAGTTGGCAGCCTCATCTCATACACATCGGAAAGACAATTTCAAAGAACTGAAAGCGGTCATTAATCTGAACACGCGTAAACTATTTTTTAATGGATACATCAAGCCCCACAGTGATTATGCCTCAACAGTTTGGGATGGCTGCAGCGAGGTCCAGTTCAAGAAAATAAATTCGCTATACAGGAGAGCAGGCAAACTTATTATTCCTAGCTCATCTCTACCCACTGAGGTGAGGCTTGAGGCAGCTGGGCTCCTTCCTCTTGACAAACACTTAGTATTTAACAAGTGCGTACTAGTGCACAAAGCTCTTAACGGTAAGGCCCCCGGCTACTTATCGGAACTCTTTACTTTTACTGAAAAGAGATACAGCACCTCTCGGAGCAACCTGAGCATAAAACGGCCCCGCATTGATTTGTATAAATCCAGTTTGTCATACTCAGGTGGTTTCCAGTGGAATTCTCTTCCTCTGCATTTACAACAAGTTAATTCCCTAGCTGCGTTTAAAGCAAAACTGTACAAGCACTTATCCAAGGCAACGTAAATTTAATTATCTCATGTTGTCAAAACATAATATATTTTAATTTATTTTTATGCAACTATTATTTTTTATTATACCATTTGCGCTCACGTGCCGTTTGTGGGGGTGCTTCCCGTATAGACCTGGTCAGGGGATGCAGTGCCGGTGCACAGTTTATTCAAACGATGTGCTTAGCATGTCATTCGAGTGAAAGTATTTTTGCGTGCCCCCCGGGTGGGAGTGTCTGGGGAGGGCTCCCGCAAACGGATATTATGACACGTGCTAAAATCTTCGTATGGGTACCTGTGCGTTTTGTTAAATAATTGTTGCTGTTTGTAGTGTTATTGTAATTCGCATTACTTTCGATGTTGTTTGTGAGTGTAATGTAGCTTTGCCTGTTATTATATGTCAGTAGATGTAGCAAGGACAGATTGGAAGAAAGGCCTGTGCGCCTAATATCTCAATCCTTGATAAATAAAGTTTCAGTCAGTCAGTCAGTCAGTCTCTCTCTCTCTCTCTCTCTCTCTCTCTCTCTCTCTCTCTCTCTCTCTCTCTCTCTCTCTCTCTCTCTCTCTCTCTCTCTCACAGACATGCGCGCATCTCCAAGAGACATTGATCGTCATGCGCCCGGAGAGCTCATGAGGATCTATGTCTCTTGGAGATGTTTGGAGAGCGCGCTCATGCACGCACTAACACGCGCGCGCGCACACACACACACACACACACACACACACACACACACACACACACACACACACACACACACACACACACACACACACACACACATAGTCGCGCTTTCAGAAGAGTATGCAGGTGACCCGATATAGCTAGTTTGGAGAAAGACTTTGGATGAGTTCGTTAGCCAGCTTTGTACCCTTTCAACTTCTTCAGTAAAGATTAAATCTTTTTAGAAAAAAAAATTTCAACGATTAAAAAAAAATCTTGACTTCTAGAAAAAGTGAGACAGTGGCGGTGACGTAAAATAAGCAACTCCGTCACCACGCAGACATTGACATAATGCTCTAAATATGACGCAAATCTCTCACTCGCGCGTGCTCTCTCTCGCCGAAATACGCCGAAAAAAACGGCCATTACTTCGGATAGTGTGCGATGTGATACACTTTTTTACAAACAGTCTTTCGCCGCCACGAAGTGCCAGAGTGCACAACCCTTCCTCACCACAGCACTGGTTAAATTACCAGCATTGCGTGGTTAGAGCACCGAGTCTAATCTATAAGCTTACCCCTCGTCAAAATAGACGGGGGAGGGAAAAAGGAAAGGAATATTATAAGTTATTGGTCGGAGGGGTTCGCTACACGGACCTTTGTAGGCCTGATGGAGGTCAAAGAAATCATTGTACCCCAAAGGCCGAAGGCCTGAGGGGTACAATGATTCATTTGAACTCCCGAAGGCCTACAAAAGTTCATGTAGCGAACCCCTCCGACCAATAACGTATTTGTTTTCATTTCTCCGTTTATTGTTTAGAAAAAATCCGGTTTATGAAGACGGCCGCTTCTGTGGCGGATAGGTGACACCACTGAATATACATGTTCTGCCAGGGATTCCCAGTCTTTACGAGACAGAGTGTGACGTAACATGATTCCGTTTGACGAAGCGCAAGTTTCGCGAGTAAAAAGCGAATCTTGGCTTGTGTACAGAATGATTCAAGCTGCAATGTCTACAAAAGGTCGTTAATGTATAACAGTGACAGTGCTTCTTAACTGCTGTGTGATTCAGAAAAATTAAGAACTTTTTGATGAAGCGATCGGCATTTGGCCACTGATGTGACAGCTTGTGCAAATTAGCATGGTGCCTCGTGCTTCAGTTTACATTCAAGATGACTAAAGGGGATGCTTCGAGTGTGCAGCAGATTGTCGTTGTTATATCCTAAATTGTCATGTGTGTTGGGATATCTGGAAAAAAAGAATACCAAAAGAACGCTCGTTTTTAACAGCAGGACTAGTGCTGAGATGGATTTTAAGGTAAGATTTTATTTTATAGCGTTGACATGATGTCAGATAGTCTTCGAAAATTCGTGTGATGTTTTTCTTCAGATAGTCCCGCATTGAGTGACGTCATGACGTGAAGAGAGAACTTTGGCAATATGGTGCTTTGTGTATAGTGTTGCTGGGTGTGTTTTTCGTTTTAGTTCTTGAATTTGTTGCTCTGTGCTAAGGTGAAATTGTGGCATGTTGGTGGATGAGCAGACGACAGTGTGTTGCTGGTTTGCAAGGATTGCTGTCTCTGATTGGTTAAACAAAAAAATCGGAAGCTATTTTTGCTCCGTGGTTTCCTGAACTTCGAAAATGTGTAGGCGCATGGCGATGAGATGGATTTGGCGAAGGCTTTTGCTGTTTGCGCTGTGTAATTAGTGGTGAAATATTGTTAAGTTGGCTCCACACGTCGTAAAAAAATGAGGCAGAGGATGTGTATTACGTCAAATAGAACTACTTTAGTGCGGTTTTCTGCTATTTTGTCGAACCGAGTTGCTGTCAAGACTCGAAAACGAGGTCCTAACGCGTCATCGAGAGGGCTATAAAACGTCCGCCATTTTTCGCTACAGGGGTTTTTATATCACGGTCACATGGTACAGTTTGCGCTAAAGTGACTGGTTGTGTGACGTAGGGAGGAAAACATATATATATATATATATATATATATATATATATATATATATATATATATATATATATATATATATTATATATATATATATATATATATATATATATATATATATATATATATATATATATATATATATATATATATATATATATATATATATATATATATAACGATTCTGCCCAAAAGGTGCATCACATCTGACCCGTTAAATAAATCGGGGCTAAATGTAGGAGACTGAAACAACAGCCAAGAATTGCTGTGAACGTGAGAGTCTCAAACGGTTTGGTCCGCTGACGAGAGGAGTACCGGCTTTGAAAGCAAAACGTCCTCGAAACACACCTCATTCTTAAACACACAAAAACTGACTGACTTGTTGTGGGAAAAAAGTGTGTACGGCCGGCCGAAAAAAGCAGGCCATTGCTTCGAATAGTGAGCGATGTGATACACTTTTTTTAATAAACGAGTTAGGCAGTGCCAGCGGTTCTTGTCGCCTTGAGGGTCCGAGAAGGGAGTTTATTTTGAAGATACAAGTCAAGGGCTTTAGCCCGAGCCTTTTGCCTTTAAAATAAACTCTCTGAGGCGGTTCCAACCACAATCTATGGTATGGTAGGATATGGTATGGTGTCTCCGAAGCGCACATATCCATCTAATTAAAGATGCTCAAGGCGCCGTAGGAATGGAAGCTGAAGCTTTGAAAGCCTGCTGCTACTAAGCGCTACTTTATGTGCAAACCTCCACCCTACTATTAACTTCGGTGCATGTGATATATTTCTGTTTTCATTTCACCGGCCCTACCGGGCCTTCTCTTTTCGAATAGTGGTAATGGGATTTTGAACGTGCGCACTTGATGATTATGCGTGCTGCACACACGAAGGCGAGACAGGCAACCGTAAGCCGAGTCTGTACGTAAATGTGACTCGATGGGAATGAGGAAAAGTCCACATCCCATTCCTGCCCACCAGGGGATTCGAACCCGGGATCTTACGACTGTCAGCGCAATGTCTTATCCACTAAGCTACGTCCCCAATCTAGACCAAACGGGTGACTGCCAGGCGTGACACAGCAAGAGGCATAGATCCTCATGAGCCCCCGCCGTCGCGGGGGCTCATGAGGATCAATGCCTCTTGCAGCTGGGTAGTGTTCGCTTATTTATCGGCAGTGAAGGGGTTAATGATGTGAATCTGGCACGTGGCCCGTGTCTGTGTCCAGTGAGAGCTGGCCTGAAGCCAGGCAGTGCTTTAGAGAAAGAAGAGAAGAACCCGACGTAGAAAGAAACTCGCTTAGAAAAGACAGTTACAATTTATTATTATTTCGGGTAAATACCCTTCTTCGAAATAGACAAACAAACAAGTTTAGTGATCAGTCGCTACTTAATTAATCGCAGAAGGAATGCGACAAGTAGCGACTGATCTCTAGATTTGCTTGTTTGTCTATTTTGAAGAAGGGCTTTTTTACCCGAAATTGTAATACATTGCGTTGTAATTATCTTTTCTAAGCGTGTTTGTTTCTCCTTTGGGTTCTTCTCTGGTTCCAACCACACCTATAGTGACATTACGATTCTTGGCAAAACTTAGTTGTTATTTATCTGGCTTTTTGTTTCCTTGACTTGAAATGTTCTGTCGGATATTATCTATTTTGTTGTTTGCATTGTTTATTTATCAGCATGTTTACAAAGGTCTGACTGAATGAAGATGATTTTACTGATAAATGTGATTGTCCAAAGTTGTATTTGAAGAAAACGTATTGCTCATCGCGTACGTTGACATCGTAACATCATAAGCTGAGTCTACTTATCTCACGTTTTTCTTGGTAACATGCGACTGAACTGAAGGTGAATATAGCTAGGCCTACGAGGAAAAAAAATGTAAAGAGTCTGAAAATAATAAGACTGGTAATATTGTCCGTCTTTCTGTTTCTTATCGTCAGATAACTGGCTCGATTTTGTTGACGATGATAATTATATCGTCACGGAAGGCGGGGTGTATCACAGCAAAGTCACGTCAAGGTCAAGTCGGCCATGTTTGGTTTGGTCCTATTTTCACTAGACACTAATTGTATTTTCGTACCTTTCTCTCTTCTGCAACGCAGCGCAACGCAACGCAACGCAAAGCTTTATTGTCCATGGGACGGAAATTTCTCTGCTGCTTGGACAGTAAATAGACGTGCAAATACAAGACGACTGTCAAGATGTCATTAAGACTACGTGGTGCTAGAGTGCAGGTGCTCATCGGAATACATGCTTTGGTTTGTGACCAACAGACAATGTCTGTGACAGAGTTGCGCCGGTCGTTTGAAGGACCTGTGTCTCAGTCTGCAGTCAGTTGCATGAGCGAGCTTAGTCCTTCACCAGCCACCAAGCAAGGCGCGCCGCTATAGCGGCACAACACCCACTGACCCCGCTATAGCCGCACAACACTCACCCCGCTATAGCGCCACAGCACTCACCCCGCTATAGCCGCACAACACCCACCCCGCTATAACCGCACAACACCCACCCCGCTATAACCGCACAACACTCACCCCGCTATAACCGCACAGCACTCACCCCGCTGTAGCGGCGCACCTTGCTTGGTGGCTGACGCAGAACTAAGCTCACTCACGCAACCTCCTCTGATCCCTAGGGTAGGCCGCCAAAAGATTGACGCCCGAAATAACCACCCGCCCACCCGCAAAAGGAAACTTACTGATGGTAGTGATAATGGCGGCACGGGTTGGTTGGTCATGATCATGATTTTCCCCGCCTATTACTATAATTAGGCTTCTCTCCAACGCCATCTGCTGGAGTCATAGTTCCTCAATGATCACTGTAGGATGGAGGTTGCGATAGATGATGAGGATCTCTGCCGGCCTGTTGCTGGTAAGACTCACAAGCTGTGTTGCCCTCCTTTGGGCGAAGAAGTCGTGGGCCTTAGCGAGAGACTGGCTGGGAAACACGTTATAATGACTCTACACTGCCTAGGTCGAGATGGAGCCATTTTTTTTTTTTTACTGACGCCAGATGGACCAGGAATCAATTTGGTGTGGCACTCAAGTGTTGGCGGTAACACTTCAAAATGAGAATCCGAAATAGCTCAGGCGGTTAAGCTTCGGACCAAGAGAGCGAAGGGAATCGCCGGGTCGTGGGTTCGAGTGCCCGTCCCGGCTCCGGTAGCTGGACTCGCAATCCAGGGAAAAAAAGACGGGCTTGTTCCATAGCATGTCCGTTGAAAGGTCCTGGTAAATCAAAGTGGCACAGTTGCAGTGCGCCTGAATTGATCAGTGTTCAGGTCGTACTACATAGGCGATAGATTTCCCTGTCCCCCGTAACCGTCCATTATCACTTTGGTGCCGTGGACGTTATACCCCGAACTAACCCACTAACGCCAAAATAACACGCCAGATCGACCCCAGCGTACACCAGACCTCGGGTAGACGTGGGTGCCATTATATTTTCACGAATATTACACTGGCACTCATGACTGTAACTTGCTCCACCAAATGAGCAGATATGTCTGCAAATGGATGTCTTAGTGCGCAAATGGTTATCGGACCGAGATCGGCCGCCGTTGGCCCGCGTACGCGGGCCAACGGTGGCCGACCACGGCCCGAAAAAAACCGGAAACCTCGGCTAGCAATGGGCGAAAAGCTATGCAACCTGGACCAAACTTTCAAGCCTGGTACAGTATCAAGTTATGGGCCCGGCACAGTGCTGTTGAGAGTACGCGCGCTTGACAAGAAGACAAGAAAATTCAATCGTACCTTCCTAACCTTGAAAACAATTGTATTTTCGCTATTTATTTCGTTATTTCACTAAATTAGTGACATATTTATTCTAGTATATTCTTGTTTTCATTTTAAACAATATACCTTTAATTAATTTAGATTTCTTTGATTAATAGGCATGTGTGTTGTGTGTGTGTGGGAGATGAGCGTGGGTGTGCAACTGCAAGTGGGTATGGTTTGTGAGTTTAGTTGTTTTAAAGTTTTTACAGTGTGTGTAGGGCACTGAATTTGTATGATAGAGTATTAATTATTTTTTATTGTTGACTGCGATGTTTGTAATTGTAACGACAACAACACACATTCCTGTGCTTTATGTTCTTAAGGCAAACGGCAATAAAGAGTATCTATCGATCTATCTATCTATCTATCTATCTATCTATCTATCTATCTATCTATCTATCTATCTATCTATCTATATATCTATCTATCTATCTATCTATCTATCTATCTATCTATCTATCTATCTATCTATCTATCTATCTATCTATCTATCTATCTATCTATCTATCTATCTATCTATCTATCTATCTATAGACAGACCAGTCGGTCTGTCTGTCTGTCTGTCTATATATATATATATATATATATATATATATATATATATATATATATATATATATATATATATATATATATATATATATATATATATATATATATATATATATATTTATATATATATATATATACATATATATATATATATATATATATATATATATATATATATATATATATATACATATATATATATATATATATATATATATATATATATATATATATATATATATATATATATATATATATATATATATATATATATATATATATATATATATATATATATATATATATATATACATAAATATTTTAATGTAAAAGTACACTTCACCTAAATTGGTATAGGCGCGTTCCGTGAAAAAGTTGTGTCACGGCGACCAGTCGTCAGGTGCCTTTGAGAAATGAACAGCAAAAGGGATTAGTCAGAGAGCTTATACTGGAATTTCAAGTAAATATTGTCGCCTCATGAAGCGATTCAAAGGCAATTTCGCCGTGATGCCGCTCTGAAGGGACCATGGGCTCTGAGCACTCTACAGAAAATCGCAATAATTCTAAACAATGTAAATAGGGTCGTGATGCCACCTGTCGCACATCTGTATGGAAACACACGACGCGATTTTCCGCCTGCTACTCAGCTACTGTTTTGCCGTGTCGCTTACCCCGCCGCTGTAGCGTACTATATGGAGACACGCCCTAAGACAGCACGTTCTTGTATATTCTTGTTTTTTTAGCAATCCAAGTTCACCATGAATCAGATCCCCCTAATAAAATTGCGAGAGTGAACAGAGATGATACCCAGTAAGCAGTGTGTATCTGGCCCGCGTTGCCCTCAGTTGGCCCGCACACAGCTGTTCGCGGGCCAACCGCGGCCGACGCAGAGCCTGATGACCTAAGGCTTACTGGGTAGCTGTTGACGTTCGTGGCTCTTTCGTCAAACATTTCTGGTGGAAAAATAACTGGTGTGCGTCATATGAAAACTTTTTTGCTCGTGTTGAACTCTTTGCGTGTCGGTAGCGGTTTTAGTGGCGATGATTCATGTATTATGTCAGGGTGGTGTTATTCCTGTAGGATGTCAGGGTGGTGTTATTCCTGTATTATGTCAGGGTGGTGTTATTTCTGTAGGATGTCAGGGTGGTGTTATTCCTGTATTATGTCAGGGTGGTGTTATTCCTGTAGGATGTCAGGGTGGTGTTATTCCTGTATGATGTCAGGGTGGTGTTATTCCTGTAGGATGTCAGGGTCGTGTTATTCCTGTAGGATGTCAGGGTGGTGTTATTCCTGTATTATGTCAGGTGGTTTTATTCCTGTAGGATGTCAGGGTGGTGTTATTCCTGTAGGATGTCAGGGTGGTGTTATTCCTGTAGGATGTCAGGGTGGTGTAATTCCTGTAGGATGTCAGGGTGGTGTATTTCCTGTAGGATGTCAGGGTGGTGTTATTCCTGTATGATGTCAGGGTGGTGTTATTCCTGTAGGATGTCAGGGTGGTGTTATTCCTGTAGGATGTCAGGGTGGTGTTATTCCTGTAGGATGTCAGGGTGGTGTTATTCCTGTAGGATGTCAGGGTGGTGTTATTTCTGTAGGATGTCAGGGTGGTGTTATTCCTGTAGGATGTCAGGGTGGTGTTATTCCTGTAGGATGTCAGGGTGGTGTTATTCCTGTAGGATGTCAGGGTGGTGTTATTCCTGTAGGATGTCAGGGTGGTGTTATTCCTGTAGGATGTCAGGGTGGTGTTATTCCTGTAGGATGTCAGGGTGGTGTTATTCCTGTAGGATGTCAGGGTGGTGTCATTCCTGCCGGATCCATCGCGACTAAAACCGCTATCAACACGCAAAGGGTTAACCTTCAATGTGGAGAAGTTTACGTAAGAGGAAAAAAATCAGCAACCGTCACTTCTGTGTCTGCGCCCCTCCGTCACTTCTGTGTCTGCGCCCCTCCGTCACTTCTGTGTCTGCGCCCCTCCGTCACGTCTGTGTCTGAGCCCCTACGTCACTTCTGTGTCTGCGCCCCTCCGTCACTTCTGTGTATGCGCCCCTCCAGAAGCATGCTTTGATCTTGAAACGCCGGCACCAGACGTGTCTCAAATGTATTTCTATAAATACTGGCACTAGACGCGATATCGAATGAATTTGTCTAAAAAGGCAAAAACAACGTCATGATCTACGACGCACATTCCTCCTCTTTCAAAAATAGCAAGGGAGATGGGTCAACCTCACAGCTCAAGGATAGTGCTAAATTAGCTTGGCGTCTGTATACTATGGCCATTCTCCTGCATCCTACGCATACAGCTATCAGCATACGATTAAAAATTTACCCCCCCCCCCCCAAAAAAAAAAAAAAAAAATAAATAAATAAATAAATAAATAAATAAAAAAATCTGTGGAAGTCAAATTGGTGCTTGATTCATTTTGCGTCTTTTCGGTAGAGAGCTGGTGGAGGGGAACTAAATGCCACGACAAAGCTCGGGTTCTAAGGACTGCTTCCCTAGGGGAGAGACGCCGGTCGCTACTTATTGATGGAGGGCGTTCAACCTTGAGCAGACCTTGATGCTGCGTCGATAAAATCTAATAGATCGGGCCCGTTCTAACGGCCGTGCATATTCTGTCCATATCAAAGTCTCGGTCGTCCTGTTTTGGCCAGTCGCAGGATTTAACCCGAAAACTTCCTTCCTGTGAGAGAGAACAGATGTAAGAGACGCTGAGCCCTTCCTGCTGGAACTGATGAGTTCAGGTGGTTTGCTTCAGACAAATGGAATTTAACTTTTGTTCTGTCATTATCAGCAAAGGGAACTGATTCAACATATTCATGCCTGAAACATCACGACTGCTATTGATCGACCATGATAGTTCAAGGCGTGGTGCCAGAATAGCTTGGCGCCTAAAGGCGCCAAGCTATTCTGGAACCACGTCTTGAACTATCTTGGTTGGTCAGCCTTGAATTGTAATACCAGGGCTAAGAGTACACGTCCCAAATTAGAAAATGTCTACCCAGGACTCAGTGAGTCCTTTGCTGACGGGCCGTGTCATCGTGGAGGGAAAGTACAAGTGCCCTATGATTTCATGAAGTCTTCAGCTGCAATGAAGTTCCCAGGGCTGGGACCGCTCCCACAGTTTGAAATGTTGGCCGCATGACTAAATGTGTTCTGGCTCCATGCTGGAAATCTTGACCGCATGACTAAATATTGGCCGCATGACTAAATGTGTTCTGGCTCTATGCTGGAAATCTTGACCGCATGACTAAATATGTTATTGATCTATGTTAAAATTGATGACTAAATGTGTTATGGGTCTATGTTAGAAATGTTGTCCGCATGACTAAATGTGTTATGGATCTATGTTCAAAATTTTGAAAGAATGACTAAATGTGATATGTGTCTATGTTAAAATGTTGACCGCATGACTAAAATGTGTTCTGTACCTATTTGAAATGTTGACCGCATGACTAAAATGTGTTCTGTACCTATTTGAAATGTTGACCGCATGACTAAACGTGTTCTGTACCTATTTGAAATGTTGACCGCATGACTAAAATTTGTTCTGACTCTATGTTGAAATGTTGACCGCATGACTAAATGTGTTCTGGCCCTATGTTGGAAATGTTGACCGCATGACTAAATGTGTTGTGGCTCTATGTGGGAAATGTTGTCCGCATGACTAAATGTGTTCTTGTTATATGTTGAAAATGTTGATCGCACGACTAAATGTGTTCTGGCTCTATGTTGGAAATGTTGACCGCATGACTAAATGTGTTCTTGTTCTATGTTGGAAATGTTGACCGCATGACTAAATGTATTCTGGCTCTATGTTGAAATGTTCACCGCATGACTAAATGTGTTCTGGCTCTATGTTGGAAATGTTGACCGCACGACTAAATGTGTTCTGGTTTTATGTTGAAAATGTTGACCGCATGACTAAATGTGTTCTGGCTCTATGTTGAAATGTTGACCGCATGACTAAACGTGTTCTGTACCTATTTGAAATGTTGACCGCATGACTAAATGTGTTCTGGCTCTATGTTGAAATGTTGACCGCATGACTAAACGTGTTCTGTAAATATTTGAAATGTTGACCGCATGACTAAATGTGTTCTGGCTCTATGTTGAAATGTTGACCGCATGACTAAATGGGTTCTCTACCTATTTGAAATGTTGACCGCATGACTAAACGTGTTCTGTACCTATTTGAAATGTTGACCGCATGACTAAAATTTGTTCTGACTCTATGTTGAAATGTTGACAGCATGACTAAATGTGTTCTGGCCCTATGTTGGAAATGTTGACCGCATGACTAAATGTGTTCTGGCTCTATGTGGGAAATGTTGTCCGCATGACTAAATGTGTTCTTGTTATATGTTGAAAATGTTGATCGCACGACTAAATGTGTTCTGGCTCTATGTTGGAAATGTTGACCGCATGACTAAATGTGTTCTTGTTCTATGTTGGAAATGTTGACCGCATGACTAAATGTATTCTGGCTCTATGTTGAAATGTTCACCGCATGAATAAATGTGTTCTGGCTCTATGTTGGAAATGTTGACCGCACGACTAAATGTGTTCTGGCTTTATGTTGAAAATGTTGACCGCATGACTAAATGTGTTCTGGCTCTATGTTGAAATGTTGACCGCATGACTAAACGTGTTCTGTACCTATTTGAAATGTTGACCGCATGACTAAATGTGTTCTGGCTCTATGTTGAAATGTTGACCGCATGACTAAACGTGTTCTGTACATATTTGAAATGTTGACCGCATGACTAAATGTGTTCTGGCTCTATGTTCAAATGTTGACCGCTTGACTAAATGGGTTCTGGCTCTATGTTGAAATGTTGACCGCATGACTAAATGTGTTCTGGCCCTATGTTGAAATGTTGACCACACGACTAAACGTGTTCTGTACCTATGTCTTGTTTAGATGTAAGTTGCTGACGGAAGGGCGGCAGACAGGAACATGAATATTATATTGGCACGCTCTCTGATACGCGCGTGCGTTGTGGAATTCATTTTATTCATTCACTGGCCGACAGCGGCCGCTGGGGTATTGCTTGACCACGGGACCCTCGCCAGAAATAATCCGATGTCGGAAAGTTCAGTTCGTGATTTTTCCTTCTTCTCGTCCCTCTGTTCTTATCAACATACCCCCCCCCCCCCCCTACCACCACCCCACCCTCCACCCCCATCGCCCCTCCCTTCCGCCCCAATCTCCCCTTTAGCAATTTCATCTCCAGCACCCTTTCAGCACCTTAACCCCCGCACTGCCTGGCCAAGGCGAATCTTGCCAGCTGCAAGAGATATAAATCCTCATGAGCCCCCGCAGTCGCGGGGGCTCATGAGGATTTATGTCTCTTGAATACTGAGTTCTGTCGGTATGCCTAACTTTGGTTTCATTTACATTTGTGTTTTTGACGCGAATATCGTGTAATGGTTTCAGTCGCGAAATTGCGATCAACTGCAGCAAAGAGGTTGACAGTGCTTAATTATCACTTCACATACGAAGGCACCATGTTACTCAGGCCCTTCCTCGCTACGTGTATATCAAGGTTGCTGCATTTTTGACGCGGCGTCAGAGAAACGACAAGCCTAAGCTTGAGCTGTCATGGTGTTGTATTGGATTTCATATGACATACGCACTGTGTAGCAGACAATCTCCAGATGCTAGCAAATTGCCTCTGAAAGTGAGAGGGTCAGCTGTCATTTTAATCTGTCCGTTTTGGGAGCCGATGGGCTGGGATTCAGTGCCAAAACCATGACGTCTGCTTGCATTGACATGGTCCCGCAGAGTTACCGCCCGTGTCACGTATCTTGTTGCCCCGCTCGGTGGCGCTCAAGTGGCGCATGCTCATGCAGGGGTTCTCTCCCTCCCCCTCCCCTTTCACTGCTCATAATGTCTCCTCAAGAAAATGAAAGTGAGCAAGACCATGAGTGATGCAGATGTGGCCACATAAACCTCATCATGTCGTAGGCAGGAATGATCCTTTTGTGTGGCCTCTTCAGTCTCGATAATCTTACTTCTGCACCGTTTCATAACTTTGGCTTGAGAAAAGGCAGACATAGACCTCCCTGACCCATCGAAGCTGCGAGGTCTCGTGAGGAACAATGTTATGGATGTTGACAGCCAGACAAGGTGCACTGAGACGTCAGTGAACTTTGTAACTGAGGAGGTAGCAGACGCTTAGTGAGAGACTGCCCCCGTCGTGATGCCCCTGTTGCAGTCAATGGAGCACGGATTGTGGCGTCGAGGTGGGAGGAAAGTAACATGTCAGACAAACTGTTCCCTCAGTCACAAAGTCCATCTGCAAGAGTCATAGATTCCCATGAGCCACTGCTGTCGCAGGGGCTCATGCGAATCTATGCCTCTTGTTCTTAGAGGTGGATTTTATGTCTGTGGATCTTGTTGCTTTCAGTGGCGTGGGTTTCAAGGTGTTGGTTGGTAAGAGTGCTTCGTGTGGAAAGAAACATTTTTTCAATCACAAGATGACGTGATTGCTTTGGCCCCCCCCGCCCACTCACTGTGTCGTCTGTTTAAACACACACGCACGCACGCACGCACGCACGCACACACACGCACACAAACACACACGCAGACACAGACACACACGCACGCACATACAACAAACACGCACGCACACAAACAAAAATAAACACACACCCCCACACGCACGCACACACACACACACACACACACACACACACATGCAAGCACACGCATACACTGTCGCACGCACGCACGTACGCACACACACACGCACGCACCCACGCACCCCCCCCCCCCACCCACCCACACGTATGATCTATGCAGAGCAAACACGCATCAGCCGGCCAGTATTAGATATCCCAGTAAACAATACGTCCAGGGCTAACGTGGGACGTATTTGTCACTGCCACCTTTGGGTACGT
>BTPG01000006.1:5957546-5982546 GCA_036245525.1 Semisulcospira habei
CCCCAGGGGACCCGATGTTCCATGTCGTTGTAACAGATCCCCAGGGGACCCGATGTTCCATGTCGTTGTATCCGAAGTTTGTTATTTGCGAAGTAATTTATTTAGAAAGAGTTAGGCCAGAACCTCTGAATAAGTGATGGTGTCCGACTTTTGGTATACCCTACCTTTGTTATAACTGAATTGAATGGAATGAATGCTCTTGTTTTCATCCTTACGTCACACGACCAATCCATTTAACGCAAACTGTACCACATGACCGAGCTACAAAAACCATTGTAGCGACAAATGACGGTCTTTTTTTGTAGCCCTCTTTGTGAAGCATCTTGGATGCGAGTTTTGTTCTATAAAAAAAAAAATCACCTAAACTTTCTAAAGTAAAAAGTTACTTATTGTTGTTCGAAACAACAGGCACACTACTGGAGACGGCAACGACATGACATATTTTAAATCTATTATGTATAAAATTTATATTCCTGTGACGTCAGTCATGTCTGGGGTGATCCAGGTCGGAAGATTTCTTTTTGATTTGTTTTACGAAAATTCTGGAGGAATGAAAACAAATACGTTATTGGTAGCAGGGGCTTGTTGCACGTACTCTTGTAGGTCTTCGGGAGGTCTATATACTCGTTGTACCCCTCAGACCTTCGGCCTTCGGGGTACAATGGTTCCTTTGACCTCCCTAAGGCCTACAATGGTCCGTGTAGCAAACCCTTGCTGCCAATAACTTATATTGTTCATTATATGACATGCTTTTCGGCGCTTAGAGCTATTATTGAAAGTATAGGCGCTTTAAACATGTACATTATTATTATTATTATTATTATTATTATTATTATTAGTAGTAGTAGTAGTAGTAGTAGTAGTGGTAGTAGTAGTAGTAGTAGTAGTAGTAGTAGTAGTAGTAGTTGTAGTAGTAGTAGTATTTTATAACTCATAAAATGGAAATTTTAAGCAAAGTAGACGTAATACGTTTTGCGTCATGACTTTGTTCTGCAATGACGTCATTTACTGCACTTCCGGGACACCGTGGGACGTACTCTTCATCGGAAAAATAAGTCTTAAGTTAAGTTTCCATAAGCACGAATTTCATACGAATACGATCCGAACCCGATGCGAGTATGCAAATTGCGTCATTTTCGTTCAAAGCTGGATGCGAATTCGTTTATCGCATTGGACATAATTATGGAAACACACAAACATGAAAAGGACGTGCACGATTTCTTCTGTTTCGGACCAGCTTCGGATTCGTATCGGTTTCGTATCAGATTTGTGTTTATGTGTCGGTGACTTCACGCTGTAGATGTTGGGAGCCTCTCATAAATAACATCAGACAGACAGACAGACAGACAGGTAGACAGACAGACAGAAAAACAGACAGACAAGGTACATAATATATACACGTGACGATCGGTAGTCAACACAGAACAGTACGCGCTTGTCTGAAACTAATTTGTTTATTTATCTCAGACATGTGTTCATTTTGCAAACAATTATAATCATCACAATTAATTTACAACGAAATTAAAGATAACATGTTTTTCTTATAAAACAATATCTATTGTAATTAGTGTGCTTCTGATATCAGACCACATACATAATGTAACCACTACAATCATCGACATGCCATCACAGTTCTCATTAACCTCTGTACTGTCATTTTTCATGAATGGATTTCGCCAGCCATCACAACCTAAAGGCTCAAGACCCTCTCTGAGTGAGAAGAGACCTAAACGGAGTCAGCAAGAGGCATAGATCCTCATGAGCCCCCGCAGTCGCGGGGGCTCATGAGGGTCTATGCCTCTTGCAGATGGATAGTCTAAGCATCGCCCCGGCAATGGAGGGGTTAAAAGATGACGCTAGTCTTGTAAATCTGCGCCGAGGTGTGGACAACGGATTTCTACAACCTGTCAGTGGTGAGCACGTAGAAGTGGCTGGTTTCAGCTGACGACAACGCCTTGCTTTTTTTTGTCCGTAAAGAAAATCAAAGAATGTCTTAACATGTCGCTAGTTCGCTAAGACATTAACCTTCTCACTACTTTCCCCGTCACCGCCAACACACAACGAACATCACCCAAACGCGGAAAGCATAGGACATCGTGAGCCACGGAAGACGTGGGTGTTCGCACCCTTTGCTGGCCTCACTCACGATCACGACAGACATTCAGGCGTGTTTCTTGAGCAGCTCATCTGTTGTTGTGTCAGACAAATCATTTTAGCCGCGGACAGCCGAGGGTTAACGCGCCTTGGGATGGCAAGGGATCTGGCTGCTGACCTCCAGGTGCACTTGCACTCAGCTCTAAGTCTGCCTTTCAAATTGATTCGATTCGTGTTGGGTTTCCGAGTTAATTACTTTCGACAAGTTTTGCATGTGGTCTCTACCGCAGACAATGCCTTCTCGCTGAACATATTCAGTAAGTGCGTGCAATGAGCACGTAATAAAAGTTGAATTAATTCTGATCAGTTATTATCTCTAATACCATTTGATTTCTAAACTCCACGGCCACAAATATCGCATCGGTTGTACCTCTCTTGCGCCCCGAGATGTATCATTGCCGAGATGGATCATTGCAGAGATGTATCATTGCCGAGATGTATCATTGCCGAGATAGATCATTGCCTGAGATAGATCATTGCCGAGATGGATCATTGCCCGAGATGGATCATTGCCGAAAAGAAAGGTTAGCCAGTTCACTGCCAGGTCGCTGCGAACCCCATCCTCGTGCAAGAGCCATGAATCGTGTTGAATCACCCGTTTCTCTAACCCCACCACTGCCAAGTGATTGCAATGCAACTGCAAGAGACATAGATCCTCATGAGCCCCCGCGAAAGCGGGGGCTCATGAGGATCCCTGTCTCTTGCTGCCCTCTCGACGCCCGTGTGCCCCATGCAGACGAGGTTAACCAGCAGAACAACTGTGACCGTTTCAAAGGCAGGTTATAACCGCTGCCTATTCAAGGGGTTAACGGCGTGGCTTCAATGACAGTTTAACTCTTTCGAGACGTGCCGCATCCGGATTCGCGGCTTTACGGCCGCGAATCCGGATGCGGTACGTATCGAAAGAGTTAAGGACAGCACAAGGGTAGTGGGCCATTAGTGTGGCCCCGGAGGAAGTTCTAAATCAATTTGCACCATGAAGGTAAAACGCAATAAGTCAAGTTTTGCGAAAAAAGCGACATTTTCATAATATTACCAGGAAAACCTCGCTTTTCACAAAAACAGACTTGCTCCCTTTTGGCCTTCACATCTCAGACATGCGACCCTCGAGCATCATGGCGATTTGTTCATCTGCAGTAAGCAATGCGAGTGAAAGGTTCCAGGAAAGAAACATTAATCCTGCAGGAATCATCGCGACAGAAAACCGTTACCGTCAGCCACAGCGTGAATGTCCTCGCGCCAAGATCCGCCTTGGCTGGCAAGAGCACTGTGTTCACACGCCTGCTAAAACGGACACTGGCCCGATAGTCTTTGTCTCGCTGGGACATAGCGCGTCACACTTTGTGTATAGCTGACGTCGTACACTCAGGGCCCGATGTCCTTTGCGCCCTGGGGCTGACGTCAGACCTTGAGTCCTGTGTGCTGAACCTCACGAAACTTTTCATTTCACATCGCCATCTTTAAAAATGACATCAGTTCCCTTACCCCTGCATGAAAATAAATATATTTTAACAAAACTTTAAACAAAATTAAAAAAAAAACTTTCCCTTGACAAATCTTGAGCATGCAAGCATGATTACGTTTTGTATTTTTGTGTTTTAGGCTTGTGTTAACTAGTGTCCCAATTTGGGACAAGGAATTGCTGTTGTATCCTACGTTACTATTGCAAGGTCTCGTCTGTGATTTGTTATCACAATAACATCCGACCTGATAATACTTGACTCATCACTGCACGAACATTACTGCCCTTTTATCTATAAAGCTTTGGAATTTTTTCTCAACACAAACTTATTGTGAAAACTCCCACCCACCCACCCGCCACCCCCTATCACCCCAACCCCCTCACATCTGTCAATTCTTGCCCAGGAGCTTAAGGGCCTGACCCCAAAGCCAAGGGGTGAAAACTGAAAGAAAGTTAAAACTACCACCGACAGAACAAATTTCATTTCAGAAACATATCCCGCATTCTAGCCAAATTGTCGTTAATGTGTGCTGGGCTGTGATTTTGGGGCCTAGGGGCCGTAAGGTCCAAAATTACAGACCGGCACACAGGTTATGAAGCCCTCACTCACTGGTGAGCAACAGAGCCTGGTTTGAGTTTTAACACCATGTCGCACGCAGCCACAGGTAGTGTTTAGAGTACATGTGACTGTGCACGCGGTGGTTCTCTATGACTCAGAGAGCTCGCGAGGCAGGCGAGTCTGCTCAATGAGCTGGCCATGGAGACCCAGTGAGCTCCGCAGACAGAAATGAGCTCAGAGCTCACGGGTGAGTGAGTCGGCCACAAGCAGTTTATGAGCAGTTTACGATGTCCCGTCACACCAAGTTCGTCCGGTCTGGGTTAATTGTTCACGTCGCTATCCACGCCTTTCTGTTGGCTGTCCAATCTGTATCCGGCCTGCGCGCGGTCCTCCGTCACGTGCTCGCCCTGGCGCGTGCCTTGCTCGAGCTCCTGGCGGCCTATCCTGGGTGCGGGCACTGCCTTAGCCGGGCGGTGAGAGTAATGGCTCAGGCGGCCCAAGTAACGCCCGATGCGAGGCAGGGCTACAGCCCGACTCCTGCTGGTGACGAAGTCCGCCCACGGGAGGTACTCGTCCAGGGGCTTGTTCTTGTCGGACATGTCAACGTCACGCTTGAAGCGCGAGTTGGGGAAGTGGGTAGAGAAGGCGATGGGGAGAGGGTGGGGCCAGGAGTCGCCGTTAAAGGGCGGGTAGATGTCGTCACTGGACTCCAGCTTGAAGTCCAGCTCACGGCCGTACCGGGGGAGTGGCGGCATGCGGCGTGACTCCTCACGTGACTCGTCCAACATGGCGGCCAGCAGTACGCGCAGCTGCTCGGGGTTGATGGGGGGCTCTCCGTCGTCGAGTCGTTGTTGCTGTAGCTGTTGCTGCTTGTCCTGAAGGCGGCGAAGGGAGGAGCGTTTGCCGAGTCTCAGCATTTGCAGCCCGCGTCCCAGGCGCATCATGCTCCACCCCCTCCGACCCCGCTCGTAACCCACGTCATCAACGTCGTCATAGCTAGTGTAGGCTGACGTTACTACTGAAACACACCAAACAAAAGCACGTCAAGGTTTATGTCATAAAAGCAGACCCCGCCTCCCCGACCCTCCCTGATACGGACCGTGTTGGATGGACGTGGCAAGTTGGCCTTGTGCCGTGAAAACGCCGCTCTTGATACACAGTGATCTGTGGTTCCTAACACAAGAAAATAGTGGAGTTTGAAACGAGCGACTCCCAAAGGTGTAAGGGAGCGAAATCCTGGCTGATAATCAGTTTAACCCATTTAGCACCCAATCCCTACAGCATTAGATGGATTGACCATGATTATTTCAGTCCCTACAGCATGAGATGGATTGACCATGATAATTCAAGGGAAGTGCCAGATGAACTTGGCGCCTAAAGGCGCCAAGCTCATCTGGCAATACCCTTCAATTATCATGGTCAATCCATCTCCTGCAACTGGTACGTCATAGTCCTTAGGCAACACCTCCCAAATTTCAAAAATGGAACCTTGGGGCTACAAGGGTTAAACCTAAGCACGACCGGAGACTCACTTTTTTCTTTTCTTTTTTCTCTTTTTTTTCTCTTGAGGGGGGGGGGGGGATAGGGATGGGAGGGAGGAGGACGGGTGGCGTGAAGCGGTGGGAGGAGGGGAGGGGGCGGGGTGTTAGGGGAAGGGAGTCGGGGGGGGGGGGTGTTCTCTAGAACTGAGCTTCAATCCCGCAACCAGTGACGCATCAGAAATGTTGGATCCTCTAAAAAAGGATCCTATCGAAAAGGCTAGGTTCACTTTAGATCTGATGGCGCACAATGCAACATGAGCGGATTCGTTTCTTGGAGTTGATCCGATTTTGTCGGTAGACCCAAATTAGATCTCCATTTTGAACAAGTGATGTTTTTATCTCCGCGGCAGAGTGCCTTGTTTAAAAGATTTAGCTGTAGGTTCAGAGGTCTTCTGCGGATCTGTGCGTCTTGGAGATGTTCAGAGTGTTGCGGTACACTGGTTATCAGCCGTGACATCAATCGCAATCGCTGTTGAAAGTCGTTCGACGTAAACGTAACCTCACTATTCTGGATCGATCAGACGGCCTTGATTGAGAGAAATGACGTCAATACTCAGGCCTACACAAAATGACGTGACTAAACAGCAGAAGAATTTGCTCGCGCATAGGCAAGATAGAGGTTTGCACGCAAGGCAATACAATCACTGTCGGACCTATTCAACGATTGTGTACTGCGGGGAATAAACGTCGAAGTACTATCACGTCACGGAGCGGACTGAAAACAGAGACTTGCTTCCGGACATCACGCCTACGACACACACTGACGAGCAGAAGAAATGCGACGTTTCTGGAATGATCGGAAACACTAAAGTAGATCCATGGAACAAGTATTAGCATCATAAGCAGAACTTACGCATCAGCTGAAAGACAGATTTAGTCACCGAGTTTCGTTTGTTTTCTTTTTAACCGCTTAACTGCCTAGCCAAGATGGGCAAGGCAAACGCTACCCATCTGCAAGAGACATAAACACGCATGAGCCCCCGCAGTTGCGGGGGCTCATGAGTATTTATGTCTCTTGTTAGACTTGTTTGCTTTTAAATTTTTTTGTCCCATTGGCATGTGTTCTTCATGTGAATGTCGGTCAGGGTGTGGCCGTTATTGCAGTCCCTGTTCGTCATCGCTGGCAGAAAAATGTGCTAACTTAGGCAGTACGTCATAGTATTTGCTGCAGTACGTCATAGCATTTGTTGCAGTACGTCATAGCATTTGTTGCAGTACGTCATTGTATTTGTTGCAGTACGTCATAGCATTTGTTGCAGTGCGTCATAGCATTTGTTGCAGTACGTCATAGCATTTGTTGCAGTACGTCATAGCATTTGTTGCAGTACGTCATAGCCTTTGTCGGAATTTCGGTAGATGGAAAACTTCATTAGATAATTTGATTCAAAGTAGGATTTGAACTGACGCGCACAATACATCAACAATCCCCTGATGTACCCGTCACATAGTGGGCACCGCCAGGTGACAAGACACCACCAGAGCAGCACGGCTATAAATCAGACCAGAAAGGACGCGCGCTTTGCTCACGGTGATCTTTGGCCGTTGCAAATGGTGTTGATGCTGATGGTGTGGAAAATGCATAGCTAACTCTTTAACCCTTACCTGCTGGGGCCAGGCGAACTCCACCCAGCTGCAAGAGACATAATCCCTCATGAGCCCCCGCTGCCGCGGGGGTTCATGAGGGATTATGTCTCTTGTTAGACCTCTGTTCTTCATGTTTAAGTTTGTCCCGTTTATCATTGTCTTCGTCACGCAAATATCGGTCAGTGTGCAGCAGTTTTAAACGCGCAATTTAAGATGAATGGCAGCGAGAGGGTGAAGGAGTGGTTCTCCATTATTCTCAACGCTAAGGATGTGAACTAGACAGCAGTCAGCAGCCGCGGCTAAAGACGGTAATCAGGGAACTGTGTCCACACCTGTAGTCTTTGTTGGCACAGGCGCCAGGCCAGAAAGCTCCAGAACTCAGGAAGAATGGCAGGTACAAATACGAAAACAACTAAAACAGTAAAAAATGAAAAGAAACGATTCGGAAAAAAATAAAACAACAACAACAACAACATATTTTTTTAAATACAGAAATAAAGAATCACGTTTCGGGGCCAAAAAAAAAAAAAAAAAAAGTAAAAAAAAAGTAAACTGTTTTGTACTAGACTTATTGAAGCGTGCCTATGCAGCCAGCCAACCAACCACCCAATAAAACAAACGTAACTATACCATCCAAACTAAAGCATCCATAACGTGCAGTCACATCAGGTGAAAGTGCTGACAAAAATCGTGTGTTTTTACATCAGGTAGGAAAGCTTGAGGAGACGCTACACGTGGGTCTGCAGCACATGCATAGCGCAGCACGTGGTGCGGACACTGGGTGTAATAAGTCAGCGTACAAATATCGTATTTGGCCGCTAATGGGACCACGCATTCACGGCCTCCGCTTAATTTCCCTCACGTTCCTGCTGGAGTACATGTAGCTTTTACCGTGTGTGTGAGTGCGTGTGTGTGTGTGCGTGTGAGTGTGTGTATGTATGTGAGTGTGTGTGTGTGTGTGTGTGTGTGTGCGTGAGTGTGTGTGTGTGAGTGTGTGTGTGTGTGTGTGTGTGTGAGTGTGTGTGTGTGTGTGTGTGTGTGTGTGTGTGTGTGTGTGAGAGTGTGTGTATGTGTTTGTGTGTGTGTCCGTGTGTTTGTTGTTAAAATGGAGGGTGGCCGGGGAGCTCTTTGCTTTGGTGGAAAGAAGCGATATCGCAAGGAAATCTGTGAAGACTTCAGAAGGATAGGGTAACCAAACTGAATCCCGTGTGTCTTTGTGCGCGCGTAAACGTGTATGTGCGTGCGTGCGTGTGTGACAAGAGTATAATAAATAAAGAAATAAATTCAGCATGACGCCCTAGTAAGCAAAGAGTCATCGATCGGGCCGGCGTCGGCCGCAATCAGCCCGCGCTTAGCGCGAGCTGATTGCAGCCGACGTCGTCCCGACGGTGTTTGGAGAATTTGACCACAGGAGAAGAATATTCATCAATTTAGCCAATAGAAAAGATGGCATTAAGGATTTCGCCGTGGTGTTCCACACAGCTATAAACAATCTGCATCGAGCTAAGCATCTTAAAAGGGTTTACAGACCTTTTTGCCGCCAGCAGCCTCGTGCCATAATCAATGATACCGCTCTGCGCCAGTTTAAAGCTTTAACCCGTTCAGTGCCGAGAAGCTCTGAACACCACCCAGCTGCAAGAGGCATAGATCCTCATGAGCCCCCGCAGACGCACTAACTTACCGCTCTATGCCTCTTGCTGACACCATTTTGAGTCCACGGGAAAAGTGAGATATTGTGGTGTTCATTTAACAAAGAGTGCAGAAACACAGTTTGCTTCAACTGGCACTGAACAGGTAAAATGTTTAGAGTGAAATGAGCGATGAGGGGAGAGAGAGAGAGAGAGAGAGAGAGAGAGAGAGAGAGAGAGAGAGAGAGAGAGAGAGAGAGAGAGAGAGAGAGAGAGAGAGAGAGAGAGAGAGAGAGACAGACAGACAGACAGACAGACAGACAGACAGACAGACAGACAGACAGACAGACAGAGGCAGACAGGCAGAGAGTGACAGAGACAGATAGACAGAGACCGGAGATGCTGTGGACTTACGAAATGCAGACTTACACAACGGTCCGTAATATTGACCAAACCTTACATAATTGTGATGTCACAGTGTTGGCAAATCGTGTATCATTGCGAAATCAGAAGTGAGCATGTGACATGCAGAACGCCGTCCTTGTTACCGCATTCTACACGGGGACCGCATGGACACACAGCGGATGTATTACCCCTAGTATCTTTCATCTTTGCGAGTTGTCAATCTCAAACGATCAACTCGTCGCCGAAGAATTCCACCTGTCCAAGAAACACGGATACAAAACCGAACCGGCAAGGGGTATAGATCCTCATGAGCTCCCGCACCTGCGGGAGCTGATGAGGATCTATGCCTCTTGGAGTTGGATGGTGTTCCTCTAATGCTTCTCAGCAGTGATGGGGTTACTATAACGAAAAGTGTTAACTCATTCAGCCCGACGGCCGTATTTCCCAAATTTTGGAGACGTCATCTAATGACTATGCACCAGTTGCAGGAGATGGATCGACCATGATAATTCAAGGGTAGTGCCAGATTAGCTTGGCGCCGACAGGCGCCAAGCTAATCTGGCACTACCCTTGAATTATCATGGTCGATCCATCTCCTGCTGTAGTGCGTCAGGGCTGAATGGGTTAACGTCACTCTTTGGTAACGTTTGTTACAACATTACTCAGGGTTAACAACTATTTCTTAAAATTTCTCCGTCTGTCTTCCCTGGTAGTCAGTACAATGAAATACATAATTTAAATATCGACAATATTCCTTGGCTGTCACTGCAGTCTAAAAGTAAAATTAGCTGAATGTGAATACAACAATTTCTTACATTATACAACTTGAAAAATCAGGTGGGAAAAAAACAACTGATTGATGTAATCAAGTATGACAAAGTCAATTGAAAACGCTTGTCATTTATCGCCCATTGGTGCAGTTTAACATGTTTACAGACTCGTCGTATTCTTTAATGGGTTGATTGCCCCAGTGGCGAATTCATCAGTCAAGGTGGGGGGGGGGGGGGGGGGGGGGGTCATTACCATCAATTAAGCGGCCTGTGACAGAAACAAGTGTGGCGATATTGACCCAAGAATTAAGGCAGGACGCCCAGCAGATCGGCGCACCCAGTCTCTCTCTCCCACTCAGGGGCAAACACGGCCAGCAGGAAGCGTAAGTCCTGAGGCAACAAGAGTCGGCAAGACGCACAGATCCTCATGAGTCCCCGCGAATGCGGGGACACATGAGCATCTATGCGTCTTGCAGGTTGTCGTTGTCTGAACGGCGGCTGAAAGGAGTACAAACATGCAAACACGTAACGCCGTCTGCCGTTGGACGCGGCTGTGTGCTTGTGCGTGTCAGAGACGGTGTAGACGAAATTTTGCAGGAAATCTGTCAAGCGGCAGTTGTAAAAAAAACCAGTATTCGTAATTTTCTACAACTACCGTGCACTGAAATGACATGCTTTAGATCAATGCTTAAACAAAATGTTTAAATTTTTAATCAAAAGGTTTTTGAATTTCACGACCTATGGTTGTGTAAAGTCTGCTTTAACACTTGCGCAAATTGTGAGCACCGTGGATTATGGAGTACACGGAACTCCGCGGATTACTGAGTACATGGGAACGCCGTTGATCATAGAGTATTTTGGAAGTGTCGCCTAACAACCAAGAACCATTTGCAGTTGATTAACGGACCATGATAATTCAAGGATAGTGCCAGATTAGCTTGGCGCCTTCAGGCGCCAAGCTAATCTGGCACAACCCTTGAATTATCATGATCTATCCATCTCCTGCTATAGTGAGTCGGACTAAATAGGTAGACGTGCACTGGGTATATAAATCACAGGGCACGAGACGGTGACGACCTTATGCAACCGTCATCATGATACGTGTGTGTCAGTCTAGGTCCACAAACATTACGCATCAGAAAACCATCAGCATCGCGAGTGAAGGACGTCACTACAATAAAAATACAGATCTTGGCAAACACTGCTGCGGGTGTGTTTGTGGAGGGGGTGCGTGTGGGGGGGTGGGGGGGGGGGGCTTGGGGACGAGGGAAGGGTTGGATGAGGGGGGGGGCGGGGGTATGAGAGACTAATAATAAAGCTACGTGTGTGTATACTGCCCATGTTTTTTTTTTACGAATGCAAATGAACTATTCAAGAGCTTTGTGTTTATGTTCAATAGACGAAATTGTGCTATGGTGGTGGCTTTGGCCTTTTGATTTACCATAAGTGACAGTTATGTATTCATGTGATTAGAGCGTGAGCCTTCATCATGCATTCCTTGTCCGCTGTTTACAACAAAAAATATTTTAGCTGACTGGTCTAATACTTTCTAGCAAAGGTGTCGTGAATACCATCCAAAGACACTTTCGCCGGTGACTTTTCCAATAAGACTTTTTGTGGTGTGTTGGGGTTGGGGATGGGGTGAGATGGGGAAGACTTTGAAATTATTTTGGCGATATCAGATCTAATGCACGGGTAGATATGTCCACTAATTACGAAATTTGTTACTCTTTTGTTTTAGAAAAGAAATCTGCAAAGTGATATTTCAATAAACTTTCACAATCTATGTAAATCTTTTTCACTGTGGTATCTGCTTAATATACGTGTCTGTTCGTGAAATCGTAAAACACATAAACTGACGAGCAAAAATGGAATGCGGCATATTTGAAATCACGAAAGTGTGAAAGTGTTTCCGATGATTGCAAAAATGGCACATTTCTTTTGATCATTGATGTATTTCCATGGCTGAATAACGGAAACGAACTTTCTACTTTCTTTCTTTTTTCTCTTTGAAACAATGCGGATGCGCATCTGTGGAAAACGTTTGGATAATGTGTATCTATCTACCTGTGGGCAGGAGGTGACACGGGGCTGGTAGGGACTTCGGGGGGTGGGGAGAGAGGGGGCGGGGGCTGGGGGAGGGGGGGGAGGGGGAGGAGGGGAAAGGGGTCAGAGGAAGGGGTTGTTGGGTAAGGAAAAGTAGGATTTAGAAAGATACCGAAAAAGAAAGCCACATATGATCAAACTAGTTACCAAGATACGAGAAGACGCCGTTTTTTACACTCATTCTTTTTAAAAAAAGAATATTAAAATGGGAGCCTGCTTTTGGCTTCCCAAATTGTCCTTTGATTAGGGTGATTTGAGACTGTTTCTTGTTTTTTTTTTTTGTTGTTTTTTTCTGCTAGTGGTTGTGTGTGGGCCCGGCCCTTTGTTCTAAAAAAGATTGCACTATTGATCCTGCCACACATGTCAAACAAGAACATGTCTCAGAATTTTTTTATATCTTTTTTGCCCCCTTACGGTCCGGCTACAAGGAGCATTCCACCTAAATCACAAGGGACATAGATCGTCATGCGCCCCCGCAATAGCGGAGGCGCATGAGGATCTATGCCCCTTTGCCGGCTGTGTTCATTTTCCTGTGCCTCGGGCACACGTGGTTATCCGGAAAGGAATCTGCGATCAGTGCAAAGGCATTATTTCTAGCCACTGGCTGTGACGCGGTTAACTTACACTGAACGAAATCTGTTGGCATTTTGCTGTCAGCGGGTGCAACATAATAGCACGCGTGTGTGCTGGTCTGTAAGTTTGAAGCCTAAGGCCGCAACTGTCCAAACGAACAAACTGCACACACACCTAAGGGCGAACATTTCTTCAACAGCCGACCATCTGGTTAACTGACCCCTTAGCTGACATTGATCACGAATTTCGACTGCCCGCTGTCCGACATTCGCTTGAAGAAGAACGTCAATGTACATTGAACAAAAATAGGCGCATATATAAAGAACAAAGGACTTAAGAGACATAAACCCTCATCAGCCCCCGCGAGTGCGGTAAGTTAGTGCGACTGCGGTAAGTTAGTGCGACTGCGGTAAGTTAGTGCGACTGCGGTAAGTAAATGCGACTGCCGTAAGTTGTGCGACTGCGGTAAGTTTGTGCAACTGCGGTAAGTTAGTGCGACTGCGTTAAGTTAGTGCGACTGCGGTAAGTTAGTGAGACTGCCGTAAGTTAGTGCGACTGCGGTAAGTTAGTGTGACTGCGGTAAGTTAGTGCGACTGCGGTAAGTTTGTGCAACTGCGGTAAGTTAGTGCGACTGCGTTAAGTTAGTGCGACCGCGGTAAGTTAGTGAGACTGCCGTAAGTTAGTGCGACTGCGGTAAGTTAGTGTGACTGCGGTAAGTTAGTGCGACTGCGGTAAGTTTGTGCGACTGCTGTAAGCTAGTGCGACTGCAGTATGTTAGTGCGACTGCGGAAAGTTAGTGCGACTGCCGTAAGTTAGTGCGACTGCCGTAAGTTAGTGCGACTGCCGTAAGTTAGTGCGACTGCGGAAAGTTAGTGCGACTGCGGAAAGAGTTAGTGCGACTGCCGTAAGTTAGTGCGACTGCGGAAAGTTAGTGCGACTGCGGTAAGTTAGTGCGACTGCAGTAAGTTAGTGCGACTGCGGTAAGTTAGTGCGACTGCGGTAAGTTAGTGCGACTGCCGTAAGTTAGTGCGACTGCCGTAAGTTAGTGCGACTGCAGTAAGTTAGTGCGACTGCGGTAAGTTAGTGCGATTGCGGTATGTTAGTGCGACTGCGGTAAGTTAGTGCGACTGCGGTAAGTTAGTGCGACTGCGAGGGCTCATGAGGGTTTATGACTCTTGCAGATGGGTAGCTTTCGCCTGGCTCCCGCAGTCAAAGGGTAAAAAGAAAAAAATCAGTAAACTAAATTATTGCACGAACCGAGGTGTGTCTAGTAGCTTCAAGTGAAAAGGCTGTTTCCAACAAAAGACTCACATGGGTGTGTTAAAGATTGGCAAACACAGCACGTATCTTAATCACTATGATCAGACAGACACCCTTTGGCTTCAGCCACGTGACGTCGACAAACTTATTTCGTGATTCTGCGGTGGAAACTACCACTGAATGAGGTTTAGCCCAAACGCACGCCAGCAGGAGATAGATCGACCATGATGATTCAAGGGTAGTGCCAGATTAGCTTGGAGCCTGATGGCGCCAAGCTAATCTAGCACAACCCTTGAATCATGGTCGATTCATCTCTTGCAAACGGTTCTTGGATGTTAGGTGATACCTCCCAAATTTCGGAAATTGAGGTTAATTGAACTGTTGGAAATATTTTCAATACAACATTGACCATACACTGGATGTCTCCAATTGATAAGCGGCTGCCACGCTTAGGGAGACAACCAGTTTTCATTCACCAAACGCTTAGTACCAGCTTGCTAAGCCGAAAAACCCCCATTCCATAACTTGTGTCCTCAATATTGATTCGCAAACATCTTAAAATGAACTCAAAAGGATTTGTTCTGGGTCTGACGACAGATTGGCTGATCACATCCATTTGTTTTGCAAGCCGCAGCACAGACGATCGTGAATTACTAAAGACATAGATTGGCTTGTTTTCGTTGCAGACCAATGTGCATCTTTGTTACGATATAGTAGGACGTCGTGTGGTGTTCAGCTTATACTGACGAGCAAAAGAAATGCCGACATTGTGTTTCCGGTGATTCGAACGATGGCGCATTTCTTTCACTCGTCGCTATACATGAATTTTTGCGTGTTTAAAATCTAATTTATGTGCATATTATTTGTGTTCTTTGTAGTCGTGTGTGTACTTTACAATGGCAACAACCTTGAACCAGAAGAGTTTGCAAACGGTTTGGTATTAATCAAGTCTGCACTTGTATTTCTGAAGACGAAACGGTTCAACTCACAAACAATCAGCCACTCTTGTATTTTTTTTTTACCTTAAACTCTTTACTACCGGGAAAATGCACACGATACCTGCTGAAAGAGACACAAACCCTCATCAGCCCCCGCGAATGCGGGGGCTGATGAGGGTTTGTGTCTCTTGTGAGTCCGGTGTGACAGGAGAGGAGTCGCTGGAGGTCTCTCGTCGACGGCCTATTCCCTGGGAGGGGTGACAGGCGACAGAAAGTAAGTAAGTAGCCCGGAGTCCTTTATGTCCAGTTTTGTCCTAATTTCATTTGTCTTCTTCACGCAAACGCCGCTCAATGTGCAGTCGCGAAATTACTGGCAAAGAAAGGGTTATCTTCAATAATTATGTTACTGTCCTGAAGGAGTCTTGTCAATACGCTAAATACAATGATCAATACACTAACTACAATGTACGAGCGGAACAGGTCGCCTCGGGTTTCTAGCTAAACATCGGCGTTTGTCCAACCAGTTTCTGCATTTGATGCGCGGATTTTTTGTGGGCGGCTGAACACACAGCAGGCAAAGAGCAGAACGCACTGAGATGTTTACACTCTCGGCACTTGCGACATGCCGTGAAACAAACTCTTCCACTTCTACGCAAACTGCCGCGGGGATAAATCGACCTTGCTAGCTCAGGGTAGTACCTGATTTGCTTGTCGTCTGACCAGGGGGCAATCAAACCTGGTTCTACCTATTTTTTTTTTTTAAATCGAACCGTATGTCGTGACTTCTTTGTAGTGATTAGCGGCGTTGAGGTGTTTGAGGCCTGGCCAGTTGGATCTGGAACTGGATATGACGAAGATCATTGCTGGAGAGAATCTAAATACTACAAACTGGCGCAATCAGCGAAAACAACTTGCCCGAACTTTCTGCTAGCACGTGCTAGCGTATACACTGTTATTTCAATGCCACTTCAACAAACCGCACACATCTGGGGGCCTCCTTGCAATATCTATCATAAGCCCTTCAGTGCCTGATTGTGTTTTGCATTCTTCGTTAATTCAACACCCAAATGTCCCAGATTTCCAGGAAAACATGGATTCTAGCTTGCGTCAGCAAGAGGTATAGATCCTCATGAGCCCCCGCAATTGCGGGGGCTCATGAGGATCTATACCTCTTGCATTTGGATGGCGCTCAGATTTTCTCGGCGCTGGGCCGGGTTAATGTCGCCATTGATCAGCCCAGTTGTCATACACGTCATATCCGATACTCGTATTGTGGAGGTCAAATGAAAGTCAGCGGAATCACCATTCTGATACCGCCACACAGGAGCATGCTTACAGAGTACGTTCGGAGTGCATATCACGATGATCATTCGATTTCTCGTATAAAAATATATAATCAGCCAACCGCGAAACTACATACATTAAGGAAGAACAATGGGCAGTGGACAAACAGTTAGGTCCCCAGACAAAGAATAAAGACAAAACACGTAACCAACAAATGCAAAACCCAAGCACAACAGCAATAACATAATAATAATAATAATAATAATAATAATAATAATAATAATAATAATAATAATAATAATAATAATAATAATAATAATAATAATAATAATAATAATAATAATCATAAAGAGCATGACGGGAAAATCAATTATTATTATTATTTATATCGCGCCGAATCCCCAGGAGAAGTGGGCACTAAGCGCGTTACCCCAAAAATGTATGAATGCAGAAACAACAATTTTTTTGGTCTTGTTTTAGTTCGGGGTTTAACGTCCACGGCACCGAAGTGATAATGGACGGCCTTGACGGGCGGGTTATGGACGACGGGAAAATCAATTGCCTATGGAGTACGACCTGAACACTGATCAATTCAGGCGCACTGCAACTGTGCCACTTTGATTTACCAGGACCTTTCAACGGACATGCCTTGGAACAAGCCCGTCTGATAAACAACAATAACAACAACAACAACAACAACAACACAGTCGCCTGAGAATAACTTGCATAAACTTTTTCTTATCGTGTTTATTGGGAAGCGTGCTTCCTTTGATTGTTGCTTATTTATTTGCCGCGCATTGTATACGCTAGGTAGTTGCTTGTATTCTTGGTCTGGATGTCGTTACGGATTGAGTGGTGTTTTCCCCGCTTGACTGACTGATACTGACGATACAGTAATACGCATTGTACACGCTAGGTAGTTGCTTGTATTCTTGGTCTGGACGTCGTTACGGATTGAGTGGTGTTTTCCCCGCTTGACTGACTGATACTGACGATACAGTAATACGCGTCTTTTTCGCCGAACGATATCGTCAGTATCAGTCAGGGGAATGATGCCTGTCTCCCTCTGGTTTGTGTGTGGCTTTCTCATTCGGTTTTATAAACGCTCGCTACTCTGTGACTGCCTAGAACCGTTTTGGCTGTGTGTCCTAACAATGGCAAGTGCTAAGCTTTTTGTCTTTGGAATAAATAAAGCAACATCGTCAATGAACTACAGTTCTATAATGTTGAAACTTGTAATTTGTACTCAACATCATCATCATTATCATCATCATCATCATTATCATCACCCACGTCATATATTTATATATACAGGAGCTTTTCTTGCTTGCTAGATGCGTTCAAAGCGCTGCGAGCTGAACCAATGGAAAACGGACACGTCAAAGACGTTTTCACTGACGTAAGCAGCGTTTGAAACTCGGGACCTTTGGACAGTTTGTATATATTTAAACGGAAAACTGACAGCTATTGAAACGAAACTGTCTAGAAGACAAAACTGAAATTAAAACGAACAAGATTCTGAAACAGTTTCCATGACAATGAGTATTTTGTCCATTCTACCCTAAGATCGCAAAAGACTGTAAGCCATTTTTTTTTTTTTGAAAAGAGAGATTTTCATTTGAATGCAATGAAAAAGTTGCTGTTTGCAAAAGCGGGCTAGTAGCCGTCTGACTTCCCAGGCATCATGGTATAGGAGGAGCTCACTTGTGACGGGCTACAGTTTCCTAGTGCGCAAAGGTCCTCGGCCCGACGGCGGCCGCAGTTGGCACTGCGGCCGTTGTCGGCCCGAAGGCCTTTTGCTATTAGGTTTAACAGACAAAAATGAAACGTGGGAAGAGAGCAAAAACAGTGGATTGACAAGAAAAAATGACGAACTATAATCAATAACGTAAACTCACCTGCACAAAGCGTTAAGAGAAGACAGGTGTTGAGAAGAAGCCAGTTCATGTTCACACACGTGCGTTCAGTTCACACCCTGGTTGCGTTCACGACAGACTACAAACTGGACTCAGATCTCTTCTTTCAGCAAAGTCGGCAAGATCAAAATGTCCTTTCTTCGGTACACCAACTCAGTCTCTTTTTTGTTGTTGTTGTTTTCTTGCAACAGAAGTTTATTTTCTCTTGTACAAAGACACTTCCAGTCTTTCTGCTCTTTTGACGAAAATCTAGTCTTTTTTTTTGTTTTCTCCACAGTTACGGAAAGTCAAGTCTGCTTTTCCTTTAAGATATCAGAACACTGTGTGATCTTTGTCTTGACTTGTTCTTGTAGCCGTTTCTACAGATTCTGTCTGTTGCCCCGTCCTGGCGAGTCGTGTCTGGCCGCGTGTCCCTGGCTGTGGCGTCTGTCCTGTCCTGTGCCGGGTGGCGGTTACAGCTGCTGGGGTATGGTGCTGCACGTGCTGTGGCCGCGTTGAATGACGGGAGAAAAGGACTGCCCTCCTGTCTCGGGCAGGCTTTAAATGGTCGCTACAGCCACCGCCCTCACACTGGCATCAACACCACGGATCGATAACACTGTACCCACCGCGCACAAGGCCATCGGGCCGAAGTTGGCAGCAGTTTGCCCGCGCACGTTAGTGCGCGGGCAAACAGCGGCCGACTTTGCCGGAGGGTCTTTTACCTACTTGGTATACCATTCTCTCTCTCCCCCTCTCTCTCTCTCTCTCTCTTCCCCTTTCTACGCACCATTGTGTCGTGACATCTCATGAATATTAAGCAGCTAGCTGGGTGAGGCTGCCAGGGCCAGCAGATCTGCATCCACGCCGGAGGTGACGCCATGTGGTGGCAAGATGGCGGCCGGAAGGTGTGATGGAACTTTTTTTTAATGTCGCTCCTAAAATCATCGTCACCCAATCAATTTAAGCGGCTCCATCACCATCCCCCACCCCCACCCCCCACCCCCCACCCCACCCCCCAACCCCATCCCTATCTCTCCAAACTTTTTGTTAAGTTATTTATTTTTAAATTTGAAGTCAGCTTTTGATATTATTAATTTTACGGAGCTATTTGTAACCTGTTGCTCGAAATTTTTCGCTTATATTGAAGAATCGATAATTAAGTATCATTAAGCGTACAATGGCCGAGGCCCGCCACCCTACAAGAGAAACTGTTCGGGCCTGCGGAGGCGCTACAGACTACCACAGATTTCATTTTGAGAGCCAAACTCCAAGTGCGACGGCGTTCGAGAAGAAGAAGAAGAAGAAGCGTAAAATGAAGACACCATTTGTGTTTGCTATTACTTATGGCAGACCTAATGAACTTCTACTTGCAGTTTAAACACGCAGCAAACGCACAAATTGTTTATTCACAGGGGCTGAAAACTGAAGTTACGGCAGTTATGATACTCGTATTGACTCTCCGAGTCAGGGCACAGCTCGTGCCATAACTTCGGTTTTCTCCCCCTGTGTTTTATTCTGGGCAGCCGTTAGCACGTCAATCTATTTCTAGCTGTTGCTGGAGCGGAATCATTGCCAAATTACTTGATATTAAGACGAATTATGCTGAACCGGATTCTGTCATGTGTAAATGAACCACATCTAGACCTGCATGAAGCGTGTTGCAACCAGCGACTCCAGAAGTGTATCTTTAACCCATTTAGCCCCAGGGCCCTGCAGCAGGAGATGGATGGATCATGATAATTTAAGGGTAGTGCCAGATGAGCTTGGCGCCTTCAGGCGCCAAGCTCATCTGGCACTACCCTTGAATTATCATGATATATCCATCTCCTACAACAGGTACATAGTCGTTAGGCAACACCTCCACAATTGGAGAAATGGGACCTTGGGGCTAAAAGGGGTTAAACAGTTACTGAATTAGCGGGCTTTAGATCATCGGTTGGGATGCTGCCATTAGTACATGGTGCGGTAGTGCGGACAGGGGCGGGCAGCAGTGTCTTTATTAGTGAGGGTTTGTTTGCAACAAACGACTCCCAACAACGACTCCCAACAACGACTCCCAACAACGAACGAGGGCGAAATCACGGGGTAACCAACTTGTACCATGAGCATAGACCACACTCCAAACATCTCCAAAAGGCATAGATCCTCATGAGCCCATAGAGTTCATGAGGATCTATGCCTCTTGGAGGTACTTGGAGTGTTGGCTATGCTGATGGTAGACACTGGCCATCTGCAATGACTTTGCTCTCGTTGCTTCGTTGTGCAATAGTTGTTGGTTGTAAAAGAATCACGCTAGTCACGTGACTTGTACTGACGATATACTCGGTGGAAAAGCACGCGTAACTAGTTAAACTACCCATAGTATAGACGTCTTTTTGCCGAGCGTTATCGTCAGTCAATAGGTTAATGTAACAATTTTGACGACGTCTTGTCACTCAAATTAATTGTCCGGACCACAATATACTTCTTCTTCTTCTTCTCGAACGCCGTCACACTTGGAGTTTTGCTCTCAAAATGAAATCTGTGGTCTTCTGTGGCGAATTACAGGCCCGTACAGTTTCTCTTGTAGAGTGGCGGGCTTCGGCCAAATCTCCTCCCTCAGCAGCTGGTGGTTCCCACAGTCCTGGAGGATGTGCTCTGTGGTCTGCTCTGCTTCTCCTCAAGGGCACAGGGAGATGGCACGAGGTGGAAGCGTCTGTGCAGGTGAAAATTGAGTCTGTTGTGCCCGGTCCTCAGACGGAAGATGGTCACCTGCTCTTGTCTGTACAGCTGATGGTAACTGTCTAGGGGCCGTTGTGGTGGTCTGTACACAGACTTAATGATGGTCTTCATCTCTTCAATATACTCATACAAACGCTTAAATACTCCGTCACAGAAAAAAAGTTGTTGTTCTACAGTCAAGATGTATTCAGTGTTTTAAATTCTGGAATATGTAGATATCGACGTTTTTGGAAAGCTGTTTGTGTGTAGAAGCTATGTCAGTCTGCTGGTTTCATATACATATATGCCTTTTGCGTGTGTTAGACAATATTCGTCGAAATCCAGCGTCTCTTAATTTGAAATATTGTCTACCGTTAAGTACGCAATCGATCGTGAGATGGGTTTTATTTTCAGCTCTGCAGTAACCTGTCCGTAGATCGACATGCCACATGATCTGGGTGTATACATCACGACTGTCTCGCCAACGATTTGCAATTTGCTTCCCAATGCGCAAAAGCCAGTCAGGCCAGGTTGCTGAAAGCGCATGCCCATTTTTCGTTTCCGGTCCGCTTTTGAGGACGTTATCACGCTCCGCCATCTTCCTGCGATTGGCCGGCGCCTCGAGGAACGCTACCCTGGTTATATGCGGGTATTAAAGCAATCGTTCCCACCCGATCACTGTCAGCTTGCGAGATGAAAGTAAGAGAAGCCATGCCCGACAGGCAGGTGCATACAATTATCGAGCAAGAGACACAGATCCTCATGACACCCTGCAAAGCAGGGTCTCACGAGGATCTATGTCTCTTGCAAAACTGTGCCTACTACAGATGTAAATGGATCCGCTGGCGTGTGATGAGCGTCGTGGTGATTACGAGTAGATCTATATACGGCTTATCGAGACGCCCCTGCTTCTCAATAGCTACACATTGTCTGCATCAACATCTATGTCTTGTGTTCGTGGGTGTACATGGAATCATAAAGGAATCATCAGAGTTACATTCCCGTCCTGGATGGATTTGTAGCCATCATGAAACTCTATGTCTCACGCAGCTCTGCGTCACAAGATAGGTGTTACTACCCGGGGTGTGAGGGTTATTCCACTGTTCACCGGAAGCACGCTGCAACTTCGTGTCCCGTAATAACGATATGGCCTATACCGCCACTCCAATACATGCTGCATTTGTGCTCAGTCATCTGACTGGTTTGCTGGGATGAGAGAACAGCAGATAATGATGTATAGGTAAGAATCATGACGTGAAAAACCACAAATCGCATTGCTTATTAAACAATCTGAAAAATAAATGTTCCTCGAATGAACGAACAAACGAACGAATGAACGAACAAACGAACGAACACAATAACAAACGCACGAACGAACGCATGAACGCACAAACGAATGAAAGAATGAAAGAATGAATGAATGAATGAATGAATGAGCGGAAAAAAAAAAAGAACTAAGGGAACAACAAAAAATGGTTGTGGTGAATATCGAGCTTCCGCGTGCTTTTGCGGCACAGTTCTGTTTACTCGGCAGAGCCTCGGAGCCAGAACATGAGCGTCAAAAGCAAGTCTCGACTTGTTATTGGCCACTACCCATTGCTTAACTTACACATCTGTTCTCACGATCGTGCATTGTGAAACGATGAACTCAGTCAGTCCTCATACTGCATTCGTTCGTGATACATCAAGGGTGGTGTCAGTATAACTTCAAGTAGTGCTGAAAAATCTCTGATCAGGCACCAGCCTTGAAATATCAGGGATTTCTTCACAGTTGCAAATATATAATGATCATCAAAAGACACGATACATTTGAGTGTTTGTAGTAATTTGTATGATAAATCCACGAAAATACAAATTACACTATGTTTGATAGCCAGTGCACGATCAACAACATGTAAGCATGCAGTCACCGTACGGACCTCAATCCCATCGAACATCTCTTGGACCAACTGCAAAGGGAGGTCAACGCTGTAAGCCTCAGACCAACGACAGGCGCAGAACTGGAGAATACCGCTGTCCAGGCCTGGAACAACATCCCCAGAGCAGCTGTCAACCGCCTGATGCACTCTATGCGCCGACGCTGCCAAACCGTCATCAACGTCAATGGGGGTCACACGCCATATTGACTTTGTGCTGTGCCATGCTTCCTCCAAATACAGAATAAACTTCCACACTGATTACGAAAATGTCGATAACATCCGTTGTATGGTTTGTCCGAAATCGACTTTCAAATGTTGGATTAAATGTGATTGGAAGTGGCAATATCGCGTTTCTTTTGTTGATCAGTATACTTTTCAGAGAAAAACGGAAATCTGTCTGACGACTGGACGCGTTAACCCATTCATCCCCAAGACCATACTTCCTAAATTCAAAGACCATACTTCCTAAATTCCAAGACCATACTTCATACATTCCAAGACCATACTTCCTCAATTCCAAGACCATACTTCCGCAATTCCAAGACCATACTTCCGCAATTCCAAGAACATACTTCCGCAATTCCAAGACCATACTTCCGCAATTCCAAGACCATACTTCCTCAATTCCAAGACCATACTTCCGCAATTGAAAGACCATACTTCCGCAATTGAAAGACCATACTTCCGCAATTGAAAGACCATACTTCCGCAATTGAAAGACCATACTTCCTACATTCCAAGACCATACTTCCTACATTCCAAGACCATATTTCCTCAACTCCAAGACCATACTTCCTCAATTCCAAGACGATACTTCCGCAATTCCAAGACCATACTTCCTAAATTACAAAACCATACTTCCTCAATTCCAAGACCATACTTCCTAAATTCAAAGACCATACTTCCTCAATACCAAGACCATACTTCCTCAAATCCAAGAACATACTTCCTAAATTCGAAGACCATACTTCCTCAATTCCAAGACCATACTTCCTCAATTCCAAGACCATACTTCCTCAATTCCAAGAACATACTTCCTCAATTCCAAGACCACACGTCCTCAATTCCAAGACCATACTATACTTCCTATATTCCAAGACCATACTACCTAATTTTTAGACGTGTCACCTAAAAGGTATGTACCTGTTGCAGGAGATGGATCGACCATGATAATGGTGCGAAGCTAATCTGGCACTACCCACGAAATATCATGGTCGATCCATCTCCTTCTGGAGTGCGACGGAGCTAAATGTGTAATGGAAGATAAGCACCAGGTACCGACAACAATGGCTGACACACACGCCGTTTAACTCCTCCCCCCCCCCCCCACCCCCCCATTCCTGGCCCAGGCTGTAATTACGGGACCAACATGAAAGATGTAAATGTGGCCTGTCAACAGAAGCAGAGTCTAACGAGGCCCTACAAACGGCAGGGTATCATGCGAATCTGAGCTTGTTGCAGAGGAAGAGGGCTTTGATTGTCAACTGGTTACTGATTGTTCACCCATTATCGGTGTAATTTTGGGTGTGATATGAACTCGGTGACAGTGGCAAGTCTCCACGTCGACCACTGTTATATACCTGGGGAGGCATGGACTCTCTCTCTCTCTCTCTCTCTCTCTCTCTCTCTCTCTCTCTCAGTCAGAGAGAGAGAGAGAGAGAGAGAGAGAGAGAGAGAGAGAGAGAGAGAGAGAGAGAGAGAGAGAGAGAGAGAGAGAGAGAGAGAACGAACGAACAAACGAACGAAACTTTATTTTCCAAGGATTGAGATATTAGGCGCGCAGGCCTTTCTTACAATCTGTCCTTGCTAAGCTACTTAAGGAACACCAACCAAACAACAAAAACTAACTAATAATAAACGTCACACACACGCATACACACGCACACAGACACACATATACATGTACTCGTGCACATGCGCACTTTTGTACATACACATACACACGTACGTGCGCACATAATTATCTAACATATAAGTAGGTATGATATTTTGTGTACTATCAAAAACAAGTTAGAAAACTGAACAAACAATTTGGAGGCTAGATGAAAAAAAAAAAAAAAAAAAAAAAAAAAAAAAAAAAAACATGAAGCGTATTATGTCGAAAAACAAAGAAGAAAAAAGGATCAGCATAACGATGTCTTAGAAAGGTAATCATGTACTCTACTTTTAAACAGAGAGAGGGACGTGGTTTGTTGAATAGTGGGAGGAAGGGAATTCCA
>BTPG01000006.1:5990046-6025046 GCA_036245525.1 Semisulcospira habei
AAAGCGTATCCCCGAAGAACGGGCGTACCATTGGAAAGGTATGGTCACCCAAACGTATGATCACCCAAACGTATGATTATCCAAACGTGCGCTGGGCCCGTCGTTGAATGTCTGTTGACACCGATGTTAGGGTAATGCAAAGCAAATTTCCAGTACGTGTTCTATACACTTTAGAACTTATTCCAGGCGCCCCGCATCAATAGCTGCGTAAGTGGCGTATAGCGTTGAATAAGTTAAAAGCACGCCGACATGCAGGAGATTTGTATGTTCAACGTCTCCATACAGATCTACGGACTCTGGCAAGTCATGAGATCGTTCAACATAGAGGAGGGACTGATCCAAATGATAGAAGCGCTTTACAAGAACGCCTGCAGCGCGGTTCTACTTAACAATCAGTCAGGCGAGTTCTTCAGGACGACGATCGGTGTCCGTCAAGGATGCCTGCTCTCTCCTGTCCTTTTCAACATATTCCTGGAGAAGATCATGCAGGAAACCCTCCACGACCACCATACTTCAATCTCTATTGGTGGCAGATCCCTGTGCAATCTTCGATTCGCAGACGACATTGACCTCATGGCAGGCAGCAATAGTGAGCTCCAAAACCTGACAGACAAACTTTCAAGTAGCGCAGGGTCTTATGGCATGGAGATCAGTACGGATAAAAGCAAAGTGATGATCAACACCACAAGCGACAGCAGCAGCAACATTCACATGAATGGCCAAAAGCTAGAAGAGGTCAATAGCTTCAAGTACTTGGGAGCCACCCTGTCCAAAGACGGTAGTTGCATAGCAGAGATCCGTATCAGGATAGCTACAGCAACATCCGCAATGGCCAGGCTGGACAGGATATGGCGAAGTAACTCCATCAGCTTCACCATCAAGTACAGGCTTTACAAGTCCCTCATAGTGTCTATTCTACTCTACGGCTGTGAGACTTGGACACTGCTTGCAGACTCAGAAAAGAAAATCCAGGCCTTTGAGAACAAGTGCCTGAGGAAGTTGCTCCGCATCTCGTACCGCGAGCACAAGACCAACGAATATGTACGGAGCATCGTCACTTCCCTGGTGGGCCCACATGAACCCCTTCTGGCAACCGTGAAACGGCGCAAGCTTGCTTGGTTTGGCCACGTGACCCGACACAACACCTTGTCCAAGACTATCCTCCAAGGCACTCTCGAAGGAAGTCGTCGGCGAGGTCGTCAGAGAAAGAGTTGGGTCGCAAACATAAAAGAATGGACCGAACTCGAGATGTCAGACTTGCTTGCCACCGCCCAAAATAGAACTCAGTGGAGAGCACTGTCTGTTGCTGCTGCCTTTCAGTCCCCCCAACGCCCAGTTCGGGCAAGGGACTGATGATGATGATGATGATGACAGATCTACGCATGGTGTATGTTCAACGTCTCCATACAGATCTACGCATGGTGTTCTGGTGTCGCAAAACGTCTTTGGCCACACACGACGGCCGCAGTGGGCCACCACACAGCCGTGCGCATGCCCACTGCGGTCCGTCATGGACCCAGAGGACCTTTGCTTGCCGGGTTGGCTTCATTCTGCACTAATTTGACGAACGAGAATAAGTCTATTTTTGTGACGCGCGAGATTTTCATTCCAATACAAGAACAGTCTCGTTTTTCACACAAAAATGAATGTAACTCACTTTGCCCGCGACACACCATAGTAAGATATTGCTCGACCATGATAGTTCAAGGGTGGTGGCAGAATAGCTTGGCGCCTACAGGCGCCAAGCTATTCTGCAACCACCCTTGAACTATTATGGTCGATATGTCTCCTGAGTTGTAATGCAGTCCTCAGAGGATAACTCCAAAATGTGGGTATTTCGTACCTCGGGCACAGCGAGTTATAATTTCTGCTTTCATCGAATTATCAGCTTAGTGCATCGTTTAGGTCGGTACGACTGTGGCCGGATTTTGCTATCTCTCATTGAATCTGTGGCGGTTTCGCATACACGGTCTCTAGACCTTGGCGCCGAAGAAGTTAAGTAACATTATCAACATCAACAATCACAACCACAGCCGCGACGACAACAACACCGACAGCAACAACTCAAACAAAGCATTCAACCAACAAAATAGCACACCACACCAACAACCAAACATGCAGTTTTTGAGTTCTGAAATGTTGTACTAGCACGGCGGATTGCCAGCAACAACAGCGTCCGCAACAACAACAGCAGAAACAACAACAGCAACAACAGAAACAATAACAACAACAGCAACAACAACAGCAGAAACAACAACTGCAACAACAGAAACAATAACAACAACAGCAACAACAACAGCAGAAACAACAACAGCAGAAACAACAACTGCAACAACAGAAACAATAACAACAACAGCAACAACAAAAGCAACAACAACCCAAAGAAATCACTCAAGGAATCTAACGGTAAACCCAAACCAAGAACCGAGCATGCAGCCTTTGTGTTGCGAAGTGTTGTACAAGCAGTGAGGACCGCCGACCTGTGCCGGTGTAGTTTGTTGTGAGGGCAATATCACCTTTATTGGATCCGTCAGGATGGAAACAGCACGAATATTGAATACTGGATGCATTCACGGGCACGTTTCATCATCCAGCCCCACCCTCACCCCACCCCTCAGTTCAGACCCCTCCACCACCACCCTTCTATATAATTCTTTCTCTAGATAGGCTCTTCACAGGCGACCGGGAGAGAAGTGCGTTTTCCAGCCTTGCATCAATGTACAAGATTAACATTTTTAACCCTTTTAGCCCCGATTCGCTACGGCAGGAGATTGATTGACCATGATAATGCAAGGGTAGTGCCAGATTAGCTTGGCGCTTTGAGGCACCAAGCTAATCTGGCACTACCCTTCAATTATCATGGTCAACCTACCTCCTGTAACATAGTCGTTAAGTAACACTTCCAAAATTTGGGAAACGCACCCGTGGGGCAGAAACGGTTACACTTGCAACGTCAAAGAACAAAGGAACGTGGGTACAAATTGGTCTCATCAAGAGGTATAGATCCTCATGAGCCCCCGCGAATGCGGGGGCTCATGAGGATCTATACCTCTTGCATTTAGGTGGTGTTTGAATTTTTTTCTTGGCATTGAACGGGGTAACCCCTTGACTGTGACTGCGCGTCTTTTACACCGAGCGGTATCGCTAACAAGAGCCAGGGGGTTAATTTCTCATGTTCACCATCAAATTTGAATTTCGTCTTCTTCTTCTCGAACGGTCACACTTGGAGTTTGGCTCTCAAAATGAAATCTGTGGTCTTCTGTAGCACCTCCACAGGCCCGTACAGTTTCTCTTGTAGAGTGTTCGGCTTCGGCCATATCTCTCCCCCCCCCCCCCCCCCCCCCTAGCAGCTGGTGGTTCCCACAGTCCTGGAGGATGTGCTCTGTGGTCTGCTCTGTTTCTCCACAAGGGCACAGGGGAGATGGCACGAGGTGGAAGCGTCTGTGCAGGTGGAAATTGAGTCGGTTGTGCCCGGTCCTCAGATGGAAGTTGGTCACCTGCTCTTGTCTGGACAGCTGATGGTAACTGTCTAGGGGCCGTTATGGTGGTCTGTACACAGACTTAATGATGGTCTTCATCTCTGTGAAGCTGACTCCATTTTTATCTTGTTCTTCCTCTGCGCACACTTTTGCCATTCTGTCAGCTTCTTCATTGTCGTAGATGCCACAGTGTGAAGGGATCCACTGCAGCACCAGTCTAATGCACTTGATGTTTTGCAGTGCCTCTTGTAGACGTGACAGTTTGCTTGCTGTTGCTGCCTCAATGACAGACATGGATCAGTCAGTAAGACAATCTGGGCATCCGGGTCTGCAGTGCCACTAAGGGTGTCTGCAGCAATAAATTTGAAATGATATTTGAAAGAAAATAGAAGTGAAAAATACCACACAGTTTTAGCTTTTCTCACCCGCTGACTGTGGTCCCTTCCAATTACTTCAGAACTTGCACACACCGTCGCTAGATTGTATAAACCAATTATATTACACGTATTCAGCAACTAAACACGGCTAACGTAACCTGAATTAGAAAAATATATCTAAAACCTTTTTCTATTCATGCAGGGCATAGGTGCGTGAACACGCGAGGAAGGACAAAGCAATCAATCAACGAACCTTAATTTTACAACGTACAGATTATTAACAAAGTCGCTGATTATGTTATTTTCACACCTGTCATTGCAGAGAGAGAGAGAGAGAGAGAGAGAGAGAGAGAGAGAGAGAGAGAGAGAGAGAGAGAGAGAGAGAGAGAGAGATGAGCATATAGCCAACAAAAGACACCGCAAACAACACGAGACAGCTAAAGTACAATATAAAATCCCGCAGTCACTACAAAGAGCGTCAGAGTCCGAAATAGCTCAGGCGGTTAAGCGTCCAGACCAAAAAGGTGACTGCCAAGCGTGTAATATGCAAAGAAGTACCCAACGGAGAAAGAAACACGCTTAGAAAAGACGGGTACAACACAATTTATTAATATTTCGGGTAAATACCCTTTGTCAAAATAGACAAACAAACAAACAGAGAGATTAGCCGCTACTTATCTTCATTGGCAGAAGGAATGTGGCAACTCAAGCGTCGGAGCAGAAGAGCGAAGGGAATCGCCGGGTCGTGGGTTCGAATCCCTATCCCGCCCCGATAGCTGGACCAGCAATCCAGGGGGGAAAAACGGGCTTGTTTAAGAGCATGTCCGTTGAAAGGTCCTGGTAAATCCAAGTGGCACAGTTGGAGTGCGCCTGAGTTGATCAGTGTTCAGGTTGTACTCCATAGGTAATAGATTTCCCTGTCCCCAATAACCCGCCCGTCAGGACCGTCCATTATTACTTCGGTGCCATGGACGTTAAACCCGAACTAACCAACCAACCAACAGAGGGCGTCACACACAACGAGAGAAGCCAGGAGTCTTGTCTACGTCCGTTTCGGCATGCTTGATTAATCCGTTCATATGTCATCAGACGCACTCTCCCACCGAGCAAAACGTCCACGGACCTATGTCGGCTGCAGCTGACCCGCGCACAGCTGTACGCGGGTCAGCTGCGGCCTACTTCGGCCCGCGGACCTAATGTGCACGGGTTTGTACTTTGAAAGCCATCAGAGACCGAATGTTAAAAAAAGACCCGCTCATTTGGAAGAAGTTGGATATGAATGGAGTGTGTGAGAGACATAGATCCTCATGAACCTTGACAGATACAGGAGGACGATGTGCATCATGTTGATTGTGGCCCGGCGGTGCCGGGGGTCACAGATTGCGCGTCTGAAACTACTCACATTCTGACCGACATTCGCCTGGAACAATAAACCCACAGATCTGAATGAGAACGAATACAGACTTCAACAACACAGGACTAACAAGAGATAATATTAATTAAATAATTACGGCATTTATAATGCGCTTATCTTATAATAATTATAACTCTAACAACTAATTATAACTCTCACAAATCGCGCACACATGCGCACGCTTTTGACAACGACTCACGTACCACAGATACATTACGACAGTCTGCTTAGGGTGAGAAGTGTGGTGGTATAGTGCTAGAACTGTTGAAAGAGGTGAGTTTTGGGGGCGGACTGGAAGGAGGAGAGAGAGTATTTCTGACAGAGAGAGTGGGAGAGTGTGTCCAAGTGGATGGACCGTAGACGGAGAAGGAGGGGGGGTGAGGGGGGCAAAGTGCTGAGTTTGGTGCTTGGGATGTGGAGGCAGAGAGGGTACGAGGCGGAGAGGATGGAGCGGGAAGGAGTGTAGGATGAAGTAAGTTGGAGAGATAGGCAACAGCGTAGTTGTCACGGGGGCTCAAGTGGGCTTATGTCTCTTGCAGCTGAGTAGTTAAGGCTTAATATGACGTTGTGTCAGAAAAAACACGTGATCCAGAACGTCACCCTCCATTGCTGGAAACCCGTATCCCAGCAATATTTGATTGGGGTATAGAATTTCATAAGACCCGGCCACTACAGAGTGTCATGTAGGTCTATGTCTCGTGTAGATGAAAAGGAACTGAGCTGTACGTGAACTTTCCGATAAGGTCGGTGTCATCTTTACGAAAGACGACTTTTTTTTTCTATTACGTCATCTTCGTTGTAGCGACAGAAATAATTACGCTCGTGACAAAGACGACGTGAGCTGGAACAATTCAACACCAGTCTTTCTCTCACAATAACAAGTAACGAGAACCCCAACAGAATAAGATCTTCGGGCTGACGACAGCCGCAGCCGTGCGCGAGCCACCTGCGGCGCAGTCAGCCCGAGGTCCTTTGGCCTCTGTCTGGCGCTGGTTAAAGACGCGTAACCTCCCATTCTGAAAATATGCACGACAGATTCTTTCATGCTTTACGTCATGTCCACGTATTTTGTGTGTGCCCATGAACTCTTCAGCGGCGTTCAGATATCTGTTGTGTTTACTGACACCTCTGACGCCAATGTCGACGTGTGGTTGTGTGTTCCGCGCTCTTTACCCTATTGAGCCCCGAGTCCCTACAGCAGGAGATGGATCGACCATGGTAATTCAAGGGTAGTGACAGATTAGCTTGGCGCCTGAAGGCGCCAAGCTAATCTGTCACTACCCTTGAATTATCATGGTCAATCCAGCTCCTGCAGCTGGTACAATCATAGTCATTAGGCAACACCTCCCAAATTTGAGAAATGGGACCTTGGGGCTGCAAGGGTTGACACGGGTAACAGGCTGTGTTTGTGTGCAGCTGTTAGAGTTTGGCGGTCTGTAGGCCCTTATTTAGCGTCGTGTGTCTCGCCCCTTCTAGCAACGTTATGGTGCGCACGCAGCACGGTATAATCAGGGGTTCTCGTTACCTGTTACACCCGAGACACCCGCTTCCTTTTTGCCTTGAAGAAGTTTTTAATTCCACTGATTGATTGATTGACTGAATGACTGATTGTTGAATGCTTGCTTGCTTGATTGATTGATTGGTGGCTTGATGGCTTCCTTGATTGATTGATTGATTAATGATTGATCGGTCGATCCATCCATCCATTCATCCATCTCTCCATCCATTAATCCATTTATCCGTCTACCCATTCATCCATCCGCCCGCCCGCCCGTCATACCATCCGTCCGCCCATACTATCCATCCATTCATCCATCGAATGATTAGCACTGCACGCTTGTTTCCCTTTGGTGCGAGAAGTCTCTCTCTTCCCCCCCCCCCCCCCACCCACCCACCACAATCCCCCCGTCCAGCACTGACTCGCTGGGTGTTCCCGTGTCGACAGTTTGTGATGACTATGGTATGTGAATGACGGGCTGTGTTTCCTGGCTTTTCCACCGCGATAGTGATCTGATCGCCTGCCTCCTCGCGGAAAGTCCAACTCAAGGAACGGCCGGTACTTGTACTAAACGCACGTGCAACCAAGGGCAACCATCCGCAAGGGTCCAGATCTTATCACATTCAGCCATGACACGTGCATCAAACAATACAACATGCAACAATGATAGTTCAAGGGTTGTGCCAGAATAGCTTGGCGCCTGTAGGCGCCAAGCTATTCTGGCACAGCCCTTGAACATTCACGGGCATTCCGTCTCCTGAACCGACCTACAACACTCAGAAGACATTTTCTTTTGATATTCTGACCGCAGTGCTAAAAGAATTTTCGAGGCTAGAAGACATGTGCTTTATAATGATCCGAGCTGCAAGCAATATACCTGGGTTCGTAAGCTCGACAGCTCATCTATCCAGAATCTGACCTCAGATATCTCGCACAAAATTAATAGGCTTTTGATGTTTGAATGTGTGTCTGCAACTTTTGACAAAGAATGTTTGTGTCATTATGTGTCAGCCAATATGCATCACACTTGTAATAGATAGCGTTCCACCATACTCTATTAAGGCTCCGCCACACATGCCCGATTTTGAGGCCGATTCTTCAGCAGTTTCGAATCGGAGTGTGATCGGACCGGACTGCAAAAACGTGTGTACTGCCACACATTCCCCGACTTTAGTTTAGCCGACCGGTTTTAATCGAAGATCAAGGTCGTACCTGTTCAGCGAAATGGCTGCTAGTTTGGACAGTGATGATGATGTGCTTGCATTATCAGCAGTTTTGCATCATATTCGGGAAGACTGAGGCGGGCGAAACATCGGCAACGAAGGTGGTTGACTGATCTTCCGCAAGTTGCAAACTGAAACGACGTGCTTTGCGAGACGCGCTCTGATTGGTTGAAGCTTACAATCGGGGCCGATTCGGATCGGAAAAATAGAGCAGTTTCTAAACACCCGGTTCCCAGCCGATTGCGATCGGATTGGATATATGACGTCACCCGATCGCAATCGGATAGGAATCGGCTTCAAAATCGGGGCACAACCGGCAAGTGTGGCGGGGCCTTTAGGGGATAAGGAAAGTTAAATCTTTGAATCTTTCCTAAGAAAAATATAAATAAATAAACAATTCAACACCATACTCGGAGCGCCTGCCGAGGTCGGCCCGATGGCCTTTGCGCATTGAGATCTTTCCAAGTGACAAGATGTGAAAATAACATCACAGTGTAAACAAAGGATGACGCTTGTTTGAAATTCTTACAAGTAGCTATGACGTCATTATGAAAGTGATGTCATAGTTAATAGTTGAATCTTCGTGAAAGCGGCTTGAATTAAACTCATCGTCCTCTGGGCAAGAGGTGTCGTGTTTCTTTCAGAATAAGGAAATCCGAAAAATGGTGGCCTTATCCCGGTACGTCAAACACACTAGGGCCGACATCGGTCGCTGCTGACCCGCGCACAGTTGTGCGCGGGTCAGCAGCGGGCGACGTGGGGCTTTACACCTGTGATGCATCCGGTACTTGGTGTGTATTTTCGTGACTGCCTTGTCAGCGCGGGTAATATGGACAGATGTGTGGGAGACTCCCGTGGACTGCGAGACATCTATTCCGGGTACACAAACTCCACTTTATGGGACGATCTCTGAATTAGCAGATTAACACGTAAAGCCCTGATCTGTTACGACAGGACGTGGGTCGACTATGATAGTTCAAGGTCGGTGACAGAATAGCTTGGCGCCTGTAGGCGCCAAGCTATTCTGACACCTCCCTTGAACTATCACGGTCGAGCTGTCTGCAGAACTGTGACCACAGAGAATACCTTAAAATATTTTTTATCTTCATGATGTAATGAGTTATCCCTTGAACACCACCCTTGAACCATCATGGTCGAACTGTCTTTAGAACTGTCACAAAGACGTCAACCTAAATACCTAAATAAAACGACAATTTCATCTGCAAGATGTCACGCGTTAACCTTTGCTAAATCTTTCCATGGGTAACGGCGATGTACATCAACGCCCTGACACCGGAAGACACAGACCAATGCCTGGCACGGATCCTTATGCTCGGCAACAGCTGCGATGGCTCACGAGGCTCTATGTTCTTACTGAGCATAGGGGATATGCTGCATACTAGCTGAATCTGCAACTGTTTTAGAGACATTGGACAAAGCGCAGGTAATTGTCCCCTAACCAGAAACTTCCTGTCATAGTGATGGCGGCCTTGTTTGGTGCTATTGTTAGCCGCACGTAAAAAAATCGCGTTGCCCCAAGTCAACGTTGCAGAGGGACAGTTTTGGGCAGTTACTGTTTTTTATTACGTTCCCTGCAACTGGCTGAGTATTTCCTGTTGCTGATATTATGCCCGATTACACCGCTCGGTTTGAGGTGTAGAGATGCCTAAAGCCGAGTTTACATCACCGGAAGACGTGTCCGAATCTGTGTTACCTAGACTGCAGGGGCTCATGAGGCTCTATGCCTCTTACAGATTGATGAAGTGGAAGAGATACATTACGGTCTGTTCTGTCACGCTATCTATTTATGGAAACTCAATTTATTTATGAAGAACATGATTTTACTGCAGGATCTGCTTTAGGGAATTTCATCTCTGACTAATCCTTTCTTTTTTTAAGTGCACGCTTATTCAGCCTTTAAGCTATGACTTTTTTTACGGTAACCTAAACGACATGTATTTGCATGAAAGATATTTCTTGTTTCTGCCATGGAGTAGGTGTTGGATCTCAAACTAGTGACCGTCCCCACCTGACTTAAGGCCCCGCCACACATGCCGGTTGTGCCCCGATTTTGAAGCCGATTCCGATCCGATAGCGATCGGATGACGTCATATATCCGATCCGATCACAATCGGCTGGGAATCGTGTGTTTAGAACCAGCTCTATTTTTCCGACACGAATCGGCCCCGATTGTAAGCTTCAACCAATCAGAGCGCGTCCCGCAAAGCACGTCGTTTCAGTTTGACAATGGCGGAAGATCAGTATAAAAGGTTAGGTAGGTCATATGGAGATGACGTAGAGTCCGAAATAGCTCAGGCGGTTAAACGTCGGAGCAGGAGAGCGAAGGGGATCGCCGGGTTCGAATCCCGTCCCGGCCCCGGTAGCTGGACTCACAATCCAGGGGGGAAAACGGATTTGTTCAATAGCATGTCCGTTGAAAGGTCCTGGTAAATCAAAGTGGCACAGTTGGAGTGCGCCTGAGTTGATCAGTGTTCAGGTCGTACTCCATAGGCAATAGATTTCCCTGTCCCCCATAACCCGCCCGTCAGGGCCGTCCATGATCACCTCGGTGCTGTGGACGTTAAACCCGAACTAACCATGGAGATGACGTGTTACGAAACGCCTTCCTCGGATAAGGCATCCCAAATTTCCCCTCGTGAGTTACTAGGGTTTGACCCCTTCAGTGGCAGCTAGTGACGCAGAATGTGTTTCTTCGTTTATTCAACGCCAGAAAAACTCCCAGATGTCCCCAGGAACATAGATTCCTACTGTCGTCAGCAAGAGGCATAGATCCTCATGAGCCCCCGCAATTGCGGGGGCTCATGAGGATCTATACCTCTTGCGGTTGGCTGCGTTCAGTTCAGCACTGACCGGGTTAATACAGCAGTGTCCTACTCGAGTTCAGTAGCCGGCGTCAGCGGGATTCCCACGTCAATACAACTAGAGCGTTTCTTGTCAGACAGAAAATGACACAGAATGTTACCACAGCCACAGCAGGCACAACCGGAACCTCGCAAGGACGCCGGCCATTGTGTACAGAGGCGGAAGGTACGTGATGGTCAAAATACAAGGCGCGATACAGGGGGAGCTAACTGCTGTTTGAACAAATACCTGTCATGATAACAGTGTTTGACCACTTTGCATTGCCCGACCAGATCTGCGTTTTTCACACGTCCAGCGACAACTTGCTTGCTGCGGGAGGTGGAACGACCGTGATGACTGGAAGGATGTGTCTGATGAAAGTGCCGTTGACCGCTGCGATAGTAGTTCCGCCGCCATGGTGGATTTCGTGCTTGCGCAACGCTCTACTCCGAAAATTTCGAGTAAGCAAGCGACATCACGATGTGTCATCTAGAAGCGTGGGAGATGATCAAATTACGTATGTGAAGACTAGAAGCACTACTGACAAGCTATACCGCGCCGTGCTAGTATCATCGACCTTTACTCGAATATAAAATGCTCTGCCAGGCCAATGGTATTCGAGAACGCGATCACGTTGTTTCCCTCTATAGCCAATATAAAGCGCAGAGTTCTACAGCGATTTCAATGATGGATGGGCCATCTTGCTTGTTCCTTAAGACTGTGTCTTAGATGTTGATCTTCGTGCCTTAACCCCTTCACTGCCGATAAAAATAAACGCCACACTGCTGCATGTAGTATAGATCCTCATGAGCCCCCGCAGTTGCGGGGGCTCATGAGGATCTATGCCTCTTGCTGAAAACACTTTGCTTATAATGCGTGAAATTTACACCGATTTCAGACGCGCAATGTACGATCCGTGACAGCGAAGGGGTTGATAATGATCAGGCAATACCTAAGAGCAAACTGTCCTCGGACCGAAGGGTCCTAAGTTGACCCGATGACTACTACTATCGGACTGTCTCACCGATCACCGTGGTCCGTCTAGTTGTGGGACTTACTTGCAGCGTTCTGTTAACAGAAGTGTTTTACGATTTGGCGCGCGGCGGAGGATGGTCATGCGGGTCCGAGCCGTTGGCTGTGGAAGTGAGAGAGTTAGGTGGGTGTTCGCAAACACTGCACAGTGCCGGGCTTCGTGTCGCGCTATAGACTAAACCCTATTGACCGCCTCCACGAGCGGAAGGCGGATATAAAAGCGAGAAACAAGCCTTCATGCATTTTCAGTCATCAAGACGTATTGAGACACTGAAGACGAACTAGAGACCTAGTTCTTCATGAGTCCCCACAATTGAGGGGGCTGATGAAGATCTATGCCTCTTTCGAATGGGTTCATGCCCTGCGTCCGTTCGTGAGCGAGGGCTCCTGATGATCTTTGTTTCGGGTAGATGTGGTGTGCTGTGTGTATGACGGGCCAGGCGGTTTACCTGGCGTGTGGGGGATGCAGTTGTCAGGTACTTGTCGTGTGCAGGTGATTGAAACAAGAGATTGCTGCGTATTGGTGCTCTGCGCCAGGGGTCGGTTGCATGAGTGAGCTTAGTCCTGCGCCAGCCACTAAGCGAGGTGCTCTGCTACAGCGCCACAACACCCACCCCGCTACAGCGGCACAACACCCACCCCGCTATAGCGGAGTACCTTGTTTAGTAGTTCGCGCAGGACTAAGCTCACACATCCAACTTGCTCCGGGGCCTTGCATTGGCACGCAACTAGTCAACATTGAGTTTTTATGAAAGGGATTCTTTGCACGCACACACGCATGTGTACGTGTCTAGCAAGCACCCACGCAGGCAGGTACACGCACATATGTAGTCAGACGTAGTCAAACATACCATCATACACACGCAGAGAAGCATGCACTCTGTGCGACACACACACACACACACACACACACACACACACACACACACACACACACACACACACACACACACACACACACACACACACAGAGAGAGACACAGACACACACACTCACACACACACACACACGCACACACACACGCACACATAGAGCCAAATACATGCACACGAACATAGTTATTTTCGCACCTAATATGCACACAAATATGTGCTCACGAATAAGGACACACACAGACACAAAATCGAACATATAAGCAGGCAGTCACACACACACACACACACACACACACACACACACACACACACACACGCACACACACACACATACGCACGCACGCACGCACACACACACACACAAACACATAACCCCAAAGATTTTTGCTAAACTTCCACACCACTCATGAAAATGTCTTCCCAATGCGCAAAAAGGCCATCGGGCCGACGACGGCCCGATGGCCTATTGCGCATTGTGTTGTCCCTGCTGTCGGGACATTAGGCAATATACAACCACCTACCCCCCCCCCCCCCCCACCCCCCCCCCCGCATACACCGCCTCATCGTCCCCACCCTTTTAATCGTGTGACTGCCCACCTATCAACCCCCCTACTCAAGTCAAAGGCTTCCACACACAAAGGATTAGCGATGGAAATAATAGAAATCTTATGAAAGAAATTGATAGTCTGATTTGGTCGCCAGTCCGCCCCGGGTAGCCGTTTAAGGTCAACCGTTACGCGCCGTTATTAGCGGTCACGTTTGACAAATCAGCTGTGTTGAAATGCTCCATTCATTTTCTTATTAGCTCTCGGTTAACACTGGATCCGCATTTAGCATTGTGTCGCTAGCCCTCAAAATAGTTTCCTCGGCAAATAGCGCATACCTGGCTGGCAGAGAAGTTGAAGTGGGCGTGCTAAGACACTAATGAACCTCCCCGTATCGCCATCAACACGAACTATACAACCTGGACAGAAATACGTTGACATAAATGCTATCTGAGCAAGAGGTATAGATCCTCATGAGTCCCCGCGTCCGCGGGGGCTCATGAGGATTTATGCCTCTTGCAGCCGGTTAATGCGCTGTACCATTTTAAATGCTATTAGTAATGCAAGTTAAAATAAAATTGTGTCCTCCCGAAATAGCAGCGTGAGAAAAATGTGTGCTGACTGCGAGACTTGTTTTCGTCTGTATACGGTAAACAGCAGACTTCCTAGTCAGTGGAGACCGGAACTGCTCGATAAACAGCAGGCCTTCAGGCCGATGTCAGCCAAATAATTCACACGAAAACCAGAAGGCCATGGACGGGGAGTTTTGCTGCATTTCATCGAGCACCGACTAACCGGCTAACAACGCGATTGTTCCCGCATAATCCTGTATACAATGCGAGTAAACCATAGGTTGGAGAGCACAAAGAAAGAGAGAAAAACACCCCCCCCCCCCTAAAAAAAGGAAAATGGAAAAAAAAGAAAAGAGAAAAGAACAATCCCCCCTTCACCCCCCCCCCCCCCACCGCCTCCGCCCACCCCCCATCCCCCTACCCCTTGAGAAAAAACCTCCGACAAGCCAAAAACGGGGTGTTTGTTATTGTGCCTAGGGTAGGCCCCGTCTCAGTCCAGTAATGATGACAGACAGTTCTGTCGTCCTAAAGCCATGTCTTCAGCTACAAGGACCAAACGCAGGATGTCAGCTGGACGCGCACCGGAAGTAAACGTTCCTCGCAACCGGAAGTAGACTTGCCCCCAACCGGAACTGAATTTGCTGCAAACCGGAAATGACACGGTCCGGAGGCTGCGCAAGGGACGCCGGCAGTAATCCCAAGTCAGATGGGCGTCTGTGGTTGGTTTGAATACTTATACACCCCAGCGGCCAGAGCAGCACTTCTGCAAGTGGAACAGATCCTCATGCGCCCCAGCTGGAAGCGGGGGTTCATAAGGATCTCTGACACTTGAATACATGTGTTCACCTGAGATGGTGACTTGAGGTCTTCCTGCCTGACATCTACTGTGGTGTATGGGTTTTCACGTTAGCGGTGTGTTGGCGATGGGATGACTAGAGGATTATGTCCATTTGCAAGCCATGCTTCGATTTCTTTTTGTGAGCACTGTGAGGGGTGCGCTGTGTATTTCCTGTATAATTTAACACCGGAGATGGCCAATCACAGGCACTAATGACTCTAGGTGGCGTCTTCTGATTGGCTGTTGAGGCTTTTGCAAAAAGACGTTTCAGTTAATTGTGCTGGCGTGGGGAGTATTAGAAACAGCAAGAGTTTCGAAGTCCAGGCGGGCACAGAAGGAAAATGAGAGAAGACAATAAGTAACAACATAAGCGGCTTTTTTAACGCCAGCGCGGAAACAGCTTGAAAAGTGACGACACACAGGTCAGTTGCATACGCACACACACTAATTATTATACTGATGCCATTCCTGTACAACCAGATTGCTCCGGGGGCGCGCGGATAACACACACACACACTATATATATATATATATATATATATATATATATATATATATATATATATATATATATATATATATATATATATATATATATATATATATATATATATATATATATAGAGAGAGAGAGAGAGAGAGAGAGAGAGAGAGAGAGAGAGAGAGAGAGAGAGAGAGAGAGAGAGAGAGAGAGAGAGAGAGAGAGAGAGAGAGAGAGATTGTCTTTTACCGCGCAAAATTGCGGAAAACCAACAGTGGTCGCTTTCATCAACAAACATGCACAGATGGTTTGTGCACGGTTTTAGGGCGGCCACCCATAAACACAAATCCGATATGAAAACAATCCGAATCCAAAACGGGTCCGAAACAGAATAAAGTCGTGCAAGTCCTTTTCATGTTTGTGTGTTTCCATATATCCGATGCGATAAACGAATTCGCATCCGGCTTCGAACGAAAATGACGCAATTTGTTTTAGGATAATTGCAGCATCGCATCGTATTCGTAGTATCGAATTCGTGCTTATGGAAACGTACCTTAAATGTGTATTAGCCTGTGCTATGCCACTGCGCCCGATGTACGGAATACCCACATTTTGGAGTTATCCTCTGAGGACTGCATAACAATTCAAGAGACAGATCGACCATGATAGTTCAAGGGTGGTGTCAGAATAGCTTGGCGCCTATAGGCGCCAAGCTATTCTGCCACCATCCTTGAACTATTATGGTCGAGCCATATCTTGTGCTGGTGTGTCGCGGGCAGAATGAGATAATGCATTTGGCGGCGTACTGGATCCGACAGTGTACTTTGTTGCAACCCCCCCCCCCTCCCCCCCCCCAAAAAAAAAAAAAAAAAAAAAAAAAAATAAATAAATAAAATAAAAAAATAAATAAATAAATAAATAAAATTAAATAAAAAATAAAAATAAAATAAAATAAAAAAATAAAAACCCAAAGAAACACAAAACAGCGCAGTCCGTGTACCTTTTTGTCATGGATGTCGGTAGTCTAGAATGACCTAACGGCCGAGAAACAAATGAGTTATCTGGGGTTAACGCCGAGCAGGCAACTAAGGCCATCTCACGGCGGCCGAGAAACAAACACGTGACGCGGGAAAACGCATGAACCCTGACAGCCACGAGGGCATATGACGATCGACAATATTCAGGCCAAAAGGTGCCTGCTAAGCGTGTCAAATGCGGCGAACGTCCCAAACGAATAAAGAAGTGTTTGTTTTGTGTTGTAGCTGTGAAAACGTGGTTATTGCTTTTATGTTTAGACCACAATAGTTACTAAGGCATACAGGTGTGTGTGTGTGTGTGTGTGTGTGTGTGTGTGTGTGTGTGTGTGTGTGTGTGTGTGTGTATGTGTGTGTGTGTGTCTGTGTGTGTGTGCGCGTGTGTGTGTGTGTGTGTGCACGTGAGTATAGCTTAATTACATTTTGATGGGTTTAATGTTCTTCTTTTTTAAGTTGCGCAGCACCGCAACGATTTCCTAATGATTATTATATATGGCAATAAAGTTCTATCATCATCATCATCATTATCATCATCTTCATCATCGTCTTTTCTAAGCATGATTCTATATTCGTTGGGTTGTTCCACTGTTAGGATCTGTTCTACGTGCTTGTTGCTCTATTCAAATGTGTGTCCTCTACAAAAAAATACATTCCGGCTGAGGAAGAAGAATATTCAACAATATATACTGACAATCAAAAGAAATGCGACATCATCAGAATCATCGAAAACACTTTAGTGTTTCCGATGATCCGATGGTGTCGCATTTCTTTTGCTCGTCAGCATACACCATGGGCCGTGGAAGCGAAAGGCCGAAAGGCGATCAATATAGGATCATCTTGAAGTTTCTTATTATTTATTTTTTTGGTACATCATTTTTTTCCCTGCACATCCCGTTTTCTTCCCCAACGTGTGTCTATCCGCGTTTGTCGTTCCGTGCCCGCCACACCTGGGGAACACGTCCGGCACGGGAGGGAAGTCAGAGTACTCTCCGCTCTGCAAAACGAGCGCCTTCCCTTGCAACAAAGGAAGTCTCGTTATGACACTGGAGATACCAAATGCCTGCGCACAAAATCATGAGCACAGAATAAAAGACGAGAGCACAATGCTCGAAATGTGCATACCTAAAGTATTTTATTAATTCACTCCGCACCAAGACCGAAATCCGCAAAGTTTGAAGTTGCCCCCTGAAGACTGTTTTACACTTCTGGAAACAGATCGAGCGTTTAGTTCAAGGGTTGTGCCAGAATAGCTTGGCGCCTGTGGGCGCCAAGCTATTCTGGCACAGCCCTTGAACTATAACGCTCGATCGATGTCTTGCCGTGGCGTGTGGGAGTTGAATGGGTTAATTGTTGGTATACGCGCATGCAGGGTTCCAGAATTCATTTTTCATGAAGCGTATCGGTTGCAAGAGAGCATCCCAACGACGAAACAAACACGTGTAGAAAACGCAGTTACTGCACGATTGTGTTGTAACTGTCCTTTTTACGCGAATTTCTTTCTACGTTGGGATGTTCCCTGTATTTTACACGCCTGGCAGTCACTTTTGGGCATGGATTACCGAATTTCTAGAACTCATCAACAATATCACAGCTATTAAATAGTTGAGGACGCTCTTTTTCTTCCATTTTTCAACCCAGCTTCAACTGGTTGCGAAATTTTTGTAAGTGCTAGTGTTTATTTTTATTTTTTTATATAGCAGCGACGACTGAAAGCGACATAGCCTGACCTTGGTTGTCTGCACGGAAGCGGATGATGACGTAGTGGTAGCGAGGAATGATGATGGTGTCCTTGAGTGGAGGGTTGATCAGTTTCCTGGACAACAGGCCCTGTCGATCCATCTCCTTCACGTGATCCAGGGTGTAGGGAGGAGGATACTGCACAAAAAAGAACAACAGCAGGGCCAGCTCAAGAACCAGTAATGGTGGGGTGTTGCCTCCCGGTGAATGCTTTTGCAGTGATACAGTCTCTCCAAATACCACATTCAACCCTCCCACACTACAACAGGACACTGCCGACTCTAAACGTTCAAGGGTGGTGCCAGAATAGTCTGGCGCCTAAAGGTGCCAGGCTATTCTGGCACCACCCTTGAACTATCATAGTCGATCTGTCTCCTGAAATGAGTAACAATCTTTAGAGGAAGCCGCCTGGCTGACGGCTCAATGAATAGTGGGCCGCATGGACACACATTGCTCACATTTTGACTACAAATATAATATGTGAACTTTTCTTGAGGAAAATTGGATCTTTTTCTGACTTCTGTTCTTTGCAGATCGATGTGTAATGTTCATTCTTACTTTGAATGTTTGCATTTCAGTGTGTACGATTTAGTTATTACATCTTGAATTGTCAATATTTCATGATGGTGATGACTTAGATGAAGATGACTTAGATGACCGGGGCGGTCCGTGGCGCAGTGGTTAAGGCGCCTGCCACCAATGCCAAAGGTGCGAGGTTCGAAAACGGGTTCCGGCGTCGGACTTTTCTCCTCTGGTAAGTGTCACCGTTAATTCGGGCGGACCGTCGGGGGTTCTTTTTCCGGGTACTCCGGTTCTTCCACCTCCTATCCATCCCCCCACCCCCCACACTTTGGTCCCGGTTTCAGGCCACTTTACAAATTTCAAATACAAGCGATCAAAAATCTCTATAACTTCAGTAGCTGAACTGTCCCTTCGTCTGTCTTGTACTGTGATTGTCTTAAATGGCGTAAATCCGTGTCTGTTATGTGCGTGTGCGTGTTGGGTTTCAGTTAGCGACGCTTTGAGTCGATTTGCCCCAAAATTGAGAAAAAGCGCCTATATAATAACGGTATTATTATTATTATTATTATGACCCTGACCTTGGCCACGGCCAGCACGTGGAATGAGTGCCCGTGGAGGTGCACAGGGTGACCTTCATCCCGGTCCAGAGCCACCAGCACCATCTCCACCATCTGCACGACAAGGTCACGGCAAGGTCACTCAAGATCAACATAAGAATTCATTAAGCCCTAGAGCAAGACAGCACGAGATAAAATGACCGTTATAATTCCAGATTGGCGCCCGAATAGCTTGATACCTATTGGCGCCAGTTAACCATTCACTCCCGATGAAAAAGTGAACACTATCCAGCTGCAAGAGGTATAAGTCCTCATGAGCCCCCGCAGGATCTACGCCTCTTGTTGAAACCAGTTTCTATCCACGATCCTTGGACAGTTGTGGCTTTTAGTCACTGACTGCAGAAACAATATAGAGGCCCAAGGTGTAATTCTAACATTTTGCAATCTTGACTGTCGCTGTGCTCGTCTGAATCTAGTTCCCCTTGGGCTGGTCAGCCGAGATCACCACGTCGTAACGCTCTCCTGAATTGCAGACACAGTGCTCTGATGACACTACGCAAATATCATCAACTCACACGTTCCGTAATTGTTACCCCAGTAGCATCGGTCTTCGGGCCGACATCAGCCGCAGTTGGCCCGCGCACGGTCGTGCGCGGGCCAACTACTGCCGACGTCGGCCCGAAGACCTTGTGCGCACTGTTGCCCAGTTGTGAAAACATGAAAAGAAAAGAAGCAGGTGTAATATGACACATGAGAGACACGCGTGGAAGTACCTGGTACCATGATAAGGCTGCTGACAGAGACGGGCGAGACGGGGACTCCATCTGTTGCGATGATCTGTTCAACAAAATTCCAGAGGTTAACGAAACATTCTTAGATTCACAGATTTGTCCAAAACCTTTTCAAAGATACAAGGGCTACCCTGCCTGGTGAACCGTTAGGTCTGCCTTCAATATAAAAAACAAACAAACAAACATATCTGTGTTTGCGGAAATATTTTTCGCATAGAATTAAAGAGCACTATTAGCTAGCTGATTTTGAAAAGTGGGGAATTCTGACAAAGCACAGGCATGGGGTGATCGTTGTGTATGTTTAATCTCCTCCATAACACGAGTAAGGGAAACATTTCCATGTGCCCATATTTGATAGCGCTGATTGTGTGGGCAACGGTCATGCCTGTGGTAAAAATATGTGAACTGAACGTGCCTGCATAACGTGGTTCTCAACAAACATTCTAAAATTGCACTTCTGCAGGGCGCCGATCAGTCTGAACCGGTATCTGCCGCCCTGCTGCACGTCCACCTGGGTCAAGGGCGTGTAGGCGCGCACCAGCGGTGACCCGGATGTGTTGTAGGTGTTGGGTACAGCGTACTTCCTGCCTCGCCCGTTGATGAGGGCAGACCTCTCCGGCACGTCATAGTTGTCGTGCATGAGGTGAATGAAGCTGCAACAAGTTCGGTTTATATCATTTTTTTTTTTTACAGCTGGTAACCCTATCGTCATTAGCTTGGCGCCGTTAGGCGCCAAGCTAATCTCACACTACCTTTGAATTATCATGGTCGAACCATCTCCTGCAACTGGTATATAGTTGTTCTTTTCTAGTATCTAAATCAGACACTTAATAACTCAGAATTCAACTAAGTTGACTGCTTATAAACAGTAAGCCTGTTTGTGACGTCGTTAAACAAATTTTACGCAATTATGCGGTTTAAAGATTATTAGTACATGAGGTAGTAGTGGTTGTTGTAGTAGTAGTAGTAGTAGTAGTCGTAGCAACAGTAGTGGTAATGAGTGTTTTCATTGTCCTCGTCATTACCGCTCAAAGGACGTCACTTGCATCCAGTCTGTGATGTGTATGACGTGGTCTGATCGGTCGTGATCGTAGAGTGCCGAGTGCACATCGGCTGTTTCCGGCTGTCTGACGATGAGAGCGCCGTAAGCCCCGTCCCCGAGCTGCATGGCGGTGTGGGAATGGTACCAGTGGGTGCCGGCAGGGGACGCCACAAACTCGTACCTGGTAAACACAGTAATGACATCATTGTGAACTGAAGTTTCCCCATGAACACCTCTGTTAACTACACATCTTTTTCTTCTCTAGTTTGTTTGGGTGTTCTCTCTCTCTCTCTCTCTCTCTCTCTCTCTCTCTCTCTCTCTCTCTCTCTCTCTCTCTCTCTCTCTCTCTCTCTCTCTCTCTCTCTCTCTCTCTCTCTCTCTTTTTTTTTTTTGAGAGCTCAGTAGCTTAACGGCTACTTGTTCTCTGGAGGACTTTTATTCAATTACGTGGCCTTTTATCGTTTTATAGTTTTATAGTATTTTTTATTTCCGTGTTTTTCTGTATTCAATTGTTTCTTCATTGTTTATCTTGTGCACTCTGTATTTTGTAATAAGTCCAAGCGAATTTTCCATCAAAGGTGCAGTTATGAGAATAGGGCACCTCAATGTGTTTCATTTGTACAACAAACTAGCCGACATATCTGTATATATTAACGATCCTACACCGTTCCACCTGTTTGGACTCAGTGAGACGCGTCTGAGTTCCTGTGTAAGCGATGCAGCAATCAGTATCCCCAATTTTTCAGTTATTAGACGAGACCCCTTGTCTCCCGGTCAAACTGGCATCGCTGTCTATATTCATAATTCTATCCAGCATTTAGTTCATCGACGCGTCGACCTAGAAATGATGGGGGTGGAGTGCGTATGGGTCGAAGTCAAGTGTCCGAAATCAAAACCGGTATTAATTGGGTTCTTATATAGAAATCCCGCCTCAACTTTTGAGTGGTACGATCAGTTTAGTCATAACCTTGACAGAGCTTTAAAAAAGAAGGCCGACATTCTTCTATTGGGCGATTTTAATATAGATTTACTTAAGCCGCACCCCGCCTGGGGCTCAACGTCATCTCTGTTTGGCTTAGTACAGTTAGTGAAATCACCCACCAGAATTACTCCAACTACTTCCACGCTTATTGACCACATATATACTAATAAACCCAAAGCCGTCTCTGACGTTGATGTCTCAAATCTTAGTGTTAGTGATCATTATCCTGTGGCTTGCTCCTGGTCTTCTAAACTCCCTAAACCAAAAAAGAACGGCCATACAACTATAACGTATAGGACATTCAAACACTTCAGGAAAGACGAATTTCTATTTGATCTAGAAAATACTCCTTTTAATGACGTGCTCCTGTCCTATGATCCTAATACCGCCCTCAGTATTTGGTACTCTCTTTTCCTAAATGTACTTAATAAACATGCTCCTCTACGCGAGAGGAGGGTAAAATCTAACACTCTTCCTCCCTGGCTTACTCCGGAAATCATGCAGGCGATGGCGCTTAGAAACGATCTACGTAGCAATAAAATGTTCACTGAATATAAGCAACAGCGTAACCGTGTTAAATACACGATCAGAGAGGCAAGAAAAAAGTTAGTTCGTGACACGGTTAAAGACAGCAAAGATACCTCTACTATATGGCGCCTTCTAAACACACTTACTAGGGGGTCTCCAAGTACCGCAACTACCATTCCCACTAATCTTACTGCTGATACATTCAATGACCATTTTCTTTCGATTGCCAAATCTCTAATATCGCCAAGCCAGGATAACACTTATCACCGCCGTTCAAATTTGCTGTCTGAGTTTTGTCAACAAAGAACAATGGGCACAGCCCCCTTCAACATCCCTATGTTAGCTGTTCATGAAGTGGGTTTACTTATAAGTAACCTTCCAAATAAAAAGTCCTCGGGGCCTGATGACATCAGCCCGAAAATACTTAAACTGTCTCTCCCATACATTGTAGAATCCTTAACTTATATTTATAATCTCTGTATCCAGCATAACACTTTTCCTAACGAACTTAAATATGCCAAAGTAATTCCACTTCCAAAAACAAAAGATCGTTCTGATCCTAATAATTATCGGCCTATTTCTTTATTATCTGTTTTGTCCAAACCACTGGAAAGGCACGTTCATAAACACCTGCTTGCTTACCTAGAAAACCGTAAGCTCTTCCACCCTTTCCAATCCGGATTTCGTCCGCAGCATTCATGCCACACAGCACTTACACGCCTTGTTGACACATGGCTCAAGGGTATGAATAAGTCACAGTTAACAGGAGTAGTCTATCTGGATTTTAAGAATGCTTTTGATCTGATTAACCATACTATTCTGACTGCTAAGCTTCACACATACCTCAATAACGGAGACGCAGTTGCTTTTTTCACATCTTACCTTACTAAAAGAAAACAAAAGGTTCTTGTTCATGGCTCATACTCCTCTCTCAAAGATGTAAGCTTCGGTGTGCCCCAAGGGTCTGTACTGGGCCCTCTACTGTTTTGCTTATTTATCAATGATTTGCCTCTACATATTACTTGCCAAGATGTACAATGCGACCTTTTTGCTGACGACACCTCAGTTCATACTACTAGTAAAGATATACAGGTAATTTCCGACAACCTACAACAAAGTCTTCATGAAGTATCAGCTTGGTGTATAAACAATTCTATGGTTGTTCATCCAGCCAAAACGAAATCGATGGTAGTCGCCACGCGCCAAAAACAGAAGATAATGCCTCTATTACTTAACCTTTCACTTAAAGGTAGTCAGGTAGAACAGGTAAATGAACATCGAGTACTGGGGATTAAAATCGACAGTCAGCTAAAATGGCAAGCTCATACAGACGCCTTATGCAAAATAGTAGCCAAAAATCTCTTTATGTTATCAAAACTGAAATATTATACTGATTCAGATACCCGTAAACTATTTTATAACGCTCACATACGTTCTTATATCGATTACGCGTCATCGGTATGGGATGGGTGTAGTGAGGTCCATTTAAAGAGACTCAATTCCCTACACAGACGAGCGGCCAAAATAATCTGCCCTGATCAACACCTTAGCACTGAAGAAAAGCTCTCAAAAGCAGGTCTCCTGCCACTTCAAGATCATTTTAAATATAACAAAGCAATCTTTATGTTCAAAGTGTGGAAACGCAAAACACCTGAGTACATCTCCACTTTGTTCCGTAAGTCTGAGTCCAAGCTTGGAAACATCAGAAAGCTTTTCATAGTCCCAAAACCAAGGATCGATCTATATAAAACTAGCTTATCCTTCTCAGGGGCACTTATCTGGAATGCCCTTCCAGACCATGTAAAATCCGCCTCCTCGCTAGCCTGTTTTAAAAAGGGTCTCTTCAAATATTTTGTGGATCACTCGTAGGGATGACTCAACCACTTGTATTATATGTTTCTTTTTATGCTGGGTCCAATTTATTCCCAATTAAGTCTGTTATCCTTTTCAATTATCATTTGGACTACTTAGCTCTGTCTATGTGTGAAGGGGGGTGGGTGGGGTGGGGGGGTGTCTGTGAGTCTATGAGTATGTCTGTCTATGTGAATAGTGTTGTCATCGCTTTGCAAGTATTATGTTTACTTATATGTATGTATATTTGTAGTTAGTCTTGTAGTTGTTAGCAACGGCAGGTTTGTAAAATGGCTGTGTCGATGACGATGTCAATGCCTAAACCGTTGTAAAATAAAGTTTCATTGATTCTCTCTCTCTCTCTCTCTCTCTCTCTCTCTCTCTCTCTCTCTCTCTCTCTCTCTCTCTCTCTCTCTCTCTCTCTCTCTCTCTCTCTCTCTCTCTCTCTCTCTCAAATTGATGAAAAAATTCACGAATTGTCTGAAGTCATTGAAGGCGATCCAAATTTTATCTTCAGGAGGTGAAAGTAACCATCGTACCCCTCAGGTCTTCGGCCTGAGGGGTACGATGGTTACGTGTACCTCCCTCAGACCTGCAAGGGTCCGTGTAGCGAAGTTCTGCTACCAATAACTGTTATTATTTCAAAAGAGTGCGTTAATAATTTGTAGCTACTTGAATATCTCCCTCGGTCCTATAGGACACTGTGTGACGTAAGGCGGACCGTCGAAATAAGGCGTGCCTCTCTGGTGCATGCCGTGCCAGTGGATACTAGTGGTCGATCCATCATCCAGCTCGTTCATCACCCACACCACCACCCGGTCACCTTCACACACCTGTACATTACAAATTGCACAATTATAAAATATTCAATTATACACACGTTCAACAAACAATAGTACACATGTACAACATATATAAACATGCCACAGCCTTACAAGGTACACATCACACCCGTACAACAAAGACATCAAACGTTGAGGAACTCCACAGATGTATATCTGTCATTCTCTTGGTCGGCACGTTGTCTGCACGCTCTGCGAGTTAAGCACTGTCGTGACGTGGTTATGCGAGTTAAGCACTGTCGTGACGTGGTTATGCGAGTTAAACACTGTCGTGACGTGGTTATGCGAGTTAAGCACTGTCGTGACGTGGTTATGCGAGTTAAACACTGTCGTGACGTGGTTATGCGAGTTAAGCACTGTCGTGACGTGGTTATGCGAGTTAAACACTGTCGTGACGTGGTTATGCGTGTTAAGCACTGTCGTGACGTGAAACGTATAGAAATTACGTCTTTACGGCAGTTTGTTGCAATGTAAAACACAATTCCAGGAACGCACATACGTTGGAGGTTTAGTTGGTTGGTTAGTTCGGGTTTAACGTCCACGGCACCGAAGTGATAATGGACGGCCCTGACGGGCGGGTTATGGGGGACAGGGAAATCTATTACCTATGGAGTACGACCTGAACACTGATCAATTCAGGCGCACTACAACTGTGCCACTTTGATTTACCAGGACCTTTCAACGGACATGCTATGGAACAAGCCCGTCTTTTTCCCCCCTGGATTGCGAGTCCAGCTCCCGGGGCCGGGACGGGGACTGGAACCCACGACCCTTGGGATTCCCTTTGGAGATTTAACTTTCTGTGTCGCTTCTTATGGGAGAGTTTCTAACTCTAACCCAGCAGATGGTGAGAAAGCCACTTAACCTCGCACTATGTGTGGGAGAAAGGCAGCTCATATGGACAAATCGCTCCACTGACAGGGGACACAAATTGTATTTCTGACATCGTTGTCAGCTGACGACCAAAGGCCCCAGCCGTCCATAGAACTCTGGTACAAAGAGCGGTCAACAAGAGGCATAGATACTCATGAGCCCCCGCAACTGCGGGGGCTCATGAGGATCTATGTCTCTTGCATTGTTTTCTCTCGGCTGTGAAGGGCTTAAACTGACCTACCTCGATAGGAGGGCCCGGTATCTGTCTGTTGATGGTGACGATGGGGCGCGGGTGTCCATCTCCCGACACGCACTGCGGCCGGAAGCAGTCGGTGAGGTTGAAGGGGCAATCCCAGCATGCCTTGGACAACGTCCGGTACCACTCCACAGTGAAGTTATGCTCGCACGTCATGGGCTGTTGGCCAGACACGCACGGTCGCTCACACGGGTGATTAGCGCTGAATGTAGCTGTAACATAAAATTGATATTCGAATTTCAAACTAAACAAAAACGTTACTGACTTTTTTGGTCTTTCATTTTTATACATCAGCAGGGATGTTTACCCTCGTTCCCTGACATCGGACACAAACATTTTTATTGGTGCGAAGTTAGTCTATGTTTTGGGCCAGTGGTCGTCCGTACCGTCCGCCTTCTGTCGTCCATTCCCCGTCATACGTCGTCCGTCGTAAACTTTAACGGTGGCATTTTCTCGGAGACTATTCAAGCCACATTCGTCAAACTTGGCCCATGGATACCTTGTGGTAAGACTTTTCTAAACATACCAATGTGAGTGACCTCTCACAAGGTCAAGGTCACAGGGGACCGGAACCCAAACAAGGTACAAAGATACCTGATGACAAGACCTTTCTATATGTACTAATTTGGTTGGTCCCTCAAAAAGGCCAAGGGTCACAAGAGCTCGGGAAATAGGTAAAAAATAGCCATATTTTGACAAAAGATGTTTTTTTACTAAAATACTATTCACAGCTTCAAACCCAAACTTGGTACACAGATACCTGATGGTAAGACCTATCTATGCATACTAATTTGGATGACCCATCAGAAAGGTCAAGGGTCCTACGGGCTCAGGAAATAGATCCGAAATAGCCATATTTTGACAAAAGATGCTTTTTTCTCAAATGCTATTCCGAACTTTAAACCCACACTTGTTACAGAGAAACCTGATGGAAAGACCTTTCTATGCATACTTATTTGGTTAATCCCTCGCAAAGTTCAAGGGTCTCAAGAGGCTGGTAAATGTGTGTAAAATGCTGATTTTTGATAAAATGTAGGTATTCCCAAATTTGTGCAAATTTTTCAACCAAATTTGGTACAAAGATTGCTGATGATAAGACCTTTCCATGCATACTAATTTAGTCGACTCATCACAAAGGTCAAGGGTCACGGGGGGTTGACAGATGTGTGAAAAATGCTTACATTTTCAGAAAACATGGATTTTGCTGCTGCAGAAGCCAGCCCTTGTCACAAAGGTCACACATATGTAAATCGGTCATACACGTGAGCCATAATGGCTTTGCCTTTCTTGTTATTATTTATTTTGATTAATTGTTTTTCAAAGTATGTTGAAATGCATCGGTCTAATATATTACGCGTTCAATCCCTTGACTGCCAACGGACTGTGATGTGGAATTCATTGTAAATCCAACGCCTCTGATCCGCAGCCGATTAAACCCTCGGCCGGCAGTCCCGATGCGTCATAGGAATCCTAGCCGTCAGTGTGAAAGCAAAGCGCTGTCTGCTCAGCGACTAAACCGAAGGTACAGCTTCGGGACCCGACCCTTTAAGGAACATGGATACAAAGCGGCTTCAGCAAGAGACATAGATCCTCATGAGCCCCCGCAACTGCGGGGGCTCATGAGGATCTATGTCTCTTGCAGTTGGGTCATTTTTTTTTTCTCGGCAAAGACAGAATCAATTTGTAAGGCAGAGATCTTATAGTCATCTAGAGACATAGGTTTTCCTCAGCAGTCATGCATTTATTGGCCGGGCTCATGGCAATGTATATATCGTGCAGATAATAAGGATTAACTATGTTTTTTGTGTGTTTTTTAAGGTGATGGTGGGGTTGGGGTGGGCAAGGAGGGAGAGGGAAGCTGCTTGCAGTAGTCTTATCATGCCTCAACACACACGAGGCGTGCTTCAATCGGATACGTGATATTAAGCCGTGTATCCGGACACGGCGTTCATCAAATGAGTTAATACCTCAACACAATACTGAAAACAACTAAACTAAAAACTCAAACAAAGAAGTACATATCAACCAGAAGTCAATGTCGGTATTTTTGATGAATATAAATGTAATTAGGAATGTTTTCTGTGGCCGTTTATGTTTGTATTACATTGACCTAGCATTCTTTATAAATGGTGATCAGATAAACGTTGAACCGTGCCTTGTTACCTGAGTTACGTGAACAATGATCGGGGGAGAGGGATACTACATGATGGCGCAAGCGTAGTGGTTGATCAGACACACACTAGCAAATATTCAGGCTTCGATTGCGGACGAGAGCGAAATCCCGGGGGATAGCTAGCTTGTTCCATAAGCACAGATGACACTCTGAACATCTCTTGGAGATGTGTGGAGTACATCTTTGTCTGTGCTTCATTCAGGTGCCTGGAGTGTTGCTTATGTTTATGGTACAAGCTGGTTATATTGCCGAGACTTCGTTGCAAATAAAACCTCCGTGAACTCATGTTTTATTTAGCTAACTTCAAAGTAAATTAGTACCTACACCACACATTTGACACACGTTCTTTAATCGTGTTAGACCTAATGTTAATAATATTTCCAATAAATCCTTTATCAATTTTTTTGTCTGGGCGATGTACTATCAATCAAACGACAATTCCCGGGGCCAAGCAATAATTTTTACATGAAAAAAGTGCGTAGTAAAACCAATTCGTAACTTGCATGGATATTATACACACGCCAAGGGGAATTACTCAGCGCTGGACAGACAAACAGTTAGATCCCCTGCCCCCGCCTAACATGCATCCATTCGCCAGCCCATATAGGCGGGGGCAAGGGATATAACTGTTTGTCTGTCCAGCGCTGAATAATTCCCCTTGGTGTGTGTACAATTCTGCCAGAGCTAGCCTCACCTATTTGGTTTGTGAGTATTGCATGGAAATTGACGAGACTGGCGGACCACTGTTGTATTATATTGGTCGCCGAAGACGTTATACTATTGCATTCAATTTAATAAACGTGTGCAATGACGCTTCACGGTAGCGACGTAAGCATGAATACCTGGGAGCAGCTTTGATGTGAGAAATGTATTCCCGTTCAGAGCCCGGTGACGGAAACTTGGTTTCTGAAGTCTTCGTCAGTTGAACATCAACACGCCCTAGTTGCCATAGCAACATGGATACAAAATGGTGTCAGCAAGAGGCTTAGATCCTTTTGTCCCGCAACTGCTGGGGCTCATGAGGATCTATATTTCATGCAGTTGGGTGTGTTCAGTTTTTCTCGGCACTGAACGGGTTCAAAATGAAAACAAGAGATACATACGTTTACTGATGGCATTGAACAGAACGGCGATGAAGACGATATCTGTGAGTCGAACTGCCATCCTTGATGTCTCCGTCTGTCCCTCTGATCGCTGCTAATGTCTGTGTTTGTCCTTCCGATCGCTGCCAGTGTCTATGTCTGTCCCTCTGATCCTTGCTAGTGTCTGTGTCTGTCCCTCTGACCCTTGCTAGTGTCTTTGTCTGTCCATATGATTTGTGTTAGTGTCTCAGCCGAACAGCTTCTCCCCAGTAAGCTAAACCTCCTCTGGCCGACGTCGTGCGTGATTGGGCAATGCACACACGTGCGCGGGCCAACTAAGCACGACGTCGGCCCGAGTACCTTCAGCTTTTTTGGGATATGATAAAGCAAGCTGCATAAACAAACGTCACTTTATGAAACACGCACATCTCATGCAGTCACCTTATTTCCACACTTCGCTTCACCCATTCGATGTCAACGATGATGAACTGCGGCATCTGAAACGACTGCACACTGGCAGACACGCGCGTGTACAACACAGATGTAATTGGACAAAACAAGGCGTAAAGAATATACGACTCAACAAGAGACATAAATCCTCATAAGCCCCCGCGAAAGCGGGGGCTTATGAGGATTTATGTCTTTTGCAGACGGGTAGAGTTCGCTTTCTTTTGGCATTTAAAGGGTTGATCGGTAATATGTTTCGCCATGAATGTTAATGATACGGCTGGAACGGTTTAGAAACAGCTGGATTCGATCTCGCTGAGTAAGAGTAATAGATTTTCACTGTTAACTGCGGCGGCTGGCATGCATTTGAAGCTTTGCCTTTTGCAGATTGATGGGGCTTATTAGTTTTGAAAACACATCTTTATGATTCATGTGTTTGTTTGCGACAGCCAACATTTAATATGTCTATACTACGCCACGGCTTATCATTTGCCTGTCGGGGAGCAGTTTGCGTCTGGTTCGAATGGAAGGGAGCTTCATCAAGGCACCCCCACCCGGGTCTGCTCTGGGGGACTTGGGTGGGGTTAACTACTTTTTAGTTCCCAGGGTCACCCTGGTCAGCCCCACAGGGTGGGTTTTCCCCTATATTCTGGGGCATGTGTTTCTGTCTACCTCTTGGTCCATTCAGCTGTATTTTTCCTTTTTAAACTCTCCCTACTGTCTGCGCTGCCTGTAGCTCTTGATATTGGATATGTGTTGCTAAATGGTCTTAGGTTTATTTAGCGTATTAGACCGGCTGGCGACATACATTCAATATTCTGGGGGTTTTGGGGCTTTTTTATAGTTTTTTTTATAGTTTTTTTGTTGTCACAAGCACTGCAGCCACGTCCTGAGAAAGTCTTGTTGCTATCGGGACGTTAAGCAACGTACAATCAATCAATCAATGCATCAAGGCATCAGGATCACAGGCATGGTATGATCGTTGATGAGTAGTCGCCTCTTAACCCTTTTGGGTGTCGGTTAGCGGTTTTAGTCGCGATGATTCCTGCAAGATGTCTGGGTGGTGTTAATCCTGCAGGAATCATCGCGACTAAACCCGCTACCGACACCCAAAGAGTTAACACCGGTACTAGAACATAACATCAAGGTAGGTGACGTGTGAGAATCCAGACGAGTCGCGTTATTTACGTTCTCCTGCATACAACTGCAGAAAACAGATTGCAATTCCCAGAACGGATCATTTTCGATTATCAGACGTTTTCTTAGCCATCGAAAAGAAAAATTCCCAAAATCACAGCACACAAACTGCTTTGCTTCACATCACAAACAGCTGGGTCACTCATGCTGGCGTTGTGTTTGTGCTGTCATTTTTAGACCTGTCAGCAGCTTTTGACACCTTAGATCACAATTCTTCTTGATCGTTTGCACATTTTCCTTGACGTGTCAGGTGTTCCAATGGCGTGGGTAAAGTCCTACCTGTAGGACAGGTACCAGTCTGTAAGCGTCAGTGGTGCTTTCTCTCAGCTTGCTCTGTACCAGCTGAATTTCGGTGTCCCGCAGGGATCGGTTGTGGGTCCACTGCTTTTCTCACTATATACTGAACCCGTGAATCGCATCATTAGAAAACATAATTCTACGTTCCACAAATATGCTGACGACACTCAGCTCCTTAACTCATTGTGCCCGAGGTACGAAACTCCCACACTTTAAAGTTATCATCTGAGGACTGCATTACAATTCAGGAGACAAATTGACCATGACAGTTCAAAAGTGTTGCCAGAATAGCTTGGCGCCTATCATGGTCAGTCTGTCCCCTGATTTGTAATGCAGTCCTCAGAGGACAGCTCCAGAATGTGGGTATTTCGTACCTGCGACACGACGGGATAAGAAGTGATCAAATACTCAACGATGATCCCATGCCTGTGATCAGGATAAATTAACCATTCCAATTATTCAACAACAACGTTGTCTGAATTTAACCCTCTCTCCTTTGTACCACGCCCACCCTATACCCCCTTCTTACTCACCCGCCAAAGTAGAGTCCACCCACCCAACTATTGTTTTATGGTTAAATTAGTGTCCTTCAATATAATATACAAACAAGTGTGCCCTATCTTGCATGGAAAATAGACAGTCACATCTGCAGTTGAATATTCATGAAATTGCTGTAACCCTTTCACTGCTGTGGCCAGGCGATCGCTACCCAGCTGCAAGAAACATAAATCCTCCTGAGCCCCCGCTGTCGCTGTCGCTGTCGCTGTCGCTGTCGCTTGTCGCTTGTCGCTTGTCGCTGTCGCTGTCGCTGTCGCTTGTCGCTTGTCGCTTGTCGCTTGTCGCTTGTCGCTGTCGCTGTCGCTGTCGCTGTCGCTGTCGCTGTCGCTGTCGCTGTCGCGGGGACTCAGGAGGATTTATGTTTCTTGCTAGTTCTATGTTTTGCCTTTTTATTTATTTATTTATTTATTTATTTATTTATTTATTTATTTATTTATTTATTTATTTATTTATTTATTTATTTATTTATTTATTTATTTATTTATTTATTTTTGTGTTGTCCCATTTACATGTGTGTTCGTCACGCGAATGTCGGTCAGCGTGCTGTGGTTTCAGACGCGAGGTTTATAATAATAATAATAATAATAAGCGCATTAAATAGGCGCTTTATCCCAATTGAAAATCGGCTCAAAGCGCCGCCGCGAACTGAACCCAACAAGCACGCTCACGTGAAACACGCGCATTCACTCACACACTGTACATAAACACAGAACATTCACGTGGTGCTAAGGGCAAGCTCAAGCGAGCTACTGTGGTTTTTGGAAATTCAAAATCGTTTGTATTTGAAATTTGATTAAGTGGGCTGAAGCTAATACCAAAGTCGTTTGGTTTGTGATCCCTGACAGCGAGGGGTTTAAGTTTGGACAATGTCGGTCATGATTGCTTGGCTTGGCTGCAATAATTAGCAACATATTTGTGTCAGTGCAAGTGCTAACCGCTTCGTACATCTGTACAGTATTGTAACCCCTTCGCTTCTAGGGTTACGCATACTTTAGGGGCGGATCAGTTTTCTGGAGAGGGAGGTCGCGGGGGGAGGGGTGACGGAGGTGGGGGTGGGGGGGGGGGGTGGGGGGGGGGGGAATCCAACGATTTGTTTGGGACATTCAGCATGACACAAAAGGTCTCCAGACGCTAGATCTTCGATTGCTTCCTGTGGCCGAAGAATCAAACTCGATGTGCGTGTATGTGAGTGAGTGTGTGTGTGTGGGAGGGGGGGGGGGGGAGGGGAGTGCAAGGGGGGATTGGGGTAGGTATGAATAATCCTAATATATCTCCTTATCCAACAGCGTGAGGTGTGTGCTTGTGTGTGTATGTGTGGAGGAGGGGGGGATGGGCAATCCCCCCCCCCCCCAAAAAAAAAAAAAAAGTTACTTTGTTATAGCATTTTAAAGAATATTTGGCACGGGCAGGGTAGGGGGGGGGGGCCTTGCGGGGGGGGGGGGGGGGGGGGGGGGGCGGGGGTGGTTGGGGGGGGGAAGAAAGAGTCCCCCCCCCTACCCCACTGAGATCCGCGTCCTGTCAGTCGTGCAAGGAACATTGATACAAACTGGTGTCGGCAAGATGCACATCTACTCATAAGCCCCACAACTGCGGGGGTTCATGAGGATCTATATCTATTGCAGTTGATACCATGAGACATTGTATACGAGAATAAACCGAATCCCGTGACGCCTGAGTGAGTCAGTTACGCTAGCCTGGCTAACCCATTCAGCCCCGAGTCTTAAACGCAGGAGATTGCTTGACCATGATAATTCAAGGGTAGTGCCAGATTAGCTTGGCGCTTTCAGCCCTGCCAGCACGACCCTTGAATTATCATGGTCAATCAATCTCCTGCAACTGGTACTTAGTCATTAGGCAACACCTGCAAAATGTGAGAAATGGGACCTTTCGGCTCAGTAACAGGGTTAACGATCATGGAGGGACTGTGCAGCAAGGAAGACTCAAAGGGACCTAACTACATTTTTTCGTGTTTTGTCCAGCGCTGTGTGAGCTCCCTTGGTACGCATGTTTCCTCACCGTGCTTCATTGTTGGACTCTGTAGGCTGTTGTGTTGAAGGGGAAGCAACGCATGCCACTCCTTGACCCGCCTCTTCGGACGCGTTCATATCAGGAGCTATCTTTCTTGCGCATCTAGTGATTGTGAACCTAACGGCATAACTACTGATTTACTCCCTGAAGCGACACGCAGCACCACATTTTTACAATCCCCGAGGGCCGTGTCCGTTTAAGACACTAGAATGACGGCTTCGACGCCAGATCAACACAGGGTCACGGTTTGGTGCGAAAACTGAGCGGTCAGGGATGGTGGGGTAACCCAATGCGCGAAAGGCCAGTGATCGTGTGTGTGTGTGTGTGTGTGTGTGTGTGTGTGTGTGTGTGTGTGTGTGTGTGTGTGTGTGCGTGCGTGTGTGCGTGGGTAGGTGCGTGTGTGTGTGTGTGTGCGTGCGTGCGTGCGTGCGTGTGTGTGTGTGTGTGTGTGTGTGTGTGTGTGTGTGTGTGTGTGTGTGTCAGTGTGTGTGTGTGTGTGTGTGAAAAGTTAATTGCGATAGTTGTCTTTTTTTGATAGTATCTATTAGTTTAGGGTCGAGGGCATAGATTATATCTGACAAGGCTTTCTATTTTTCCTATCGATTGTGTTCCGCGTTGACGGTGATGTTTGTCCGTACGGTGAGAATGTAACTACACCAAGACACATTTCTATGTTTTATTGTTTTAATGACAGTATGGTCATAAATGGTAATAAACCGTATCTTATGTTATATGATTTCAGCACATCTTGTCACCTGCTCTTGGTCACTTTGAAGTAAAGACGCGAAACTTGACCTGAGGTTGATTTGTCGCACGACCAGACTTTCACTGTTAGACTGGAGGCCTCCAAGCGGACACTTGAACTGAAAGAGGGGTACAAAGTGCCGCCGTCACTGCTTCCTGGCTTGCAGAATTTGCCAGCAGTGTATACTGACCAGCAAAAGAGATGCGACATTTTATGAATCGGTCATCGGAAACAAAAATATCGCATTTCTTTTGCTCGTTG